>OY856412.1:243354243-244019243 GCA_963693085.1 Alisma plantago-aquatica | reverse complement strand
AAATTATTTCTTTTTGATATTTTTGGAAGATTGAGAGAAAATAAAGTCTGATTTGAGGGGTTTGATTTATCTAATGAAAGAAAATAAATTTCAATAAGAATAAAACATTACACTAATGAAAAATAAAAAAAATATTATTCTAAGATAAGAGAGAGTAAAAGAAGAAAATTGTTAGCACACAAGATTATCTAAACAAAAGTAAAGTGCTGAAATTTAAAAGGTGAATTGAAAGAAAACGTTGGAGAATGGTTTGAAAACAAGAAGGAAGGCTTCAAGGTTTAGGGGTTCACCACCTTAGCATTGTGAAAATAAAATCGAGCGACACACAAAAAATAAAAAAGGAAGCGTGTATGCACTTTATTCGTAAATAAAGCACAAAAGAGGTACTCTACGTGAACGCATTGGTCCAGGTGTTCATGTATCCTTGTTCTTCATCCTAAAGAGGATTTTTCCACGGTCGCATCCAAATCCTTGTGAAATCAGTTTAAGCATTCTAAATCTTGGTTTCCATAGTGGCATTTGTTGGGATTAAAAAGCGATAAAAATGATTAATTACATCGTTTAAATCTATGATTTCTAAATTGAAAACCATCTGTCTAAATAATCGTGTAAAAGCTTGATCTGATTAATACATGGTTAAGGGGCTATTCCACTGGCCTCGATAATAAAACTACTCACTACTCATGGTGAGGATGGGAGAAACAAGGAAACAAAGCAAGAGAGCCATAAAATGTAATTTCGGATCTCCATAGTGTCCAGGGCGGTAACAATTAAACGACGTGTTTATTTTCCTCCTATTCTAAGAAGAAAAAGCAAGAAAGAGGAACAGAGAAAGAAAGAATCAGATGTAGAATAAAAGATCCAAATTTATTTCTCTTGAAAGTAAAATTAACTAGAAGGAAAATGACAGAATCACTCTACTGATTTCGTATAAAAATTGGGACCTAGAAACTAATACTTTGATACAACTAAGACTCAATGTTCTTTTTCTTGTGGAGTCACCCCTCCTTTTCAGGGAAAGGAGGGGTGGAAACCCTAAAAAGAGAGGAGAAGGATGTAGAAAAGGCGTCTGGTGTATGTCTTGGTAATAGAAATATTTTCCTCAATAGGGTTTCGAGAAAATCATTGACTACCTTCTTTTGACCCTTCAAATTCTGATTCTCTCTCTGTAGAATCTCATTCCTGACATTTCATATGAATATTGGCTGATAACAAGCTTTTAAATATGTCCAAAAATACATTTGTTTTCTTTAGGCATTTGAATTTTCTTTCCAACTCATATTTAAACATTAAATTCCGTCTTGGTATGTGAGAGTTATGCCTATTTTGGTGCAAGGTATATATTGAAATCAGATATTGTGGAAAAATGAATAGGCACATTCACTACTTAGTTGGACATTCAAATCACTACCAAAATCTTCATAAAATGTATTCTGCCTTTAGAAAATGAAATTATTTTTTCAAAACATATCAAAATTCCAAATTTGGAATTTGTATGTGAGAGTTATAACTTTTTTGGTGCCCTCTATACATAAATTTCAGGAACGGCGGAAATTGTTCAAAACATCTTTCAAGAGAAATTAGTGATTGGAGTGATTAGATCATTTTCTTATAAAACCAACCAAATATAATTTAAACTCCAAATAAAGAGAAAAATCTAAAATAATTAGATTAATTACAAAACTAAGCAGATAAATAATAAAACAATCCTAAAAAGATATCTAAAACATGTAAAAAAAGTGATGAATACATATTTATCAAAATACACTAGACTTGAATCTTTGCTCGTCCCGAGCAAATTAAATTACAAATAAATTCCAAATTTTTACTCCCAAAATTTCATCTTCACCTTTGTAACATCATTGAATTCCTAACCTTCATATTTTTGCCAAAGTGACCCAATCTCCTAAATCCATGTTGCATAACATTTTGTATTACCTATCAAGAACAAAAATCAAAATTTTCTTTTAAAATGAGAATTTGTAGAAAAATAGGCTTCCTCAATCTTTCACTTTGACACTCTCAATTTTAATTTTGTCTATAAGTTATTTGGACAAGAACAAGAAGAAGGAGGGGTGTGAACAAAGATGGAAGTAATAAAAAAAAATTTTGATCCCTCCTCTATTCAAATCTTGATTTGGATTTTTGTGGATTGTGGCTACATTGGTCCTAAATTTTTTTGTACACATTGGCATCTTTTTTATGGTATGCCCCTTGGTGGGGTATGGAATTTTATTTTTTGAAGCGTGCCACCCCAGACTTGATTTTTGTGCAGTGGTGATTCTTTGCTTCCCTTTGTTAGAAGAAAAATATAGGAAAGGAAGAGATGTTCTTTTGCTTATAACTTTCAACATTTTTTTTCCATAGATTGTCATTGATCTAGTAAGAATATTCATATAATTCACATCATACAAGATTTATAACAACATAATCCATTTGTTTAAATATAGGGAAAAATATGCTTGGTTCTGATCGATTCCTTATGACTTGCCAACTATTCCAAGGAGTGATGTTATTTAGGAGTCCTAGGTGACACGGTGGTTTCAGACATGGAAATCTGTAACAATTTTTGCAAAAGATTTACTAAATTCAAATGAGTAAAATGATAAACATCTATTAATATTGACCGACTAGATAATGGCCTTTCTACAACAAAAAAAATAAAAACATGGCTGACTAGATAATGGTCATAAAAGAAGAAATTATAAAAGCAACTATATGCAAAATAAGGAAAAACAAGATGTGGAAAAAAGAAAGATAAGGGTGGAGTAGAAACATACCACCCATGTGAAACAATGGATTTTGGCTTAATTTCGAGGATAAATTTTATTTTGAGGTGTGTAGGATGTGATGGAGTGGACTTTTGAAATCTTTATATGTCTGATGACATAAATGATTTTTATCATGTTGAGTTATCTTAAGTGTTACAAGTGCTTTGGTAAGGTTTGGATGGTGATTGATGTTTATATCATGATTAATACCCCAAAGTTTATATTGTTTTGAGGAATTTATATTGAATGGTCTAATAGTTGTGTTTTGGCACCAACATTGAATGGACTATGCCTGGAGTTATGATAAAGCTATGGTTAAATTTTGGTGACAATTGGAGGTTTCTAGAGGATGCTATGTAGGTATGAAAATGATGAAATAATGTGAATTATTAATTATTTTAGCTCTAACTTGTGATTCTTTATCTTGCATCACACACCCCTTTGGTTTGGGTAGGCTGCGTGTAATCATGGCCATACAGATTCAATCAAATGGCCATAAAATCTAATGTAAGTGATCCACGAATTAGGCATGGTTGTGGGATGCTCGTAGCCCTTGGGATGTCATCTGGCGGTGGAGAAACCTTCTCCTACCTTGGAGTTACTACCTTAACTGAAGGCAGTGACCACGATGTCACATTACGCACATATCGTGGGCTTGAGCGTGATGCTAACCGAGCGTTAAACTCACCTCCTTCCAATGAGTTGGGTTGACCCCTGTTCAGTTTGAACAACGCAGTGATGAGAGAGAATGAGCCCTCCTTTCTCACAGGTTCTCTACTACGAAGAATAGGGGATGATGGGAGTAGCAAGTGGAGTATCAGGTAGTAGAAGGGGATTTTGAGGAAGACAAAGATGAAGAAAGAAAGGGGTGAGTGCAGGGGAGTCCAACCCCACCTTTTTAGTGGACCTGTGAGGTGGCGATGGTAGTAGACCAACTCCAGTTGGCCGGAGAGGAGCTCAGGATTAGGGGATAGTGCTCCAGGCCCTTTCAACATCATGTTCGAGTGCTCTTTGGTCGCTGGTGGTCGCCCGAAGCTAATCCAACCTGAAAGGGGTCAAGAATGGGAGCAGAGGTGTTTTAACCCTTTTGCTCCTCCGCACTGGGACCTCGACGGTGGTGATCTCGTGGAATACAAGACATGTAGCCAAAACTGAAGGATCAGGCAGCCGACAGTGTGGATGGAGGGAAGTTGGAGCTCAAGCCTAATTAGGTCTTTTGCGAGGAGCACCGGAGGACGGCTGATTTGCTCACTGGAGATCCATGTCGCGGAAGCACCCTACAGAAATAGAGTCTGCGTAGACCGTGTTGAACGCAAGAACAAGAGGGAGGAGCAGTCGGGTTATCATATCCTTAGATCCGTAGATCCCACACCAAACCTGGACCAAGAGGGTCCCAGCAAAGAAAGAAGAGAAGAGCAATTCCCTCAAAGTGACATGTGGCGACCTGTGTTTCGCTGAACAAGGTAAATATACCAAAAATGCTTATATTTTGTATAAATCGTAATAATTAGCTCGAGTATCAGAAAAATAAAAATAATATATCAAAATTTTTAGAAAAATGTGTAGAATAACATTGAACCATCATGTAATCCTTTTCATGATTAAATCATAGTTAAATCATGCAAGATGGTTTATACTTGTTTCATGGATAGTAAATAGCAAACGATGGCCTAAAATTATGATGAAATATCATTAAATCTATATTCACGTTTAGCATTCATATGATGTCAGATATTATGATTTTGATGCACCAAATTATGTAATTGTGTAATGTGTCTAATTAGGGCTGATAACCCTAATTAATATGTAGAAAATACATGCTCAATAAATGATGAAATTTACAGAACACCCTAATATCAGTAACTGGAAGATAATATGCATATCTGAGATCAGTTAAATGCACAAAATCCATGTTATATGAAGATGACCCTTAATGCATGGGTTGTAACCCTAATTTGAATAATGTATATAAACTAGGGTTAATATGTGAAAAAAAATTATATGGAACCTAATGTTCATATAATGAACCATAATCTGGAAAATGACATCAGTAAGATAAATCTAAGATAAGAATGCAATCAATAAAGCACATGACCTAATGAACTAAGCTAAACCCTAATATGGACCTAAATAGGGTTGAGATGATGAGAACCTGATGGTAATATGTGATCTTATGTTAATCCGGGTTTGACCCATGATACATAGTTGACATCAGGAATGTGATATGTGATTAGGATATATGTGATCAAGGTACGCCATTACCTCGTACATGGCTTATTATACAATATGCTTGTGTTATATGTGTAGTAAAATACTTGGCATATGATATTGGATGAAATGATTGTTCTTGCATGATATGTTTCTTGATTTTTCTATACTTATGGCTATGAACACATCAAACATAATATATCTGATCCATTATATGATAGCACTAAATCTCTTTGGTAGAATAGTGCAGTGATGGAAGTAGTAAATCTCTTAGGCAAAATAGTATATGTGAGCACTAAATCTCTTTGGTAGAATAGTGCATTTATGAAGTACTAAATCTCTTTGGCAGAATAGTACATGTGAGCACTAAATCTCTTTGGTAGAATAGTGCATGTGGTTGATCAACTTTATATATAATGGAAAGTCATGCTAAAACATGTGTTCTCTTTTGTTAATGAATTTCTTTGTGCAAGTATACACTTTCTCTTATATTTCTTTATAAATGCCAAGTGTTAGTTTTATCTTTTTTCCAAGATATGATGAGAGGTATATAAAAGATATGTAGGCATACTCAGTACAATATTCTTGAATATTGTTCTGATGTGTACCACATGTAGTCTTTTGTTTAGGTTGTGGATATATGCTCTTGAAGATCTAGGATAGTTTAGAGTTGTGTGGCGAGCTGATGTACAGGTGGACCTGTTGTCTTTAGATCCTATAGTTTAGTAGTAGTACATGTATATGTATAAGTTTTCTATTCAATATGTAATATCAAATGTTATAACAATTCATGTTGTAATTATATGTTGAATGGTGAAGATATGTTGTATGGTTTTTTTATGGTTCATGTGCATGCGCTACTGATTGTTTTCTTTTGACTCCCTTGATGTGATGGAGTGGACTTTTAAAATACTTAAATGTCTGATGACATAAGTGATTTTTTTATCTCATGTTGAGTTATCTTAAGTGTTACAAGCTCTTTGGTAAGGTTTGGATGGTGATTAATGTTTATATCATGATTAATATCCCGAAGTTTATATTGTTTTGAGGAATTTAAATTGAATGGTCTAATAGTTGTGTTTTGGCACCAAAATTGAATGGACTGTGCCTGGAGTTATGATGAAGCTATGGTTAAATTTTGGTGACAGTTGGAGGTTCCTAGAGGAAGCTATGTAGGTTTGAAAATGATGAAATAATGTGAATCATTAATTATTTTAGCTCAAAGTTGTGATTCTTTATCTTGCATCACACGAGCCTTTGGTTTGGGTAGACTGCGTATAATTGTGGCCATAAAGATTCAATCAAGCATACATAAGATCTAATGTAACTGAGCCACGGATTGGGTATGGGTGTGGAATGCTCCAAGCCATTGGGATGCCATCTAATAGTGGAGAAACCTTCTCCTACCTTGTAGTTACTAACTTGACTGAAGGTAGCGACCATGATGTTGCATGGTGTGCAGATCATGGGCTTGAACGTGATGCTAACCGAACAATTGAACTCACCTCCTTCCAAAGAGTTGGGTTGACCCTTGTTCAGTCCGAACAACATAGTGATGAGGGAAGACGAGCCCTCCTTTCTCACAGGTTCTCCACTGTGGAGAACTGGGGATGATGGGAGTAGCGAGTGGAGTATCATGCAGTACAAGGGGATTTTGAGGAAGACAAAGGCAGAGAAAGAAAGGGGCAAGTGTAGTTGAGTCCAACCCCACCTTTTTAGTGGACCAGCAAGGTGGCGATGGTAGTAGACAAACTCCAGTTGGCCGGAGAGGAGCTCAGGGTTAGGGGACGGTGCTCCAGGCCCTTTCGACATGATGTTCGAGCGATCTTTGGTCACTAGTGGTCGCCCAAAGCTAATCCAACCTGAAAGGGGTCGAGAACGGGAGCAGAGGTATTTTACCCCTTTTGCTCCGCCGAAATGGACCTAGATGATGGCGATCTTGTGGAAAACAAGACCTGTAGTAAAAAACCAAGGATCGTGCAGCCGGCGGTGTGGATGGAGAGAGGTCGGAGCTTGAGCCTAATTAGGTCTTTTACAAGGAGCACTAGAGGATGGCCTATTTTCTCTCTAGAGATCCATGCCACGGCAACGCCCTGCGGAAACAGAGTCTGCATAGTCCGCGTTGAACGTGAGAACAAGAGGGAGGAGCAGCCAGGTTATCGAATCCTTAGATCTGTGGATCCCACACCAGACCTGAACCAGGAGGGTCCCAACAATGAAATAAGAGAAGTGCAGCTCCCTCAAAGTGACACGTGGTGGCTTGTGTTTCACCGAACAAGGCAAATATACCACAAATGCTTAGATATTGTATAAATCATAATAATTAGCTTGAGCATAAAAAAATACAAATAATATATCAAAATTCTTAGAAAAATGTGTAACATCTAACCATCATATAAATTTTTTCATGCTTAAATCATAGTGATATCATGCAAGTTGGTTTATACTTGTTTCATGGATAGTAAATAGAAAACGATGGCCTAAAATTGTGATAAAATATCAGTAAATTCATATGATGTTAGATAATATATTTTTGATGCACAAAATTATGTAATTGTGTAATGTGGCTAATTAGGGCTGATAACCCTAATTAATATGTAGAAAATACATAAATGCTAAATAAATGATGAAATTTACATAGCACCCTAATATCAGAAACTGGAATGTAATATGTATATTTGATATCAGTTAAATGCGTGAAATCCATGTTATATGAAGATGACCCTTGATGCATGGGTTGTAACCCTAATTTAAATAATGTATATAAACTAGGGTTAATATGTGTACAAAAAGGATATGGAACCTAATGTTCATATAATGAACCATAATTTAGAAAATGAAATCAATAAAATAAATCTAAGACAAGAATGCAAGCAATGATGCACATGACCTAATGAACTAAGATAAACCCTAATATGGGCCTAACTGGGGTTGAGATGATGAGAATTGGATCGTAATATGTGATCTTATCTTAATCAGGGTTTGACCTGGGATATAAAGTTGACATCAGGAATGTGATATGTGATTAGCATATCTGTGATCAAGGTATGCCATTACCTCTTACTTGGCTTATTATACAATTGCTTGTGTTATATGTGTAGTAAAATACTTGGCATAGGATATTGTATGAAATGATTGTTCTTGCATGATATGTTTCTTATTTTTTCTATACTTATGGCTATGAATACATCAAACATAGTATAACTGATCCATTATATAATAGCACTAAATCTCTTTGGTAGAATAGTGCATTGATGGAAGTACTAAATCTCTTTGGCAGAATAGTACATGTGAGCACTAAATCTCTTTGGAAGAATAGTGCATGTATGAAGTACTAAATATCTTTGGCAGAATAGTACATGTGAGCACTAAATCTCTTTGGTAGAATAGTGCATGTGGTTGATCAACTTTACATATAATAGAAATTCATGCTAAAACATGTGTTCTCTTTTGTTAATGAATATCTTTGTGCAAGTATACACTTTCTCTTATATTTCTTTATAACTGCAAAGTATTAGTTTTATCTTTTTGCCAAGATATGATGAGAGGTATATAAAAGACATGTAGGCATACTTAGCACAATATTCTTGAATATTGTGTTGACGTGTACCACATGTAATCTTTTATTTAGGTTGTGGACATATGCTCTTGAAGATCGAGGATAGTTTATAGTTATGTGGCGAGCTGATGTATAGGTGGACCTGTTGTCTTTAGATCCTATAGTTTAGTGGTAGTACATGTATATGTATAAGTTTGCTGTTCAATATGTAATATCAAATGTTGTATCAAATCATGTTGTAATTATATGTTGAATGGTGAACATATGTTGTATGGTTTGTTTATTGTTCATGTGCATGTGCTATTGATTGTTTCCTTTTGACTCCCTTGATTTTCTTCTTCTTAGCCTAGTGTGTGGTGCTCAAATTGGGATTCTCACTGAGGTGAGGTTACAATTTGGACGTCACACATCAGATTAAGTTTTAGAAAATCTGGGGATGTCACAACACACCTCCACCCTGGACTTAGATTTTTGCTTGTCTAGAGAAAAATCCAAACCTAAGATGGAGGGAAGAAAATTTTTGGGTTCACCAGGAGGCCCTAGTAGCTAAAAAAATGTCCTTCTAAAGGGAATTTCGATGATGGCTGGGGCTTTGAATAGAGGAGATTCATGGTACACCCAATGGATAGGTGGTCATGGAAGCTTAAAGGGGTTTTCTAAATGATGTTGCTTGTCACCTCGCAGTCCTTCAAGTAGGATTCACAGATCTTCCTTCAGTAGTGAAAGAAGTGTTGGAGATGAATGTAGAGTGGAGGAGATTGGCAGGTTCCCGTTGGCTAGCACATGTAGTGTCAGATGTGGAAGATCGGGCGGAGGATCTGGCTCAAGTATCTTTTTGCCGCTTGGATATACATGTAGTGGAAAGGGTGCTAATATTAGAAGAATTGGTTTGTTAGCCAAGTAAACAATCACATAGGCTCATGTGTCTTCCTGGAGGATTATGTAACAAGGTAATCCAGATCCTTTGCCCCATAGATGGAAGTATTGGATTTTGTGTGGATGACTCACATATGGCGTAGTTGTCATTAGAATTGTCAAAAATGATTAATACAGACCGCTCCATCTTTGTCGGGAAGTTCTCCATCTCTTCTTCTTAAAAGATCCCATCTACATAGATGTCTATGGAGTCATCAAGATCATGTACTGCTCTGAAGGGGAGATCTGATTCATGCACAATACATATACCCAACTCAATGGGCTCAGAGTAGGTCACCTCACAATATAATGATGGTATGTAAGGTTCTTGCCGAGGTAGAATCACCTCATCAGGCTCAACCAGATGTGAAACAAGAAGTGGTTGAGATGGATAATAGTGTTCTTGATGAGGAAGCCTTTTAAGAGAATCCAGTAGTATATCCTAGGGAAGTGATGGTACATTGGCCACAATATGGTCAACCAAGCATGGACAATAATTGTAAGCATCTAAATTTGGACCTACAACTGAGAATGATAGTGTAGGTTTAGGTTGTTGGGCCATTTTTCGATCCCACCAGTCTTTAACCTTTTTATTAGACGATTATAGATTCATGAATTTATCCACATAGGCCCCCATACATTCATTTTCTGACTTACATAGATAGTTAGGACCCCATGCAACTATTGCCTTAGCCAAATGAAGTTCTTCATTTGTAGTAGCATTAACTTCTTTAGAATACTTGTCCATCTCATGATCAAGGTTGTATGGAATCTCTACTACTTCACATTGGACTTCTTCTAAGGGTGGTGGTTCATGATACAGAAAGAGTTAAAAAGAAGTAGATTGGTTATTAACAACAACTAGATTAATATCCACAATGAAAGTAATTGGTGGAGCTTTAGGTACTTGTGGCATACAACTCATAAAAACATAATTAACTAATGCGGAAGCGTTCATCAAGCAGCGGGTTAGCGAAAATCACTAAAAATTAAAACTTTTTGCAAAGAGAACCACACATTGGAAATCTTTTTCTTCAAGAGCCAAAGTATAACATTTACATTCTGTTTCAAAGTACATGTCTTGTACTATCTCTTCTCGAGATTTACAACATCAGCTGTCTCCAACATAAAATATAGACAACATATAGCTTCGAGTGCATCAAGCCAAAATCTCGGATTGATTCATTAAAACACTAATAAAACTCCGAGGACCTGAGAGTACAGAGACAACACATAGGACTCTATATACATCTAAACATGACATAACAGCTAATGTCTCCACCTGAGACTTCACTGTTGTCCCTGCTGCTGCTGATGTCCTTCACCTACTGAAGGATTCATGTCTCCTCGTCTGCGTCCACCTAAAAATGTGGTTCCCACGGGGGTGAGAAAATTATAAAAATTGCTCCAACGAGAGATATAACTCTCCGCCAGTAACATTATTATTGCAGCTTAAGAAGATAAATATGAACAGAAGAATCATATTTATTTGATAGCAGATATTTTAATGTCTAACAAATTAGAATATTATTCTATATCAGAAGCATTGCAACTATAACTTGATAGAATCAACATGTCTCTTATCCTTTAATGAATATGAAGAACATGTATAACATCTATTCAAACTATAGAATCATTACCACTGCATTAACTCTCTTCAGGCTTAGATCATATATCTAAAGCCTGGCATTATGATTGTGGAGTCATGGCCCGTAGCCATACTCTTTTCATAAAGTGTTGGGATCTTAATCCCTCAATTCACCACTGAAAATTTCTCACCCTTTCACAATTTCAATACCATAACCATGTGATTCTGGGTATTTAAACCCTTAGCTCATCACCTGAGCATTGTTACCACTTCCTTAGGTAACTAACACATTTAGGTCATCTGACCAAGGTAAGTATGATACTTGAGGCCCATTAACTCTTACTACCTCTTACCAGGCAACAAGGTATATTATGGCACACAAGGCCCAATAAACAAATTTAAATTGATAACATGTCATAACTCATACCTGGCTATGCCAATCATCTCATGATACCTGCATGGTCAGCACATATGATAACAGTGCATCAATTATCTATCAAAACCATGTAGAAACGGACGTACTACACTACAGGAAAATATAACAATAACGATGGAAAATGTCGGTCGTAATTGGGGAAAAAGTGGTCGTTACATCTGTTAAGGATGGAAAAAATCAGTCGTCGCATGTCGTCGTTATTGGTCTTGCCGCTATTACCTGTGATGAAAAAAAAATTCATTCCATCATTATTAGCAACAACGACAGATAATTGATGTTATCGCTAATGGATATAACGTCAACTTAAACTGGTTGTTGGTAATCACGACAACATATTTCTATCGTAAATACCAATAATGACAAATTTATAAGTACTCTCATCAAGGTTTATTGGGATGAAAAAATTCCATCGTAAATAGTTATAACGATACATACTATTTTTATATAATTTAAAAAATTGATGTATGATATATTATATAACATTATTTCTTAACAATGTCCATCCAATGTACACAATTGAACAAATCATGAAAAATTCACAAACTCTTACCTTTATTGTATTGAACAAAATGTTGATGTACATAGTGGAGGACGTGAGCCTTTACCACCTTGAACAAATTACCAAATACAATATAAAAACAAACTTCATTTGTTACTATACAACTTATACAACTATAGATTATGTCCATATCCAAACTTTTTTTTTTGATAAATCAGTCGAGCTGCCTCCATCCGGACTACTTTTCCAAAAGGGCAATATAAATTTAACAAACTGGAGTGAAGTTACACGAGTAAAATCAGAATGTGACTAGAATTTTCTATTGCACACTACACAGACCATGGACTATGGACGGATCAGTTTGAACCCAGACTTCATTTTTATGTGATTCTGCATATCAGAATAATTATGTACATGAGTAGGCACAAGAATAATCAAACAAGAGAAAAGCAAATATTTAAGCCGGTTTATCTCCTCATTTAATATGAAGCATGAGACGAAATGACAGATCTCAGTACTGTAACTGCCAGTCAAGACATTCTTCAAAATCAGCACTACTTCTGCGATCCAACAAAGCACTCTGTTGATGCTCGTATCTGCAAATATAATTAATCCCAACAAGCAGCTCAGAGATTGTTGCTTCTGTTTTGTCCCTGTCGGCAAAATATATCGTCTGAAGTAGCAAAACATTTGTCCTCAACACAATCTGCTGTTGCTCGAAGTTGTGTTCCGTTTTCCACCGGATCATATTATGTGCCAGCGGAGCCAGCCACATCAGGATCTTATCTAGCTTCTCCTTCCAGTCATGAGCTAGAGGAGCGTCATATATGGCCAAATTGTTAACAAAGGATTTCAATTTTCTCCTTAGAGACATCCTCAAACTCAATGGCAACATTTGATATAAATCATCTCTGGCCTCTTCACCGACCAAATGAGGATACCGTAGAAACTTCTCGATGATAATAATAATGTTGGCATAATGCAAAGCAAGGGAAGCACCGCCAACAGAGGAGGCTGGAGCTCGCATTGTTATCCTACTCTTTGGTCCAAAGCGAGGATTTCCTTGTTTACCAGTGGCAACTGGTTGTCTCAGTGTTCCACTTCCACTCAACGGTGAGCATGCTCCAGGGGGGCTTATTCGACTCTCATTCTCACAAGATTCATTCCCCTACCTCCACGAAGCGGAGCTGCTCAAGCTGAGACAATCCATGAACAGTCTCCCTGGACATGAGCCACAGGCAAACCCAAGAGTCTCCCCACGTAAACCAGAAACGGGCCTTCTTGCTTGTATTCGCCCAAACCTGCTCTCTACAGTACTATTAGCTTGCGCGGTCCCAGAGCCAAGTTGGTGATGCCCTGTAGAAGCAATATGACCTGAGAACTGCCTGCTCTCATCTGCCAATCCCTGGAGCTGCACAGCAGATTCCCCAAAAACAAAGAGGATTCTGGAGTAGATGGTATAAACGGCTCTTGCCATCAGCCCAACAATCTTATCAAACGTCTGATTCCACAGCATAGTCTCCCTGAGGTGCTTCACATCATGGCGCTGCCACTGGATTTTCTGCTCTATTGCCCGCCTTATTTCTTCATGATGCTAAGCCAACTGAAACTTCTTCACCCCTTGCTCCAACTCATTAAGAACCCCCAACTCTCCATACAGGTTTGCTGCCGACCCAACGTATCTCTCCATTTTCTTGATTGTACCCTCCATGTCCTTGACCAGGAACCCAAGTTTCCCTACCTCGATCCTCCCACTTAGGAGATCGGAGTAGACGTGCTCGAACCCAAACAGTGCCTGCTCCGTGCACTTCTTCCCCAGCCGTGACACCACAGCTGCGACGCGGTTGAGCTCATCCAGCTTCTCAGCAAGGACAAGCTCCAGGAGGTAGGAGTCATCAGTGGATATGAGGTTCCTGACGGCATAAGAAGCAAGGATCTCGCTGCGGAGGCGATGAATTTCGCTGTCAGAGAGGGATTTGTGGAGGTAAATTGCCTTTGACGTGTCCATATCCAAACTATCAAACCTAGGTTGCACCGTGTGCGCAAGTAGAGCAATGAATGTACATTTTTTAAGTTCGTATTTTGTGGAGCAGAGTGATGAAGGCAGGACATGGGACAACTATGTTTTCCATCTCCTTGACTATGAGATTCTCATAAGTTATAAGATGCAGGATGAGTGTGGACAACTTCGATATAACTTTCATGTATTTCTTAGAATAAAAAATCTTTTAGATGAACATCCTCTTGTGTAACCTACAATTAACAAAATTTTGACAATATATTAAATACAAAAAAGACTAAACTTCAAGCATATAATATATGGCTAAACACTCAGGGTAATAAGGATTTATTTGACTAATCAATTTGTAATTTGATAATGTCAAAAAAAAGGCTACAATGTTTAGAAGAACATCTCCTATAAGGGGATGTTTTGTCAGCCGTAGCCAGCAGAATTGGACCATATCTACTAATCCAACGACCAAAAAACTGAGTTTGGTTTTGTGGAGCAGGAAAAAGTGAATAATCCAGTAGTTTTAAGTCATACAGTAGTTGTTGGATTTTTTTTTCATTTTAGATTGGTGGGATGTTGCCATCCAACATGGTGTGCCCTATTTCATCTGATGTTGTAGCTCGGAATGGAAAGACATGTGACATGGTTGTACAATTTATGTTGAACAACATCTGAAATAAACATAAAGTTTGCATTTTTGAAATTTATAGAATCCCAGAGTTTTTCATTGCTGCATTAAACTAATTAAAAAATCTTATTAAATCATGATAAACAACTTTTCCCTAAGTTTAAGGAAACATGGTTGAATACCCAAAATAGTAAGTATGATGATTGACTCGGAAAAAATCTTAACAAAATAAAAACCAGTCATTTTAATTGTTCAGCTACTGCTCCACTAGCCATGCATCTACATGAAATTCAAGTTGGGGTGCTTCTACAAGAAAGACACTTAAAGTTATAGTGTTATACATCCATAAGAATATGAAACCATAGAAAATAAGTAACAAATTATATTAGTGCAAATAAGCATAAGATACCTGCAATGAAGTAAGATTCACAATGCAATTAGAAAATTGATTGGAAAAATGATTGGGATATAATAGATACCCTCATTTCGTGCCACCATTCCCTCTATCCTCATAAATAATGAATCTCTCCTTACTAAAGTCGATTAAAAATGTGAGAACACTCCTTGGTTTCATTTTTATGTTTTCTAAATACAACACCCATTTCGTTAAGGTCTGGAAAATAGCTTGCTAATGAAGGGATTTTATCATTAGCAACTATGAGGTAAATCCCTCATGACCTTATAGACTTGGAGAAAGAAAGTGTAGCACACAACGGTGCCTAGGACTCAGACTTTCTCCATAATTACTTAAGTAATCAACCAGTGACCAGTATATTGGACATGGAACCTCCTGGCCCCTACTTGGGTGAAGATCAATGGATGGAAGAACATGACACTAACATTAACAGGTTGGAAAGTCAACTATTATAGATAAAAAAAGAGAAGATAATAAATATGAAAAGAGAAGATAATGCACAAAGGAAGAGAGGGCTTATCACCTTATACTTATGGGATTGATACCCTACAGAATGTTCCTTAATGCTTGCCTTCACCATGAAGCAATAATACCTTATAAAGTGCTCTTCGCTGGCTGCTCCTCTTCATAGTCGAGCCTGAGATTGCCTCAAAGACACAACCTCTCCAATATGACCTTAAGGATCTGTCCAATACCACAAAGCATTGGTCTTACAGTTTAAATCTTGTACTTGATAGATTGAAAATATGTCTTCCTGAATCAAAGACATGTAGTCCCTCCAATGTGTGCTTTAGAACCCTGTGCACAGCAAGATATATACGCATTCTCAAAAAAAACTCATCATTTCATAACCTGACACTAAGCATTATCTATATACCAAAAAATCAGCAACAACTACTTGAAACATCATGTTTGGGGCATAAAGGCCACGTACAAGCCCAGATGCCTTACATACAGCAGTTGCTACTACTTTTGCCTCAGCTAATTGTGTTAATAAACACATTATATGAAATATTATTTAGTTACATGTATGACGTCATGAAAGAAACATTAGATTACAACAATTGCAATAACTAAATAAAAGCAACATGATGAATGCCGTGATAAAATGAAAAATTTACCAAAGATAGTGAATGGGAAACCAATCACAGGGAACTTGAAACAGCCAGATATAACTTTACAGGGAACAAGTTGAATTGTGGGACAAATTTTTTGCATCCTTGTGCATCAATTATGTCTGAACCTGATAAGTCACCAAAATCAAAAGTTGGTGTAATTATTGGAAGTATATGTGGGATTATAGTATTCATGGGTTTCGCTATTCTATTTCTGTTATAGAAGCGAAGGTGGAAAAATAACCAACGAGATATTTTCGTTGATGTTGCAGGTGAAGATGACCGCAAAATTGCATTTGGACAGTTTAAGAGATTCACATGGAGAGAACTACAGATAGGCACAGATAATTTCAGTGAAAAGAATGTTCTTGGACAAAGGGGATTTGGAAAAGTTTACAAAGGAATACTTGCAGATAGTACAAAGATTGCAGTGAAGAGATTAATAGACTATGAAAGTCTAGGTGGAGAGGATGATTTTCTACGTGAGGTCGAGATAATAAGTGTTGCAGTACATAAGAATCTTTTGAGGTTGATTGGTTTATGTACTACCACAACTGAAAGGCTACTAGTTTATCCTTTCATGCAGAATCTGAGTGTTGCCTACTATTTGAGAGATATTAAACCAGGGGTACCAGTGTTGGATTGGCCCATCAGGAAAAAGATTGCCTTAGGAACAGCTAGGGGGCTTGAGTATCTCCATGAACATTGCAACCCAAAAAGTATTCATCGTGATGTGAAGGCTGCAAATGTTCTGCTTGATGAGCACTTTGAAGCAGTTGTTGGAGATTTTGGCCTTGCAAAATTGGTTGATGTGAGGAAGACTTCAGTAACAACACAAGTTCGTGGAACAATGGGCCACATAGCACCTGAGTATTTATCCACCGGAAAGTCATCTGAGAGAACGGATGTTTTCAGTTATGGAATTATGCCTCTTGAACTTGTAACTGGACAACGTGCTATTGACTTTTCACGCTTGGAGGATGAAGACGGTGTGCTGCTGCTTGACCACGTGAAAAAGCTCAAATGTGAAAAACGATTAGATGCTATATTCGATACCAATCTGCACAAAAACTACAACATTCTTGAGGTGGAAATGATGATTCAAGTTGCACTTCTATGCACCCAGTCATCTCCAGAAGAACGGCCCACAATGTCAGAAGTAGTACGCATGCTTGAAGGTGAGGGTTTGGCCGAGAGGTGGGAAGAATGGCAACATGTTGAGGACCATCGTAGACAAGAATATGAGAAACTGCAAAGGAGATTTGACTGGGGTGAGGATTCCATCTACAACCAAGATGCCATTGAACTGTCTGGAGGTAGATAAGATCAAACATAAACAGTTGATATATTTAAGGTACTTGAGAAGCCTTGTTCATCATAAAGTTGTTGTAACTAGAAGATTTATTACCTTTGTATATAAGAAACCAATCACAAACACTCGTTTTAGAAGATTTCCAACAACATGAGTGAGGGGCTCCGGTATCTCTAAAGTGTTTGTTTTTATCTGCACATACCGAGAAAGATAATATTAAGTCTTGGAAGATTAGCACCATTACAGGTTGATATTGTTGTAAGCATTAAAGGACTAATAAAAAAATTAGCAAAGAAGATATGAGCAGAAATTTTTTTGTTCTTAGTTACATATTTCTACAAGCACATTATAACTATAAATTTGTTTGGCACATTTATGCCAACATGCCAAGATTACGACTTACAAATTAATTAAATGAATACTGACTTGTTAATGGATACTGATTCTTATTCTGAAATATAGGATTATGGAATACAGGACTTGTAAGAAGACCAGAGTATGGAACAAGATACGGAATCATCTTACAAGTTTTTAGTATTAGATCTGATCATGTTTAGATAGATCACTACATCACTCATATTTCTTTGTAACCAAACAACAATAAATCTGAATCAAGCATATCTTGAAAATGGAAAGTAAAAGAAAGTATAAAAGGAGGCCATAGATGTTTTCACAATTACATGGTTGTATAGAATCCTACCAGGAAAATAGGACTACATTTAACTTTAAATCAAGTACTTCGGGTGAATGGATTAAGAAGTACAAGAAAGTGTAAAAAGAGGTCACTAATGTTTTGACAATTACAGGTCTGTCGTGGTACAATAACCTACCATTCAAGTAGGACTATTGTTTCATCAAGTCGAGAAACCTAAACTCTTTGACACATAGGGATATGGAATCACACCATGTATTATACAACTTGAAAATGCTGCCAATAGTTGGAGGCCTTCTTGAATCGATAAGTTATCCAAATAAATATGCATTTACTAAAGAAGACTAATCACGAGATGAAAATTTAAGTGGTGCATAAAATAGTTTGCTGATAATTTTATCCCATTAAGTCCATCTTTTGGGTCCAATATCTATGTCGATTACAATACCAAGAATTCAGCTATTGGAAAATTCAAATACACCATGCCTAACACCAATGCATCTTAATGTTGTGTAATTTGTCATGCCTGGGCAAAAAATAGTTGGTTTACTTTAGTAGAAGATTATAAAAAAGAACCACTTGCCTTCTACTGGCATCTAATGCGGCTGGAACATAAACAAAAATGTGATCGAAGTAAAGGTTGTAATACCTCATTGGGTGCTTTCCTCACAAGATGTTATATTTCAGCTAAATAGTTGTAGAGGTGGACTAAATTTGAACATGACATGATTAAAGAAAGCATATTTGAATTATCAAAAGATCAACTATAGAACTTCTTACCAGTGATGACTTGTTTTGAAACTTCTCTGCAAAACTTGTGAATACAGACTAGTTGTATAAGGAGTACCTATATCACAGTAAATGAAATGGAAAAGCTAGTTCACATGATATGAGAAGCAAGTTTAAAACCATCTTGAAGTTCTACCTAGAACTAGAGCCAACAACCTCATACATTTTCATCATCTACTATACAAAAAGTAAATATGAAATAATATAAATCATGTGTGGATGTGAATATAAGAAGTGTGAAGATAAACAGATTTAGAATGGTCCAACAAATGCATCTATAGATGGCAGATTTAAATTGAGTCTTTGTACCATATTTTCTACAGGATACTAGCTGAAATAATCCACCACCTGACCACCCTGTAGGCCCTAGCCTTCTATCACCAATACTCAGTTATTGATTTTCATATACTGTCTAACCATGTAGAGGCTAGACACTTGGCACAAATTGTCAAGACCAATCTTTATCCACGTCCAAAAACTAAAGCAGTTCAGGGAAGCACTAAGCTATTGAGTATTGTTAAAGGTCGTCTCACATGAAGATGCCATAAGCAGACTTGGTTCACTTCCCAACATGAACCAATGCAGGGCCCAAATCATGGTCGTGACACCTCTATCTATATGGAAGCAGACATGGTTTTTTTTCCTCTAGCTTGCATCAATATTCATCTTGCATATGCAGGTGAAGTGCAGCTGATGCTAATGTTTCTTTCTCAAAGAACTACCTTGACATGAGGCTCACCGGTTAATCATATCAATTTTATCTAAAATCTATATAGACAAATCACTATGTCAGATATGTGTTGCAAAGATTTTGACCAGGGGTTCAAAGTCAGAACTGAAGCATGATTGGCCAATAAAGGTTCATGGCTTAACTTCATCTTGTAGATAGATTTAGTCATGTTCAACTTAACTTCATCTTGTTGTAACTGATAATTGTTCCTAGCATTTATATACCTTCTATAGTATGTTTCCTTCTTATCAGTCTTCTTCAATATAACAATAGTAGGTGCTTCCCCAATGCAGTTGTTGAACCTAAGGTAGAATTACATACAGTCTAGCTGCAATGTCTGCACTTTAAAAGAGGTAAACTTTAGTAATGGTTCTCTTTGATAGTCATTTTTATTGCCTTTAGTTCATCGCTAGAACTTTCTAGCACTCGATCATGAGTGATTGCAGAAGATGGGACAGTCAAAGAAAGCCTATCATTTTTTATCAATAGTAGGTAGTGAAGTTGAAACTTAGCAAATGATGGAGGCATCATACTGACATGATAGTGATGCAAATCATAGAATATTGAAGGCATCCTAGTGACTTGAAGCATTCTTTAATAGTAGGTTGCAAGCATATGACATTTATTTGACATGGGACCATCATGGGTATACTAGTCAGTCTTTTAGCAGATTCCACTGATGGCTGGAATAAAATTCATGTTTTGGCCATTAAGTAGACTACTGAATACTCACAGATAATTAATTATTTTGACCAAAATAAATTGTGTTAGGACTAAATTAACCTAAAGTTGCATCTTTATGAACAAGACAGTTGAGAACATCCCTTAACTAATAAAATCTTAATTATAAACGTCCTTAACCAATTGAACCCAAGAGTAGGAACTGTCGTGCATCACTTAGACTTTCAAGTCAATTTAAAATACCTAGCCCCCAGAGTTATGTCCGAGCAGTTGAATAGACAATCATAAATGGAATCATTGTTTAATGTTTCCTAAGAACATTCCCATCACCTGGTTGGTCCAAACTATATATATAACTTGTATCCTACACCTAGTTTTAAAACTACCATTAGTACTTCTCTTGGGTCAAATTTTGGATAGACACATTGGTGTGAGGGGTATCTGCCAAGTTCTTATTAACCTACTGTAATCATATCATAATCCAAAAGATCAGGATAAACAAGGCCAATTATACTGCACCCGGGTAGATCCAGCAATGTGTAAAGTCTAGAAACTCGGATGTATATTGAGCCCCATTATTGGGGTAGTGCTCTAGCACATCCCTGGAAGCCAGATGGAAGAGCTTTCAAGGTTAGCGAGGTTTACAAATTCAAAACGATGTCCCAGCTTTTGATACATGGCTTCACTTTTTGCAAATTTCCTTTATTTTTCACCCATAATTAACTATTATCCTTTTGGATATCTTGATAATATTGTCCTTGTATTGATATTATCATCAAACCAGCATTGCCGGTACTATTCATCACCAGCCTGCATTGCAGGTACTGTACATCCCCATCCTGGACAGCTAAAATCACAGGAATTCAACATTAACTGGAAAAACACAATCTGGAACTACTGGAATTTTGATTAATAACTGAAATTAATTTTCTAGTTTCAGTAGATAACTAATTAATCTGAAGCTAATGTATCTAATATTCACTATTAAAATCATAAAACAAAACTCTCTCTTTTGGTGATGAAAATTTGGATATAATCCCTAAAGAATAGTCCTAGTCATGCTAGGTATTAGAAACTTTCCAGTAAATTAGCTCTTATGAGTAAAAATGTTGAGCACCGTCTAGATGCCCACAAACAAATGGTGAGGATTAAGAGAAAAACCAAATGGGACACCATGAATTCACTTGCAACTTGCAGTGAATGAACATGGCCACATACATGGCTGAATTCAACTGTAATATAGAGGAGATATATAGAAACAAAAAATACAGACATGATTGATACATTTGAATTTGGATGTGAACGTTGGGTTGAAATAAACAATGTCTTCACAAAATGAATGTAGCGGAAGTGAAAATGTGAAGGTAGATGTATGGAAAGACAAGTAAAGATCACTTTTGGAAACAATTACATGAGATAAAGTGAGAGTAGCTAGTATTAAGGACTAAGAAGGAGAGGACCAGCTTCAATAGTCCAGACATGTGCAAAAGAGACCAGCATATTATAGACCAATTTGAAGTATCATTATTGAGTCACATCAAGTTAAAAGTGGAAGAGTAGGTCTGGATTAGCATGGAGAGCTCCCAAGGAGAATGGATTCATTGCATCTCAATGAAAAGATGACCCAAAACAGACTGACAATATAAGAAGGATCTGTGCAGGCGAACCCAACATGGTTGGTACAGTATTACTCCAAACCACTATAGTTGCAGGGTCTGGATCCTTACTAGAAACAAAATGCAATTCAAACCTACAGACATACTAATTTCGTGCAGAACTATTTAATGGGATTTGCATGAACATTTTCATTATATAATTATTGTGTGCGGCCTAACTACTCTGAAATATGATTAGTATAACGCCCTATCATATATAATAAAGTCCAAATTAAGTATTCGAATTCGCTTGCAAAATAATCACACATCATTAATTCTATTGCTAAATAAACCAGATAAGCAACATGGATGAAAAATTACATTAACTATCAAAGAAGAAAAATATAATTGCTCAGTAATGATTTTGGACACATGATGAGCTAGTGAAAGCATCCACTGAAATAAGGAGAAGACATTATATTTCATGTATTTCAAGATCTATTGAGTAGTAGGAAGTGACATGTGACAGCGAAATAGAAAGTTGACCCCATTTTCTTTGGAAAGTACCAGGATCTAGGACAGCCTTGGGACTAAGATTCAAAGGAGCTGGAGCTGGAGCAGATGTAAATGCCAACCCAAGTAAATCATCAATAACAGAAGTGGCTTGAGAAGCAGCTGCTGGCGCACCAGATTGAGGTTCAGACTGAGAGTATGAACCTATCAAAGACATTGAGGAACTATCATATTCTGGAGCCTTGTACACAGAACCATTTATCAGTGGCCCCTTATTTTCCTCTTTCTCTGAGGTGCTTAGAAGTAAATCATTATCACTTGCTTCGTATCTCTGAGCAGGCACAACAGTGGCTGAAGATTCAAGACCAACCGGCAAATTTCCAACATCTTCTGACTATCATGTAGTGTGTTTGTTTGTATTTATTATGCTGAGGTTAAATAAATTGTATTGGGTAAAAGCAAGTTATTTTAAGAATTTTAGGTCTAAACTATGTCAATTTAAGTTTTATTTTGGACAAAATAATGATCTTAGGTCTGATTTGATTGATTGTATTTATTTAGGAAAAATTAGGGGAACCATTAGCACCAGGGCTCAACACATTATCAAGTGCTTGCCTTGATTGCCACCATATCATGGGATCATATAAATTCACATTCATGCAGCCATCCTGGTCATCCAACAACCTTATAAACTTTTTAGCCTCGGTATTAGGTTCCTCTTCATGATCATCATGGTTGGATTGTCCCATTTCTCCATCATTTCTTTCAAGATTATATGAACTAGGATGCATTTCTTCAAGAAGATCTAGCATCTCATCATCTACTTCATTATCCCCTTCATCATTATTGACTAAAGTATCTGAGTCAGACTCACTTTCATGCCCTGTCTCCCCATGATGATACCAAAGAGTATAACTCCTCAAAATACCATAAACCATCAAGTGTGTTTTCACCACATCACGTGGGATAGAAGAAGTATTAACACAACAAACACACGGATAACACGGATAACACCTCTCTTATTCATTAGGTCACTCAAGCAAATACACATCTAAGTATCTTAGAGGTTGGCCTTTGGATAATTATATTGGAGGGCTAGGGGCATCTCATTCTTTGTGGATGTTTGGCATAAATTGTTGCTAGTAAACTAGTTTAACTGTCTGCACCCTGACTGATAATGTAGGCCCTAGTTATTTGGCACTAGTTCAATGAAAGGTTCCAACAGCTTATGTTCTTCATCAGAACATGATAGTCACAGTCCTACATCATCTAACACTGCCACTACTACCAAACACAGAATAAGACATTTGCAATCTCTTTGGTTGCATGGCTAAATAAGCCACCTTCATACCTTGCTTCTAGTCTGAACTGTATTAGTTGTTATGATAGATTAGTACAACTTATCAACTATTTGTCAAGGTTCTCACCTAAAATGAACCTAGTTGGAAATCCTAAATTAATCCATACAATAAAAAAGTATAAATACATGTTATGGGCTGGAGAATATGTAGAAATTAATGGTAGTTACACCCTTTTCAAGTTCCATACGATCTTCGATCTATATCCAATTCTCACACCTTCATTCAGCGACACTAATACATCATTGATAACATGCAATCTAAGGTTAGTTTTAGACCCTTATGCACTTCTAGACAAGATGGAAGGGCTTGTTACCATAGAAAGAACCACAAACTTGCATACTCTACAGATCTAGGAGCATAAATGCCCCTGAGAATAATCTAGAGAAGTTGGTTTTAGAAGCAGGGAATAGCACTATAGGAGCTACACTCAGTAATAGGAGTCTCAAAACAAGTAGTAATAGACAGTGTTCCGATAGATGAAATGTAGAATAGATGTCACTCTTTCATATTTGGAAGGCAGCGCATCAAAATATGATTTCATCTCCTTCCACACCTAGCCATTTGATAAATTGGTTCCTTGTTCAATTCTTTATCTAATTGTCAAGTTAGTCACATCAGTATGCCCTATGGCACTGGTAGGATTTTTATTTATAGAAGCTATAGAAAAGATCTATGATTTATATTTAGGATATAATGCCAACACCACATATGCTAAGACAAAAATTAGATATTAATACATGATGTACTAATTTTTTCAAGGTTCTCACCTCAAATGAACCTAGTTGGATGCCTCAGTTAATACATGAAATAATCAAATACAAACCACATTATGGACTGGAGAATGTATAAATTTTCAGTAGTAACTCCCTTTTTGATCTATCAAATGCTCACACCTTCATTCAATGACACCAATTCATTATAAATAACCTACAACCTAAGTTCACTCTCAGACCCCATGAATAATCTTCTAAACAAGCAATTCCAAAAGTATGAAATGAAACTAAAGGAATCATAGGAGTCTAATCAGATAGTATAATGAGGAAATCCAATAGAGTGAATGCAGATGAATGCCACTCTTTTGCATTTAAGAAATCTTAGGCAATGCAGCAAAGGACGAGTTTATCTCCTTCTCAACCTAGGAAATCTTAGGTTGTATTGTCATTTTTTACACCATATTTTGTTGTTTTCCAGTTCTCAAGCACACCAAAAGGCATAGATGGTTTCAATAACCAAAATATAAATTAGAATCAATGAGAATAAATATCATCATGTACACATGATCCTAGTTTCCTAAGGATATAATTACACAAAAAAATGAACTGTATCAACAAACGATGGCATATTAGTGACATTCTGAATAATGTCATGATTTTTGAACTTTTTTGCTTGAGAAGGAAATTTTTAATCCCCTCTATTCAACAAAATGATCAATTTTCTCAAGTTGATGCTATTTCTTTTCGACCTCATAGCTCTTTTTTATTATTAATAATAGGAGTACGACCGCATTTATCTAAGGAAAAAAAGTCCCTACATTGTACACCGGGACAACTGGTAAACCCGACAACCTCATAAACCACCTGAATCATAGCATTCCACCGTACCTCTATTCATCAAGAGTCTCATGAGAGTCACCCTTATGCAAATGGTGAATGTTGTCCATCTAGCAATGGAAATTTCATTGTTAGGTGTTCCATTTACTTTGAAATGCATATGATTCTCAAGTATATGTCCTCCTATGTATTTTAACCCAAAGAACATCATGATCTCAACATAGGATGGAAATTTCAAAAACATAATTGAATGAAATTAATGGTAGTTGCTCCAACCCACTTTATGTGATATATAAGAAAAACATTACTTGTAGGAAAGAAAAGTGTTGGAGTAGTAGATGGATTAGTATGTCTTAACTCTCATCCACTATTTCTGGGATTAAGAGAGGCATTATCTCTCCCTCTTCCATGCCCGTGACAAAGGCAACCCAGCTGTGAAAACGCAAAGAAGAACATGCATAGGATTCCCATAGTCAAACTAAGACATCCACTACAGTTGTGCAACAAACCTGACCCAACAACACAATAGCTTATTCCAGCAAGTAAAGTTCAACAGAACATTCTCATAAGGATAAGTCACATCTAAGGACAACCCAAAAGAAAAACTAGAGGCCACCTCACTTTGGAACATAGTAAGCAACTCAGCCCTCAAAGTTCAACCCTTGTTTCCCGAGGAAACCATGTTTATAGGTCGATAAACTTGTAGGGCATAACAGTGCAAAACTCTAGACAATGGAATATTATGAAATGCACATATTACAAAACCAAGTACACTACTAGAATTTGATATGATGTCAGCAGTTTGTATATAACAACTGGAGTCTGTAGACTTGGTAAATCCTCTAGTAATATAATACATCATAGGACATGACACAATACTCTAAAACAATAAGTAAAATAACATAGTGAATCATCTAGTACTGTAATACATCATAGGACATGAGATAGTACTCCATTAAGAATCACCTCATAGAATGGATGATCCCTTAGTGAACCCAGGAGAAAAAAGAATTTAAATTAGCCTTTTGGATTGGCATTAGAAGTGAAATAGACAACTACTTCAATAATGGTACAACATGATCTCACTTGATGTCTTTGGCTATAGTTCTAAACCTTCATTAACGAGATGTCTTGACCCTAGTGGTGAATGTTTTCTGGATGATGTTCCACCATATGTCAGAATCACTATTCTGGATCATAGATTTGTAACTAAAATTTCCAAAGAGGCACTGAAGGTCACAGACCAATTATGCTCGAGATAGGGAAGTAGTTGGAGCCGCCAATGGGGGCTTTCATAGATGGCACATGATCCATTTATGTCTCACCCTGATAAGACACAAATGTAGTCTCTAGGTGCCCTCCTTTGGTTACTTCATACCTGCTTGAGCCAGCTGACACATGGGTACCTCGCAATGGGAATGACACCAACTAATATTGGGTGGATAACCATGAAGGTCATCATAAGATTGTGCCTAATAGGTTGGGAGACTATGTAGGAGTACCATGTGACTATGAAGATCAATGGAAACACTGTTCTAGGATTCAAGGTAGAAATGAAGAGTGTGGTTGTGGTGGGGTCAGTGATACTCACAAGTTGTTTTATCCTCTTCGAGGAAGACCGAGATCAGAGTGAGGGTGAACATAAGACAACGCTCGCAGTAGGAAATATGATAGTTGGTATGAAAAGAACTGCTATTGGGAGAGGCACTTGGGCCCCCATAGATGGAGAGTATTCAATAGGTTTACCCGCTAATGAAAGTTGTAGGTCTAAATGGCATTGATGATGGTGATCTACCCAATAGGGTGTACCCATATGCTAGACAAAGTGGCATGGGGACACTTGATGCAGTCATTGGACAATTATTGGCTGGAGCACAGGTTGATGCTCGGAGGATGGTTTTGATTATTTCAAGCTAAAATAACCAAACTGGAAGAGCAATCTAATTATAATAGACTTGATGAGTAAGCTTGCATTCAATAAGAACAATGCACGACCAAAAAAGGTGCACTTGAACTCAAATTTATAGTTGAAGAGATCTAGAAAACAATACACCATCCTACAAAAACATACATCCATTAGAAGGCATTAGTTAGGGCCCTCTTTGGAATACGAAAAAATGGATTCTTATTTGTTTTTCATTAATATTTTTCACCTTGATAGCTGCACATGCCAAAGTTTACATAACCATACCTTTCTACATGCCCTTTTGGGCATTTAGGATATAAAAGTTCTATAAAGGTCTGTGATATATCATACTGGTTAGGACATAATTGGATATCTATATTATAACAGTTCCCAAAAAATCATTTATTTATTAGTACAAAAATCATTCCAGATTGAACCATATAATGTGTGGATTATTGTTCCAGATTAAACCAAACACTGCTGTTTCTTTTTCATTCTGAAATCAACAATAAGTTCATTACGTATCCACAATTTCAAAGATGAAAGTGTATAAAATTATGAAATCAATATTATTTTAAATGTATATTGTAGGATTAAAACATAATCTTCTAGGGTCATGTTTGATTTAAACGAGATTGTATGTTCTATTCAAAATTGCCACTTGTTTCTAAGTTGAAAAATAACACAGTTTTGTAGGGAAGACAGAGACAAAATGGACATACCCTGTGGCTACACTTGAAGTAAACATGAATCTGATCACAGTGTTTGCTTCCAAAGTTCCTTCCTACCTCATGTCTTGGTTCCACAGCCCTTCCTCCACCCTTGGATCACCTGCTGGACACTGCTGGCTACTGCGGAAAATAGAGAGGAATGTATATCAATTAGGAAAGAGATGAGTGCGGGATGAGGAGCACAATGGATGCCTCCTACGACTTTGCTTGTAGTTGCTTCCTCTTATACTAGATCGTCCGGCGGCTTCCCTGCTACGGAATGACACTTGCCTCTCGATTCACACCTGACTTTTGTGGCGCTGCCCTCCTGGATCGGCCATCACCAGCTCCTATACATATCTAGCTGGGAATCCGCAAGAGATCGTAGTACCGTCGGGAGGAGGCGGAGGGGTTGCGGAGTGGGCTAGAACAGGGTCACTGCGCATGGAGATCGGTAGTATTGGACGAACAGACGTGCGAGGTGGAGTGGGAGCCAGAGCGGAGCGCTTTGTGGCTCTAAGGGATTGGAGTCAATGGGCATCAGTTGTTGATCGCATGGGCCACGGAGCTTTTTGCGTGTGATGGCGGGGGTCAGGCGCGGGAGGGGAAATTTTGGCCCGATATTTTGAGTTATTTTATTTTCTTTTTAGATGATAAAAAATCAAATTTAGGTAGTAGGATGACATTTTAAAGAAAAATGACATAGTACTTAGAGAGAGAGAGAAAATTAGCGACGGAATGGACTACATATTTGTGATGGATAAAAGATTTGGTCGTTAATAATAGTATTAATAACGACCACAAAATTGTGTTGTCACGTTTGGAGTAACAATTACGACAAACTACATGTGGCGTCGCTATCTTGGTCGCTAAATCCTTCCTTTCTTGTAGTGTTATTAATTTAAGGGTATCACCCTTTTTTTCTTTACTAAGATTAGGATTTCCATCATACATCTCATGTATCATTCATCCAATTATAGTGGACTTATAACACAACAAGGTATACCAACATTTGGGTGTTGGATATGATATCTATCATATCTTGATGTATCAATTCCCTCAAACACCTTAATCTTACTTGAGGTCATATACTTAGCTTGTATTAGGGTATTACCCATCCTAATACTTTATGCACCAGATCATCACATTCATCATGTAATGTATTGGTCATGATTCATCTACTTAGAAAATACAACCATTGCCAATATTAAGGATTCATCCTTAAGTTAGGAACTAACAAAATGGCCATGTTAGGTCACTTACAAATCAGTTCCAAGTCAAGCATAGATCACCACGGCCGTACAACCAAGAACGGCCGTGCAAAGGAAAGCCACCACGACCATGCTACCTTGCACGGTCGTGCAAAGTGAAGCCACCACAGCCGTGCTACCTTGCACGATCGTGCTACAGAAGATCACTACAAAATTCATATTTATATATGAATTCTAATCTTTCATCCTTTCAACTTGATTAGGTCACATCAACCCTTCAATCAAGTACATGCAACTATGATTAACATAGTGTATCAAGTTATTGATCCTATAAGCAATTAGGAATTCATCCCTTAATTGGTACTAATCACTTAGGTACTATTAGGGTTCAACCTTTGTACCTTCATTGATTATCATTACTAATCATCATTGGATCAATAGAACATTCATCATCTTAATTCTCAAAGATTCAATCACATTGGACCTCCATTACATAAGGTATCCAATTGAGTTAGGGTTTCCAATGTTGATTCCTTCAATCATTGAATTCATGGAACCAATCATCAATTGGACTTATACTCATACTTCAATTGAGTTTAATAGGTCAACCTTCAAATGATTTGACCCTCAATTGACCCTCAGTTGGTCATCAATTAGGGTTTGATTCAATTGAATTAGGGTTTGGAATCGATGATCCAACAACACTAATTAATGCAAGATTGGTTACTTTGAAACTATTGAACCATCATCTAAATTGAGCATGACCTGACCCCAAACGGTCTTGAGGTCGTTTGGGTGACCTCCAAACGGTCTTGAGACCGTTTTCCCATGTCCACATCATAATCCAAGTCAACCAATTAATGTTTGGATCATTGTATTGATCACCAAATCAACATTTGATTGCAAATCAACTTGGTACCTTTAGACCTTCAAACACCTAACCATACTCAACCCTATACCTCCAAACGGTCTTAGGTTACCACCAAATGGTTTGGAAACCATTTGGATGAGCTCCAAATGGTTTTGAAACCGTTTGGCTCATCCAAACCTTGGATTCTAGTGAAATTTAATCAAGGATTGGTCTATCGAGTTGATCAACAAATCAGCACTTAATTGCAATATGATTTGGTACCTTTGGACCTTCAATTGGTAAACTATACTTAACCCCAGACCTCCAAATGGTCTTGGGTGATCCCCAAACGGTCTTGAAACCGTTTGGGTGATCCCCAAATGGTTTTGAAACCATTTGGGCCAATCAACCCAAAACATCATCTCAATCACTTGCAAAATCAGCACTTAGCCGATTAGGGTTCATACCACATCTTTGGATCTTCAAACACATATCCATACTTGACCCTAGACCTCCAAACGGTATTGGGTGACCCCCAAACGGTCTTGAGACCGTTTGGGTGATCCCCAAACGGTTTTTAAATCGTTTGGGTTAATCAACCCAGAATCTCAAATCAACTCATTGAATTTTCAGCACTAATTTCAATTAGGGTTTGCCTAATTGATTAGCCTTCAACTCATGATTCATTGGGAATTAACCCCTCAAATTTGGTGAGTCATTAACAAACATAATTAGGATCAGTAATCTCAAACGGTCAACGCTTGGTCAACTCACACAAACGGTTTTGAAACCGTTTGCCCAAAAAGTCAAGTTAATCAGATTGAAAATCAGCACTTAATCCAATTAGGTTTGCCTAATTGATTAGCCTTCAACTCATGATTCCTTGGGATTTGACCCATAAAATTTGGTAGGTCATTATCCAACATAATTAGGAACAGGAATCGCAAACTTTCAACCCTTAGTCAACTCACTCAAACGGTTTTGAAACCGTTTGCCCAAAAAGGTCAAGTTAAATCAGATTGAAAATCAGCACTTCATTCAATTAGGTTTACCTAATTGATTAGCCTTCAACTCACGATTCCTTTGGATTTAATCCATAAAATTTTGTGAGTCATCAAACAACATGATTATGAACAGTGATATCAAATGTTCAACCCTTGGTCAACCATCTCAAACGGTTTTGAAACCGTTTTCCCAAAAAGGTCAAGTTAAATCAGATTGAAAATCAGCACTTAATTCAATTAGGTTTACCTAATGGATTAGCCTTCAACTCATGATTCCTTGGGAGTTAACCCATAAAATTTGGTAGGTCATTATCCAACATAATTAGGAACAGGAATATCAAATGGTCAGCCCTTGTTCAACTCATTCAAACGGTTTTGAAACCGTTTTCCCAAAAAGGTCAAGTTAAATCAGATTGAAAATCAGCACTTAATTCAATTAGGTTTACCTAATTGATTAGCCTTCAACTCAGGATTCCTTTCGAGTTAATCCATAAAATTTGGTGAGTCATCAACCAACATGATTATGAACAGGAATATCAAGCGGTAAACCCTTGGTCAACTCACTCAAACGGTTTTCAAACCGTTTTCTCCCAAACCGTTTGCAAACCGTTTGCTCCCAAACGGTTTACAAACCGTTTGGTCCAAACTTTGAAACTGTTTGCCCAAGATATTTGGAGAGGTGTGTGCTTATGATGATTTCATCATCATCAAGCTCTAAACTCACGAAATCTACTGTGATTTCCATGGAAATTGCATCAATCAACCAAACTAAATTTCAGAAATGTAGAAATGATCACCAATTGATAAGGAATTGATTGCAATAATAAAATTAAGGGTTCAAGTTATAAAACCCACCTCCAATTGAGCTCCAAAGCTCCAAGATCACGGAAAAAATGGTGGATGAATCTCTTACAACTCCCCCTAGGCTCGTCCTCAATCTTTTGATTGAAAAGTTTAGCTAGGGTTGAAGAGGAGATCGAAATAAGAAGAAATCAATGATTTATTTTCGATTTCCACCATGGAATCAAGGAGAACGAAGGTCAAGGGCTTACCAACAGGTTGGGGGTCGTCCTCCTGCTCCTCCCTAGCTCCTTGGTCGTTTTCCAAACAAGGGGAAATAAAGAAATCCGAAAAAGCCTTTGTTTGGGCTTGGAAAGGGCACTTTTATAAGGAAATTGATGAGAGAGAAAATGCATTTAATCCTAAAAATGATGCCGCCTCTTCCCCCTCAAATCCTTGGATACGAGGCTATATTCATTGCCTCATATTCCTCTCAATTATCCATGATTTAAAGGAAAGCAAATTAAGCACCTTAATGCTTATTATATTAATATCCCATATGTGAGTGGAAATTACTTTCCTTTATAATAAGGTGAGTGGAGTTTCACCTCCTTTAGATATTTTCATTCCTTATCTTGGCAAAAGAACGTCCATCCTTATTCAAAATCAACCAATAACATTTTAGTGAAGGCCCTTTAATTAATACATTCATTTTTGCCCTAATTTGAATTAGGGTTTCACTTAAGATTAAATCATGATTATTTTAATATCAAGATTCTCTCTCCTCTAATTTAATTCAAATGAGATGCCCCTCTCATTTTCTTTGCTCTACATGATGCCAAGAAACATTACACCAAAACTAGGTTTTCATGCACAACATTGCTTTACTAGCTTAATCTTGGTGCCTAAGCTTGTGAAAACCATACCAGTACATCATATTCAATCTTATGATGTCAAAACATCATAGGAACATTTTATCATGTGCAATTTGCAAATTAACCCCTCAAATTGGGTAATTTGCACTTTAGTCCAAAATAAGCAATCATTGCTTCAACATTGTTCAAACATGACCAAAATTGAAACATAAGCTAATTACTTATCCCAAGATAAGATTAAGCATCTACTCAACCTTATTAGGCAAAACATCTAGGGTTAATTCATAACCCAGGCCAGGGATGTTAAAAATTATAAACCCCTAACAAGGATTTTGTCCCCGAAATCCCAAACAAAAGGAGGGACAGATTATTCATTAATCATGCCCTTAAGTCTCCACATATTATCGTAATATTATGGAGATACCATGGATCTATAATTCACACAAGGTTCCTTTCATTAATTCAACCTTATCACTGTTTATGTTTATGCAGAGCATAAACCCCTAACATATGATGTCCATATTATTGAAAGGAAAAAGCATAAAAGAACATATTTCTATCATTATCCAAAAATATTCCAGAAAAGAGAAACATATATATCTAACAGAGATAATTTATTCAGAAATCCTTTATTTGTTGTTGAAAATATCCACGGAGCAAGTTCACACATTTTGTTGAGAATATCCATGGAGCAAGTTCACGCAGTTTGTTGAGAATATCCACGGAGCAAGTTCACGCAGTTTGTTGAGAATATCCACAGAGCAAGTTCACGCAGTTTGTTGAGAATATCCACGAAGCAAGTTCACACAGTTTGTTGAGAATATCCATGAAGCAAGTTCACGTAGTTTGTTGAGAATATCCACGGAGCAAGTTCACTGTTACAACCCCAATTTTTGGGTTCATTGGTGAGAAATGTAATTTCTCATATGAAAGATAATTGAACTAATAATGATATGATTTGGTTCAAATAAATGGATTTCATTTACAATGGCCTTGGTGATTGTGTTGTGGGCTTTATTGGCTATTGGGCCCAAATAACAAGGAAATACAATTAGTAAATGGATAATTGAATTTTTAAGAAAAGAAATATGTAGAAACCTCTAGAAGGCAAATCCAAAGAGGATTTCGTGCCTCTTGGGTTCCTTGGGTACCAAGGAGTCCAAGGTTGTGAAAAGAAAGCAACAAAAAAAGAAAAGATTAATTAGGCATCTTTTTTTAAGAAATAAATTGAAAATAATGATAAAATGTGGAAAATGAGTGGAAAGAGGCATAAAAGAGATTTCTTGGGGAAATTTCGTATCCATGAGATTTCTAATGATAAAAGGAATACCAAAGAGGAAAATAAAAGAGAAATAAAGATAAATCCTCAAAAGAGATATTTAAATGAGAAATAAACAAGATAATGTGAAATAATGCATAATGATGCATCTAGAAGGATAATAAGTATCCAATAAAGAGAATTTCGAAATAATGGAGTATCTTGGGATCCAAGGAGTCCCAATAAAGAGGAAAGAAAGAGAAAATACCTAAATTACAAAATAAGGAGATAATATGATACTTTATTAATGATTTTGGTACCATTATGAAAAAGGAAGTAATTTTATTAAAAGAAAATATAAATTCATTTTAATGGATTAAAGAGCAAGAATAAAGGGGATACGAATGAGGAATTTCGAATTCCTAATATCAAGGAATAGGATATATCGAAGGAGAGATAGAGAGAGAAGAATTTCTTCTCTTTGAAGAAAAATGATTCCTATTAGAAGAGGGACTTCGTCTCGTTAAGGAAAGCCATCCTAGGGCTTCATTGACTTCCTCTATATAAGGGGGAAAACTTGGGGGCGAATCCAGAGGAATTCCACGCAGTTATCCCTCTCTTCTTCATCTTCTTCGTCAAAACCCTAACCTTGAGGGTAGGGTTCCATCCTTGTAGCAACGGGGGTGTTTATGACTTTGTTTGAAGTAGGAAACACCCACGACCAACCCCAAAAAGTCGGCCATCCTTCCCATCCTCCTACACCCGCGAACTACGACAGCAGCAGCTTGCGCGGCTGCAACACAACAGTGGGTTGCGGCTCTTCCCCAGCCCAAACCAGCTGCGCTGGATGTGAGCCAACTAGCGCCCCAAGGGCGAAGGGATGCAGTAGAGCTAGGGGTGGCATCGACAGCAGCCATCGGGCTCTAAGGAGGAGGGTCCCGACCACGCAAGAACCCTGACCTAGCGGCTATAGGAGACGCTCGTGAGGAGGAAGATGACGGGCTGCTTTGGACGTGTTTGCCCTTCCGGGCTCTATAAGATCAAGGAGCCGCATGGGGGTAAAAATGGGATTTAGTTATGTTTTTAAAACAGCCGGGTCACGCAGCTAGGGAGCAAGTGAATGGAGAAGGACATGTGGCACCCTTCCATTGGCCAAGAGGTATATAATTTGCTAAAATCATATCTCATTATTCGTAACTCGGATTAAAATAAGTCTTATATGAAAATTGATTCTCAGAACGAGAGGAACACAAGGAAATTATGTTTGAAGCCTAATTTTGCATGCTATTCAAAAAGTAGTGTAAAATATCATCTTTAGTGTAATGATGATTAAGAAACCCTATTTTGAAATGAATAAAGTGTTTAATAGGGTTTAATGGATCATAAGAGTTGATATTAACCTGTTAAATGTAAAAAGGTACATTAAGATCAAAAAGGATGATCTTTGTACATAATTAGTTTAATTTGAAGATTATGTACATAAATATGATTAAAAATTGAAACGTACATAAAGCTATCATCTTTAATGATTTAATTAATGAAAAACCCTTAGATTTGATGATAGATGGTTTTACTGTTGTTTAATGGATAATTTAAGCCAATATTAACATGTTGTTGATAAACGAGGAAATATGATCTAAAAAGATGATCTTTTTATATAATTGGCTTAAGTTAGGGTTTTGTGCATGATTATGCATTAACGAGCTTGAAAACCCTAGTTTAGGTGAATATGACTTTTAAATGTTTTAATTGTTCAAATCTATAAACAAATAGGGATATGATGATCCTAAGTCAATTTGGGTGTTAAAATGAATAGTTTGAGCAATTAGGGTTTATATAAATGGAAAAGAGTATTTTAGGGTTTGTTAATCTAAAAGAGATAAAGTTCGAGAAATTGATCTAAGAAACCCTAATGAGTATTAATGGAACCTTAATGCGGATTAGAAACCCTGGAAAGAGAATCCAAGTCGATAAAGTAGTTTCTTGATAAAGTGTGTAATAAATAGAGTACATATTCTTTTCAGGAATTATGTGATGATTGAATTACTTGCTTGGATCTGTTGAATGGGTTGATTGTATATACATGAAGTATATGTTGAATAATCTGCATGACTCATCAAATCAGGTATGTGGTTACGCTTATGACTATACCGAATAGTTTTCCGAGGATTTTATCGACTTTTCCTTCAATGCATGAATTAATTGTTGGATGTCTATTTATTTCATGCAACCATAAAGTGACTATGATTATCACTATAAATGAGTATATATAACTGGCTAGATCCGGGTCCACCTCTGTTACTTTGAAAAGGCTGAAAAGGGGGTAATCTTAGAGCAAGGTCTAGGTTACCGAGAGTTAGAAATTGGGCTACCTACGTTTAGTGCCATGAGACTCATTAGCCTTCCATGAGTTAAGGAGTGGGCTACTTACGAGTAGTGCCATGTGACTCAACCCTAGAAACCGGTTCACCTATAGGTGGGACCATGAGGGGTTTAATGGGGATCTACTATAAGGAAGGTAGGATCCATGTCCACTACAGGGATAGTACAGAGGATAGGGTACTCATGGATCGCGGATGTTATATTTAAAACGTAATCTTGATTGATTAATGATTAATTGAATGATTACATGGTTATCATAGTTGCAAGATTATTGTTTCCCCCACATACCAGCTTCGGCTGATCGACATTTTGTTTGTCGGCATTTTAGGTACAAGCCAAATGGACAAATAGTAAACCGTCACATTGTGAAATATATGAAGAATAATACAAGGAGGATTAGTTAGCGTAGAATCATTAAGTGGATAGAAGTTAGAAATCCAAAATTTCAAAAGGTATGCAAAGTTTATTTTCTTACAACTTTTCAGTTTAGTATGTTAAAATTTGATAATTATTCTTGGTTAATTGTTGAACCTTTGATCCGGAAGTCATGGGTGCGGCTTCGACCTCTCGGTCTCTCTTAATTGGGGGTTATCGCGAGGTGGGGTCGTAACATTTGGTATCAGAGCTTAGGTTCCTCAGTTAACCATTAATAATTATTAAATTTTACAAACTCCATAGAACCCAAGGGAGTTATTAGAGGATTATCCGAAAGACTGAGGTGTCTAGAAAAGGATCACGCCCGGGGGCTGGCAATATTTTCCTCCGCACCGCTAGTCGGAATACGAGGACTCCCAGATCCGTGTGACTGCCTGGCCAAAGTCTTAGGGTATGAATCAAAATAAGATACCTTTAGGACTTTCTCATCTTATTCATCCCTTCTCATTATAAAATTCTGATAAGGACCTAAAGGATTAGGGTTTTCTTTCTTCTCCTCACCCTCTTGAGGTATGGGTAAGGTTAATAAGGTTTAAGGAATCATCCATCAAATTAATGAAAGTCATGTAAATAAGATGTCATGGACATAAGCTTAATAGGTTAAGCGCAAATTAAAGAATAGATACATGCTTAGGTTGTATGACATAAGTTGTCATGTCCTCAGAATAGACCTGAGAGTAGACCTTCTTGTCAGGAGGATAAGTTAGTCTTGGAGATAGAGATCTCCATTGCAAGTAGAGACGTGGCACATCCTCTGAGGATGATGCTAACCCTAACCCTAAGTGAAGGTTAGAGAGAGATGAGTTGGACCAGGTGTTTGAAAGGACATGCCTTTGGGATGCCATATGATCCATGGGTGACCTAACACCTTTGGCAACCCAACCCTGGGAAGGGTCGTGCATGTTAGGGTAAAGGATAGCTCCTTAGATGATGAGGTTAGTGAAGGACCTTAGAAACCCTATGGGCTTGTGCAAGTAGGGTATAGCTGGCACCTAGGGCACGTCATAGTGCTGACAGTAGGGTGAAACCCTGGATAAGGAATTATGAGGGAGCATAAAGGATTATGGATGATCTTGAGCAAACATAAGTTCGAACCTAGGCTTCACCCATGTAGGGCATGCTTTTGAGGTTGATCCTTCATGAATAGAGGACCTCTAATGGTGAGGTTGGATGTAGGGTTAGCCCTAGAGAGAGCAGGAAACCCAGCAAGAAGGTTGGAAGCCTAAAACCCTGAACAATGGATGATAGTGGTTGATTCATGATCGATCCCTGAAAGTTGATGATATCTTGGTTGCCTTTAGAGGGACCAAACCCTAGAGATAGAAGATGAATCATCTGGTTCCTATGTGCCTACAGTATATGTGTTTACCTTCTGAGGTAGGAAGAAGAGTTCCTTAGACCTAGAAAGGTATAGTAACAGATTATAAGGCCTTGCACCATGTTGATTGTCCTTGAGGAGGACTCAACTTTAAAGTGTTGATCGAGAAGAAGGATGACAGGAAGTGCACGAGATGCCTTTTGCAAGCTTGATTCATGGTTCAGAGATAGAGCGTGCAGTTGGACAACTAAAAGTGAACCCAGGGTTCCTAGGCCTAAGAGGGGAAGTGGTATACCTAATGCTCATGATGAGAATTAAGTTTCTATAGTTTCGAGCATGGTACTCCTCATGAATAAGGGAAAAGGGAAGTCCCTTAAGTTTAAGGTATGTGTAATGAACCCCTCATAGCTAGGTTGATGATAAAGGAAGGTATGATCTTGATCCACCATTGAGGAAAGAGGACAAGTATGACCTAGCATGGTTCAGTAGGTGATCTGTTTATGCCTTAATAGCTTTCTAGGGTTAAGTAGGCTCATGTGGATGTAAACCCTAGACCTAAGTGCTTTTGTGACCTTGCTATCAAGAGATAGATTTCCTCCCATCCTGGGAAAGAGACACCTTTGGTAGGGTGTATATCAGTTTTGGTTAGTTTAAGGTAACCTAAAGAGGTCTCTTAGGATCTTGAGAAGCTAAGTGAAAAGTACATGGTATGAGAACGAACCTGTAGGCCCATAGATATCCATCTCTAAGTGCATGCAGATGTGTTACCATGGAGGTAACCGGTATAGGGCTTGACCAAGGTAGGCAGGTTGCCATGATCTTGATGAAAGGATGAAAGTCAGCCCATGAATGCAGAAAGAGAGATGATGAAGACTTGGGTAAGGTTCTAAGTGAACATGTACTATGATAGAGAATCCTGAGTCTATCCTAGGGTCAGGTAGGGATAAGACCGATGAAGGTAGGAGTCGCCTAATTCCCCAGTTGCACATGACCATAGGGTCAGGAGATAACAGCTATCATTGTCTGAGGGCCATGGGATAGGAGATTGATCACCTTCATGAACTCATGGGACCCAAAGGGCAGATGAGTAGGGCACTCTCTTGATGCATGAGGGATGAGGGATGACCCCAAAAGAGCCGGTACCCTATAGACCTAGAGGAGATGACCAAGGATATAAACCTCGGTAGGTTCAAGAACTAGTTTGATATCATGATGTCGGTGATGTAGAGACATATGTGGCACGTTGCAACTTAGATGTAAAGGTGTATTGGCAAGGTGGGATGTACCATCTCTACTCTTGGAACAGGAAGAACTCTGTATTTGGACTGCATCCAAATGCTTATTTCCTTTTGTTATGAGAGTGAGAGATAGGACAGTACGCATGCCATACACCAAGGATAAAAGATGACGTGAGTTGGAATGTTTCTAACATATCCTGGTAAAGTAAATGATACATGGATGGTTTGCTAACACTAAGAGGAATGAGGTAGTCACCTTATGAGGATGTTTTCATCCTGAGCTAAGTGGAACATACAAGTTATACCAGGTTGAGTTTGATCATCGTGATGATGAAACCAGAGAGTGTTCTTAATGGAGAAAGACATAAGAGTTTTAGGTAATATGATAAGTGAAATGCATGGAAGTGTATGTCTTCAATGTTACCTAATACATAAGAAGGTGAAGAAGTAATGGATGCTCTGATTGAAATATATCTGCCTAGTTTGGCTAGAAGAGGTTTTTTGTCTAACCCTAAGTTTGGAAAGAAGAGGTGTTTGGATAACACTCAGATGTAACGAGATACGTTGAAAAGTTAAGAGTTGTTTGGTTAGCCAGTCTAGTCCTTGATACGATGAAAGGATGGTGGTAGAACCTCAAGTGCACTTTTTTTGGAAAAGAAGGTGATGAAACCCTGATGAGGGTGGTTTAGGGTTTTCCAAGGAATCGATCTTGAGGAATCATGACATACCGAAAATCATGATTGAAGATCAACATACACCATGGTACTACCAAGATAGTAAGTGACAATAGAAATTTGGATGCTTAAGATGAGGCTGCATGTGGTATGTTGCCATACACGACAGAAGGTGAAGGGTGAACACCAGTTACACAGTGCATCGATATGAGGGATAAAGAGTCCCCAAGAGAGAAAGGGAGTTCATCACTATGGATGTTATAAGTCTCCCCTGGATCAAGGACAGTCGAGATGCAATATGAGTTATGGTAGTTCGCCTTACCTAGATGACATGAGAAAGAAAGAGTTCTGTCAAGGGACAGATCTGGTTGAACTACCCATAAGAAAGATGGTTCAACTACATCATGATGTGAGTTCGAAGGTTCTTGAGTTCGACCTAAAGGTTCCCTTCCCAAAAGGTGGAAGTAGGTACATGAAGAACTCGATGTTAGTGTAGTTTATCACCCCTAACTAATGGTTAGTATGATCCAGACTAAAGGGTCTGATGAGAGCATATGTGATCATTCAGGGTGATGGCTAGAGACAGTTCTTGTCCACTGAATGATGTGATGATAACCACCATAGCCAGTATCGGGATTCTAAGAAGCTCTGTAAGGGAGGTTGTGTCGGTCACCACTTCAGTAAGGTGATAATGGTGAAAGGACCACATGATGATTAGAAAAGGACCAAAGTGCATGAAGACGAAAGTCACTTTAATCGTACAATGGCTAAAAGGAGCCTAGAGACGATGATAGTCATGAGCAGAGGCAAAGTAGACTAACATACGATGCATTGTGGGAGAATATAATGTGAGAGTCCGACCCCTCTGAGCTGCAACTGAGAAAGCTGAGTCCCCGATACATGGGTCCATTAGAGATGGATGGGTGGAGATGGTTAGGTTTTGACCCTACCCCTCAAGATAGAGTTATATGCGATGTTTTCCATGTCCAATTTAGAGCACTATGTGAGGTACCCCGACCATGTGCTGAGCAAGAACCTAGTGAGACCAAGGGAGGCTGAAATGGCCTGAGTCACCTGTGTAGTTTATAGACGCCAGGATGAAGGAATTCAGAGAAAAGAATATGTGATGATAAAGGTTCTTTGGATATGCCATGAGTACGGTAAAGCCACATAGGGACCAACGATGGACATAGAAAAGTCTTATCCTATTTTGTTGTTTGATTGATAGAATTTTGAGGACAAAATTCCTATAAGAGGGGAAGGATGTTACAACCCCAATTTTTGGGTTCATTGGTGAGAAATGTAATTTCTCATATGAAAGATAATTGAACTAATAAAGATATGATTTGGTTCAAATAAATGGATTTCATTTACAATAGCCTTGGTGATTGTGTTGTGGGCTTTATTGGCTATTGGGCCCAAATAACAAGGAAATACAATTAGTAAATGGATAATTGAATTTTTAAGAAAAGAAATATGTAGAAACCTCTAGAAGGCAAATCCAAAGAGGATTTCGTGCCTCTTGGGTTACTTGGATACCAAGGAGTCTAAGGTTGTGAAAAGAAAGCAACAAGAAAAGAAAAGATTAATTAGGCATCTTTTTTTAAGAAATAAATTGAAAATAATGATAAAATGTGGAAAATGAGTGGAAAGAGGCATAAAAGAGATTTCTTGGGGAAATTTTGTATCCATGAGATTTCTAATGATAAAAGGAATACCAATGAGGAAAATAAAAGAGAAATAAAGATAAATCCTCAAAAGAGATATTTAAATGAGAAATAAACAAGATAATGTGAAATAATGCATAATGATGCATCTAGAAGGATAATAAGTATCCAATAAAGAGAATTTCGAAATAATGGAGTATCTTGGGATCCAAGGAGTCCCAATAAATAGGAAAGAAAGAGAAAATACCTAAATTACAAAATAAGGAGATAATATGACACTTTATTAATGATTTTGGTACCATTATGAAAAAGGAAGTAATTTTATTAAAAGAAAATAGAAATTCGTTCTAATGGATTAAAGAGCAAGAATAAAGGGGATAAGAATGAGGAATTTCGAATTCCTAATATCAAGGAATAGGATATATCGAAGGAGAGAGAGAGAGAAGAATTTCTTCTCTTTGAAGAAAAATGATTCCTATTAGAAGAGGGACTTCGTCTTGTTAAGGAAAGCCATCCTAGGGCTTCGTTGACTTCCTCTATATAAGGGGGAAAACTTGGGGGTGAATCCATAGGAATTCCACATAGTTATACCTCTCTTCTTCATCTTCTTCGTCAAAACCCTAACCTTGAGGGTAGGGTTCCATCCTTGTAGCAACGGGGGCGTTTATGACTTTGTTTGAAGCAAGAAACACCCATGACCAACCCTAGAAAGTCGGCCATCCTTCCCATCCTCCTACACCCACAAACTTCGACAGCAGCAGCTTGTGCGGCTGCAACACAGGAGTGGGTTGCGGCTCTTCCCCAGCCCAAACTAGCTACGTTGGATGTCAGCCAACTAGCGCCCCAAGGGCGAAGGGATGCGGCGGAGCTAGGGGTGGCATCGACAGCAGCCATCGGACTCCGAGGAGGAGGGTCCCGGCCGCGCAAGAACCCTGACCTAGCGGCTACAGGAGACGCTCGCGAGGAGGAATATGACGGGCTCCTTTGGACGTTTTTTCCCTTCCAGGCTCTGTAAGATCAAGGAGCCGCGCGGGGGTAAAAACATGATTTAGTTATGTTTTTAAAACAGCCGAGTCACACAGCTAGGGAGCAAGTGCATGGAGAAGGACACGTGGCACCCTTCCATTTGCCAAGAGGTATACAATTTGCTAAAATCATATCTCATTATTCGTAACTCGGATTAAAATAAGTCTTATATGAAAATTTATCCTCAGGAGAGGAACACAAAGAAATTATGTTTGAAGCCTAATTTCGCATGGTATTCAAAAAGTAGTGTAAAATATCATCTTTAGTGTAATGATGATTAAGAAACCCTATTTTGAAATGAATAAAGTGTTTAATAGGGTTTAATGGATTATAAGAGTTGATATTAACCTGTTAAATGTAAAAAGGTACATTAAGATCGAAAAGGATGATCTTTGTACGTAATTAGTTTAATTTGAAGATTATGTACATAAATATGATTAAAAATTGAAAAGTACATAAAGTTATCATCTTTAATGATTTAATTAATGAAAAACTCTTAGATTTGATGATAGATGGTTTTACTGTTGTTTAATGGATAATTTAAGCCAATATTAACATGTTGTTGATAAACGAGGAAATAGGATCTAAAAAGATGATCTTTTTATATAATTGGCTTAAGTTAGGGTTTTGTGCATGATTATGCATTAACGAGCTTGAAAACCCTAATTTAGGTGAATATGACTTTTAAATGTTTTAATTGTTCAAATCTATAAACAAATAGGGATATGATGATCCTAAGTCAATTTGGGTGTTAAAATGAATAGTTTGAGCAATTAGGGTTTATATAAATGGAAAAGAGTATTTTAGGGTTTGTTAATCTAAAAGAGATAAAGTTCGAGAAATTGATCTAAGAAACCCTAATGAGTATTAATGGAACCTTAATGCGGATTAGAAACCCTAGAAAGAGAATCCAAGTCAATAAAGTAGTTTCTTGATAAAGTGTGTAATAAATAGAGTACATATTCTTTTCAGGAATTATGTGATGATTGAATTACTTGATTGGATCTGTTGAATGGGTTGATTGTATATACATGAAGTATATGTTGAATAATCTACATGACTCATCAAATCAGGTATGTGGTTACGCGTATGACTATATCGAATAGTTTCCTGAGGATTTTATCGACTTTTCCTTCAATGCATGAATTAACTGTTGGATGTCTATTTATTTCATGCAACCATAAAGTGACTATGATTATCACTATAAATGAGTATATATAACTGGCTAGATCTGGGTCCACCTCTGTTACTTTGAAAAGGCTGAAAAGGGGGTAATCCTAGAGCAAGGTCTAGGTTACGGAGAGTTAGAAATTGGGCTACCTACGTGTAGTGCCATGAGACTCATTAGCCTGCCATGAGTTATGGAGTGGGCTACTTACGAGTAGTGCCATGTGACTCAACCCTAGAAACTGGTTCATCTATAGGTGGGACCATGAGGGGTTTAATGGGGATCTACCATAAGGAAGGTAGGATCCAGGTCCACAGCAGGGATAGTACAGAGGATAGGGTACTCATGGATCGTGGATGTTATATTTAAAACGTAATCTTGATTGATTAATGATTAATTGAATGATTACATGGTTATCATAGTTGCAAGATTATTGTTTCCCCCACATACCAGCTTCGGCTGACCGACGTTTTGTTTGTCGGCGTTTTAGGTACAAGCCAAATGGACAAACAGTAAATCATCACATTGTGAAATACATGAAGAATAATACAAGGAGGATTAGTTAGCGTAGAATCATTAAGTGGATAGAAGTTAGAAATCCAAAATTTCAAAAGGTATGCAAAGTTTATTTTCTTACAGCTTTTCAGTTTCGTATGTTAAAATTTGATAATTATTCTTGTTTAATTGCTGAACCTTTGATCCGGAAGTCATGCGTGCGGCTTCGACCTCTCGGTCTCCCTTAATTGGGGGTTATCGGGAGGTGGGGTCGTAACATTCACACAGTTATTTATTTTGAAAATATTTCACTTAGCTTTTCCTATTTAATTTCATTATACTCTCTACATTGTTTCTAAATGACTACTTGATCAGAGTAATAAAAAAGATAACAATCTAAGAGTTCCATACTTGCCTTATCTTTAATAACCATATACCTGGCCAGGGTATACAAGTATTGAAATTAGGTAGTATGCACTTTATTTACTACCATATTCCTCACTTTTCATACCATTATACATACAGGATTTTCCATTCCTAGATTTCCTCTTGGCATCATTTTCTAAATCTCATCTTTTCACATACAGATAAGGGAGATTATAAAACATTTTAAGGAACATTGAGAAAGATATAAGTTCTCATCTCCCTTGTGTCCTTATAGGACTAGTCAAAAGAATTAAAAAACAACTATTTTCATATCTTTAACACATAGAAACATGAAATGAAGTATCAGGATGAATATATTTCATCTAAGTATTACCCCTCAAGGTCATCTACCACATTAGGTTGATTTCAACACATAGTGTCCAATTATCTCATGTTACTGCTTTTGCCTTTACTTAGTGGCTACTGCCCTGGTGTACTAGGCATTTATTGCACTGGTAACACCAAAAACTTTGTTTTTTCAGAATACCCAGGAAAATGTCTCTAAAATTGTAGAGACCTTACCTTAAATCTCATCTTATGGCCCCTCCTTGGGCACTACCATCACAAATGTACTGTTTGTCTAAACTTATGGCAGAGTCTACTTTCTTGCCATATGTTAATCTTTTCCACATTTCCACTGTTCTAACATGATCATATTACTCAGGAATCCTTTCAAAGCCTAAATTTTATGCATTAAAGACTGGTAACTTTAGGTTATGATATTAGTATCCAGTCTTCTATAAGCATTACAGTTGTCTTATTCTGCTCTTCAAGAGCATAACATAGGATTCTCTTTCCTGACTAGGTCAAGATGGAAATTCTCAGGCACTTATTTTCCTCTTGCCTGGTCCCATGCACCCAATTCTAGTGCAACAACATTGCCCTTAGCAATGTGTTCCTCGTGTTCTCCAGTCAATTTCAAGTTCTTCTTCTCCTATGTGAGCAGAAGATACTATCAAATAAACTGGAAGACACTTAGAACAGACTCTACGACCTTAGTCCTATGTCTCTGTAGACTCAGCGAACCTAGAGCTTTGATACCACTAAATTGTGGCATACAACTCATAAAAACATAATTAACTAATGCGGAAGCATTCATCAAGCAGCGGATTAGCGAAAATCACTAAAAATTAAAAAATTTTGCAAAGAGAACCACACATTGGAAATCTTTTTCTTCAAGAGCCAAAGTATAACATTTACATTCTATTTCAAAGTACATGTCTTATACTATCTCTTCTCGAGATTTTCAACATCAGCTGTCTCCAACATAAAATATAGACAACATATAGATTTGAGTGCATCAAGCCAAAATCTCGGATTGATTCATTAAAACACTAACTAAAACTCTGAGGACCTGAGAGTACAGAGACGACACATAGGACTCTATATACATCTAAACATGGCATACCAACCAATGTCTCCACCTGAGACTTCACTGTTGTCCCTGCTGCTGCTGTTGTCCTTCATGTACTGAAGGATTCCTGTCTCCTCGTCCGCGTCCACCTAAAAATGTGGTTTCCACGGGGGTGAGACAATTATAAAAATTGCCCCAGCGAAAGATATAACTCTCCGCCAGTAACATTATTATTGCAACTTAAGAAGATAAATATGAACAGAAAAATCATATTTATTTGACAACAAATATTTTAATGTCTAACAGATTAGAACATTATTCTAAATCAGAAGCATTGCAACTATAACTTGATAGAATCAACATGTCTCTTATCCTTTAATGAATATGAAGAACATGTATAACATCTATTCAAACTAAAAATCATTACTACTGCATTAACTCTCTTCAGGCTTAGATCATATATCTAAAGCCTGGCATTATCATTGTGGAGTCATGGCCCGTAGCCATACTCTTTTCATAAAGTGTTGGGATCTTAATCCCTCAATTCACCACTGGAAATTTCTCATCCTTTCACAATTTCAATACCATAACCATGTGATTTTGGGTATTTAAACCCTTAGCTCATCACCTGAGCATTGTTACCACTTCCTTAGGTAACTAACACCTTTAGGTCATGTGACCAAGGTAAGTATGATACTTGAGGCCCATTAACTCTCTTACTACCTCTTACCAGGCAACAAGGTATATTATGGCACACAAGGCCCAATAAACATATTTAAATTAATAACATGTCATAACTCATACCTGGCTATGCCCATCACCTCATGATACCTACATGGTTAGCACATATGATAAAAGTACATCAATTATCTATCAACACCATGTAGAAATGGACGTACTATTAATTGAATGATATCACCATTTTTTTCTTTACCAGGATTAGGATTTCCATCATACATCTCATGTATCATTCATCCAATTATATTGGACTTATAACACAACAAGGTATACCAACATTTGGGTGTTGGATATGATATCTATCATATCTTGATGTATCACTTCCCTCAACACCTTAATCTTACTTGAGGTCATATACTTACCTTGTACTAGGGTATTACCCATCCTAATACTTTATGCACCAGATCATCACATTCATCATGCAATGTATTGGTCATGATTCATCTACTTAGAAAATACAACCACTGTCAATATTAAGGATTCATCCTTAAGTTAGGAACTAACAAAATGGCCATGTTAGGTCACTTACAAATCAGTTCCAAGTCAAGGATAGAGCACCACAGTCGTGCAACCTAGAACGGCCATGCAAAGGGAAGCCACCACGGCCGTGCTACCTTGTATGGTCGTGCAAAGTGAAGCCACCACGGCCGTGCTACTTTGCAGGGTCGTGGTACAGAAGATCACTACATGATTCATATTTATATATGAATTCTAATATTTCATCCTTTAAACTTGATTAGGTCACATCAACCCTTCAATCAAGTACATACAACTATGATTAACATAGTGTATCAAGTTAGTGATCCTATAAGCAATTAGGAATTCATCCCTTAATTGGTACTAATCACTTAGGTACTATTAGGGTTCAACCTTTGTACCTTCATTTATTATCATTACTAATCATCATTGGATCAATAGAACATTCATCATCTTAATTCTCAAAGATTCAATCACATTGGACCTCCATTACATAAGGTATCCAATTGAGTTAGGGTTTCCAATGTTGATTCCTTCAATCATTGAATTCATGGAACCAATCATCAATTGGACTTATACTCATACTTCAATTGAGTTTAATAGGTCAACCTTCAACTGATTTGACCCTCAATTGACCCTCAATTCGTCATCAACTAGGGTTTGATTCAATTGAATTAGGGTTTGGAATCGATGATCCAACAACACAAATCAATGCAAGATTGGTTACTTTGAAACTATTGAACCATCATCCAAATTGAGCATGACCTGACCCCAAATGGTCTTGAGGTCGTTTAGGTGACCTCCAAATGGTTTTGAGACTGTTTTCCTATGTCCACATCATAATCCAAGTCAACCAATTAAAGTTTGGATCATTGGATTGATCACCAAATCAACATTTGATTGCAAATCAACTTGGTACCTTTAGACCTTCAAACACCTAACCATACTCAACCCTAGACCTCCAAACGGTCTTGGGTGACCACCAAACGGTTTTGAAACCGTTTGGATGAGCTCCAAATGGTTTTGAAACCGTTTGGATCATCCAAACCTTGGATTCTAGTGAAATTTCATCCAGGATTGGTCTATCGAGTTGATCAACAAATCAGCACTTAATTGCAATATGATTTGGTACCTTTGGACCTTCAATTGGTCAACTATACTTAACCCCAGACCTCCAAACGGTCTTGGGTGATCCCTAAACGGTCTTGAAACCATTTGGGTGATCCCCAAACGGTTTTGAAACCGTTTGGGCCAATCAACCCAAAACATCATCTCAATCACTTGCAAAATCAGCACTTAGCTGATTAGGGTTTATACCATATCTTTGGATCTTCAAACACATATCCATACTTGACCCTAGACCTAAAAACGGTCTTGGGTGACCCCCAAATGGTCCTGAGACCATTTGGGTGATCCCCAAATGGTTTTGAAACCGTTTGGGTTAATCAACCCAAAATCTCAAATCAACTCATTGAATTGTCAGCACTAATTGCAATTAGGGTTTGCCTAATTGATTAACCTTCAACTCATGATTCCTTGGGAATTAACCCCTAAAATTTGGTGAGTCATTAAAAAACATAATTAGGATCAGTAATCTCAAACGGTCAACCCTTGGTCAACTCACCCAAACGGTTTTGAAACCGTTTTCCCAAAAAGGCAAGTTAATCAGATTGAAAATCAGCACTTAATCCAATTAGGTTTGCCTAATTGATTAGCCTTAAAATCATGATTCCTTGGGAGTTAACCCATCACATTTTGTAGGTCCTTATCCAACATAATTAGTAACAGGAATCTCAAACGGTCAACCCTTGGTCAACTCACTCAAACGGTTTTGAAACCATTTGCCCAAAAAGGTCAAGTTAAATCAGATTGAAAATCAGCACTTAATTCAATTAGGTTTACCTAATTGATTAGCCTTCAACTCACGATTCCTTTGGAGTTAATCCATAAAATTTGGTGAGTCATCAACCAACATGATTATGACCAGTAATATCAAACGGTCAACCCTTGGTCAACCATCTCAAACGGTTTTGAAACCATTTTCCCAAAAAGGTCAAGTTAAATCAGATTGAAAATCAGCACTTAATTCAATTAGGTTTACCTATTTGATTAGCCTTCAACTCATGATTACTTGGTATTTAACCCATAAAATTTGGTAGGTCATTATACAACATAATTAGGAACAGGAATCACAAACGGTCAACCCTTGGTCAACTCACTCAAACGGTTTTGAAACCATTTTCCCAAAAAGGTCAAGTTAAATCAGATTGAAAATCAGCACTTAATTCAATTAGGTTTACCTAATTGATTAGCCTTCAACTCACGATTCCTTTGGAGTTAATCCATAAAATTTGGTGAGTCATCAACCAACATGATTATGAACAGTGTTCTCAAACGGTCAACCCTTGGTCAACTCACTCAAACGGTTTTGAAACCGTTTGCTCCCAAATGGTTTGGTGAAACGTTTGGTCCAAACTTTGAAACCGTTTGCCCAAGATATTTGGGGAGGTGTGTGCTTATGATGATGTCGTCATCATCAAGCTCCAAACTCACGAAATCTACTGTGATTTCCATGGAAATTGCATCAATCAACGAAACTAAATTTGGGAAATGTAGAAATGATCACCAATTGATAAGGAATTGATTGCAATAATAAAATTAAGGGTTCAAGTTATAAAACCCACCTCCAATTGAGCTCCAAAGCTCCAAGATCATGGCAACAATGGTGGATGAAGCTCTTGCAACTCCCCCTAGGCTCGTCCTCAAGCTTTTGATTGAAAAGTTTAGCTAGGGTTGAAGAGTCGAAATAAGAAGAAATCAATGATTTATTTTCAATTTCCACCATGGAATCAAGGAGAACGAAGGTCAAGGGCTTACCAACAGGTTGGGGGTCGTCCTCCTCCTCCTCCCTAGCTCCTTTGTCATTTTCCAAGCAAGGGGAAAGAAAGAAATCTGAAAAAGCCTTTGTTTGGGCTTGGAAAGGGCACTTTTATAAGGAATTTGATGAGAGAGAAAATGCCTTATTAAAATGCATTTAATCCTGAAAATGATGCCGCCTCTTACCCCTCAACTCCTTGGATACGAGGCTATCTTCATTGCCTCATATTCCTCTCAATTATCCATGATTTAAAGGAAAGAAAATTAAGCACCTTAATGCTTATTATATTAATATCCCATATGTGAGTGGAAATTACTTTCCTTTATAATAAGGTGAGTGGAGTTTCACCTCCTTTAGATATTTTCGTTCCTTATCTTGGAAAAAGAACGTCCATACTTATTCAAAATCAACCAATAACATTTTTTGTTGAAGGCCCTTTAATTTATACATTCATTTTTGCCCTAATTTGAATTAGGGTCTCTCTTAAGATTAAATCTTGATTATTTTAATATCAAGATTCTCTCTCCTCCAACTTAATTCAAATGAGATGCCCCTCTCATTTTCTTTTCTCTACATGATGCCTAGACACATTACGGACCTTATTGAAGTGGTAATTTGCATATTGAACCCTACATTTTGGGCAAATTGCACATTACACCAAAACTAGGGTTTAATGCACAACATTGCTTTACTAGCTTAATCTTGGTGCCTAAGCTTGTGAAAACCATACCACTACATCATATTCATTCTTATGATGTCACAACATCAGAGGAACATTTTATCATGTGCAATTTGCAAATTAACTCCTCAAATTGGGTAATTTGCACTTTAGTCCAAAATAAGCAATCATTGTTTCAACATTGTTCAAACAGGACCAAAATTGCAACATAAGTTTATCATGAGCCCTAATTACTTATCCCAAGATAAGATTAAGAATATACTCAACCTTATTAGGCAAAACATATAGGGTTAATTCATAACCCAGGTCAGGGATGTTACAGTACTGGAGTTGGTTCTACTTGATTGAAGATGATATAATCATTGTCATCATGATTGATGAAAATCATCCTTAGCTTCTCTAGTTCTAGATTAAAAAATAGTGGCCCAGAATGGGTGTTCGATGAGCATCGCATGCATAGTTAATATGGCAGTTAATATCGAGTGTTGAAAAAATATATTATTGTAATAGAAACTCAGTACAAAGAGCAGATAGCACTTCCATAATGTTACTCAGAAGGCACAAAAATGAAAAAAAAAGTTTTTCAAAAATATTTCGGGGTTCAAGAAAACAATCCGCTGTCCCCAGAAAGGACGCCAAAATTTATATGCGTCAAAGAGCACATCAATTCATGAGAACTTTTTATCCTAGAGTTTAATCCTTTTTTACTTTCTGATTAAGGCTAGTATAGAAGGGATTGCGGCTAGTATATAAGGGTCGATCCCCCAGGATAATATTTTTAAGATCATTTCTTTTAAACCCAATTGATTTTGAAATTAGCTATTTTTAGTAATTATGGAAGATTGATAGAAAATAAAGTATGGTTTGAGGGGTTTGATTTATCTAATGAAAGAAAGTAAATTGCAAAAAGAATAAAGGATTGTACTAATGTCAAGGAAAAATACAAGAGAGAGTAAAGAAGAAAATTGTTAGCACACAAGATTATCTAAACAAAAGAAAGTGCTAAAATTTAAAAAGTAAATTGAAAGAAAATGTTTGGGAATGGTTTGAAATTAAGAAGGAATGCATCAAGGCTTAGGGGTTCACCACCTTAGCCCTTGTGAAAATAAAATCGAGTGACACACTACAAATAAAAAAAGAAAGCAGGTATGTGCTTTATTCATAAATAAAGTGCAAAAGAGGAACTCCACGTGAATCCATTGATCATGGTGTTCATGTATCCTTATTCTTCATTCTAAATAGAATTTTTCCACGATCGTATCCAAATCCACATGAAATCGGTTTAGGCATTCTAAATCCTTGTTTCCATGATCACATCTGCCTAGATTAACAAGTGATAAAAATGATTAATTATATCATTTAAATCTACAATTTCTAAACCAAAAACCATCCGTATAAATAGTCATGTAAAAGCTCGATCCAATTAACACATGGCTAAGGGGCTATTCCCCTCACCTCAATGAGAAAACTACTCGCTACTCATGGCGAGGATGGGAGGAATAAGGAAGGAAAGAAGGAGAGTCATAGACCCTAATTCTAGATCTCTATAGAGTCCAAGGTGATGACAGTTAAACGGCTTGTTTGATTTTCCTCCTGCTCCAAGAAGAAAAGTGAGAAAGAGAACCACAAAATAAAAGAACCAACTTTATTACTCTTAAAATTAAATTTACGCTAGAAGGAAACCGCATAATTACTCTACTAATTTTGTACAAAAATTGGGACCTATAAACTAAGGCTCTATTATGACTAAGACTCGATGTTCTTTTTCTTGTGGAGTCCCCCCTCCTTTTATAGGGGAAGGATGGGTGGAAACCATGAAAGGAGAGGAGAAGGAAGTAGAAGAGGCGATTGTTGTATATCTCGGTCAAGAGAAATCTCTTCCTCAATAGGCAATAGTGAAAATCATTGATTTCCTTCTTTTAACCCTATAAATTCTGACTCTCTCTCTCTGCATATTCTCATTTTCGAAGTTTTGTGAGAATATCAGCAGATAACAAGCTATAAAGTACGTCCAAAATACATTTTTCCTGTAGATTTTTGAATTTTTTTCTGACTCATATTTGAACATTAAATTCCGCCTTGGTATGTGAGAGTTATGTCTAGTTTTGTGCAAGGTATATTTTTAAATCAGGCACTATAGGAAAACAAATAGACACGTTCATAGGTTAGTTGACCATTCAAATCACTATCAAAATCATCAAGAAATATATTTTTCCTGTAGAAAATGAAATTATCTTTTCAAAATATATCTAAATTACAAATTTGGAATTTTTATGTGGAGGTTATGACTCTTTTGGTGCCGTTTATAAATAATTTTAGGAACTATAAGAATTATGCAAAACATCTTTCAAGACAAATTACTGATTGGAGTGATCAGGATATTTTCTTAAAAAATACAAAAAATATAATTAAGACTCAAAATAAAAATAAAAATAAAAATCTAAACTAATACAATTAATTTCAAAGTGAAGAAGATAAATAACAAAACAATCCTAAAAAGATATCTAAAAGATGTAAAAAAGGTGATGGATACATTTTTGTCAATACCCACCATCAAAACAATATTGGTAGACAATTACTTGACCACTTGGTTATTCTGATGTGTTCTCACAACTAATATCAACAATTTGACCACTTGGTTCTGTTAAAGAGTTCAACATATTAGGTTCAATACTAATCTAAGCAGCTTGGTTACTTGGTTCCAATGTAGTAGTCAATATGTTAGGTGCACTGGAGCCAATATTCAAGGGAGTTGAGAGAACAATCCACCATTGGTATAATCATATTCTCAAAGAATGATAGAAATATTAATAATCATATCTCCAAATGAATATATAATTAATTCATTTTGATTTTGCACAATTCTAGATATCCCATCACAATTTTGGCGCCTAGTCAATCTCTATCTACTAAGAGTTGAGTATAGTATTTGGAAGTTTCACAGTAGATATGTTATTTTCCTCCATTTTTTTCTTTTTCTTTATATATTATTATTATTAGATTATTTTTATCTATTTTATTATGTTATATGGGCATATTTGTCTTGGCTCTATAGGGTTAAGTCTGCTTCCTTAGTATTTGTCTCCTTTCCTATATATCAAAAAGGAGTGTCCCATCAATCAGTAAGAAAATACCCATTAGCCTCTCTCATTTTATCTTCCATATGGTACGGAGGATTGATCCTAACCTAGGGACAAAAAGAGAGTTCCTCTGCCTACGGGTGGCAATTGTGTCTTTTTGGATTGGCCACCTGCAAGCATCATCTTGACCTCCATGGCCGTCTTCTCTTTTGTTCTTTAATATAAAAACCAATCTTTTTTAACCTTGGTCGATGCTCTCTATTATGGAAATCATCATTGTTATATGTCTAGTTGTCCCTTCCCCTAAGTTTTATGTATCAAGATTGCCTTTAACCGCATGTCTCTTTCTCACGTGATGCAAAAACTTTCATATGCGCCAACATAGGATACTTCCATCAATTGCACCAAGTTCAAGTTTTGTTTGATCTTCTACATGATCGCATTCATTAGCGAGAGCAACATTTTGAAAGTGAAGCAATTCTTAGATCCATAAATGGCAAAGACAATTATCTAATTGCTATCACATTTATCTCCATAACATGTTAGCAGTTGCTTACTTTGGCGGGAAGAGATGAATGGGAGGCAACAGTGTGACTATATTCATTTATCGCCATCACATTTACCTGTTATATTACAAGAAGGATTTCCTCTGGATGATCAATGTGACTATATTCATTGCTTTTTTAATCAGTCATTCCATAATCAAAATTCCTTATTGCAACTTGGTCAAAAAAATTCTCAGTGGATCATTCCACAATAGTCAATTAGTAATCAAGTCTCAGTTTCTTAAGCCCCTTCACAACTACAAGTCAAGAATTATTGTAAAGAGAATATGATGTTCAATTGTGCATATATTGTATCCATCTGGGAAAATACCCCAACCTAGCTTATAAAGAAAAAAAGGGCTTTGTGCAACTTTTTTACCTTCCTTATTTCTCCTTCCTCCTCTTTGACAATTTTTATTTTCCCATACCATCCCTTATGTGTGCATCTTTCCACATGAAGGGGTACCATCTTTTTCCCACATCAATTAATAGATCACTTCATAATTGGTTTGCTGGGGAATTTGAGGAGAGAGTATGAGGAGAAAGAGTTGGAAGAGATAATATATATATCAGTATAGGCTATTCAGATTTCTATGGAGCTTCTTGTTCTTTAGTACATCCCTCCTTCCAATGTCTTTTTCATGCTTCATTCCCACTAATCATTGTTCTTCTCGTGTTTCATTGGTGTATCTTTCCCAATGGAATTGTGCTTCTAGTGCATAGTTGGTGTATCGCTTCCCAATGACATTGTTCTTCTTTGTGTTTGTGACACACAATATGCACATATATTGGTTATATGTGCATCCTTATTCCAATTATCACCAATTTCATTCATTGAAGGATCTTAGTTCAACCATTGACATTAATCTTTTCACATTTGCACCACATTATGTACGTCAGGATATAGCTTGTTGTGCTTATTCCAACTTCTTGTTTCCTCTAGTGTTAGTGATGTTTTAGTTGATCATTTTTGCTGCATTCTTATGAGACGAGGTGTTGCTTCTTCTCATCAAACTTCTCAAAAGCGTATTTGTTTCTACCCTAAAAATTCTATATCTAAAAGTTTGATGATTTATCCACATTTTTATCTTTTTAGGCTATTTTATTCATGTCTTCTTAAAGCAACATCTACCAATATGGTTCTTGTAATTATCTACTTGGGTTTTCCTTGTTGGCGTCTCTCTTTCCCACAAGCCCCCAAGAGTCATATGGATCTAATTTGTAGTCATTATCATCACATTATATCTGTGTTTGAAGATACCCCTATCACTACATTGTTTCATGTGGGGATTGTGCTTATTCCAATCCACATTCATTTTCAAAAGATGGGGTAATCATGATATTCTATTTGTCTACACTAGATTGATGATGATGTTCTTCAATCCATATGCAATTCATAAGACCTTTTCTAAAGTTTGAATATTTCTAGAATCTAGAATGTAACTTCAAAGGTGGCCTCATCTACTCATTTGTTGGAGAGTCATGTTAAGGGGGATTAAAAAATATGTACGTGAGGTGATATATTACTTTCAATTTTTCATATAAGCTAATTAAGTCTCATGAGTCCAAGCTAGGTATGTGTTTCACCCATACTCCAGGTTGTGGGGGAAGTTAGAATCATGTTATCTAGTTTATTATGCTATATGGGCCTAATTGCCTTGACCCATTAGGGTTAAGTCAACTTCCTTTATACTTGCCTCATTTCCTATATCTCATTATCCTCTCCCATTTTATCTTCCATAATAGTATTAAAAAATATCGATATACCCACTAGATGCATGACATAACAATAGCCAATCTACATGTGTAATTTTATAGTTAGAAAAATGCCCAGTAAACATTATGGTGGGTGACACAATGGGGAATCATAGTAGTAAGGATCACTTTCCCAAACATCACATGAGATAATATCCATAATTTTAAGGTCAAACTAGATCTTACCAATATTTTGCTTCACATTTTGAATAACATCAGAAGGAACAAAAGGTTATTATCTCAGTTTAGAATATGGCCTTCAATGAAACTGGAACAATCGCGAGCATGGTTAGAATCCCTTTTCTGCTTTAATAGTAAGATGCATTAGTATAGTGTGATCTTATGATCAATTGTTTTGCATGAGTATAATCATATGTGTCAATAGTTGTGCTCTCCACTTTCACAATAACTACAATTATAATAGGAATACTTGATTTTAGTAATTATTTACTAATATAGTACCATTAAGATAAATTCAAAATGAAATTTAAATTATATACACATTTTAAATTATGTATAGCTATGTTGTTAGATAAATACTAACATACTAGTATTTAATGACAATATTGTTTGTTTATAACTTTTTTAGTCATGATTGAGCTTTTAGAATGAAATACTTGTCTTTCTTTGTCCATTTGGAATGAGTTGATTATATTTCTATAGGATTGGCTGGCTTGATGCCTTCATTTGACTTTTTTGTTTCATGGAGGATTTTCTATTATGTTGTCTCCATGTGGTTCTCTTTTTTTCTATTTCACAATGATAAACTTAGCTTAAAGGGTTGTTTTTCCCTATTTAAAGTAGTTCATGATGCTCAATAGTATTCCTTTTGACTCCAGAGTAAGAATACGTTATTTCTTGGTTCCACTGTGGAACTAGTCTCATGCTAATGCTACTGTTACTTTGCAGACTTTTCTTAGAATCATTGAAATTTGTTTCTGAAGTATGAAGTGCCTTGTTGCAAATCCTTTTTAGCTTTTTTGTGCTTTGTTCTACTTGAAGTGAATGTTCTATTTCTATCTATTCTTTATCTCTCCACATGTTTTCTCTATCTAATTCATGATGATATATTCTTAATATAAAGAAATGGCTATTATGATCATGGAAATTCCTTTTATATTGTATCTGTAGATAGCTTGGCTGGAAATTTTCTTCATTGATACTGATCTTTTGTTAGATATGAAGCTAAGGTTAGAGTCTTATCTTTTACCTATCTCTCTATTGAGAAAGGTTCTTTTATTTCTGTTGGTGGTGTTCTATGCTAATATTCAAGGAAATATAGACCTATAGTTTTCTTAGTTTGAAGTTTGAATTAAGAATTGGAGATGTATACATTACGCTTTTTCTAGATATGTATTTTGGTTTTTGAGATCCTATCTTTTAGAATTATAGCCTCAAGGAATCTTATTACTATTGCTTTTTGGTGTTGTCATTTTCCTAATATTTGAGATCCTTTTCTAGTTTTAAAGGAATGATTGGCCTATAGTTCATCAGTTTGATGTCAACAGGATAGGCTTTGTTGTGTTCATTAGTTGTTGGTAGGATTTGTTTTGTGGCAATCAGGTCTCCTCAAGGGCATTTTGTATAATCTATTGGCATGTCGGGCTATTCCTAGTTCAGTTTTTCTTATAGAGATATATGCATGTTGTTCCAATATTCTGGTCTATTTTAATTTGGTTCTGGTTATGCATAACAAAAAAGCATACTGGCCAAATATTAGAAGTGTGCTTAAATGTTCCACTTAAGTTACAATTAGGTTTTCTATAATGCTAATATGAAGTTGTCTACAAGATATGATGGAGATCATGTCATCTAACACCATTTCCTCTTAATGTCTTATCTAAGTCGAGTTAAGGATATCATTAGCAGTGCATCTATCGGGGGAAGTATTTTTCAAGTGCACAGAGTGGTTGTGGGGTTTTTACGGTGGCACTCATATTGAAGGTGTCATGTCATATGGTGATGTTGGAGGTTCAACTAATATGATTGAACACTTTAATGGGTATATAAGACTATAAAAACTAATTTTGAGCCTTGGAGTTGTTGATATCAATCTAGTAAAGATTTTTAATTGCTAGTTTGCTTTAAATTTCTTATTTGTTTTAAGGTTTACATGGACTATAGTTTGTCGATCTCGACTTCTGGCTATTTAGGTTGTTTTCCCAACTATCCTGTTACGACCTCACCTTTCAGTAACCCCCAATTAAGGGAGACCAAGAGGTTGAAGCCGCACCCATTAATCCCGGATCAAAGGTTCGGCATATAACCATAAACAATTATCAAATTCTAACAGACTATACTGAAAATGGTAATAAAATTTTTCTTTACATACCTTTTGAAAACTTGGTTCATTAAACTTCTATCCACACCGATACTAATCTATCTAATCCTCCTTTATACTTTAACTCTCTTTTAGTATCACATGTGCCACTTTACTGTTTGTTCTTTTCATTGTACCTAAAACGCCGACAAACAAAACGTCGGTCAGCCGAAGCTGGTATGTGGGGGAGAAGCAGATAATTGTTCAACTAAGTTAACAACATAATCATTCAATTAATGATTTAACAAACAAGATTATGTTTTAAACCATATAACTCAATCCATACATATTCACAACTCTGGGCTGTCCCTGCAGTGGACATGGATATCACCTCTCTTTTAGGTATAGAGTCGCATGGCACTATCCGAGGATAGCCCAATCTCTAACTCTTTATGACTTGATGGTCCTACCTCCATGGTAGCCATGTACTAAGTCAACCATTGACCTGATGGACCTACCCAATGGGTAGCCATGTACTAGGTCATCCATAGACCTGATGGACCTACCCAATAGGTAGCCATGTACTAGGTCTTCTCTAACCTGATGACCTACCATAGGTAGCCATGTACTAGGTTAGCTATTTCGCCACAGAGAGAACCAGGATCTGAGTTTATAGGTATACACATTAAGTGATAGTCATAGCCACATTATATTTGCAATATGAACATCCAAGCAGTTTAGTTGCATCCAAGCGATAAAACGTTCGGAAAATGCCGGGAAACCTAAACGGTTTACCATAAGTAACCACATACCTGATTTGAAGAGTCATGCAGATTATTGAACATTTACTTCATGTATATATAATCAGCCAATCAACATATCCAAGCAAGTAATTCAATCATCACATATTTCCTGAAAAGAATATGTACTCTATTGTTACACTCTTCATCAAAAACTACTCTATTTACTTGGATTCACTTTCTAGGGTTTTGTGTCTATCTTAGGGTTTCATTATACAATTAGGGTTTCCCTTTATCTTTCACCACATTAAACCCTAATTTTATGCGATTATTCAAAAACCCTAGTTATTTTATCTATTCTTCAATACTAAGGTTATTTCCACAACATATAACCCTATTTCCACATTTAAAGGCATATTACTCATCAATTAATTTCATTAAACTTCTTTTACATTAAAGATACTATTTTTATCCCTTTTAATTCATGACAAGATCATTATGTGCATCTATCATTAATTCAAATCTCATTAGGGTCTAATTAACATATGAACTCATTTTGTCATCAATTCCATCTTTTATTCATGAAAAGACCCTAATTACTACCTTTAGGGTATTTATCCAGGATTAAGGACTTTCATATACAAATAACTTAGAACTATCATTTAACAATCATACTTTCACATTTTCCAATTTAAATATGATCTTATCTTCTTTTACCCTAAATTAGGGTTTCTAGATGCATTATCATATATTCATGTGTAAAACCCTAAAGTAAGTCAATATTATCGAATATCATATTCAAATTTTTTACTTTTCCTCTCAACAGGTTACTAATACTTGAAATAACCCATTTAGGGTTTTAGATCGAATTCCCAAACATGATTAGGGTTATTAATCAAAGTTTAATGCCCATATGATCAACTTAAGACACTTTTGAAATTATAAACGGAATCGGTCTTTAGTTACATTTTTAACAGATTCCTTATGCTTTTCTGATCAACTTTCATATATTAAGTGTCCCAATCCGAGTTACCAAACTCTAGTTATGATTTATGCAAGAAAATACTTACTTGGCCAATAAGGAAGTGCCACGTAGGCGCCTTCCAAGCAATGCGGGGAAGCTTTCTTAAAACATTACGAAATGACTTTTCTGCCCCCGCTTAAGTCGTCGCTGCTTCATACCCGCGGAGGGCAATTTCGTCCAAATCTCCTGAGCTTCATCTTCTTCCTCCGGATGGCGCGCGCGGCCGCCCTAGCAGGCTTTGCGCGTCCCTTCCTCCTCACCTCCGACCTCGGCGACCCCAAGGACACCTTCCCCTACCTCCGTCGCCTCTCCGCGATCAGGGGGGTACCCTTAGGTAGGGGTTTGAGTGGCTGTTTCGAGCCCACCAGGTTCCGCAACTCAGGCCAACCTGCAGCCCTATGCTGGCTGCTACACCCGCTCCAGAGCACGGAGGAGGTGGCCATGCTTCCTGTGGTTCCGTGGAAACATCGGGGTCCTGTTCAACTCAACCCATGGGGGCCCGTGACTCGGAGGTTGGTCTACCCTCTTGCTAGGGTTTTGACGAAAAAAAATATGAAGTAGAGGAAGGAGAGAAGATGGATGGCTGCGTGAAAAACCCTCTGCACTCGACCCTAATCTATCCCTTATATAGGAAAGAGAAACGAAGTCCTATGAGGTCTAAAACACGACTCCAAGAGTCCTATCCAAAAAGGAATCGGTTTCATACAAAGAGAAGCAATTCTTCTCTCTCTCTCTCTCTACCTATCCTTTTGGTATTACTGTTACTTGGTTATTTAAGGATTCGAAAATACCTCTCATTATTCTCTTATTTACTTACCCTTTATTCCAAAGGCAACGAGTTCTATTTTCATATAATAGGAAAATACTTTCCTTTTTATCGAACCTCATAATTCATTACTAAAGCAACTCATTATCCTCTTCTTTTGCCTTTTTATTATTTCCTCTTTTTTTCCTCTATATTGGGATTCCTTGGATCCCAAGATACTCCCTTTTTTTCGAAATTCTCTCATTGGATACTTATTATCCTCTCAGATGCATCATTACGCAATATTTCACATTATCTTGTTTATTTCTCATTACAAATATATCTTTTTGATAATTTCTTTTTATTTCCCTTCTATTTTCCTCATTGGCATCCCTTATATCAAAAGAAAACCTTGGGATACGAAAATTCCATAAAGGGTAACTCAATTATTTATCTTTTCGCTTAATTTCCACATTTTCTCATTGTTTACAATTTCTTTCTTAATAAAGAAATACCGAATTAATCTTTTCTTTTTCTAATTGATTTTCTTGGCAACTTTAGACTCCTTGGAGCCCAAGGAATCCAAGAGGCACGAAATCCTCTTTGGATTTTCCTTCTAGAGGTTTCTACATATTTCTTTTCTTATAAATTCAATTATTCATTCACTAATTGAATTAGCTTTGTTATTTCCTTGTTATTGGGCCCAATAGCCAATAAAGCCCACAAATCAATCAACAAGGCTATTTTAAACGAAATCCAATTACTCTCAACCAAATATATGGTTATTTGTTCAAACATCTTTAATATGAGAAATTACATTTCTCATCAATTGAACCCAAAAATTGGGGTTATAACATCCTTCCCCTCTTATAGAAATTTTGTCCTCAAAATTTAGGGAAGCAAACAAACAATTCAGGATAAGACTTTTCCATGCCCATCATTGGCCCCTATGTGGCTTTGCCGTACCCATGGCATTTTCAAAGAACCTTTATTATCACATATTCTTTTCTCTGAGTTCTTTCATCCTGGCGTCTATAAACAACACAGGTAACTCAGGCCATTTCAGCCTCCCTTGGGGCTCACTAGGTTCATTGCTCAGCACATGGTCGGTATCTCACATAGTGCTCAAAACTGAACACACGGAAAACATCTCCCATTACTCTATCCTGAGGGGTAGGTTCAAACCTAACCTTCTCCACCCATCCATCTCTAATGGACTCATGTATCGGGTACTCATCTCTATTAGATATAACTTAGAGGGGTCGGATTTTCATGTTATATTTTCTCCCACAGTAACTTGTATGTCAGTCTACTTTGCATTTGCTCACGACTCTCATCGTCTCTAGGCTCCTTTCAGCCCTTGCGCAACCAAAGTGACTTCATCTACATGTACTGGGGTCCCTTTTTCTAACCATCATGTGGTACTTTTCTAACCATCATGTGGTCCTTTCACCAACATTACCTTACTAAAGTGGTGACCGACACAACCTCCCTTACAAAGCTTCATATACAACCCGATATGGCTATGGTGGTCATTGTCACATCTTTCATAGGACAAAAACTGTCTCTAGATATCACCCTGAATGAGCACACATGCCCTCATCAGACCCTTTAGTCTGGAATATACTAACCATAGTTAGGGGTGATAAACTATACTATCATTGAGTGCTTCATGTACCTACTTCCACTTTATGGAAGTGAACTTTTAGGTCAAACTCAAGAATCCTTTGAACTTGCATCATGGTGTGATTGAACCATCTTTCTCATGGGTAGTTCAACTAGATCTGTCCCTTAGCAGAACTCTTCCTTATCTAGGTAAGGCGACCTACCATAACCCACATTGTATCTCGACCTTCCTCGATCCAGGGAAGACCCATCACAACATCCATAGTGTTGAGCTCTCATTCACTCTCAAGGATTCTTTTGTCCTCTATGTCGATACATTGGGTTACTGGGGTTCGTCCTTTACCTCTTGGCTTGCATGGACGTACTCCACATGCAACTTCATCTTATGCATCCAAAGTGCTATTTTCATTTTCCACGGTGTATGATGATCTCCAACCAGGACTCCCTGTATGTCATGATTCTTTCAAGATCAACTCCTCGAAACCCTAAACCACTCTAGTCGGGGTTTCATCACCTTCTCTTCCCAAGAAGTGCACTTGAGGTTATACCATCATCCTTCCATCATATCAAGGATTAGAATGGCTAACCAACAACCCTTAACCTTTCAACAGATCTTGTTACATCCGAGTGTTATCCAAACACCCCTCCTGTTCAAACTTAGGGTTAGCCAAACAACCTCTTCTAGCTTCTAGTCAAACAAGTCTTAATCAGATCATTCATTATCACTTCACATCCTTAGGTAACATTACACTTCCATGTATTTTTTCTTATCATGTCACCTTACACTATATATATTCATCTTCATAAGAACACTCTCTGATTCCATCATCATGGTGTTCAAACTCAACCTGGTATAACCCGTAAGCTCCACATCCTCATAAGGTGATCACCTCATTCCTCTTAGTGTTTGCAATCCATCCATGTATCATTCACTTTACCATGATAAGAGATCTTCTCTATCCCCATTTCTCGTGGCAACGCTCCAACCTCCATCATCTCTTATCCTTGGTGTATGACATGCATAATGTCCTATCTCTCACCCCCATAACAAGAGGAAATAAGCATTTGGCTGCAGTCCAAATACAAAGTTCTTCCTGTTCCAAGAGTTGAGATGGTACATCCCACCTTGCCAGTACATCTTTAAATCTAAGTTGCCATGTGCCACAAACATCATGATATCAAACTAGTCTTGAACCTACTGAGGTTTATATCCTTGGTCATCTCCTCTAGGTTTATAGGGTACCGACTCTTTTGGGGTCATCCCTTTTCCTCATGCATCAAGAGAGTGCCCTACTCATCTGCCCTTTGGGTCCCATGAGTTTATGGAGGTGATCAATCTCCTAACCCATGGCCCTAAGACAATGATAGCTGTTACCTCCCGTCCCTATGGTCATGTGCAACTGGGGAATTAGGCAACTCCTACCTTCATCGGACTTATCCCTACCTGACCCTAGGATAGACTTAGGATTCTCCATCGTAGTACATGTTCACCTAGAACCTTACCCCAAGTCTTCATCATCTCTCTTTCTGCATTCATAGGTTGACCTTCATCCTTTCATTAGGATCATGGCAACTTGCCTACCTTGGTCAAGCCCTATACCGGTTACCTCCTTGGTAACACATTTATATGCAATTAGAGATGGATATCTATGAGTCTACAGGTTCATTCCCATACCATGTACTTTCCTCTTAGCTCCTCAAGATCATAAGAGACCTCTTTAGGTTACCTTAAACTGACCAAAACTGATATGCACCCTACCAAAGGTGTCTCTCCCCCAGGATGGGAGGAAAACTATCTCTTGACAGCAAGGTCACAAAATCTCTTAGGTTTAGGGTTTACATACACACGAGCCTACTTAACCCTAGCAAGCCATTAAGGCATGAGAAGATCACTTACTGTACCATGCTAGGTCATACTTGTCCTCTTTCCTCAATGTTGGATCAAGATCATACCTTTCTTTATCATCAACCTAGCTGTAAGGGGTTCACCAAACATACCTTAAACTTAAGGGGCTTCCCTTTTCCTTTATTCACGAGGCGTACCATGCTCGAAACTATAGAAACTTTATTCTCATCATGAGCATTAGGTATACCACTTCCCCTCTTAGGCCTAGGAACCCTAGGTTCACTGCATGCCCTGTCTCTTAACTACAAACCAAGCATGAAAAAGGCATGACACACACTCCTTGTCATCCTTCAACTCAAGCAACACTTAGAGTTGGGTCCTCCCTAAGGACAACCAACAAGGTACAAGGCCACATAACCTGCTACTAAACCTTTCTAGGTCTAAGGAACTCTTTTTCCTACCTCAGAAGGTAAACACATATATTGTAGGCACATAGGCACCATATGCTTCATCTTCACTGTCTAGGGTTTGGTCCCTCTAAAGGCAACCAAGATATCATCAACTTATGAGGCAACCACTGTCATCCATTGTTTAGGGTTTTAGGCTTCCAACCTTCTTGCGGGGTTTCCTGCTCTCTCTCTGGAGCTAACCCTACATCCAACCTCACCATTAGAGGTCCTCTCTTCATGAAGGTTCAACCTCAAAGGCATGCTCTACATGGGTGAAGCCTAGGTTCGAACTTATGGTTTGCTCAAAATCATCCATAACCCTTTATGCCTCCTCATGATTCCTTATCCAGGGTTTCATCCTACTGTCAGCACTATGACGTGCCCTAGGTGCCAGCTATGCCCTATTTGCACAAGCCCATAGGGTTTCTAAGGTCCTTCACTAACATCATCATCTAAAGGACTATCCTTTATCCTAACATGCACGACCCTTCCCAGGGTTGGATTGCTAAAAGGTGCTAGGTCACCCATGGATTCTATGACATCCCAAAGGCATGTCCTTTCAAACACCTGGTCCAACTATCTCTCTCTAATCATCACTTAGGGTTAGGGTTACCATCGTCCTCATAGGATGTGCCAGGTCTCTACTAGCAATGGAGATCTCTATCTCCAAAACGGACTTATCCTCTTGACAAGAAGGTCTAGCCTCAGGTCTCTTCTGAGGTCATGACATCTCATGTCATACGACCTAAGCATGTATCTATTATTTATTTTGTGCTTAATCTATTAAGCTTATGTCCATGACATCTTATTTACATGCTTTTCATTAATTTGATGGAGGATTCCTTAAACCTTATTAATCTTACCCATACCTCGAGAAAGTGAGGAGAAGAAAGAAAACCCTAATCCTTTAGGTCCTTATCAGAAATTTTATGATGAGAAGAGATGAATAAGATGAGAAGTCCTGTAGGTATCTTATTTCGATTCATACCCTAAGACTTTGGCCAGGCGGTCACACGGGTCCTGGAGTCCTCGTATTCTGACTAGCGGTGCGGAGGAAAATCTTGCCAGCCCCCGGTCGTGATCCCTTTCTAGACACCTCCGTCTTTCGGATACTCCTCTAATAACTCCCTTGGGTTCTATGGAGTTTGTAAAATTTAATAATTACTAATGGTTATATGAGGAACCTACACTCTGATACCAAATGTTACGACCTCACCTTTCAGTAACCCCCAATTAAGGGAGACCAAGAGGTTGAAGCCGCACCCATTAATCCCAGATCAAAGGTTCGGCATATAACCATAAACAATTATCAAATTCTAACAGACTATACTGAAAATGGTAATAAAATTTTTCTTTACATACCTTTTGAAAACTTGGTTCATTAAACTTCTATCCACACCGATACTAATCTATCTAATCCTCCTTTATACTTTAACTCTCTTTTAGTATCACATGTGCCACTTTACTGTTTGTTCTTTTCATTGTACCTAAAACGCCGACAAACAAAACGTCGGTCAGCCGAAGCTGGTATGTGGGGGAGAAGCAGATAATTGTTCAACTAAGTTAACAACATAATCATTCAATTAATGATTTAACAAACAAGATTACGTTTTAAACCATATAACTCAATCCATACATATTCACAACTCTGGGCTGTCCCTGCAGTGGACATGGATATCACCTCTCTTTTAGGTATAGAGTCGCATGGCACTATCCGAGGATAGCCCAATCTCTAACTCTTTATGACTTGATGGTCCTACCTCCATGGTAGCCATGTACTAAGTCAACCATTGACCTGATGGACCTACCCAATGGGTAGCCATGTACTAGGTCATCCATAGACCTGATGGACCTACCCAATAGGTAGCCATGTACTAGGTTTTCATAACCTGATGACCTACCATAGGTATCCATGTACTAGGTTAGCTATTTCGCCACAGAGAGAACCAGGATCTGAGTTTATAGGTATACACATTAAGTGATAGTCATAGCCACATTATATTTGCAATATGAACATCCAAGCAGTTTAGTTGCATCCAAGCGATAAAACGTTCGGAAAACGCCGGGAAACCTAAACGGTTAACCATAAGTAACCACATACCTGATTTGAAGAGTCATGCAGATTATTGAACATTTACTTCATGTATATATAATCAGCCAATCAACATATCCAAGCAAGTAATTCAATCATCACATATTTCCTGAAAAGAATATGTACTCTATTGTTACACTCTTCATCAAAAACTACTCTATTTACTTGGATTCACTTTCTAGGGTTTTGTGTCTATCTTAGGGTTTCATTATACAATTAGGGTTTCCCTTTATCTTTCACCACATTAAACCCTAATTTTATGCGATTATTCAAAAACCCTAGTTATTTTATCTATTCTTCAATACTAAGGTTATTTCCACAACATATAACCCTATTTCCACATTTAAAGGCATATTACTCATCAATTAATTTCATTAAACTTCTTTTACATTAAAGATACTATTTTTATCCCTTTTAATTCATGACAAGATCATTATGTGCATCTATCATTAATTCAAATCTCATTAGGGTCTAATTAACATATGAACTCATTTTGTCATCAATTCCATCTTTTATTCATGAAAAGACCCTAATTACTACCTTTAGGGTATTTATCCAGGATTAAGGACTTTCATATACAAATAACTTAGAACTATCATTTAACAATCATACTTTCACATTTTCCAATTTAAATATGATCTTATCTTCTTTTACCCTAAATTAGGGTTTCTAGATGCATTATCATATATTCATGTGTAAAACCCTAAAGTAAGTCAATATTATCGAATATCATATTCAAATTTTTTACTTTTCCTCTCAATAGGTTACTAATACTTGAAATAACCCATTTAGGGTTTTAGATCGAATTCCCAAACATGATTAGGGTTATTAATCAAAGTTTAATGCCCATATGATCAACTTAAGACACTTTTGAAATTATAAACGGAATCGGTCTTTAGTTACATTTTTAACAGATTCCTTATGCTTTTCTGATCAACTTTCATATATTAAGTGTCCCAATCCGAGTTACCAAACTCTAGTTATGATTTATGCAAGAAAATACTTACTTGGCCAATAAGGAAGTGCCACGTAGGCGCCTTCCAAGCAATGCGGGGCAGCTTTCTTAAAACATTACGAAATGACTTTTCTGCCCCCGCTTAAGTCGTCGCTGCTTCATACCCGCGGAGGGCAATTTCGTCCAAATCTCCTGAGCTTCATCTTCTTCCTCCGGATGGCGCACGCGGCCGCCCTAGCAGGCTTTGCGCGCCCCTTCCTCCTCACCTCCGACCTCGGCGACCCCAAGGACACCTTCCCCTACCTCCGTCGCCTCTCCGCGATCAGGGGGGTACCCTTAGGTAGGGGTTTGAGTGGCTGTTTCGAGCCCACCAGGTTCCGCAACTCAGGCCAACCTGCAGCCCTATGCTGGCTGCTACACCCGCTCCAGAGCACGGAGGAGGTGGCCATGCTTCCTGTGGTTCCGTGGAAACATCGGGGTCCTGTTCAACTCAACCCATGGGGGCCCGTGACTCGGAGGTTGGTCTACCCTCTTGCTAGGGTTTTGACGAAAAAAAATATGAAGTAGAGGAAGGAGAGAAGATGGATGGCTGCGTGAAAAACCCTCTGCACTCGACCCTAATCTATCCCTTATATAGGAAAGAGAAACGAAGTCCTATGAGGTCTAAAACACGACTCCAAGAGTCCTATCCAAAAAGGAATCGGTTTCATACAAAGAGAAGCAATTCTTCTCTCTCTCTCTCTCTACCTATCCTTTTGGTATTACTGTTACTTGGTTATTTAAGGATTCGAAAATACCTCTCATTATTCTCTTATTTACTTACCCTTTATTCCAAAGGCAACGAGTTCTATTTTCATATAATAGGAAAATACTTTCCTTTTTATCGAACCTCATAATTCATTACTAAAGCAACTCATTATCCTCTTCTTTTGCCTTTTTATTATTTCCTCTTTTTTTCCTCTATATTGGGATTCCTTGGATCCCAAGATACTCCCTTTTTTTCGAAATTCTCTCATTGGATACTTATTATCCTCTCAGATGCATCATTACGCAATATTTCACATTATCTTGTTTATTTCTCATTACAAATATATCTTTTTGATAATTTCTTTTTATTTCCCTTCTATTTTCCTCATTGGCATCCCTTATATCAAAAGAAAACCTTGGGATACGAAAATTCCATAAAGGGTAACTCAATTATTTATCTTTTCGCTTAATTTCCACATTTTCTCATTGTTTACAATTTCTTTCTTAATAAAGAAATACCGAATTAATCTTTTCTTTTTCTAATTGATTTTCTTGGCAACTTTAGACTCCTTGGAGCCCAAGGAATCCAAGAGGCACGAAATCCTCTTTGGATTTTCCTTCTAGAGGTTTCTACATATTTCTTTTCTTATAAATTCAATTATTCATTCACTAATTGAATTAGCTTTGTTATTTCCTTGTTATTGGGCCCAATAGCCAATAAAGCCCACAAATCAATCAACAAGGCTATTTTAAACGAAATCCAATTACTCTCAACCAAATATATGGTTATTTGTTCAAACATCTTTAATATGAGAAATTACATTTCTCATCAATTGAACCCAAAAATTGGGGTTATAACATCCTTCCCCTCTTATAGAAATTTTGTCCTCAAAATTTAGGGAAGCAAACAAACAATTCAGGATAAGACTTTTCCATGCCCATCATTGGCCCCTATGTGGCTTTGCCGTACCCATGGCATTTTCAAAGAACCTTTATTATCACATATTCTTTTCTCTGAGTTCTTTCATCCTGGCGTCTATAAACAACACAGGTAACTCAGGCCATTTCAGCCTCCCTTGGGGCTCACTAGGTTCATTGCTCAGCACATGGTCGGTATCTCACATAGTGCTCAAAACTGAACACACGGAAAACATCTCCCATTACTCTATCCTGAGGGGTAGGTTCAAACCTAACCTTCTCCACCCATCCATCTCTAATGGACTCATGTATCGGGTACTCATCTCTATTAGATATAACTTAGAGGGGTCGGATTTTCATGTTATATTTTCTCCCACAGTAACTTGTATGTCAGTCTACTTTGCATTTGCTCACGACTCTCATCGTCTCTAGGCTCCTTTCAGCCCTTGCGCAACCAAAGTGACTTCATCTACATGTACTGGGGTCCCTTTTTCTAACCATCATGTGGTACTTTTCTAACCATCATGTGGTCCTTTCACCAACATTACCTTACTAAAGTGGTGACCGACACAACCTCCCTTACAAAGCTTCATATACAACCCGATATGGCTATGGTGGTCATTGTCACATCTTTCATAGGACAAAAACTGTCTCTAGATATCACCCTGAATGAGCACACATGCCCTCATCAGACCCTTTAGTCTGGAATATACTAACCATAGTTAGGGGTGATAAACTATACTATCATTGAGTGCTTCATGTACCTACTTCCACTTTATGGAAGTGAACTTTTAGGTCAAACTCAAGAATCCTTTGAACTTGCTTCATGGTGTGATTGAACCATCTTTCTCATGGGTAGTTCAACTAGATCTGTCCCTTAGCAGAACTCTTCCTTATCTAGGTAAGGCGACCTACCATAACCCACATTGTATCTCGACCTTCCTCGATCCAGGGAAGACCCATCACAACATCCATAGTGTTGAGCTCTCATTCACTCTCAAGGATTCTTTTGTCCTCTATGTCGATACATTGGGTTACTGGGGTTCGTCCTTTACCTCTTGGCTTGCATGGACGTACTCCACATGCAACTTCATCTTATGCATCCAAAGTGCTATTTTCATTTTCCACGGTGTATGATGATCTCCAACCAGGACTCCCTGTATGTCATGATTCTTTCAAGATCAACTCCTCGAAACCCTAAACCACTCTAGTCGGGGTTTCATCACCTTCTCTTCCCAAGAAGTGCACTTGAGGTTATACCATCATCCTTCCATCATATCAAGGATTAGAATGGCTAACCAACAACCCTTAACCTTTCAACAGATCTTGTTACATCCGAGTGTTATCCAAACACCCCTCCTGTTCAAACTTAGGGTTAGCCAAACAACCTCTTCTAGCTTCTAGTCAAACAAGTCTTAATCAGATCATTCATTATCACTTCACATCCTTAGGTAACATTACACTTCCATGTATTTTTTCTTATCATGTCACCTTACACTATATATATTCATCTTCATAAGAACACTCTCTGATTCCATCATCATGGTGTTCAAACTCAACCTGGTATAACCCGTAAGCTCCACATCCTCATAAGGTGATCACCTCATTCCTCTTAGTGTTTGCAATCCATCCATGTATCATTCACTTTACCATGATAAGAGATCTTCTCTATCCCCATTTCTCGTGGCAACGCTCCAACCTCCATCATCTCTTATCCTTGGTGTATGACATGCATAATGTCCTATCTCTCACCCCCATAACAAGAGGAAATAAGCATTTGGCTGCAGTCCAAATACAAAGTTCTTCCTGTTCCAAGAGTTGAGATGGTACATCCCACCTTGCCAGTACATCTTTAAATCTAAGTTGCCATGTGCCACAAACATCATGATATCAAACTAGTCTTGAACCTACTGAGGTTTATATCCTTGGTCATCTCCTCTAGGTTTATAGGGTACCGACTCTTTTGGGGTCATCCCTTTTCCTCATGCATCAAGAGAGTGCCCTACTCATCTGCCCTTTGGGTCCCATGAGTTTATGGAGGTGATCAATCTCCTAACCCATGGCCCTAAGACAATGATAGCTGTTACCTCCCGTCCCTATGGTCATGTGCAACTGGGGAATTAGGCAACTCCTACCTTCATCGGACTTATCCCTACCTGACCCTAGGATAGACTTAGGATTCTCCATCGTAGTACATGTTCACCTAGAACCTTACCCCAAGTCTTCATCATCTCTCTTTCTGCATTCATAGGTTGACCTTCATCCTTTCATTAGGATCATGGCAACTTGCCTACCTTGGTCAAGCCCTATACCGGTTACCTCCTTGGTAACACATTTATATGCAATTAGAGATGGATATCTATGAGTCTACAGGTTCATTCCCATACCATGTACTTTCCTCTTAGCTCCTCAAGATCATAAGAGACCTCTTTAGGTTACCTTAAACTGACCAAAACTGATATGCACCCTACCAAAGGTGTCTCTCCCCCAGGATGGGAGGAAAACTATCTCTTGACAGCAAGGTCACAAAATCTCTTAGGTTTAGGGTTTACATACACACGAGCCTACTTAACCCTAGCAAGCCATTAAGGCATGAGAAGATCACTTACTGTACCATGCTAGGTCATACTTGTCCTCTTTCCTCAATGTTGGATCAAGATCATACCTTTCTTTATCATCAACCTAGCTGTAAGGGGTTCACCAAACATACCTTAAATTAAGGGGCTTCCCTTTTCCTTTATTCACGAGGCGTACCATGCTCGAAACTATAGAAACTTTATTCTCATCATGAGCATTAGGTATACCACTTCCCCTCTTAGGCCTAGGAACCCTAGGTTCACTGCATGCCCTGTCTCTTAACTACAAACCAAGCATGAAAAAGGCATGACACACACTCCTTGTCATCCTTCAACTCAAGCAACACTTAGAGTTGGGTCCTCCCTAAGGACAACCAACAAGGTACAAGGCCACATAACCTGCTACTAAACCTTTCTAGGTCTAAGGAACTCTTTTTCCTACCTCAGAAGGTAAACACATATATTGTAGGCACATAGGCACCATATGCTTCATCTTCACTGTCTAGGGTTTGGTCCCTCTAAAGGCAACCAAGATATCATCAACTTATGAGGCAACCACTGTCATCCATTGTTTAGGGTTTTAGGCTTCCAACCTTCTTGCGGGGTTTCCTGCTCTCTCTCTGGAGCTAACCCTACATCCAACCTCACCATTAGAGGTCCTCTCTTCATGAAGGTTCAACCTCAAAGGCATGCTCTACATGGGTGAAGCCTAGGTTCGAACTTATGGTTTGCTCAAAATCATCCATAACCCTTTATGCCTCCTCATGATTCCTTATCCAGGGTTTCATCCTACTGTCAGCACTATGACGTGCCCTAGGTGCCAGCTATGCCCTATTTGCACAAGCCCATAGGGTTTCTAAGGTCCTTCACTAACATCATCATCTAAAGGACTATCCTTTATCCTAACATGCACGACCCTTCCCAGGGTTGGATTGCTAAAAGGTGCTAGGTCACCCATGGATTCTATGACATCCCAAAGGCATGTCCTTTCAAACACCTGGTCCAACTATCTCTCTCTAATCATCACTTAGGGTTAGGGTTACCATCGTCCTCATAGGATGTGCCAGGTCTCTACTAGCAATGGAGATCTCTATCTCCAAAACGGACTTATCCTCCTGACAAGAAGGTCTAGCCTCAGGTCTCTTCTGAGGTCATGACATCTCATGTCATACGACCTAAGCATGTATCTATTATTTATTTTGTGCTTAATCTATTAAGCTTATGTCCATGACATCTTATTTACATGCTTTTCATTAATTTGATGGAGGATTCCTTAAACCTTATTAATCTTACCCATACCTCGAGAAAGTGAGGAGAAGAAAGAAAACCCTAATCCTTTAGGTCCTTATCAGAAATTTTATGATGAGAAGAGATGAATAAGATGAGAAGTCCTGTAGGTATCTTATTTCGATTCATACCCTAAGACTTTGGCCAGGCGGTCACACGGGTCCTGGAGTCCTCGTATTCTGACTAGCGGTGCGGAGGAAAATCTTGCCAGCCCCCGGTCGTGATCCCTTTCTAGACACCTCCGTCTTTCGGATACTCCTCTAATAACTCCCTTGGGTTCTATGGAGTTTGTAAAATTTAATAATTACTAATGGTTATATGAGGAACCTACACTCTGATACCAAATGTTACGACCTCACCTTTCAGTAACCCCCAATTAAGGGAGACCAAGAGGTTGAAGCCGCACCCATTAATCCCAGATCAAAGGTTCGGCATATAACCATAAACAATTATCAAATTCTAACAGACTATACTGAAAATGGTAATAAAATTTTTCTTTACATACCTTTTGAAAACTTGGTTCATTAAACTTCTATCCACACCGATACTAATCTATCTAATCCTCCTTTATACTTTAACTCTCTTTTAGTATCACATGTGCCACTTTACTGTTTGTTCTTTTCATTGTACCTAAAACGCCGACAAACAAAACGTCGGTCAGCCGAAGCTGGTATGTGGGGGAGAAGCAGATAATTGTTCAACTAAGTTAACAACATAATCATTCAATTAATGATTTAACAAACAAGATTACGTTTTAAACCATATAACTCAATCCATACATATTCACAACTCTGGGCTGTCCCTGCAGTGGACATGGATATCACCTCTCTTTTAGGTATAGAGTCGCATGGCACTATCCGAGGATAGCCCAATCTCTAACTCTTTATGACTTGATGGTCCTACCTCCATGGTAGCCATGTACTAAGTCAACCATTGACCTGATGGACCTACCCAATGGGTAGCCATGTACTAGGTCATCCATAGACCTGATGGACCTACCCAATAGGTAGCCATGTACTAGGTTTTCATAACCTGATGACCTACCATAGGTAGCCATGTACTAGGTTAGCTATTTCGCCACAGAGAGAACCAGGATCTGAGTTTATAGGTATACACATTAAGTGATAGTCATAGCCACATTATATTTGCAATATGAACATCCAAGCAGTTTAGTTGCATCCAAGCGATAAAACGTTCGGAAAACGCCGGGAAACCTAAACGGTTAACCATAAGTAACCACATACCTGATTTGAAGAGTCATGCAGATTATTGAACATTTACTTCATGTATATATAATCAGCCAATCAACATATCCAAGCAAGTAATTCAATCATCACATATTTCCTGAAAAGAATATGTACTCTATTGTTACACTCTTCATCAAAAACTACTCTATTTACTTGGATTCACTTTCTAGGGTTTTGTGTCTATCTTAGGGTTTCATTATACAATTAGGGTTTCCCTTTATCTTTCACCACATTAAACCCTAATTTTATGCGATTATTCAAAAACCCTAGTTATTTTATCTATTCTTCAATACTAAGGTTATTTCCACAACATATAACCCTATTTCCACATTTAAAGGCATATTACTCATCAATTAATTTCATTAAACTTCTTTTACATTAAAGATACTATTTTTATCCCTTTTAATTCATGACAAGATCATTATGTGCATCTATCATTAATTCAAATCTCATTAGGGTCTAATTAACATATGAACTCATTTTGTCATCAATTCCATCTTTTATTCATGAAAAGACCCTAATTACTACCTTTAGGGTATTTATCCAGGATTAAGGACTTTCATATACAAATAACTTAGAACTATCATTTAACAATCATACTTTCACATTTTCCAATTTAAATATGATCTTATCTTCTTTTACCCTAAATTAGGGTTTCTAGATGCATTATCATATATTCATGTGTAAAACCCTAAAGTAAGTCAATATTATCGAATATCATATTCAAATTTTTTACTTTTCCTCTCAATAGGTTACTAATACTTGAAATAACCCATTTAGGGTTTTAGATCGAATTCCCAAACATGATTAGGGTTATTAATCAAAGTTTAATGCCCATATGATCAACTTAAGACACTTTTGAAATTATAAACGGAATCGGTCTTTAGTTACATTTTTAACAGATTCCTTATGCTTTTCTGATCAACTTTCATATATTAAGTGTCCCAATCCGAGTTACCAAACTCTAGTTATGATTTATGCAAGAAAATACTTACTTGGCCAATAAGGAAGTGCCACGTAGGCGCCTTCCAAGCAATGCGGGGCAGCTTTCTTAAAACATTACGAAATGACTTTTCTGCCCCCGCTTAAGTCGTCGCTGCTTCATACCCGCGGAGGGCAATTTCGTCCAAATCTCCTGAGCTTCATCTTCTTCCTCCGGATGGCGCACGCGGCCGCCCTAGCAGGCTTTGCGCGCCCCTTCCTCCTCACCTCCGACCTCGGCGACCCCAAGGACACCTTCCCCTACCTCCGTCGCCTCTCCGCGATCAGGGGGGTACCCTTAGGTAGGGGTTTGAGTGGCTGTTTCGAGCCCACCAGGTTCCGCAACTCAGGCCAACCTGCAGCCCTATGCTGGCTGCTACACCCGCTCCAGAGCACGGAGGAGGTGGCCATGCTTCCTGTGGTTCCGTGGAAACATCGGGGTCCTGTTCAACTCAACCCATGGGGGCCCGTGACTCGGAGGTTGGTCTACCCTCTTGCTAGGGTTTTGACGAAAAAAAATATGAAGTAGAGGAAGGAGAGAAGATGGATGGCTGCGTGAAAAACCCTCTGCACTCGACCCTAATCTATCCCTTATATAGGAAAGAGAAACGAAGTCCTATGAGGTCTAAAACACGACTCCAAGAGTCCTTTCCAAAAAGGAATCGGTTTCATACAAAGAGAAGCAATTCTTCTCTCTCTCTACCTATCCTTTTGGTATTACTGTTACTTGGTTATTTAAGGATTCGAAAATACCTCTCATTATTCTCTTATTTACTTACCCTTTATTCCAAAGGCAACGAGTTCTATTTTCATATAATAGGAAAATACTTTCCTTTTTATCGAACCTCATAATTCATTACTAAAGCAACTCATTATCCTCTTCTTTTGCCTTTTTATTATTTCCTCTTTTTTTCCTCTATATTGGGATTCCTTGGATCCCAAGATACTCCCTTTTTTTCGAAATTCTCTCATTGGATACTTATTATCCTCTCAGATGCATCATTACGCAATATTTCACATTATCTTGTTTATTTCTCATTACAAATATATCTTTTTGATAATTTCTTTTTATTTCCCTTCTATTTTCCTCATTGGCATCCCTTATATCAAAAGAAAACCTTGGGATACGAAAATTCCATAAAGGGTAACTCAATTATTTATCTTTTCGCTTAATTTCCACATTTTCTCATTGTTTACAATTTCTTTCTTAATAAAGAAATACCGAATTAATCTTTTCTTTTTCTAATTGATTTTCTTGGCAACTTTAGACTCCTTGGAGCCCAAGGAATCCAAGAGGCACGAAATCCTCTTTGGATTTTCCTTCTAGAGGTTTCTACATATTTCTTTTCTTATAAATTCAATTATTCATTCACTAATTGAATTAGCTTTGTTATTTCCTTGTTATTGGGCCCAATAGCCAATAAAGCCCACAAATCAATCAACAAGGCTATTTTAAACGAAATCCAATTATTCTCAACCAAATATATGGTTATTTGTTCAAACATCTTTAAAATGAGAAATTACATTTCTCATCAATTGAACCCAAAAATTGGGGTTATAACATATCCCTAGAATCATTTATGTGTCTTAGTTTTTTGTAAGTCTTGGATAGGTCATAGTTCATAGCTACAACTCTAATTTGTACTATACCAACACATGCAGATCTTTCATAGCAAGAAGAACAAAGAACTGAATTTTGGTGATCTCCTATTCAAATATGTTATGCTAATAGTTGCACACATTTTTAGTTAGTTATGTGCATAGATATTGTCATGTAATAAATCCATCAGATTAACCAAATGCAATTAACAATCAATTGGTCTACGGAAGTATTCATTGTGATATGGTTCTTGAAATAACAAGAACTAACCCCACTATCTTTGACCTTTCTAGTAGTTGGATCACTGTTCATGGATCTTTCTTGTACCTCCGATGATAGTTGCACTATGGTATTCCAATTATATGGTGGCTTATTCACTTTCCTAGTTCCCAACTCTACCCATGGTACTTCTAGCATTGTTGTTGTATGGGCATACATTGTCTCATTGGATTTAATGAGTTTGTTCTTTGTTTTCATTTATTTCTCTACCCTCTCAGTCATCTTATTGATTATGACTATGGGTTCTTCAAGTTTCTATTCTCATGTTATTTATCTAAAATTCATGTAGTAATGGATGAGTAACAACGCATACTAAGTCATCGTGAAAGTTGATAATTAAACACATGTAAGTAAATTGATTAAGCTTTTCATCAAATCGGATTTACATTTATTATCAAATGTTAGGATGCTTTATTAATTAGCATGCCCTCCTCTTGTATGTCTCACATAAAAAATTTCACTAGTATTTTTACTTTGGTAAATAGATTAAGTAATTAGCCTATCCTCCTCTTCCTTCAGAGCCTCACATCACCAACCCAGCAACAACCAGACTAGATTTTACCATATGATTGTCTATCTAATATCATGAGGCATATTACACTACTACAGAAATGGCTTATAAAGTCACTTTTCAAGGTGTCAGTTGTATAAACAAACCTACACCTAAACTCTACAGTGTCGGTTTATACCATAGACCGACATCCAATCTATGAAGGGCGACCAGACACGGGTATCATTTTTATTAAGTGTCGGTTACTTAATAAATAACCGACACCTAAAATTAACCGCCAAATCCAAAATTTCCAGCGCAAAAAATTACCTCCAAAATTTGGCATATGGTCTCGGTTGATAAATAAAAAACCGACGACTAAAGGTTATTCACGAGACAGAAATTGGGCACATTTTAGTCGTCGGTTTTACTACAACTACCGACGCTTATGAGTTTTCCCACGCTGTCCGCGGGGAATTTTTCACACCCTTTAAATGTTGGTTTGAAGTAGAAACTGACGACTATGGTAATAAATCGAGAACGATTTTTTTAATCGGCATATGAATATAGACGTCGGTTTTATTTGTAGCTTAAAACCGACACTGTTAGTTTTAGTTGTCGGTTTTTTTGAATAACCAACGCCTATGGTACAGTTAATAGCCCCGCAAACAGAACTTTTCTTCATTGTTCTCTGTTTCATTGTGCGCGACTCTAGCTGCTAGGTCTAGCGATTCTGCTCCCCGTCGTCGCCGCCGTCGTTGCCCTGGCCGCCGTTGCTCCCCGCGCCACCACCACTCGCCGCCGGCGCCGTCGCCGCAGCTCCTGCTCCTCTCCCTTCCGCCGCCGCTCCTCGCCGGCACTTCTCCTATCCTTGTCGCCACCGTCGCCGCTGCTCCTGCTCCTCTCCCTTCCGTCGCCGCCCCCACCGGCTGCCAGCTGCTGCTAGCTTGCTCCGGCCGCTGCTCCGCTCTCCTCTGCCCTCAAGGTATGCCCGCACGCCCTGCCTTCTTCCTTGTTCCTCCGCTCTGGCGGCTGCTTGGGTGGTGCCAAGGCACGCCCAAGCAGCTGATGGGCATTTTTTTTATTTTTTTTAAGTTATTTACTTATTTGTGTTTAGGGTTTAGGTACTGATTTGGTTAGAACATTCTATTGCAAAATTGAAATGATTATTGATGATAATCTACAATGTAGTCAGATTACTATACTGAAAGGTAGTTACTAATGTTATAGCCTAGAGTTCTCCTGATTTCTAGAGAATTCTGCATCATGCCATGTACACACAATCACAAACTGGGTTTTCTTAGGATCCATTTGCAATGGTTTTGGTCCAGCATTTTGGTAGATATTGAGTATATTGAGAATGGTGTCATTTCCAATAGTTACTAATGGTTTCATTGTTGAGTATATTGAGAATCCTAATCACCCTTCTTGCTTAATGATGAGCTCTAATGAACACATGTGACATGTTTGGAATGTAAATGATGAACTTTTCCCTAAATTGCCAATCATGCTTTTAAAGACATCAATAATCACCCTAACTTAAAGAACTAGGATTTTAGGTATAAGAATGACAACACATTATTTGTTGGCCTAGAAACCCGTCCAAGATTTACTCATTAGGAGTAAATCTTGGATAGTCCCCAGTTTGGGACTGTTTTTGAACACCTAATCTTGCTTAGGATGTAAGTGTATAATGTGTATTGGGTTTTCAAGAAAATTTCGGCAACATTTCCCCGTTTGTTCTCTAAGTACATATGTACTTGGAGAACAGCGGGGAAATGCTGCCGAAATTTTCTTGAAAACCCAATACACATTATACACTTACTAGTGAGATTAGGTGTTCAAGAATGGGATAGGTGGTACACATTTATTATATATAATAATGACATCACATGTATTTGTTAACCCTAGATCCTAATCTTGTTGTAATATATACTTGTTTTCTCTTTGATCATAGAATGGATAGATCATGGATGTCCATTTGCAATCGCTGCACCCCAGAGTTTATTTCTGGTCTTGACCAGTTTATTAGATTTGTCGAGGAACATAGGAAACAACCTGGAGATAGGTTCTACTGTCCATGTAGGCATTGCGGTAACAACTTGAAAGTCAACACTGGTGACGAAATCAAAAGTCATGTCATGTGCAACGAGATTATACAAGGCTATACAGAATGGCACTGGTATGGAGAGATTTCAAACTCGAAACCAGTGGATGTCGATAGCAGTGCTTGTGTGGAAGAAGAAATTGCCTACGATGACGTAGATGTGAATGAACCAGTTCCAGTAGACATCGTTGATGTGATGCTGGATAGTTGTGGGGTAGAGCACACCGATCCACCTCCCATTTTTAGAAACATTGTGCATAATGCTGAGATATCATTATTGTTACGACCTCACCTCCCGATAACCCCCAATTAAGGGAGACCGAGAGGTTGAGCCGCACCCATTAATCCCAGATCAAAGGTTCGACATATAACCATAAACAATTATTAAATTCTAACAGACTATACTGAAAATGGTACTAAATTTTTCTTTACATACCTTTTGAAAACTTGGATTTCTAAACTTATATCCATGTCGATACTAATCTATCTAATCCTCCTCTGTACTTTAATTCTCTTTTAGTATCACATGTGCCACTTTACTGTTTGTTCTTTTCATTGTACCTAAAACGCCGACAAACAAAACGTCGGTCATCCGAAGCTGGTAAGTGGAGGAAACAGATAATCATGCAACTATGATAACCATGTAATCATTCAATTAATCATTTAACAACCAAGATTACGTTTTAAGCCAAACTACTCAATCCATACCTATCCACAACTCTATGTTGTCCCTGTAAGGACTTATATGGAACCTCTCTAAGGTGACTTGATGGACTTACCCTCTAGGCAGCCAAAGTCTTTCATGACCTGATGGACCTACCCTCTAGGTAGCTATGTACTAGGTCAGCCATTACGACACAGAGGGGATCGGGATCTGAGCTAGTAGGCACATATCTTATGTGATAATCGTATTCACTTTATAGTTGCAAGAAATAAATAAACATTCAACAGTTTAGTTGCATTCAATGCGATTAAACATCTGAGAATCCATCAGGAAACTATGGCGGTTATTCATAATCGTAACCACATACCTGATCCATAGTAACTTGATGTCCATGCATAATCATTCAACACAATTAACAAGCAATCAACAATATCCTAAAAATAATGCATAACATCCAAGTGTCATTGTTTTATTCAAAACATCCTCAAGATCAACTTGGATTCCACCTTATGATTTCTAGGTCAACTTTAGGGTTTTATTAGGGTTTTAGCCTTCATTATGCATTTATCACTTTTAATGCTCTTTTAGTTCACAAACCCTAATTTTCGCATCATAGGCACAATTGAATGTCAATTAAGTCTAATATGTTTCTTTTACACTAAAACTATTATCTTTATCTTTTTAGGTCATATCCAAAACATTAAGGCTAATTATCATCTTTGATTTCTTTCAAATTGACAAATCATATTTCATTATAGTTCAACTCACATATATGAACCTTATTTATTACTATTTCTACCTTTATACACTAGGAAACACTAATTATCCTAATAATTCACATTAAAGATCTTTGGTACTTAATTTATCTTCGAATCATCATAATTCTATTTTATTCGTCGATTTGTACAATTAAAACCATTAGAATTCATATCAACATAAATTAGGGTTTCTAATCCCATTAAGGCATATTCATGTGCATAGAACCCTAAATTAAACCAACTATATAAAAAGATAATCTTTTTAAATCCTATTTTCACTTTTATTAACAATAGGTTAATATCATCCTGAATTATCCATCTATCATCAAATCTAAGGATTTTTCTTTAATTTAATCATTAAAGATGATAACTTTAGGTACTTTTCCAAATTCAAGCATATAAACTCTAAATTAGACAAATCATGTGCAAAGTTCTTCCTTTTTTAACATAATGTACCTTTTTTACATTTAACAGGTTAACACCAACTCTAGTGATCCATTAAACCCTATTAAACACATTAAGCATATCAAAATAGGGTTTCTTAATCTTTAATTAATCAAAGATGATAATTTACACTACTTTTTGAATATCATGCAAAAATAGGCTTCACTCATAATTTCTTTGAGTTCCTCTCGTTCTGAGGATCAATTTTCATATATAGCTTGTTTTAATCCGAGCTTCCTAGAATTAATTATGATTTTTGTAATAAAACACTTACTCGAGCCAATCAGGTTGTGCCACGTCAGCTCCATGCAACGTTGCCCCTTTGTTGGAAAACATAACTGAAAGTCAATTTTACCCCTTACGCGACAACCTACTTCTTCACGCCTTGGAGGGCTTTTCCGTCTAGAGCCACTGGATCATCTTCTACGCACGAAACCCTCGCGCTGCCACCGACCCAAGCCGATCCCGAGGTGCCCTCCTCCTCCCCACGACTCGGAGGTCACCTGCAAAGGACCCTCTGATTCCGCCACCCTCCGCCGCGCTAGATAGGGACTCAAGCCCTGTTTGAGATGGCCGGGTTCAAGAGCAGTAGCCCTGCGAGCTGCGACTTTCTGCAGAACCTCTGTAGGCGCTGCACAGAGGCTATTTCCAGAAGACGACGACCGAGTGACTCTCCAGCAATGTGGGAGCGATGGACGAACCTCTCTGAAGATGATGCTACTCACGATCGTATAAGTACAGCACCACAACTCAGCCCCGGATTCCCTTTCCCCGTTGAGCATCATGTTCTGTCGTTCCCACCGTCGCACTGATCGGCTGGTGCGAGGCAACTAAGGAAAGGCCCTCCCGGCAAGCGTCCCTATGAAGCCCACCTCTGCAAGGAAGATTCCTCGACTCCAAGCAGGTCCCTAGCCACCGTGACTAACCGCTATGGTGGAAGGGTGAGGCTTGACGGCTACCGGAGCAACCAACCCAGATTCTGCCCTTTACCGAACCCCACTACAACCTTATATAGGTTCCTAGAAGACCCTCTTGAGGGTCAGGATGATGACTCCGTGTGGGAAACGATACCAATATGTGTTCTAAGAGAAGGAAAGCCCGGTTTACTTTAAAATTGTTTTTGGAATATAACTAAGTATATTCCCTTTACTTTCCTTTGTACATTTCCCTTTTTTTTTCTTTCCTTTGCTTGATCGGTTAAAAACCAACTAAAAAGGCAAGGTGTGCCTACGAAAAGAATATATATGCATATATATATTTATTCCTCCTACGACTTTCACATCTTCAAAGGAACCACAACTTTCCTATGAAGGCTTTATTTGTCTTCTTTTCTTCTCTTTTATATCCATTATTGGATTAACGAAATTCCTATTCGAAGGGTTATTCGCCAAGTAAATCCATTGTTTGAAGCAAATCATACCACCTTTTTAAATAAGTCCAATACATACAATCTTTACATTTGAATTATGAAAACATATGTAAAATTGGGGTTGTAACATCCTTCCCCTCTTATAGGAATTTTGTCCTCAAAATTCAGGCAAGCAAACAAACAATTCAGGATAAGACTTTTCCATGTCCATCATTGGCCCCTATGTGGCTTTACTGTACTCATGGCGTTTCCAAAGAACCTTTATCATCACATATTCTTTTCTCTGAGTTCTTTCATCCTGGCGTCTATAAACTACACAGGTGACTCAGGCCATTTCAGCCTCCCTTGGGGCTCACTAGGTTCATTGCTCAGCACATGGTCGGGTACCTCACATAGTGCTCTAAATTGGATACATGGAACTCATCTCACATTACTCTATCCTGAGGGGTAGGGTCGAACCTAACCTTCTCCACCCATCCATCTCTAATGGACCCATGTATCGGGGACTCAGCTCTCTTAGCTATAACTTAGAGGGGTCGGATTTTCATGTCACATATTCTTCCACAGTGAACTGCATGTCAGTCTACTTTGCATCTGCTTACGACTCTTATCGTCTCTAGGCTCCTGTCAGCCATTGCACGATCAAAGTGACTTTATCTACATGCACTGTGGTCCTTTTTCTAACCATCATGTGGTCCTTTCACTAACATCACCTTACTGAAGTGGTGACCGACACAACCTCCCTTACAGAGCTTCATATAAAACCTGATACTGGCTATGGTGGTTATAGTCACATCTTTCATAGGACAAGAACTGTCTCTAGATATCACCCTGAACGAGCACACATGCCCTCATCAGACCCTTTAGTCTGGATCATACTAACCATAGTTAGGGGTGATAAACTATACTAACATAGAGTTCTTCATGTACCTACTTCCACTTTATGGAAGTGAACCTTTAGGTCAAACTCAAGAACCTTTGAACTCTCTTCATGGTGTGGTTGAACCATATCTCTCATGGGTAGTTCAACTAGATCTATCCCCTAACAGAACTCTTTTTTTTTCATGTTTTCTAGGTAAGGCGACCTACCATAACCCATATTGCATCTCAAACTTCCTTGATCCAGGGAAGACTTATCACAACATCCATAGTGTTGATCTCTCATTCCCTCTCAGGGATTCTTTTGTCCTCCCTATCAATACACTGGGTTACTGGGGTTCGTCCTTTACCTCCTGGCTTGCATGGCCATAAACAACATGCAACCTCATCTTAAGCATCTAACGTGCTATTGCCATTTTCCATGGTGTATCATGATTTCCTATATGTCATGATTCTTTTAAGATCGATTCCTTCGAAACCCTAAACCACTCTTGTCAGGGTTTCATCACCTTCTTTTCCAAAGAAGTGCACTTGAGGTTCTACTACCATCCTTTCATTGTATCAAGAACTAGGCTAGCTAACCAAACAACCATTAACCTTTCAACGCATCTTGTTACATCTGAGTGTTATCCAAACACCTCTCTTTTTCAAACTTTGGGTTAGCCAAACAACCTCTTCTAACTTCTAGTCAAACAAGTCTTAACCAGAGCATTCATTACCACCTCTCATCCTTAGGTATTAAGTAACATTGAAGACATACACTTCCAAGTATTTCACTTATTATAATACCTCAAACTCCATGTCTATCTCTACTAAGAACACTCTTGATTTCATCATCATGGTGACCAAACTCAACCTGGTATAACTTGTAAGTTCTACATGGCTCATCATAGAAACTTCCTCATAAGGGGACTACCTCATTCCTCTTAGTGTTTGCAAGCCATCCATCATTCATTCACTTTACCATGGTAAGATATCTTCTCTATCCCCAGTTCTCGTGGCAACGCTCCAACCTACATCATCTATTATCCTTGGTGTATGACATGCATAATGTCCTATCTCTCACCCCCATAACAAGAGGAAATAAGCATTTGGCTGCAGTCCAAATACAGAGTTCTTCATGTTCCAAGAGTAGAGATGGTACATCCCACCTTGCCAGTATACCTTTAAATCTAAGTTGTAGCGTGCCACATATGTCACTTCATCACAAACATCATGATATCAAACTAGTCTTGAACCTACTGAGGTTTATATCCTTGGTCATCTCCTCTAGGTCTATAGGGTACTGACTCTTTTGGGGTCATCCCTCTTCCCTCATGCATCCAGAGAGTGCCCTACTCATCTGTCCTTTGGGTCCCATGAGTTCATGACGGTGATCAATCTCCTAACCCATGGCCCTCAGACAATGATAGTTATTACCTCCCAACCCTATGGTCATGTGCAACTGGGGAATTAGGCAACTCCTACTTTCATCGGTCTTATCCCTACCTGACCCTAGGATAGACTTAGGATTCTCCATTCTAGAACATGTTCACTTAGAACCTTACCCAAGTCTTCACCATCTCTCTTTCTGCATTCATGGGCTTGCTCTCATCCGTTCATAGGCATCATGGCAACCTGCCTACCTTGGTCAAGCCCCATACTGGTTACCTCCATGGTAACACATTCACATGCAATAGAGATAGATATCTATGGGTTTGTAGATTCATTCTCATACCATGTACCTTTCACTCAGCTTCTCAAGATTTTATGAGACCTCTTTAGGTTACTTTGAACCAACAAAACTGATATACACCCTTCCAAAGGGGGTCCCTTTCCCAGGATGGGAGGAAAACTATCTCTAAGGTCACAAAAGCTCTTAGGTCACTACTACAGAAATAGCATTCAGTGTCGCTTTTCTGGGCGTCGGTTATTAAGGAAAACCGACGCCTTATATTAAAGGCGTCGGTTATTTAGAAGAACCGACGTCTATATTCAAAGACCAGCCAAACACGGGTACCGCTTTGTATACAGCGTCGGTTGTTTATACAAAACCGACGCATTATTTCATCCAATTTTCGAGCGAAAAAAATAATGTCACTTTCGGCGTCGAGTCTGTAGTTAAAACACCGACGCTTATGTGCGATGGAAATTTGCGCGAAAAGTGTCCTTTTCCGCGTCGGTCGTCCTTTAATAACCGACGCTGAATGTGGTTCCCGCCAAACATTTTCACGAAAATATCGTCCAAATGGACGTCGGATGTTGCGAACGACCGACGGTAAATATGTTTAGGCGTCGGTTGTTGTAAACAACCGACGCTATTGGGGAACTTCATAACCTTCGATCGCCCGACTCTTCCCCTCATTGCTACCCTATTTCCCTATTGCGGCGATTTCTCCGGCGATTTCTCTGCTGCTGGTACTAGTTTTTCTCCGGCGCTTCTCTCCGGTGCCCCATCTCCAGCGTCCCCTCTCCGGCGCCCCTCTCCGACGCGTTTCTTCTCTGGCACCCCTGCGCCGCCGCCACGCCTGACAACCGGCGCCCCTGCTCCAACTGCCTGCGCCGCCGCACGCCTGACAACCGGCGCCGCCGCAACGCCTGGTGCCCACCTGCCTGCCATGCCTGAGAACCGGCGCCGCCGTACCCCCTTCTCCTTCTCCTCCGCCTGGCCGCTGCCTGCCTGCCGCCGCCTGGCCGCCTGCCTGCCTGCTGCGGCTGACGCTCCTGCTCGTCGGAGTCACTGCCGCTGGTTCTGGAGCTCGTCGGCCGCCACCCACGTACTCAACCAGCTCGACCTCACCCTACTCTTCTTGCCAAGGTACCTGCAGACCTACCTAGGCGCGAAATTGGTTCTTTATGTGCTGACCTAATCTGTTGCCTAATCTGCTTGCACGAAATTGGCTCCCTACTCTGCTTGCTTAATGTGCCTAATCTGCTTTAAGTGGTCCTAATATCATAACATGATAGTTTTATTATATGATTTGTGGCACTTTAGGGTGTATATACATGCAAATTATATAAGTGATAGATGTTGGATGTTTGTCAAGGTTTCTTGAAGATTGAATAAGTGATAGATGCTGGATGTTTATTTATTTCATCTATCCATGTTGCCTATAGTTTATAACATTGCATTGTGAATTATTGCATGTTTGAAACTATGAAATTCTTGATTTATTAGATGATATTCAAGAAAACCCTAGTTTGATGAGCATGTTGTTAATCATGTTAATTATGATTCTTCTATATATTCTGATGTCATTATATAATTATGTGATCCCAACATATTAAATTGAATTAGAATGATTTCATGAATTATAGGGTTTATATAAGAATGACAACACATGTATTTGTTGGCCTAGAAACCCGTCCAAGATTTACTCAGTAGGAGTAAATCTTGGATAGTCCCCAGTTTGGGACTGTTCTTGAACACCTAATCTCACTTAGGATGTAAGTGTATAATGTGTATTGGGTTTTCGAGAAAATTTCGGTAGCATTTCCCCGTTTGTTCTCTAAGTACATATGTACTTAGAGAACAACGGGGAAATGCTGCCGAAATTTTCTTGAAAACCAAATACACATTATACACTTACATCCTAAGTGAGATTAGGTGTTCAAGGATGGGATAGGTGGTACACATTTATTATATATAAGATTGACATCAAATGTGTTTGTTGGCCTAGAAACCCGTCCAAGATTGACTAATATATACTTGTTTCCTAATATATACTTGTTTAAAAGGTTAACTGATGTTATACAACTTTTTCTGAAAATATATAACATCGTTATATGTACTTACACTTTGTTAATACTAATATTGTGCAGTCTCTGTCTTCCCATAACAATGACTATGAATTGGGCCTCTATGTCAATGTTAACGTTCCCTATTGAAGAACAATTGGACATCATCCTAGATGATCGTTCCTTAAACCAATTGGTCATACCCAAACATTGGCGTTTTCTAAAAGGAAGACACTACATGCCTGGTAAAGTGACCCTAACTTTTGGAAATTATTCACATGTAATCGAGGTTGAGTATGATTTGGCGGGAAATCTTGTATCAAAATCCGGTTGGCGTGATTGGATTGGAGAGCTGCATGTGGTCCGTTGGAATAGGCTTTTTCTCCGTCCAGTTGGCGATAATTCCATCAAAGTTTGGATAACTAACAACAACTGCGAGACCCCCGATCATCTTCTGCGGTATGAGCGCACGGCGTCGCATATCAGCTCAGACAAATCTGAATCTGAGGCCCCTATCAGTTCAGATTCGTCTAAATACAGTGAGGAGCTTCGTGACACAGCTTCATCATAAAAAAGAAGTTACTGATGCATGCGGGACCATGTTGGTGTAGTATTTAGTTGTCTATCTATCTAGACTTGTCTGTAGTAATAGTTTTTTTAATTATGCGCATGTTTAGGGGTACACCAACCCCTTTGTTTAGTTATTGTTATAACTAAAGTGTGTGTTCCCATGAATGGAACTGTAAGTTGCTACATGAATGCTTATAACTGAAGTGTGTGTTCCCATGAATGTTCCCATTTACATGATTACACTACTATTTTCTCATATTGTCTTGCCTCAAAAAAAAATTCTTTTATTGTTTAGTCTATTTTAATACGACATACTTGCTTATATCTTTCTTAATGATGAACTGTAATACGACATACTTGCTTATATACTTGTTTCCTAATATATACTTGCTTTCCTAATATATACTTGCTTTCTCTGATCATAGAATGGATAGATCATGGATGTCCATTCGTAATCGTTGCACCCCAGAGTTTATATCTGGTCTTGATCAGTTTATTAGATTTGCCGAGGAACATAGGAAAAAACCTACAGATAGGTTCTACTGTCCATGTAGGCATTGCGGTAACAACTTGAAACTCAACACTGGTGAGGAAATCAAAAGTCATGTCATGTGCAACGGGATTGTACAAGGCTATACAGAATGGCACTGGCATGGAGAGATTTCAAAATCGAATCCAGTAGATGTCAATAGCAGTGCTTGGGTGGAAGAAGAAATTGCCTCCGATGACGTAAATGTGAACGAACCAGTTCCAGCAGACATTGTTGATGCGATGCTGGATAGTTGTAGGGTAGAGCACACCGATCCACCTCCTATCTTTACAAACATTGTGCATGATGCTGAGATACCGTTATACACAGGATGTGCTAAGTTTACGAAGCTTAGCGCTGTGCTGAGATTGTATAAGTTGAAAGCTAACAATAGATGGAGCGACAAAAGCTTCACTGAATTGTTGACTTTGTTGAAAGAAATTCTTCCTGAAGGAAACGAGCTGCCAATCTCAACATACCAGGTAAAGAAAATGTTGTGCCCAATGGGAATGGAAGCCAAAAAGATACACGCATGCCCGAATGATTGTGTATTATTTCAAAAGGACTATGTAGATTTGAAAGATTGTCCAAAATGTGGTGCGTCATGATATAAATTGACGACTTCGGGGGAGTCCAAAACTGGTTCTCCTGCCAAGGTGTTGTGGTATCTACCTATAACATCACGGTTTCAACGCTTGTTTGCAAATCCGAAAGATGCGAAGAATTTGAGGTGGCATGCAGATGTTAAGAAAAATAATGATGGGATCCTACGACATGCGTCTGATTCCCCACAGTGGAAGAAGATTGATGTATTGTTCCCTGAATTTGGTGAAGAAGTCAGGAATCTAAGACTTGGGCTTTGTACAGACGGGATGAATCCGTACGGGACATTGAGCAGCCAACATGGCACTTGGCCAGTCATGCTTGTTATATACAATCTTCCTCCCTGGCTGTGTATGAAAAATAAGTACGTTATGTTGTCATTGTTGATATCGGGCCCTAAACAACCCGGAAATGATATCGATGTTTATCTTGAACCTTTGATTGATGACTTAAAGAAACTTTGGGCTGAAGGTGTGATGACCTATGATGCTTCTGCAAGAGAGACATTTCATTTGCATGCTATGTTGTTTTGCACTATTAATGACTTTCCGGCATATGGGAATTTGTCTGGATATAGTGTCAAAGGAGCTAAAGCGTGTCCTATATGTGAAGAAAACACTGATTCAATAAGACTAAAATATGGCGGCAAGACTGTATATCTTGGTCATCGAAGGTTTCTTTCAAAATTCCATCTGTATCGTAGGAAACGCAAAGCATTCAATGGATGGAATGATGAACGGAGTGCACCTAAACCTATACCAGGGGATGTTGTTTATGAAAGAGTAAAAGACATTGTCAATGAATTTGGTAAGAAATCACAATGTAGTATGGCCACACGGAGTGACAATTCTTCATTCAAAAAGAAGTCAATATTTTGGGATCTTCCTTATTGGAGTTCTTTGTCAGTCAGGCATTGTATCGATGTAATGCACGTTGAGAAAAATGTCTGTGATAGCATCATTGGTACTCTATTAAATATACCAGGTAAGACTAAAGATGGGATAAAATCCAGACTGGACCTACGTGAAATGGGAATAAGGTCAGAATTAACAGAATTACGTGAAATGGGTAATAAAAGAACATACTTACCTCCCGCTTGTTACACGTTGTCTAGAAAGGAGAAGAAAACTTTTTGTGAATGCTTGGTAAATGTTAAGGTGCCACATGGTTACTCATCCAACATCCGTAGATTGGTATCAATGAAAGATCTGAAGTTGATAGGTCTTAAATCTCATGATTGTCACACTCTAATGCAACAAATATTGCCCGTGGCAATTCGATCTATATTGCCGAAGCATGTAAGGTTTGCAATTACCAGACTTTGTTTCTTTTTCAACAGTCTATGCAGCAAAGTTATTGACCCTGATACTCTCGATAATTTGCAAAGAGAAGTGGTTGTTACCCTATGTCAGCTTGAGATGTATTTCCCTCCTTCGTTCTTTGATATCATGGTACATCTTGTTGTCCACTTGACTAAGGAAGTGAAAATCTTGGGACCGGTTTTCTTGCATTGGATGTATCCCTTTGAACGATACATGAGCATTTTTAAAGGTGATGTTCGAAACCGTTATCGTCCTGAAGGGAGTATTATTGAAGGTTATGTGGCGAGAGAGGTTATGGATTTCTGCAATGACTTTCTCAGTGGTAATGACACTCCTGATAATGACACGAATATTGAGGAGGGCAAAGGAATTTTGGGATCACGGGTGAAAGTAATCAGCCGTGAGCAGTTGGAACAAGCTCACTTGTATATTTTACATAATATGGACGAAGTGAGTGTTTATATCGAGGAACATACCAATTTCATAAAGAGACAACATCCTCGAGCAAGTTCAATGTGGCTTGCTAGAGAGCATAATAAGACTTTTACTAAGTGGTTTGAAGATAAAGTCTTACATCAACTATCTCAAACACCAAATGATATTACAGAAACTATCAAATGTCTCGCCTTTAAACCAAAACCGAATGTTATGTCTTATGAAGGGTTTGACATTAATGGATTCACATATTACACAAAGCGCCAAGATGATAAGAGTGTCGTCCAAAATAGTGGGGTCACTCTTCAAGCGTCAACTATGTACTTTGCAAGTGCAAAGGATAAGAGTCCACGTGAAGCTAAAATGTCATATTACGGTGTCATTGAAGACATTTGGGAGTTTGACTACATAGATTTCAATATTCCGCTCTTTAAATGTAATTGGGTTGATAACACCAAAGGAGTTATAGTGGATGAATTGGGTTTCACTTTGGTGAACTTTGAAATGATTGGCGAGAAGGCTGAACCATTCATATTGGCATCACAGGCAAAACAAATATTCTATATCGATGATCCTGCAAATGATAAATGGTCGGTTGTTCTTCATGGTAAAAGACAGTTCATTGAAGATCCTATAGATGAAGAAGAGTACTATGATAAGTATCATGACTCCAGTCCATTCTCAGTTGGGTTGCCAACTCCACAAAATATTGAAGCTAATGATGACTTATATGTGCGCGGAGATCACAATGAAGGATTGTTAATTGATAAAAGATCACAATTTTAGAGACATGTATGTTTATACAAATGGTAAATGTTTTCCTTTTTCTAGTTTATACAAATGCTAAATGTTTTCCTTTTTCTAGTTAATACAAATGCTAAATGTTTGCCTTTTTAATGACATTTTCAGATGCGCGGAGGCGGCTGCAAAAATGGTAAAATACAAACGTTTAGAGTAATGTTTGCTTTTTTAATACAAATGCTAATTTAGTGTGTTTATTTTTGTCAAATTTTAGGTTGATGATGCACATGTACCCACTGAAGCACTGGAGCAACTTGATGTGCGGAGAGGGACATTCCAACTCAAGATATCGTCTACCGTTTCCTCCTCCTCCGCAGTAATATCCTCATCTCTAAACGTTTCTCGTAGGATTCTGAACCCCTTCCTTCCCTCTACTGCATCGAAGCCATGCTGCAGTTGAACCCTTTCGCCGAGCCCTACCCGGCCAAGTAGGCGTCGCCTGAAGCACCACTGTCGTCGTCGTCTCCACCTCCATCGCAACTTGCTGTGCTAGTCCTGGCAGTTTATCACCCCACATGCCTTCCTCCCCAGTTCCTGCCGCTAGACGACCACACAATGGATCCAAGAGGATATGCAGGAGTTCGCCAAAGACTATAAGCTGAGTATACTCATCCTATAGTCTGTGGCGAACGCCTGCATATCCTCTTGGATTCCATTGTGTGGTCATCTAGTGGCAGGAACTGGTGAGGAAAGCATGTGGGGTGATAAACTGCCAGGACTAGCACAGCAAGTTGTGATGGAGGTGGAGACGACGACGACGGTGGTACTTCAGGCGACGTCTGTTTGGCCGGGTAGGGCTCGGTGAAAGGGTTCAACTGTGGCATGGCTTCGATGTAGTAGAGGGAAGGAGGGGTTCAGAATCCTACGAGAAACGTTCAGAGATAAGGATATTGCTGCGGAGGAGGCAACGGAAGATGATATCTCGAGTTGGAATGTCCCTCTCCGCACAGGAGTCTGTGAGGGAGATACTGGAGGAGAGTTCTATACCATACACAGGCGAAGAAAGACATCGATACCATATATGAGGTATTATATATAGTCTCATTAGTTAGTATAAAATATATCAATCTTATTTTTATATTATTACTTATATACATCATTCTCTTTGCAGGTGTTTAAAACTGACCACACTATAGGCAAACACTTAAAAAATGTACATGCTCCATATACGAGGGAAGCATTAGATGAAGTAAGAGAAGAATGGGCAATAGTTGTACAAACAGTGGCAACTGTAAGATATAATTGGGATGTTGATAGTGATGATGAATGATACTTTGTAAATGAATGTTTCTGAATGTTAAAACATGTATTTGAATGATTCTATATGTGTGAACGTGACAATTGAATTGATGTCTGAATGTATCTACTTGTGTGAATCTTTTTATGTTAATTTTGCAGGTTTGTGGCCTATTTGTAGGCTGATATCAATGGATGTCGTAAACCTGCAGTTTAGAAAACTGAACTGCAGGTTCTCATCCTGCTGACCAGCCACAGCAGGCCTGCAAACAGATTTATAAAAAATATATATATATAGGCGTCGGTTATTTACCGATAACCGTCAGCACAGACTTACAGCGTCGGTTTTTTGTTGAACACCGACGCCAAAAGTGTTCGCGCTACAGGAAATGGGAGTCATCTAGGACACTTTTCTGCGTCGGTTTTTTAGTATATAACCGACGCAGAAAGCGTCCTAGATGACGCCGTTTTCTGTGGCGCGAACCCTTTTGGCGTCGGTGTTTTATAATAAACCGACGCCTTTATGTTAAATAGGCGTCGGTTTTTTAACCGACGCTGAAGTGTCCAACCTTTTAGCGGCGCCCACATAGGCGTCGTTCAGAAACCGACGCCAAAGGGGGTTAAACAACCGACACTAAAAGGCACTTCTGTAGTAGTGGGTCTAGGGTTTACATCCACACGAGCCTACTTAACCCTAGCAAGCCATTAAGGCACAAGAAGATCACTTACTGTACCATGCTAGGTCATACTTGTCCTCTTTCCTGAAAGTTGGATCAAAATCATACCTTCCTTTATCATCAACCTAGCTGTGAGGGGTTCATAAAACATACCTTTAATATTAAGGGGGTTTCCCTTTTCCTTTATACATGAGGAGTACCATGCTCTCTTCTACAGGAACTCAACTCTTAGGTTCACTTTTAGGTTCACTTTTAGGTGTCCAACTGCACGCTTTATCTCTTAACCGTGAATCAAGCTTGCAAAAGGCATAACGTGCACTTCCTCTCATCCTTCAACTCGAACAACACTTTAAGGTTGAGTCCTCCTCAAGGGCAACCAACAAGGTACAAGGCCTCATAACCTGCTATTACACTTTTCTAGGTCTAAGGAACTCTTATTTTCACCTCAGAAGGTAAACACCTATACCGTAGGCACATAGGAACCAGATGCTTCATATTCTATCTCTAGGGTTTGGTCCCTCTAAAGGCAACTAAGATATCATCAACTTTCAGGGATCGATCATGAAGCAACCACTATCATCCATTGTTCAGGGTTTTAGGCTTCCAACCTTCTTGCTGGGTTTCTAGAGCTAATCCTACATCCATCCTCACCATTGGAGGTCCTCTCTTCATGAAGGATCAACCTCCAAAGCATGCTCTACATGGGTGAAGCCTAGGTTCGAACTTATGGTTGCTCAAGATCATCCATAACTCTTTGTGCTCCATCGTAATTCCTTATCCAGCGTTTCATCCTATTGTCAGCACTATGACATACCCTAAGTGTCAGCTATACCCTACTTGCACAAGCCCATGGGGTTTCTATGGTCCTTCACTAACCTCATCAACTAAGGATCTATCCTAACATGCACGACCCTTCCCAGGGTTGGGTTGCCAAAGGTGTTAAATCACCCATGGATCATATGGCATCCCAAAGGCATGTCCTTTCAAACACCTGGTCCAACTCATCTCTCTCTAACCTTCACTTAGGGTTAGGGTTAGCATCATCCTCAGAGGATGTGCCAGGTCTCTACTTGCAATGGAGATCTCTATCTCCAAAACTAACTTATCCTCCTGACAAGAAGGTCTACTCTCAGGTCTATTCTGAGGACATGACAACTTATGTCATACGACCTAAGCATGTATCTATTCTTTAATTTGCGCTTAACCTATTAAGCTTATGTCCATGACATCTTATTTACATGCCTTTCATTAATTTGATGGAGGATTCCTTAAACCTTATTAACCTTACCCATACCTCAAGAGGGTCAGGAGAAGAAAGAAAACCCTAATCCTTTAGGTCCTTATCAGAATTTTGTGATGAGAAGGGATGAATAAGATGAGAAAGTCCTAAAGGTATCTTATTTCGATTCATACCCTAAGACTTTGGCCAGACAGTCACACGGATTCGGGAGTCCTCGTATTCCGACTAGCGGTGCGGAGGAAAATATTGCCAGCCCCCAGGCGTGATCCTTTTCTAGACACCTCCGTCTTTCGTATAATCCTCTAATAACTCCCTTGGGTTCTATGGAGTTTGTAAAATTTAATAATTATTAATGGTTAATTAAGGAACCTAGGTTCTGATACCAAATGTTATGACCTCACCTCCCGATAACCCCCAATTAAGGGAGACCGAGAGGTTGAGCCGCACCCATTAATCCCGGATCAAAGGTTTGACATATAACCATAAACAATTATTAAATTCTAACAGACTATACTGAAAATGGTAATAAAATTTTTCTTTACATACCTTTTGAAAACTTGGATTTCTAAACTTCTATCCATGCCGGTACTAATCTATCTAATCCTCCTCTGTACTTTAATTCTCTTTTAGTATCACATGTGCCACTTTACTATTTGTTCTTTTCATTATACCTAAAACGCCGACAAACAAAACGTCGGTTAGCCGAAGCTGGTATGTGGGGGAAATAGATAATCATGCAACTATGATAACCATGTAATCATTCAATTAATCATTTAACAACCAAGATTACGTTTTAATCCAAACTACTCAATCCATACCTATCCACAACTCTGTGTTGTCCCTGTAAGGACTTATATGGAACCTCTCTAAGGTGACTTGATGGACTTACCCTCTAGGCAGCCAAAGTCTTTCATGACCTGATGGACCTACCCTCTAGGTAGCCATGTACTAGGTCAGCCATTACGACACAGAGGGGACCGGGATCTGTGCTAGTAGGCACATATCTTATGTGATAATCGTATTCACTTTATAGTTGCAAGAAATAAATAAACATTCAATAGTTTAGTTGCATTCAATGCGATTAAACATCTGAGAATCCATCGGGAAACTATGGTGGTTATTCATAATCGTAACCACATACCTGATCCATAGTAACTTGATGTCCATGCATAATCATTCAACACAATTAACAAGCAATCAACAATATCCTGAAAATAATGCATAACATCCAAGTGTCATTGTTTTATTCAAAACATCCTCAAGATCAACTTGGATTCCACCTTATGATTTCTAGGTCAACTTTAGGGTTTTATTAGGGTTTTAGCCTTCATTATGCATTTATCACTTTTAATGCTCTTTTAGTTCACAAACCCTAATTTTCGCATCATAGGCACAATTGAATGTCAATTAAGTCTAATATGTTTCTTTTACACTAAAACTATTATCTTTATCTTTTTAGGTCATATCCAAAACATTAAGGCTAATTATCATCTTCGGTTTCTTTCAAATTGACAAATCATATTTCATTATAGTTCAGCTCACATATATGAACCTTATTTATTACTATTTCAACCTTTATACACTAGGAAACACTAATTATCCTAATAATTCACATTAAAGATCTTTGGTACTCAATTTATCTTCGAATCATCATAATTCTATTTTATTCGTCGATTTGTACAATTAAAACCATTAGAATTCATATCAACATAAATTAGGGTTTCTAATCCCATTAAGGCATATTCATGTGCATAGAACCCTAAATTAAACCAACTATATAAAAAGATAATCTTTTTAAATCCTATTTTCACTTTTATTAACAATAGGTTAATATCAGCCTGAATTATCCATCTATCATCAAATCTAAGGATTTTTTTTAATTAAATCATTAAAGATGATAACTTTAGTTACTTTTCCAAATTCAAGCATATAAACTCTAAATTAGACAAATCATGTGCAAAGTTCTTCCTTTTTTAACATAATGTACCATTTTACATTTAACAGGTTAACATCAACTCTAGTGATCCATTAAACCCTATTAAACACATTAAGCATATAAAAATAGGGTTTCTTAATCTTTAATTAATCAAAGATGATAATTTACACTACTTTTTGAATAGCATGCAAAACTAGGCTTCACTCATAATTTCTTTGAGTTCCTCTCGTTCTGAGGATCAATTTTCATATATAACTTGTTTTAATCCGAGCTTCCTAGAATTAATTATGATTTTTGTAATAAAACACTTACTCGAGCCAATCAGGTTGTGCCACGTCAGCTCCATGCAACGTTGCCCCTTTGTTGGAAAACATAACTGAAAGTCAATTTTACCCCTTGCGCGACAACCTACATATTCACGCCTTGGAGGGCTTTTCCGTCTAGAGCCACTGGATCATCTTCTACGCACGAAACCCTCGCGCTGCCGCCGACCCAAGCCGATCCCGAGGTGCCCTCCTCCTCCCCACGACTCGGAGGTCACCTGCAAAGGACCCTCTGATTCCGCCACCCTCCGCCGCGCTAGATAGGGACTCAAGCCCTGTTTGAGATGGCCGGGTTCAAGAGCAGCAGCCCTGCGAGCCGCGACTATCTGCAGAACCTCTGTAGGCGCTGCACATAGGCTATTGCCAAAAGACAACGACCGAGTGACTCTCCAGAAATGTGGGAGCGATGGACGAACCTCTCTGAAGATGATGCTACTCACGATCATATAAGTAGAGCACCACAACTCAGCCTCGGATTCCCTTTCCCCGTTGAGCATCATGTTCTGTCGTTCCCACCATCGCACTGATCGGCTGGTGCGAGGCAACTAAGGAAAGGCCCTCCCGGCAAGCGTCCCTATGAAGCCCACCTCTACAAGGAAGATTCCTCGACTCCAAGCAGGTCCCTAGCCACCGTGACTAACCGCTATGGTGGAAGGGTGAGGCTTGACGGCTACCGGAGCAACCAACCCAGATTCTGCCCTTTACCGAACCCCACTACAACCTTATATAGGTTCCTAGAAGACCCTCTTGAGGGTCAGGATGATGACTCCGTGTGGGAAACGATACCAATACGTGTTCTAAGAGAAGGAAAGCTCGGTTTACTTTCCAATTCTTTTTGGAAGATAACTAAGTATATTCCCTTTATTTTCCTTTGTACATTTCCCTTTTGTTTTTCTTTCCTTTGCTTGATCGGTTAAAAAACAACTAAAAAGGCAAGGTGTGCCTACGAAAAGAATATATATGCACATATATATATATATTCCTCCTACAACTTTCACATCTTCAAAGGAACCACAACTTTCCTATGAAGGCTTTGTTTGTCTTCTTTTCTTCTCTTTTATATCCATTATTGGATTAATGAAATTCCTATTCGAACGGTTATTCGCCAAGTAAATCCATTGTTTGAAGCAAATCGTACCACCTTTTTAAATAAGTCCAATACATACAATCTTTACATTTGAATTATGAAAACATATACAAAATTGGGGTTGTAACAATTATACACAGGTTGTACTAAGTTTACGAAGCTTAGCGCTGTGTTGAGATTGTATAAGCTGAAAGCTAACAATAGATGGAGCGACAAAAGCTTCACGTCATTGTTGTCTTTGTTGAAAGAAATGCTTCCTGAAGGAAACGAGCTGCCAATCTCAACATACCAGGTAAAGAAATTGTTGTGCCCAATGGGAATGGATGCCAAGAAGATACACGCATGCCCGAATGATTGTGTATTATTTCAAAAGGACTATGTGGATTTGAAAGATTGTCTAAAATGTGGTGCGTCACGGTATAAATTGACGACTTCGGGGGAGTCCAAAACTGGTTCTCCTGCCAAGGTGATGTGGTATCTACCTATAATATCATGGTTTCAACGCTTGTTTGCCAATCTGATAGATGTGAAGAATTTGATGTGGCATGCAGATGTTAAGAAAAATAATGATGGGATCCTACGACATGCGTATGATTCCCCACAGTGGAAGAAGATTGATCTATTGTACCCTGAATTTGGTGAAGAAGTCAAGAATCTAAGACTTGGGCTTTGTACATATGGGATGAATCTGTACGGGACATTGAGCAGCCAACATAGCACTTGGCCAGTCATAGTGGATGAATTGGGTTTCACCAAAGGAGTTATAGTGTATGAATTGGGTTTCATGTTAGTGAACTTTGAAAATATTGGCGAGAAGGGTGAACCATTCATATTGGCATCACAGTCAAAACAAGTATTTTATATCGATGATCCTGCAAATGATAAATGGTCGGTTGTTCTTCATGGTAAAAGACTGTTCATTGAAGATCCTATAGATGAAGAAGAGTACTATGATAAGTATGATGACTCCAGTCCATTCTCAGTTGGGTTGCCAACACCACCAATAATTGAAGCTAATGATGACTTGTATGTGCGCGGAGATCACAATGAAGGATTGTTAATTGATAAAAAAATCGCAATATTAGAGGCATGTTTATATTTTTTTATATGTTTTATTTTTCTGAATGTGAACTTTATAATGTGAATTACTTTACAATGTGAATGTGAACTTTATAATGTGAATTTTACAATGTGAATTACTTTAAAATGTGAATGTGAACTTTACAATGTGAACTTTACAGATTGAATTACATTACAATGTGAACTTTACAATGTGAATGTGAACTTTCAGATGGCTGAGCAATCTCCTGATGAGCATGCTAATGATTACCGTGAGGGTGAGGACATAAATGTGCCGCCTGACAATGTAAGTTTTAAAAATATATCATATATTTCTAACTATATGTCCATTTATTGTTATATCTTGTAAATGTGTTTATTTTGTCAAATTTTAGGTTGATGATTCACATGTACCATCTGAAGCACTTGAGGCACTTGATCAGCAGCACCAAAAAGTTGACAAGAGAAGGGGCATCACTATGATGAAGAAGTTAATAGCGCAAAAGGGCAATGGACCCAAACTTGTTGTGGATTTTGATAATGTAGGAAATGCATCTGGTGTGAATTGCAATTCGTTTGTTTCATATCTTGGGTATGTTACTCGTAGCCATTGCAGTTGTAAGACAGATTCTTGGCATAAAGTTCCTAAGGAGAAGAAAGATGTAATATGGAAGGATTTATGCGTGAGTTATTATTAATTTGCAATTCTATTTTGTAGATTACTAATTTCTTGGATACTAGTTAATAGCAATTCTATTTTGCAGAGTATATTTGAATTGGATGAAAAGTTGCATCGTAAATGCGTGATGCAACACTGTGGGAGAGTCCTAAGGAACTATAGTGTAACATCCCTGACCTGGGTTAAGCCTTAACCCTAGGGGTTTTGCTTAAGAAAAGTTCATTAGATCCTTAATTTTATTTTATGAAAAATAATTAAGGCCCAAGAGGAACTTATGTTTCAATTTTGGTCTTGTTTGAACAATGTTGAAGCAATGTTTGCTTATTTTGGACTAAAGTGCAAATTACCCAATTTAAGGGGTTAATTTGAAAATTGCATATGATAAGATGTTCCTCTGATGTTGGGACATCATAAGGATGAATATGATGTAGTAGTATGGTTTCCACAAGCCTGGACACCAAGATAGAGCTTGTTGGACAATGTTGTGCATTAAAACCTAGTTTTGGAGTAAAGTGCAATTTACCCAAAATGTAGGGTTCAATATGCAAATTACCACTTCAAAAAGGTCCCTAATGTTTCTTGTCATCATTTAGAGCAAATAAAATGAGAGGGACTCCTCATTTGAATTAAGTTGGAGGAGAGAGAATCTTGACATTAAAATAATCAAGAATAATGCCTAATTGAAACCCTAATTCGATTTAGGGCAAAAATGAATAAAAATAATTGAAGGGCTTTCAACCAAAATGTTTTGGGTTGATTTTGAACAAGGATGGACGTTCTTTTGCCAAGATAAGGAACGAAAATATCCTAAGGAGGTGAAATTCCACTCACCTTATTATAAAGAAAAGTAATTTCCACTCACATATGGAATATTAATATAATAAGCATTAAGGTGCTTAATTTGCTTTTCTTTAAATTGAGGACAATGAAGGATAATTAAAGGAAAAGGAATGTGCCTCGTCCTTCAGGGAATTGAGGGGGAAGAGGCGGCCATATTTTTGGAATTTAATGCACTTTAATAATGCATTTTCTCTCTCATCAATTTCCTTATAAAAGTGCCTTTTTCAAGCCAAATGAAAGGCTATTTCGGATTTTCTTCTTTCCCTTGCTTGCAAAACCGACCAAGGAGCTTAGGAGCAACATGAGGACGAGACCCAACCTGTTTGTAAGCCCTTGACCTTCGTTCTTCATGATTTCATGGTGGAAATCGAAAATAAAGTATGGATTCCTTCTTATTTCGATCTCCTCTTCAACCCTAGCCAACTTTTGCAATCAAAAGCTTGAGAACGAGCCTAGGGGGAGTTTCTAGAGCTTCATCCACCATTAATGGCGTGATCTTGGAGCTTTGGAGCTCAATTGGAGGCGGGTTTTATAACTTAAACCCTTAAACATTGCTATTGCATCAATCTTCTATGCTTTGTTGATTGATTTCTTCAATTTGATACATACTTGATTCTTTGCTGCAATTTCCATCAAGAACGGTTGCTGTTCCTTGGTGCAAGAAGGAAGATGATGATGAAATCATCATACGCAAGCACCTCACCAAATATCTTGGGAGAAAACGATCTCATTGGTTGGGATCAAACGGGTTCACCAAAACCGTTTGGTGACCAAACGGGTTGCAAACCGTTTGGTGGCAAACGGGTTCAAACCCGTTTGAAGGAGTTGACCAAGCATTGACCGTTTGGGAATCTCGTTCCTAATTATGTTGGCTAATGACCCTCCAAATTTGAGGGGTTAAATCCAAAGGAAGCATAGGTTGAAGGCCAATCAATTAGACAAATCGAATTGGATTAAGTGCTGATCTTCAACCTGATTAACTTGACCTACTTGGGCAAACGGGTTCACACCCGTTTGAGTAAGTTGACCAAGCGTTTACCGTTCAGGATTCCTGTTCATAATTATGTTGGTTAATGACCCTCCAAATTTGAGGGGTTAACTCCAAAGGAATCATAGGTTGAAAGCCAATCAATTAGACAAATCGAATTGGATTAAGTGCTGATCTTCAACCTGATTAACTTGACCTGCTTGGGCAAACGGGTTCACACCCGTTTGAGTAAGTTGACCAAGCATTGAACGTTTAGTATTCCTGTTCATAATTATGTTGGTTAATAACCCTCCAAATTTGAGGGGTTAAATCCAAAGGAATCATAGGTTGAAGGCCAATCAATTAGACAAGTAGAATTGGATTAAGTGCTGATCTTCAACCTGATTAACTTGACCTGCTTGGGAAAACGGGTTCACAACCGTTTGAGTAAGTTGACCAAGAGTTGACCGTTTGTGATTCCTGTTAATGATTATTTTGGTTAATGATCCTACTAATTTGAGGGGTTAACTCAAAAGGAATCATAGGTTGAAGGCTAATCAATTAGGAAAACCTAATTGGATTAAGTGCTGATTTCCAACCTGATTAACTTGACCTTCTTGGGCAAACGGGTTCACACCCGTTTTAGTGAGTTTACCAAGCGTTGACCGTTTGTGATTACTGCTTTTAATTATGTTGGCTAATGACTCACCAAATTTTATGGGTTAACTCCCAAGGAATCGCGAGTTGAAGGCTATTCAATTAGGCAAACCCTAATTGAAAACAGTGCTGAAATTCCAATGAGTTAATTAGAGATTTTGGGTTGATTAGCCCAAACGGGTTCAAACCCGTTTGGGGATCATCCAAACGGGTTCAAGACCATTTGGGGATCACCCCAAGACCATTTTGAGGTCTGGGATCAAGTATAGTTCACCAATTGAAGGTCCAAAGGTACCAAATCATATTGTAATGAAGTGCTGATTTGTTGATCAACTCGATAGACCAATCCATGATGATTTTTCACTAAAGTCCAAGGGTTGGATGAGCCAAACGGGTTCAAGACCGTTTGGAGCTCATCCAAACGGTCTCAAGACCGTTTGGTGGTCACCCAAGACTGTTTGTAGGTCTAGGGTTGAGTATGGTTAGGTGTTTGAAGGTCTAAAGGTACTAAGCTGATATACAATGCAATGTTGATTTGGTGATCAATCCAATGAACCAAACCCCAATTGGATTGCTTATATTTGAGTGATATGAAGGGAAAACGGTCTCAAGACCGTTTGTAGGTCATCCAAATGACCTCAAGACCGTTTGGGGTCAGGTCATACTCAATTTGGATGATGGTTCAATGGCTTCAATGCAACTAGTTCTGCATTGATTAGTGTTGAAGGATCATCGATTCCAAGTCCTAATTCAATTGGATTAAACCCTAATTGATGATCTATTGAGGGTCAATTGAGGGTCAAATCAGTTGAAGGTAGACCTATTAAACTTAATTGAAGTATGAGTATAGGTCCAATTGATGATTGGTTCCATGAATTCAATGATTGAAGGAATCAACATTGAAAACCCTAATTCAATTGGATACTCATGTTATGGAAGGTCCAATTGATCAAACCTTTTTGGAAACCTAATGTAATTAGGTGAGAGATACCCTTAATGGTACTAATCAATAATGCATAACAAATGCATGGATCCAATACATGACGTAAACCCTAATTGAGGTTGATTCCATGTATAATCCTAATAAGAGGTTGTCTACATGTGAAATCACTAATTAGGATGAATAGTAAACCCTAGTTGAGGGTGTATCCATGTGAAACCCTAATTGAGGGTGATTTCATGAGAAACCCTAATTGGGAATGATTAGTAAACCCTAATTATAGGCAATGTGATATGAAACCCTAATGAAGGGTGATGCTATATGCAATCTCTATTCTAAAAAAGAAGAAGATGGTATGTGAAACCCTAATCCTGGTAAAGGAATAAGGGTGATACCCTTGAAATAATGATACATTTATTTTGCATGGTGTTGATAGATAATTGATGTACTGCTATCATATGTGCTAACCATGCAGGTATCATGAGATGATGGACATAGCCAGGTATGAGCTATGATGTGCTATTAAATTGAATTGTTTATTGGGTCTTGTGTGCCATAATATACCTTGTGCCTGGTAAGAGGTGGCAAGAGAGTTAATGAGCCTCATGTATCTTGACGGATGCTTGTGTAACAAGTATCATACTTACCTTGGTCAGATGACTTAAAGGTGTTAGTTACCTGAGAAAAAGGTACTAGTGCTCAGGTGATAAGCTAAGGGTTTGAATACCCAGGATTACATGGTTATTGTAATGAAATGAGGGATTAAGATCCCAATGTCTTATAGAGGTTAAGAAGTATATTTCTGAAAGTAAGTACTTGTTTCTTTATATCGTTGTGTTAATAAGTTATGTTTGAAAACTTGGTTGATGCTAAAGGAATATGACAATGTACTTAATTAATCAAGTGAAATCTACTCATGTAGTGCTCTGACCATAGATCCATCATCGTCAGAAGCAGGTGATGGTGAAATAGGTTTTCCTGAGGGATCTCCTGGAGTTCGTATATTTTGAATATACGAGGGTAAATGGGCGAAAATATCCGTACGTCCGGATTTGAGGAAATTGAGGGAAAGATTAATAACAAACCTCTCAATTACTCAGGATTTCGGGAGGGACGTATCACGAATCTCCCGAGGATACCGGGTCGAAGGGGTAAAACTCTCGATCTCGAAGAGAGTGCAGTCGAGGCTGTAACTCTATAGCTAGATGCCACTATACCCTGGCAAGCTATTTAGCAGAGACACAAGATGTCCTACAAGTTCTCTCGCACTGACCGGGAGGCAGTGAGGTCATGGGAACCCGGCTCTTCCTTGACCTTGTATGGTACCAATTTCGACTCCTAAAAGTGGTCAGTTGGAGTATGAGGGGTATACCTCATCTCCTCAGAGCTTAAGTTATGTTTGCAAAATGTAATCATCCGAGTAGCGTATTTGTATAAGTTTGAAATATGAGAATTATCAGTTGATGTTATCCTGCTTTGCATGTTCTAGATGCATGAATGTTATCTGTATTATTCAATTCTTTATTGAATAGTGACATGCTGCTTAATCAAGTTATAACTGATATACTTGCATAGGAATGTTTCTCTAAACTGCATAGATATTGAGATATCTACTGTTGATTACATATGATTCCACTGTTCAGTTTATTTCCATTAAACTGCAAATAACAATATTTAGGCGGAGAGTTATATCTCCCGCTGGGGCAATTTTCAATTGTCTCACCCCCGTGGGATCAACATTTTTAGGTAACCGCCGACGAAAAGGCAAGGAACCTATTACAGAGGAAGAGCAGCAGCAGCAGTAGCAAGGACATCAGTAAATCCTAGGTGGGGATATGGGCTGTCAAGTTGTATATAGAAACTCCTATGAGTCGTCTCTATACTCTCGGGTCCTAGGAGTAATGTTTTGAAGATTCGATCTGAGATTTTGGCTCTAAGCCTCAAGGGTTTTATACTACCTGTGTACAGTTAAGACAGAGTAGTTGATGTTTGTATTCCTCGAGAAGCAAAAGTACATGAGATGTATATATATGAAACAAGATGTAAAGTTTTACTTTGGTTCTGAATGAAAGAGTTTTCCTATGAATGGATCTCTTTGCAAATGGTTTTAATTTTTACTGATTTTTTCTAATCCGCTGCTTGATAATTCGCTTCCGCATTTGTTAATCATGTTTTTATGAGTTGTATGCCACATATAGGACAAATCTCACCCGAGAATACATAAGAGAAGGTGACAAAAGGAAGAAGACAACCACTGAACAGTGGAACTTCCTGGACAAAGAAGAATGGGATGCGTTTGTTGCTTCAAGACAAACTGATGAATTCAAGTTATTAGGTGTCAATCCCAATCTCATTAATATATGTTGTATTCACCTATTCAAGATTAACATTTAGTGTTACTAACCAAATCATTAATGTGCATACTAACTAGGCCCTCAGTGAGGCACAAAAGTCAAGGCATGCACTGAATGTGCATGACCACACAATGGGTCCAAAGGGGTATGCAGGCATTCACCAAAGACTACAGTCTGAGGCTACTGCTCAGTCTGCTGTTACTCAGGAATCCTCTACTATAGGTAGCACACCTCTGCCTCGACATGATGTTTGGATAGCTGGGAGACAAAATAAGAAGGGAGAAATAAGGAAGCCCGCAACTACTGAGGCAGCTGCAAAAATGGTAAAACTCTTACATCAATCGTTTGAATATTGATTATTTGTGGTGTTTACTTAATTACAAATTTTTGTTTTGGCGATTAGTGGGAGCTGTACGAGCTGAAGAAACAAGGCAAGTTCATCCCTGAGGGCACACGGGATGAATTGATAGTTGCTCTGGGTAACCCAGAGCATCCTGAACGTGTTAGGGCTGCTGGCGCTGGTGTGGGCATCAAAGCTTTTTTTGGGCCATCCCAGCATAAACATATCCCAAAAGATGGAATTTTACAAGAAGATGTAACATGTTCTTTTTTTATAATGTTACTGTAAAAGAGAATTCAATAATTAGAAGCTAACGTTTCTTTTATCCATGTATAGGTAGATAAGCTAGTTGATAGGAAACTCAAAGAAGCAATGAAAAAGTGGCAGGCATCTCAGACTGCCACTTACCAGACAGTACCTATGGCGTCTCGCACTCCTACTGCAAAGGTTGCGAGTAATCCTGTAGACCCACCACCTAGCACATCCGTTGTAAGTATTTTTATGACATAGTAACTAGTTTTTTAATTCAAGATGATATGTTTTCAAGATGATATGTATATGTATATAACATTCTTTACACAAAAATTTGTAGGGGTTGAAGCCATGCCGTCTAAAAAGTCAAGAATATGTCGTTGCAGAGGTGTCGACTTATCCATCCCTACCAGGGGATAGCTTTCACGTGTCTTCATTACCAGCTGGTTGGATTCGTGTGAGCCTGGTACATATATTCTCCCAGTGGGCTCATCTTGCATTGCCATATCCCCACCCAGATTGTGACACGCTTGGTGAGGCAGAAGGCGGAGTGATATTGTGGCTAAAAGTGGATGTCCTCTTTACTGAAACTGTATGGTAAATTTACATTACATTAAATTGTTAGTGTGTGTATATGATGTCAGTTGATCTGAAATATATATATATATATATATATATATATATATATATATATATATATATATATATATATATATACAGGTTAAAAAGAAGACACCCACAACATCCAGGCCTCCACCTCCACCTCCTACATTACCCAGTTGGGTTCCACAGGAACTACCTGTCCCGTTAGGTCCTAACTGTAGGGGTATGGCAATATGGTTAGGCGAACATGATATAAATTGCCCTATAACTGTTTCTATAGATTCAGATGTTGCAGGTCAATCATACGAAAGCAAACTACTTATACAAGATATTTTGGAGTTGTTTCGATATGATTGGTTATGTACTAGTGTGATAGAGCTATGGATAAGGTGAGATCTTCTTTACACATCCATATACCTTGTGTAGGATCTGGTGATTTGGTTTCTTATTTATTAATGCATGCGTAATTAATACATATTTTGCAGCTACTTAGACAAGATATGTGCAGATTTTGCATTCGAACATGTAGGATTTTTGATTCCATCTTTGATTAGTTTAGTAGCTAAAGACCCTCCGTCAGTTCAACAATATTGTTGTGAGGCTTTTACAATTTTTTCTCAAAATAAGAAGACATTGATAATGGATCCATTCAATGTAGAGTAAGTTTACTTTGCTTATTATAATTTGGACTTAAGAAAATTACATTTTTATTGTGGATTTTGAGTTATTAATTTTTAACTTTTTTACCTCTAGTGGTATGCATTGGGAGTTACTAGTTATTGTCCCAGAGACGTTCACGGTCTATTATCTAAATCCTAGAGGGATGAAATTGAATACAAAATTTGGACACATAATGAAAATGGCATTATTCCGGTGAGAAATATTTCATTTTCATATCCGTTAACATATGTTATTACATTACTATTTAATTATGCAATGTATTGTGTTACATTAACATGTAGGGGTTTTGATGAGTTCAAAAAGGCTGGAGGAAAGGTCCCCACGAAAAAGAACCAGCCAATAATTTAGAAGAACGTGAACGTAAGTTCCCGACTGCAATATATGTATATATTATTTATGTGAACAGTGCTTAATTAGTTGTATTTTTTAATATTTTGTATGTTTGAATTTATAGTGTGCTACACAAGACAACCGATGGGCATGTGGATACTATGTGATGCGATTTATGCACATGATTATCAAATATGTCGCACTGGACATCAATTGTATTGCTGAGGTATTATATAGTCTCATTAGATAATATGAAATATATCAATCTTATTTATAGCTCATTAATTATATATATACATCATTCTCTTTACAGGTGTTTAAAACTGACCACACTACAGGAAAGGCCTTACCAGATGTACATGCTCCCTATACGATGGGAGAATTAAATGAAGTAAGAGAAGAATGGGCAACAGCCATACAAGTAATGGGGGTTTTAAAATATAATTGGGATGTTGATAGCGAATAATGACTAAAGAATGATATTTTGTAAATGAATTTCTGAATTATAATATATGTGTGAATGTTCCTACATGTCTGGATGTTTCTACATGTGTCTGAGTGAAAATGAATGAAACTGTTGGTTGCTATATGAATGTTTCTACATGTGTGAATGTGAAAATGAATGGAACTACAGATTGCTAGCTACATGAATATTTCTAAATGTGTGAAAATCAAATGTAACTACAGGTTGCATTGCTAAATGTATGTGTGAATATTTTTGTTGTTAATTTTGCAGGATTATGGCATGTTGTTGGCTGATATCAATGGATGTCATAAAACCTGCAGTTCATAACTGAACTGCAGGTTTCTCATCCTGCGACCAGCCATACAACAGGTCTGCAGACTATTAAAAAAAACCAAACAATAGGCGTCGGTTAATTGACTAAAACCGACACACATAGTTACAGTGTCGGTTTCTGTCATAGTAACCGACGTCTATTTCCTTAACCCCACTGCCGTGCTGGCCAGCACGGCCGTGGCATTGGACCAGACAACACGGCCGTCGGTTATGTGTTTAAAACCGACACACATATTTACAGTGTCAGTTGCCGTACTAGTAACCGACGTCTATTTCCTTAACACCACGGCCATGCTGGCCAGCACGGCCATGGCAGCTGACCATACAACACGGCCGTGCTGGCCAGCACGGCCGTGCTGGGATTGATATAGTGTCAGTTTTTTATCTAATAACCGACAGCTTTGGGGTGGCGCGCGAAGGGTTTTGGCACGTTTTCGGTGGCGCGAAGGGTTTTGGCGTCGGTTTTGGAACCGACGTGTAACGTCTGGGCTTTTAGCGTCGTCCACATAGGTGTCTCTTGTAAACCGAAACTATAGGCCTTAAATAACTGACACTAAAGGTCGGTTCTGTAGTAGTGTTAGTCCTAATATGTGGAGGCACATCGAGCACAGTTAAGATGATCCCCACTTTGTTTATAATGTGGTTCAAATGATTACTCTATGTTGTCATCTAAGAGGTTCTGTTATACCAGTTCAACCAATTTTCAGTCCCTTAGTGTGTGAGTCGTTCTCTCATTAACACTATTACACATTGAATAGTCTGGATTGTTTCTCATGTGTCTGCATACACATTCAAAATTAGTGTGTAGACTATCATGTGCATTCTTTTTTCTCTTTCTTTCCTCATGTCTTTTTCCTATTTGTCAATATCTTTCATGAAATATTTCTAGGTGTCTGGGAAATTGTTTTCCAATTTGTTAGCTGGCTTAGTACGTTTAGGTTCCTATCTTGGAAAAACATTTGCCTCATTTATAGCTAACATGTATGTGCATCTTAGATTTAGAAGGAAAAAAGTCTACCACCATGCCTTGAGAGACTGAACCCCTGGTGGCAGAACAACAACCCAAGAGATGTGTTCTAGCATGTTGAGATGTAGAACTCCAAAAGGAAAGGCAAGACAAGCTAAATTGTAAGGTCTCTATTTTTCAAGTAACTATGCCCATATGAACATCTCTGTCCTTAGAAAGTAATCAGGATAAAAAAATCTATTAAAAACTCTAAAATGAATAGAAAAATTCTTTGTAAGGGAATTTTTTTACCTATTAAGATTGTATTACATGTAGTTTTGTTTAAATTTTATTCAAATCAATCATTTTTATTTTGGTTCTTTTGATTAGTCTAAATAACAACAAATGAAAGACTTAGTAGTCAGACAAGTTTTACAAGCCTCCTCGATGACTAGGCTCTTTGTGATGACCCAGATTTTGGGAGTTTGATATCGGATATAGCATTTGAAGAAGTACCTTGAGTAATATGAATTAAAATGATGGACCTTGAGGTGTATAATGGTCATTCGTTACTAAACTGAATAAATGAGAACTATTTGAGGTAGTTTTAAAAATGATGTTGGATTATATGGTAATTGGATTGATATCTTTAAGGAATTTGTTAAAGTAGTCAAACAATATTGGTTTTGTTCCGATATTTTATCACGAGGTACCTATAATTGTTTTAATCCATGGAAAATATTACAAAACTTTTACACAACCCATTTGAGAGTTATAAGCATTAATGCTATGTCTCAAACATTGTGGTCTGATAATATATGTCTTAAGTCTGCCACACAGTTGGCTCCATCATCTCTCAACTCCGAAAAGCCAGGAGCAAGTGGCTGCAATCTGGACTCTGATGGAAGGAGTCTTGACGAGATATAAGGAAGGTTAGCTAGGTTGGTTGTTTTTCCACCGCGTCCTCCGGATCCAAACAACCCATCTCTCCACTACCATACACAGCAAGGTGGACGAGTAAAATCATCCCTGTTATAGGTCGTATCTGGAGCAAGGTCCAGAGGAGTGTGGCTACCACTGGAGGAGGTGGTCAGACCCTGCGCTTGCGAAGGGAAGGTCAGGGTTGAAGAAGATCAAGGAGGTCCACAGAGCATCCATCTACCACCAGACTCGATCTCGGATTAGGGGATGGTGCTTTTCCAGATCTGAGTCCTCCTTATTCGATGGCCATGGGCGTAGAGGTTAGCAACTCTGGGAACTTTGCCGTGAAGTTAGAATAGACAAGGAGGAGTGAGGATGAGATGTTGTTTGAATGTCTTCTGCTTGGTCACCATCACAAGAATTAATGGCAGAGGCATGCTCACAGAGACTAGGGTCCTCACTGCAACTCAAGCACGCAGCACACCATCATCAGCCATGGAGGCCTACTACAGGGACCAATCAACGGGCATCCCTGTTGCCCCTAAAGACCACCATTAAGATGATACGGAAGAGGCGGAGCACCCCAAGATGAGTAGGACTGTGATCACCTCTAGGAAGAAGGAAGACACGGTGGCGCCCAGAATCCAGGAGATGGGGGCGTCGAGTGAAGAGTACTACTGAGATGGCAGTTACTTGATGCCACGCTGTTGGTGTTCGCACAGAGTGATCCCAGACGGCGGCACCCAGGGTGGGGTTGAGAACCCAGGAAGACGCACGCGATCCTAGCCGAGAAAGGAAGGAAGAGAGAAGACCGATGATGGCATGAGGATGGACAAAATAGTGTCGACACCGTCGAGCGAAGAACAACGCGCGCAGGCGTCGGGTTCAAGCACAACGGCACCTAGTTTGCAGGATCCGTGAACCATGGTGGACAGGTGACTGACGCGCCCTTTCAACCGATAAACCATGGGCGCAGACCTCTGGTGCTCGTTAAGGAGATCTAAGTAGCAGGAGAAGGCGATCGGGACGTTCTGATCTCCCTTGCAGAGGTAGGTACGAGTGAGGAGGAGGCCATGTTGCCTGCTTGGTCGCCATCAGGTCCAAGCACTGGCGGCGCTCGCCCAGATGGTCACATAGCAGGCCGGCGCTAACGGAAGGAACACACAGATCGCGTTGAGCACAACACGGAGAAAGAAGAAAGGAAGCAGACCGGGTCTGACTCCTAGTCAACCAAGTGAACCGGTCTAGGTGCCCAGACCAAACCTGCTGAACTCCAACAATAGCCACGTGGCAGTCTCGGATTGGCCAGAAAAGGTAAAAACTTCAGAAATACTCATATCTTAGATAAATCATAGAAAATAGCTCGATGATCCAAAAAATACAAATAAGGTACCAAAATTCTCAGAAAAATGTGTAGAACAATATGAAATCATAATATCAGGCTTTTGATCCACTACTATCAGTGATATCTTGTTAGTTGTAAAATGCTTAGTTCATGAGTAATAAATATCAATTGATGACATCAAATTTTGCGAATATGTTAGTAAGTCTTTAGTCATGTCTATAATGCATATGATGTCAAATATGGTCATGTTGATGTACGAAACCATATAATTTGATTAATATGTCTAATTAGGGCTAATAACACCAAAGATAATGTATTAAATGCATACATGCTCAATAAATGATGAGATTTACAGAAAACCCTCAAATATGTAACTGGAATATAAAATATAAATATGAGATCAGTTATATGCATAGAATTCATGTTATATGAAGATGACCCGTAATACATGGGTTGTAACCCTAAATTGAATAATGTATATAAACTAGGGTTAATATGTGTACAAAAAACGATATGGAACCTAATGTTCAGATAATGAACTATAATCTAGAACATGACATCAGTAAGATAAATATAAGGTAAGAATACAAGTAATCATGAGAATAACATAATGACCTAAGTAAACCCTAAAATGAACACGACTAGGGTTAAGATGATCAAAACCTGATGCTAGTATATGATTTTGTTATTAACCAGGTGATGACCAGATTGTCTAGATGATCAAGGATGATTAGAAATCTCTGAACTCAGGTACGTGGGATTTATTAAGTATAAGACTAGTTTTCTGGTTGCCTATGATATGCAATATCTTGAATGCTCGTATTTGGATATGATTGCTTGGTTGAACTAGTATGAGTTATACTTCGCCAAATCTAATAGAACATAAATGAATATGGTGGGTTGTAGCTACTAGAGCACATAGCCTGGTGTGGATGTATGTTGCCTAACATGGATGTATGATTCCTTGGCCCATGTTAGATGTATGATGATACTATATTGCCCACACTAGATGTAAGTCAAGTGCAAGTATGTGTAGTACAACCGCATCAAAGTGAATGCAATAAAAGGAATGTTTACCTGATTATCGCTTTAAACAATGTTTTCTTTTACTCTTTCTTTCTCAAGATTATTTTAATTATGCAAGCATATTGGTATGTATCTTTCTACCCACGTGCACAACACCTTGTGTGTTGATTCGTTGTTTCACGTATATTTTAGGTTCAGAGCTAGCTAGCGTGGGATAAAAGAAAGGAAATGAGCAGTTGTCTAGGTGGTACCTATTGTCTAAGATCCTATTAGCATACATGTTTAGACTTGTAAAATTCTCTTTCAATATACAATTGTAATTCATGTTGTAATATAAATATACATGTTATTGTTGAGAAATGTTATGGTTGTATGTTCATGTATGCGTATTATGCTTCCGCATCGCTTTCTGATATGATTGCTAACGTTTTCGGATTTTGTCTTCTCATCTCCATGGGGTTTTGAGAAGGTGAAAATCCGGGGACGTCACACTCTTGCTTTAGTATTGGTGATCCTTTTGTATATTTGGTCTAGTTTATCTCATTGTAATATGTTGATTCCAAATTGACATTAGAGGTTCTGAATGTGTTCATGGAAATCATATTTTTTTCTATCTGTCTTACTGATATTTTTTTATCCCTCTAAAAAGGATTCAAGTAATTTAGAGCCTTTTGTAGCTCTTATAGAAAATTCATTAGGAAATATCATGTGTTCCATGAAAGTATTTTCTCAACTTGACCTACTTGATGGGGTGTGCTTTATTCCTTGTGTATGATTCAAGTTACTTTTGGTATATGCATTGTAGTTTTCTACAATAGTATTCTATCTACTTGACATGATTGTCAGACTATGATTTAACTCTTACTCCTTGTGAGGAAGTATACTACTAGAAGGTCGTAATGTGTCTTGGAGATGTTTCTTCTTTAGGCTATGTTTATAATATTATGCAGGATGTTCAACAATCAACAATCACAATATGTTGTTCTTTTGACAGTTAGTCTGTTGTTTTTGTCTCATGCTAAAAGTGATTGTTACCTTTTTATATTAAGTGGTGTTCATTTTTATTTATCTTAATCCAAGCATGCATCTATTTACGAGCCGGTTTGAGCCCTACATTGTAATTTTTGTAAGAGCCCTAATTCTCAAGTTAGATTATTGACTATTCAATTGATTGACTTGTTGAGTAGAAAACTTATGTATGGTTTATATCTCTGATGATACACCTATGGGCTTATGGTGTCTATTGCTATCTCAAATAGATATGTTGGTTCCAAGCTTTTTGTTGCAACTATTTCAAGGAGTATTGTACTTTCCTTAAATTGTGGTGGATTTGAATTATATAAATACAAAGCTTAAATTGATAAGTATTTTCCATAATGTTATTATTGACAGAACAACAAAAATTGTGGCATGTGCGCAACCCATGGCCCAAGTGAGGCCCACAATAGTATTTTCTATGCAAATAGGTTCTCGGGGTGCAATACAAAGAAATGAGAGCTTTTGTGCATAAATAAATAATAATGTCTTTATGAATTGTTGGATAATAGAAATATGATATAATAAGCAAGTTTCCAATAGAAAATAAGATACATTGTATTTTAGAACATTACCGGAGTAATTATCTAACCCAGTATGGAAAAACAATGTTTGACGAATCTATAAGGAATATCGCGCTCTGAATTTGGTATGCTTGAAGATAAAAACAAAAATAGAATTTTAGAATTTTAGAATTTGAGAGGAAAAGGACTTTCCCTATAGAGTGGATAACTAATTTAATTATATACTTAAGGAGCAAGTTTTGTCTGTGAATGTTGTTCCAATAACCCAAAAAATTAGATATAGGTTGGAAAACATATTAATGAGTTTCCCTCCAAATTTGATAGCAAAAAGACGCTCCTAGTTGTCTATGAAATCCTAGAAGAAAGGGGTTTTTTATTACAATATGTGTAATTGTTTATAGAGTTGGAAACTAATTTAAATGGCTCGGCTATAGTGTAAATTGGCAGGGCCATGCCATGTGTGATTATGACCTTTGGATCCATATTATATGATTCATGGATCGTCCCCTACCACATGCCACTTTGAAAACAAATATTATTCACAGACTAAAAACTGTAACCCCTCGTCCTCTCTCTCCCCTCCACCAATTTCCTCGATTTTTGTCCCAAAAGGACTAGGAGGTAGAGATGAAACCATCAAGCCATGAAATGTCTATTACTTCACTAAATCTAGGAAGTCCCCATATATGTATATCTTCTATTGGGTAGACCAACACTATCATTTCCTACCTTGATGCCTATAAAAAGGGGCCACGTGTCTTCTCATAGAGAAGGGAGTGCTCTGACGTGAAAAATCTACTAGAACATGCCATGCACCACCTCCCAACTCCATCACCTCTTCCATGGACCCCTCTTCCTTATTCTGTCAAACCGTGATTGTTTCCTAAGAAATTAGATCGACCTGAAGCATTGAAGGGAGGGATGGGACAATCATGTGTAGCCAAGAGATGTTGAGGACACCTATAGGTCAGCTATCATCACCCACTCTGACTGTGAGGAGGAGCTTATCGAGAAGCCATCCCTGGCCATCAAAGCTAGTGGCGAGCGGCTGGATAGGTTCGCTGAGAAGGACAGAGATCGTAAAGCTCTCACATTAGTCTATTGGGGATCAAAGGCAGAAGTCAAGCCTTTGGTTGACTTGTCCATGGTTGTATTCCATGGGAAGAGTGGCAACAGAGGAAGGAGATGAAGACTTAGGCTTTTACACTTCTACCCTTCAGGTCGACGTATTGTGATAAGGATTGTTTAGACCTTTTCTTCCTTTCTCTTAGATAGCCACATGGGTACAGGGCACCATTGTGGTGGAGCCCATTGGCTAAGCCTGACCCCACATCTGAGTAGAATATTCCACTAGTTGCTGATAGCCAGCGTATTACTGGTCAATAATGTAATATCTGGTAAAATCATAGTAATTACTAGGATGATTAGATTAAAAAAATTTATGTATGAAAGTTGATCAGGTAAATGAGAGGAACAATAATAAAAATATTTAATCCCGATTTTTATCCTAATTCTAAAGGTAGTGCTAATATGTGTTGAAGTCCTGATTAATACATGGAAACCTTAGATTTGACATTAAAGCATCGAAAACGTTAAAAACATTTCTTTCGTGCTATAATTTGATCTTGTTTAGTATAATGGTAATGAAGATGATGATGATAATGATTTTATGATAATTAGGGTTTCTTGACCAATAATTACATACATGTATAATTAGGGTGTCTAAACCAAGGATCATAATTTGTGATAATCTTAATTAATTTAATCTGATCTAAGTGTTCAGATTGAAAGGATATGATGGATGTAATAATTTGGTTTTCAACTAATGTTTAATATACCATGGAATTAGGGTTTGTACCCTTATTTCTTATCCAAACCCAAGATAACCCTGAACCCTAGAATAGGGCAAGAGTAGGGTTTAATCTGAATAGTGTGATGGTGACACTTAATGATTTACATACATGCATATTAAATGTTGAATTGCTTGGATTCGTCTTCTCTTGTTTGATTGGATGATATGCTTAAAGTTCTTGAAGTATGATTGCATGATCTTTATGGTTCCACATTGAGATACTCATAACACCCAATTATATGCATTTATGCTAAGTATTTATCAATAGTTTCATACTATTATAGCCTTAATATGCCCAAAATTATACTTGAATTTGCTCTTAAATAGTTTTATTTACATTTATGTGAATATTTAGGGTTTTGATCAAACCCAACAGTTTCTATGGAAGGATCAAGCATCATGTTATGTGCACCATCTTAGGATATGATGGTTTTGCTAAGCTGAGAACCTAGTAGGATAGTGACTGCTAAAGTTCAGGGAACCCATCATATTCCAGCAACTGCCAAGATAGAAAATCCAACGACCGGTGAGATCTAGTTGGCCAGCGACTACAGGGACTCCAAAAAATTTAGTGAGCGCCAAAGATCTCAGTGAACATTAATGATTTTAGCATCAGTGACCATTGCCACTCAATTACATCAGAAACTGCTTATTATACACAATTTGTCTATCCCTATAAATACCCACCCCCTACTACCTAGGCAGGGGTTCTAATTTTTTATCAGTTCTTGGAGGGTCTGCACGCATGTGTAGTCCCAACCATCAGTTCCTAGAGCTCTATAGGAGATCTCCAATGTCTGATAGGGTTGAAGAGCACCCCTACATCCATACCTTTAGTTTGACTCCATCCACCATCATTCTCCCACTTCCAGCCATTCCCAGCCACCTTACACCTCATACATCCACTAAAAATATTGTTTGGGGAGGAATCAAAGAGAAAGGAGACCAAGGAGTCCATAAGATCAAAGAGGGTGACCAAAAGGACCGGATCCAAGCCTTTTGGAGGCTAAGGAGATAGATCCACCTCTCATTTACAGGCTAAATCTCTTCTTTGACCTCTTTCTTCTACTATTCCCTTTTATTTCTATATAAATGATGTTCTTTCATCTTTGTTCAGTGCCACTATGCTTGTCCATGGCTAGTTGAGTTCCTTCTTGGCTATGTATCCCATTTTGGACATGTTTATGTACTTTGACCTTAAAAAATGTAGTTGATTAATTTAGTATGTTGTATGTTCTATATTCTCTTTCTAGTTATGATTGCTAGTTTGCTTGATCTCTTTCTTGCTTGAACTTCCATTTCTACAAAGATCAAGAGATTAGCTGTAGAAATGGATAACAATGGGTAGTTTGGGTCAAAATGTGAAAGGAAGATGTCCAAAAAGGATGATATGCCTAGAGTACATGTTGGAGAGATCTGACCAGAACCTTGAACCTGGTAGGGTTCATATCTACCGCTCGGATTCACAATCTATGTTCTTTGTAGATCCTCTGATGTTTCTAACATCTCTGAATATTTTGGACCTGAGAAAGGTATCTACAATATTCAAAGGTGTTGATCCATTATCTTTGAAAGAGGCTTTGAATCATTGATGGGTTTTAATCACATTGCATGAGCACAAGGTGGGATGACCCCACATGAACATCTACCACAATACATGCTATTCCTGGATGTTAGTTGCTTGCTAAGGTACTCAAGGGTTGTCCAAGCTAGAGATCGGGTGCATAGACTATCCAAATTTGGGTTACATAGCCAAGAACTCCTTCTCCTGATTAATAGCATTTGACGGACTCTATTTTCTTACTTTATTTTGTTTTGCTTTATATCATTTTTCTAGAATCATTTTAGTTCCTTGCATATATCGACCATCAATTTTTCTTAACTGACTTAACAACAGAATCTTAAGCACCCTAAACGTCCCTAAGTCCCTATGTTCGACCCCGTATTAAGTTGTGGGGTCTTTGAAGGTTTTGGGTTAAAAATTTAAATTTTGATAATTCTGAATCTGCCTCTTTTCGAATGAGCAGTCCAGTCCAATTAGGTATGCGGTTAAAATTATAACTACCTGTAGTTATCAACTCTCAACCTTTACCACTATGAGTATCACATAAAATAAGATATCATGTTCTGAACCCTAGGCTGACATGCATCAAGAGGTGATGCACACTTGCCCTTGGAATGGTGTAACATCTGAGGATTTGAGGTCTCAGATAAAATGATCTTAAAAGGAATGATTGCAATACCCTTATCACCAAGGTGAACCTCCATTTCAGGGATCCCATCACTAAAGAACTCTGTGGTTAAGCATTCTTAGCCTAGAGCAGTACTAGGATGGGTGACCAGTTAGGAAGTTTATCCTAGCTTGTGTGTGAGTGAGGACAAAGTATTCTATTAAGGATAGTGGGGTCATGTCGGGCCAGTCGTCATTCGTGAAAGTCTACTAGAGTCTTGGGCAGCGGGATTGGGTGTTACATATTGAATTAGAGCCAATTCCCCTTTAGTAGGTGGGGCTACTTTGGTATATGGCATGCTAGTATTGGATCTATACAGTCTAGGCATGTTGGAAAGGGCTATCCTAGTTGATGGAGCCATGCTTGCACTAGTAGCCGTGGTCAAGAGCTGAGTGTACATGGGCCATTTGGTCTGCACTAAAATGGGGATTGATTATGAGGTCATATAGTTGAGGTTTGACGAGGACATCAAGAGTCTAAGTGGGGGATATTGTAGCATCCCAGGATTTGACGCCTCAGATAAAATGATCTTAAAAGGAATAAGTGGATCATCTGGATTACCAAGGCGCACCTCCTTTTTAGGGAGCCCATCACTAAAGAACTCTATGCTTAAGCATGCTTAGCCCAGAGTAGTACTAGGATGCGTGACCAGTCAAGAAGTTATCCTAACTTACGCGCGAGTGAGGACAAAGCACGCTGTTAAGGCTAGTGGTGATCTGTGGGGCCAGTAGTCAATCCTAAAACTATATTATAGTCTTGGGCAGTGGGCCTGAGTGTTACAAAGGAAGAGTGGTCATGCCCAAGATAGCATATCAAATGTGGGTTAGAATATGAGATGAAAATGCCAATTCTTATTTGCAAATAATTAATTCTTTATATGTTGTAATTTTAGTTGCACACTTTTGTATGCACCCCAAGTACAGAACATAGCAATATATTGATTTATGTTTTGTTTCATGTTGATTTAGGTACATGCAATATATGAATATATCAAGGCATGATGAATCAAATGAAATTCACTAAAGACATTAAATCTAAGTAGAGGATGATTAGTTAGATACCTCTTCTTGTGTGTATCTATTTCCTTGTTATAAACTCATGTAACTCCTTAGAGGAGCATCTTGTAAATAATATTTTTGAAGAATTGGAAATTATTTGCTATTATTTGTTATTTGGTCAAATTTGTATCTTCAAAATTTTAGGTAATGGATCTCGACTTTAAGGTCCTTCCTTAATTGGGGTAAGTGTAAAGTGAGGTTGTTACATTTAGTATTAGATCCTCATATTTTTCAAATAATATTTATTTAATAGTTGATCTTTTCAAGTAATCTTTAGAAATATAAGGAGAATTATTATGCCATAAATTGATGGCAGTGGTGTCTAGAAAGGATCATGGTTTTGGGGGTTGAAAATAATTTCCCCGACACCATTAAGTTGGTATACGAGGACTCTGTCAGCTAATTGATACCTTCCTGGCCAGAACCTAAGGTTCGCTTGAATGAATGTTTCCTCTAGGTCTTCTCATCTCTAATTTCATCCACTTCTCATTATGTTGAGATACTTTCCCTCCTCGTATCAGATAGGGTTTTTTTATAAGAAGTAGGGTTAAGGAATCCTCTGCCAATTATTGTACATGTAATGTTGGAATAATGATAAAGTAAAGAAGAATGTTTTATGGGTCTTTCCCCTTGCAAGGGTAAACCCTTGATGGATCTAGGGTTGGTTTAAAAAAACCTTCAGTGGGTGACAAGAACCATAAAACCTTAATATGCAAGGTGTAGTCTCTAACCCTAACATAAACTCTTAATATTGGGAAATGGGAGTAGTGTGGGTGAAATAGTAACCCTACCCAAGTGAACCCTAATTTGTTAAAAGGAATGAGAAAAACACCAATGAGTCTAGGTGACCTAGTCTCTTATGCATGCATGTGGAGCAAGGCATTCATGTAAAGGATTTAATAAACATAAGCAACTAATACTTGCATAAAAATGAAAATATGACACCCTTAATTCAACTTTAGGGTTGCTATCCCAACCTGGGGTGTGTCAACTCAAGAATGAGAAAATGAACAATGGGGGAGGCAAGGCCCTAAACATGTGGGGTCATATTGTGTCTAGAGAACCTAACCTCCTCCAAAGAGTCAGGAACACACCCTAGGATAGGACCTTCCCTAGAAGGGTGAGTTGACCAATTAGTTTAAGGATTGAGGTAACCTTGAATGTCACCTAAAGCATGAAAGAAATTAAAAAGAAGTTAAGGATATCAAATATGAAAGAACATACATTTTTTGAACCCAAGCATGCCATTTCTAAGGGATACAAGTAGTCAAGCCCCAGATTGTGAAGACTGGTATGGAACAAAGCCTCAGATAGGGAAGGTGTTCTGAGTCCACAATCTAGATGGCCAATCCCCAGATTGGGAAAGTCATAAAGTGGTCAAGTCCCAGATTGGGAAGACCGCTACGACACTAAGCCCCAGATAAGGAAGGTAGACTAAGTCCACTATGTGGATGACTATGACCAATCCCCAAATAGGGAAGATCACAAAGAGGTCAAGCCCCAAATAGGAAAGGCCAACATGGCACAAGGCCCTAATAGGGAAGGTGGCCCGAGCCCAATAAAGTGAATATTATGCACCCTAAGAGATGAATGAAATTCGGGTTAAAGAATTACTCAGGAAAATAATGTGATCTAGATAAACCCTAGGCACAGGGTAGGACCTTAAGTCAATCTTTTGGTCAAGTGGGAAGGATTAAAGGTACATGAGAACAATGAGATTAGGAGGTGATCATGCCCTAAATGCATAAGACCATGGAGTCATGGGATAGTCATCCATGTCACCCAAGGCCATGAGTCAGGAGATTGGCCACCTTCATGAGTTAATATTCCCAAGGGATAAATGTGAGAGGCACTTCATAAGTGCATAAGGTCCATGAGGAGATGAGTGGATCACCCCATAAGTACATGTACCCCTAGAGACCTTAAGGAAGTGACTAAGGCTAATGATAGGGAAATGTAATCATCCACTTGCTTAATACCCCAGATTGGGAAGACATGTATGACACTAAGCCCCAAATAGGGAAAAGTAATCACTAGGAGATGGTATCATGTAATTTTTTCATAGTTGATGTATAGGCATTCTCAATTTTTTCTTGTACATACGGACTATGGACTTTTCTGATTCCAAATAAAGATGGGAGGCACTTACTAAGCAAAAAAAAATATAAACTCATGGACTTTGAGAAAACCATTTTCTATGTGAGGGCAGGGAAGTTAAGAAAATTGTGGGATTAAATGTAATTATGATTTGGAGTCATTGTTGAGGGTGATTCAACCAAAAAGGTGAATTTGAAGATAATATGTGGACATACCATCTCTACTCTTAGAATGTGATGAACTTTGTATTTGGCCTACAGTCTAGTGCTTATTTCATCTAATTGTTATTGAGAAAGATTTGGGTTGACACATGTTATGCTTAAACATTAACATATGATAATGAATAACCTAAGTTGAGGTTAATGTATTAATCTAGGGGTTTGAGGTGTTACCTCACCCTTATGTGGAAATAAATGAATAATAGGCTGGAAAACTAGGTGTAAACGGTAATCACCAAGTGAAGTTGAAATCACAAATATGAAATGTAATAACCAATAGATGGTATGATGTAATTTTAAAAATGTAGATATACCTTGAATTGAATTTATCTACCTACCTTAGTAATAATGTGACGAATTTGAATATCGTTAAAGATGTTAAAGATATATAAGAAGGGTTGTTGACCCTAAGTTTTGAAGATAAGATGATTTATCATTCACCTTAACTTTAGTAGGTGTGAATTTTGGGGACAAAATTCCTTTTAAGGGGGGTGAATGTAATATCCTCAAATTTTATACAATTTGAATTACATCAATATCAAGTTTGAATTGATAAGTATTCTCCCTAGTGTTATTATTGATGGAATAATAAAGTCATCATTGTGGCATGAGTGCAACTCATGGCCCAAGTGAGGCCCATGAGACTATTTGCTTCACAAATAGGTCCTTGGGAACCAAAACAAAGAAATGAAAGATTTTTTGCATAAATAAATAATAATGACAAAGTGAATTTTTTATAATAGAAATATGAGATAATAAGAAAGTTTTCAAAAGAAAATAAGATATATGTTATTTTAGATAATTTAAGGAGTAATTATCTAACTCACTATGGAAACACAATGTTTGATGCATCAAACAAGAATATCTCGCTCTGAATTTTGGAATAATTTAAGATAATAACAAAAAGAAGAGAATTCTATAATTTGAGAGGAAAAGGACTTTCCATGTGGAATGGGTAATTAATTTAAGGATATACTTTCAGAACAAGTTTCGAATGTGAATATTGTTCCAATAAATCCAAAAATTAAAAATATAGGTTGGGAAACACATTATTGAGTTCCTCTTTGATAACAAAAATATGTTCCTAATGGTCTATGGAAATCTGAGAATAAAAAGGGTTCTAATTGCAACAGGTATGATTGTTTCTAAATTTGGAATCTAATTTAAATGGGATGACTATATTGTTAATTAGCAGTGCCCTCGTAATGTGTAATATGTGATTATGACCTTTGGATCCATATCAGATGGTCTGCATGTTGGGTTTTACGGGAGGCAGAGGAGCAGAGGAAACAAAAATTTTCTCCCCAAAACCCATAACAAAAGGAATCGCGTCAACGTCTATATGATAGAAAAGAAGGTTTGTGGATGCATACCTTGTCCCGAGGATCACTCGGCGACAGTACCTCGCACCTTGTGCAGTCTTCACCTCTGGTCTTAGACGGTGTCTGTGCAGCTCTTGGTCACACCGGGACTGAAGACTCCTGGTCTCACCGGGACTGTCGGGATTGATAGTTGTCCTCTGAGCGACAGAGGTCTCCCGCCTCTATAGTCATCCACACAGACTACCTGGAACTCCGATCTCCTTGTCCCATAAGGAATCGGAAGGAGTCACACCCTCCTGTCGGTGTACTAGTCACTGACACACTCTCCTACCACCAGTCGCTTTCGACAGTTATCTTTCCCTTGTTGTGCCTCCCTTATCGGGTAGCACTTGCTCGGGCTCTCTCGGTTACCAAAACCAGAGAGAACGACAACTTTACAGAGCAACAGGTTGCACTGAGTTATACTATGAGAAGCCACCAATACCCCTATATATAGGAGGGTCATGGGACAGGGTCGATCGTTTGACACCTCAACCAATCAGTTGGGACCCATGAAACGATCGGTTCACTTCTGAACCGATTAGTTTGCGGTCCTGGTCAGTTCCCAATTGACTTTTCCTATTTTTTTTCCAATTGATATCAAATACCAATCCTTGTTCCAATCGAATTAGACAAGTGAAACGAAAATTAATTTCTCACCAATCTTACTTTTCCAACTTTCTCAGTTGGACCAGTTGAACTGATCGGTTCACCACTTGAACCGGTCATTTCACCCTGTCCATGAGCCGATTGACTCACCAGTTGAGCCGATCGGTTCACCAAGCTCAGCCGATCAGTTCATCACATGAGCCGATCAGTTGGGAGTACGCAGACTGTGCAGAATCAGTCAATAGCAGTTCCAATCAATCTGATACATTAATCAATCGGTCTAACACCTTGAACACTATGATACTGAGCTATCAATTGATTAAGTGTTTAATTGAACTACTAAACTCCTTTAGCAATCAATCTAAACATTGTTTGTGGAAAAACTCCTATTCTAGGTTAAATCCTATGTGTGTGACCCTGCAGGTCCATTTCACGTTGGCAGTGAAAGTCCATAACACTTATGACTTCACAAGCAAAGAGCGGTGCCTAGTCACACATCAGTGCTACCCAAGTGAAATAGAAAGTTGGAGAACAACTTTCAATCCTACACTCCGTGAATGGTGTTACAGTGAATGTATAATTCCTTTGTCACTGATATCCTAAATGAACTCGAGGCATGGAACAGTCATCCTGTCAACGTTCATTCATTTCCTTGATCTCAGAGCAGACTGTGTGAGATGTGTGTGACATCAATATCACATATTGATTCACACGTGCATGCTCATGACTTTCTCAATCCTACTCATCAAGTGGCCAAGGACATCAAACTCCCTCAGGAGGGACAAATCCCATATCTATCACTCACCCCTCAAATGCCCCATGTGTCAAAGCCACCCAATCATCACCTTTATAACAACCCATGTTTCAGGACTACGTTTGATGATGTCAAAGTGTACCCAACGATATGTGTTGAGTGTAGTTATTTCAGGTCTAAGAATCACACTCACCACCATCACTATGAGAGCCGACTGTGACTACTAAGTCAAGATTCCATGTATCACTCTCACGACGGGTCTGTTCGGTACCTTGTTCTCTAACAAGTACCTATGTGCTTGGTTTGATATCAGTATATCATGAGTAATGAGATTCTGTCATCAACTAACACACAATCTAGTCTTTAGTGTTATTGATGTCTATGGTTATTTCCACAATAACAACCGACTAGCGACTAAACAAGAATGTATACTCTTATCATTCGTATGATCTCATCGTTTAGGTTCTCAACCCAAAAGCATACGTCATTGAGTAAAACAATACTTTAGACATCTATCATGTTACACCATCATCTCAGAAACAGTTTAAACATATAGATCGTAAATTGCCTTTATTATTATTCAAATCATTTACATAGTATCCCATTACAATCATCATATGGCTTTCTCTATGGGCATACATACCAACAGACTCCCACTTGCACTTAGAGACAGTCACCTAGGAACCTCAGTCCTTGTGACCTAGCATGACCATCATGCTTCTGCTGAGAAAGGGCCTTATTCAGTGGATCAGCTATGTTGTCTTCAGTTGGTACTTTGCAAATCTTCACATCTCCTTGTTGTACGATCTCTCGTATGAGATGGAAGCGCCGCAGTATGTGCTTCAACCGCTGATGTGATTTGGGTTCCTTAGCTTGTGCAATAGGTCCATTATTGTCACAATAAAGATCAATTGCATCACAGCTACTGGGAACTACACCAAGTTCAGAGATGAACTTCCTGATCCACACAGCCTCCTTTGCTGCATGCGAAGCAGCAATATACTCAGCCTCTGTAGTAGAATTGGCAGTTGTTTCTTGCTTGGAACTCTTCCAGCTCACAGCTCCATTATTAAGGCAAAATACAAATCCTGACTGTGATCTGTAATCATCTTTATCGATTTGGAAGCTTGCATCGGTGTAACCCTTTACAACCAACTCTTCCTTGCCACCGTAAATAAGAAATTGATCCTTAGTCCTTCGCAAGTATTTGAGGATGTTCTTTACGGCTATCCAGTGAGCATCCTCAGGATCTGACTAGTACCTTCTCGTCATGCTGAGAGCATACGAGACATCTGGGTGTGTGCACAACATAGCGTACATGATGGATCCGATGGATGATGCATATGGGATCCCATTCATACGCTCCCTTTCCTCACAATATAGGGGACATTGAGCTCTAGAGACGGTGACTCCATGTAGCATGGGGATGTTGCCTCTCTTTGAGTTCTCCATGCTGAACCGCTTCAACACTTTGTCAATATACATGCTCTGACTTAGTCTGAGAAGCCTTCTAGATCTATCTCTATAGACCTTAATTCCTAGAATGTAGGATGCTTCTCCTAAGTCCTTCATTGAGAAAGTATTCCCAAGCCAAGTCTTTACCTTCTCTAAGGCTAAGACATCATTCCCCATCAAGAGTATGTCATCCACATACAATATGAGGAATGTGGTCGAGCTCCCACTAACCTTCTTGTACACACAAGGTTCATCTTCATTTTGAATAAATCCAAACACTTTGACATCCTCATCAAATCAAAGATTCCAACTCCGAGATGCTTGCTTCAATCCATAGATTGACCTTTGTAGCTTACAGACTTTATTGGCATTCTTTGGATCTACAAAACCTTCAGGCCGTGTCATATACACATCCTCATTTATATTCCTGTTAAGGAATGCGGTTTTAACATCCATATGCCAAATCTCATAGTCATAATAAGCTGCTATAGCAAGCATGATCCTGATGGACTTAATCATGGAAACTGGTGAAAAGATTTCGTCATAGTCAACACCTTGAACTTGTCGAAATCCCTTAGCAACCAATCTTCCTTTATAAGTTTGCACATTGCCATCCATGCCGGTCTTCTTCTTAAAGACCCACTTGCACCCTATGGGTTTTACCCCTTCGGGTGGTTCCACCAAAGTCCATACTTTGTTGGAGTACATGGATTCCATCTCGGATCTCATGGCTTCAAGCCATTTCTTAGAATCTGGTCCCTCCATAGCCTCTACATAGGTAGTTGGATCATCATCTATGATCAACTCACCACCTTCCTGAGTTACAAGGTATCGAAACCTCTCAGGTTCAAGGCGGGTCCTACTAGATCTATGAGTTCCTTGTGTTACCTGAGGAGGTCCTACTAGATCTATGAGTTCCTTGTGTTACCTGAGGAGACTAAGATTCCACAACACTTTGTGAATCTCCATGTTCCTCTCGTACATCTATCGGTTGAATGTTTTCTTGTTGGGCTTGAACCTCGTCAAGTTCTATTTTCCTCCCACTGCTTCCTTTGGAAATAAATTCCTTCTCTGGGAACACAACATCCCTGGCAACAAACACTTTGTTGTCAGTCGGGTGGTATAGATAATATCCCCTCATTTCCTTGGGGTATCCAATAAAATAACATTTATCGGATTTGGGTCCAAGCTTATCAGGAAACATTTTCCTGACATAAGCCTCACAACCCCAAATCTTCATAAAAGATAAACTGGGATGCTTCCCATACCATATCTCATATGGTGTCTTTTGAACCGATTTAGATGGTACACGGTTAACTGTAAACGTGGCGGTTTCAAGAGCATAACCCCAGAAAGAAATCGGAAGATCAGCAAAACTCATCATTGATCGCACCATATGCAACAATGTGTGATTCCTTCTTTCAGACACACCGTTATGCTGTGGTGTTCCAGGCAGAGTCTATTGTGATACAATACCACGGGCTCGCAGAAGGTCCTCAAACTCTTGGCTTAAGTATTCTCCACCTCGATCGGATCGAAGTGCCTTGATACTTTTACCAAGTTGGTTATGTACTTCATTCATGAAATCCTTGAACCTTTCAAGGGTTTCTGACTTATTTTCATCAGGTACACATAGCCATACCTACTGAAATCATCAGTGAAGGTAATGAAGTACTGATACCCACCTCTGGCATTAGTTCTAAAAGGCCCCCATACATCAGTATGTATGAGTCCTAATAGATCACTAGCTCTCTCACCTTTACCTGAAAAGGGAGTCTTGATCATCTTGCTCAATAAACAAGATTCACATGTCTCTATTGATTCACAATCAAAAGAGTCTAGATAACCATCTTTATGGAGTCTAGAAATGCGCTTCTCATTTATGTGCCCTAGACAACAATGCCAAAGATATGTTTTGTTTGAGTCATTGAGTCTTTGCCTTTTGGTGTTTACGTTGTATACACTTGTCTCCAAATCTATAAAGTTTAGACCATAAGAAATTGGGGCACTACCATAAAAGATCCCATCTTTAGAAATGGAACACTTTCCATTCTTAATAAGAAGTTCAAATCCATCCTTGTCCAAACAAGAGACGGAAATGATATTCCTATTTTTGACAGGTACATAATAGCAGTTCTTTAACTCTATTATTAGCCCACTTGGTAGAGTTAACTCATAGGTTCCTACGGCACTGGCGACAACCCTTGCCCCATTGGCAACACGTAGTTCAACCTCGCATTTCCCCAAAGGCCTACTTCTCTTAAGATCCTTCACATTTGAACAAATGTGAGATCCGCATCCGGTATCAAGTACCCATGATGAAGAAGTAGTAAAGTTAATCTCTATCATGTATACACCAGAAGTAGAGATCTCTATCTCTGACTTCTTCTTCCATCGTTCCTTCCATCCTCTCCATGTAGAAGAAATCAGTTTGGCGAGAGAACCCTTCTCTCCCTCAGCTTCCGTTCCATTGATCTCTATCAATGAACTTTCTTTCTTCTTCACCAACGCATTAAGCATACATAGAGTGGATTCAAAGGCTCTTGGTATATCTGGATTATGCAAAACACTTCTCACAGTCCTCAACCAGTTATGGAATTTATTCTCAATTGATTTGCCCATTTTAAAAGATGATTCCTTTGCCATTCTACAAGAGAAAATTGCATTTGTCAAAACTCCTTTTGATTTGATTTGAATAAAATTTGAATATAGTTAATTAGGCCTTTAATTAATTACTGCTCCCACTATTTTGACTCAAATTGATAGCCCTCACCATCAATTTGGAAGATTGCAGCGTACAATCTTCTAGTGGGAAAAGATCATGAAATCCTCTGAGCCATGGACCAGCTAGGGCTGTCACCCACAACTCAAATCTCCCAAGTAGGCAACTCTTTCCAATTGCATCATATGCAACTCTTGAAAGATGTCATACGCAACTCTTTGCCATGATCATCTCCATGCCTCAAGGTACTAGATCCCATCTAGATCATCTTGTTAAGTCCGACCCAAAGCCAACACGATGAATATGCACCCTGCTAGGGCAGACCCACACATTCATCCTTCACGCTTCTACGAGATAGACGGTGCACCACGCTAGGGTGTGCCCACACTTGGTTGATCAAGCTTTTCACATGTGTCACATTTGGAAGGCATCTAAAACTTAATATTTAATGAGGGATTTGGTTTTTATATACATATACATATCCAATCACCACAATATAGTGCGTATCATATACATTCTATATCCCACGGAAAACAAGCAAAATGATAAAAGCAATGATTATGGCCATCCCATTGTGATTCCTCAAGACAAGAGGAATCACGGTCATCTAGATCTACATCACATGCAACCAGTACAAGATGAAATATGTGCCTGCCTTTCTGGGTTTGATCAGCTCATCTCCATGACTGATCGGCTCGCCATCAAGTTAGTTGTTCGGGTGCCACCAGCCGATCGACTGGCACCTCCAATCGATCGGTTCACTGGTCATTGTGCATCTCCTCAGGTCGCCACCCGCTCGTCTTGCTCCTCGAACCGGTCGTCTGCCATTCTTTGACATAACAAGAAATAAAATCTATCCTATTTACAATTGAATTGTGAAACCCCGAGTTACATTCGGGGGGAGCAAAGGTAGGAAAATAAATCTCAAATTATTTCGAGTTACATCAGGAATAGGAGAAAGGAATCGGTGCGTAGACAGAGATGCAAGCAACCACATACAACTACATACAAATATAGGGTTTATAGGCCATAACCATGCTAGACATCCACCACAAAACTCGTTTAAAGGCGACGCGTATCGAGTGCATTAATATTACATATCATATATGTATATTAGGGATTTGTGGATTGGACATGCATAAAGCCAATTTTATTGGCATCATATGCAATAAATAAAGGCGACAAACCAAAATCGATCATATCGATAATCCTAAAATATAGAACAGTTGACGTGGCTCTGATACCACTATTGGGTTTTATAGGAGGCAGAGGAGCAACGAAAATAAAAAATTTCTCCCCAAAACCCATAACAAAAGGAATCACGTCAACATCTATATAATAGGAAAGAAGGTTTGTGGATGCATACCTTGTCCCAAGGATTGCTCGGCGACAGTACCTCGCACCTTGCACGATCTTCACCTCCAGTCTTGGACGGTGTCTGTGCAGCTCCTGGTCACACCGGGACTAAGGACTACTGGTCTCACCGGGACTGTCGGGATTGATAGTTGTCCTCTGAGTGATAGAGGTCTCCCGCCTCTACAGTCGTCCACACGGACTACTTGGAACTCTGATCTCCTTGTCCCACAAGGAATCGGAAGGAGTCTCACCCTCCTGTCGGCGTACTAGTCACCGACACACTCTCCTGCCACCAGTCGCTTTCTTCAGTTGTCTTTCCCTTGTTGTGCCTCCCTTATCGGGTAGCACTTGCTCGGGCTCTCTCAGTTACCAAAACCAGAGAGAACGACAACTTTACAGAGCAATTGGTTGTACTGAGTTGTACTATGAGAAGCCCCCAATACCCCTATATATAGGAGGGTCATGGGATAGGGTTCTCTATCCCGGGCAATGCGAGACTAAAGCAGGAGTAGAAGGGTTTGAGATTTTCACAAAAAACAACCAATAGCATAACCTGAACCAATCATTTCACAACTGAAACGGTCGGTTGGGGATCTGAGCCGATCGTTTGACACCTCAACCAATCGGTTGGGACCCATTAAATGATCGATTCACTTCTGAACCGATCGGTTCACGGTCCTGGTTAGTTCCTGATTGACTTTTCCTATTTTGTTTCCAATTGATATCAAATACCAATCCTTGTTCCAATCGAATTGGACAAGTGAAACAAAAATTAATTTCTCACCAATCTTACTTTCCCAACTTGCTCGGTTGGACCAGTTGAGCTGATCGGTTCAACACTTGAACTGGTCGTTTCACCCTGTCCATGAGCTGATCGACTCACCAGTTAAGCCGATCGGTTCACCAAGCTCAGCTGATTGGTTCATCACATGAACCGATTGGTTGGGAGTGCAGACTGTGCAGAATCAATCAATAGCAGTTCCAATCAATCTGATACTCTAATCAATCGGTCCAACACCTTGAACACTATGATACTGAGCTGTCAATTGATTAAGTGTTTAATTGAACTACTAAACTCCTTTAGCAATCAATCTAAACATTGTTTGTGGACAAACTCCGATTCCAGGTTAAATCCTATGTGTGTGACCCTGCAGGTCCATTTCACGTTGGCAGTGAAAGTCCATAACACTTATGACTTCACAAGCAAAGAGTGGCGCCTAGTCACACATCAATGCTACCCAAGTGAAATAGAATGTTGGAGAACAACTTTCAATCCTACAATCCGTGAATGGTGTTACAGTGAATGTATAATTCCTTTGTCACTGATATCCTGAATGAACTCGAGGCATGGAACAGTCATCCTGTCAATGTTCATTCATTTCCTTGATCTCAGAGCAGATTGGGTGAGATGTGTGTGACATCAATATCACATATTGATTCACACGTGCATGCGCATGCCTTTCTCAATCCTACTCATCAAGTGGCCAAGGACATCAAACTCCCTCAGGAGGGACAAATCCCATATCTATCACTCGCCCCTCAAAAGCCCCATGTGTTAAAGCCACCCAATTATCACCTTTATAACAACCCATGTTTCAGGACTGCATTTGATGATGTCAAAATGTACCCAACGACATGTGTTGAGTGTAGTGATTTTAGGTCTAAGAATCACACTCACCACCATCACTGTGAGAGCTGACTGTGACTACCAAGTCAAGGTTCCATGTGTCACTCTCACGGCGGGTCTGTCTGGTACCTTGTTCTCTAACAAGTACCTATGTGCTTGGTTTGATATCACTATATCATGACTAATGAGATTCTATCATCAACCAACACACAATCTAGTCTTTAGTGTTATTGATGTCTATGGTTATTTCCACAATAACAACCTACTAGGGACTAAACAAGAATGTATACTCTTATCATATGTATGATCTCATCGTTTAGGTCCTCAACCCAAAAGCATACGTAATTGAGTAAAGCAATTCTTTAGACATCTATCATGTTACACCATCATCTCAGAAACAGTTTAAACATATAGATTAGAAATTGCCTTTATTATTATTCAAACATTTACATAATATCCTATTACAATCATCATATGACTTGCTCTATGGGCATACATACCAACACTACAGATCTTCCCCTACCTTGTTCCATTTGAAAACAAATACTATTCACACACAAAAGACCCCGACTCCTCATCCCCTCTCTGCTCTCCACTGTTTTCCTCATATATTGTCCCCAAAGTATTGGCAGGTGGAGATGAAACCATCAACCATGAAACGATTGTTACTTTGCAAAATCTAGGAAGCCCCAAATCTGCACAACTTCGATCTCATAGGGAAAGGCCAACACTACTATTATCCTATATTTATGCCTATAAAAAGGAATAATGTGGTGATCTCATAGAGAAGGGATTGCTTCAACACAGCCAATTCACTACAACATGCCCTAAAATACCTCCTGACCCCATCACCTTCTCCATGGACCCCTATTCCTTTCACCATCAAATTGTGATTCTCCCCAAGTAATTGGGTCAACCGAGAACATCAAAGGGAGGGACATGGATATTGTGTGTATCCAAGAGATGTTGAAGACACATATACATCTGCTCTGATCACCCACTTTGTCCATTAGGAGGAGCTTATCAAAGTAGCCAATCCTGACCACCAAAGATGGTGGAGAGCGGTTGGATAGGTTCGACTAAGAAGGGAAGACCTCGTGAAACCCTCACTTGAAGATACTAGGGATCAGAGGTAGAAGTCAACCCTTTGGTTGACCTTTCCATGGATTTGTGCCGCGAGAAGAGGAGGAACGGAGGAAGGAGATATAGACCTAGGCTTTCCACTTCTGCCCCTTGGGTCAACGTAGTGTGGTAAGGATCTTTAAGACCTTTTGTTCCTTTCTCTTAGCTAGACACATAGGTATGGGATACCATTATGGTGTGAGCCTATTGGCTAAGCCTGGCCCCACATTCAAGTAGGATAATCCACTATTTACTGACATGTCAACGTATTACTGGCCAATAATGTAATATTTGGTAAAATTTGTAGTAATTACTAGGATGATTAGATTAAGACAATTTATATATAAAAGTTTATCACAATAGTAGGAGGAACAGTAACAAAATATATTTAAAGCTTGATTTCATCCTAATACCAAAATTAGTACTAAAATATGTTAAATTGGTGACTAATACATGGAAACCCTATATTTGAATATTAAAATGATGAATATTTTAAAAACCTTTATTTTGTGTTATTATCTGATCTTTTTGAGTATAATGATAATCAAGATGATGATGATGATGATAATGATGTTATGATAATTAGGGTTTCTAGACCAATTATCACATACATGTATAATTAGGGTGTTGAAACCAATGATCATAACTTGTAATAATGTTAATGAACTTAATCTGATCTAAGTGTTCATAATAAATAATATGATGGATATAATATTTAGGGTGTCACATATGTTTATATGCAATGGAATTAAGGTTTGTGCCCTTATTCCTTATCAAAACCTGAGACAACCCTAAACCCTAGAATAGGATTCGAGTAGGGTTTAATCTGAATAATGTGATGGTGACACTTTAGGATTTGTATATGTAAAGATTAAATGTTGAATTGCTCGGATTCCTCTTTGCTTTCTTGATTGGATGATATCCTTAAATTTCTTGAAGTATTATTACACGATTTGCATTTTTCCAGATTGAGGTATGTGGTTATGATTATGACTATATGCAATGATCGATTATCGGTGTTTGTCTAGGATTTCTCTAGGATTGTTGAAATAATCTGTTGGATATTTATTTATATTCTGTTAAATTATTATGCCATTATGAGTATCACATAAAGTAAGATATCATGCTCACAACCATAGGCTGACATGCATAAAGGAGTGATGCATAGGAGCCATTAGAAGGGACAATAGTCATGCCCAAGATAGCATAGCAAGTGTGGGTTAGGATATGAGATGAAAATGAAAATTCTTATTTGCAAGTGATTAATTATATAATGTTGTTATTATACTTTCACTCTTTTTCATGCACACCATGTACATAATATAGCAATATATTAATCCATACTTTGTTTCACACCATTTTAGGTAAATGCAATATACGAAGATATCAATACATCATGAATATGATGAAATCCACTGACGATATTAGAGATAAGTAAATGAGGATTAGTTAGATACTTTTTCTTATATGTATCTATTTCCTTGTTATAAATTCATGTAACTCCTTAGAGGAGCATCTTGTAATTAATATTTTGAAATGGGCATTATTTTCAATTATTTGTTCTTTGATTAAATCTGGATCTTGGGAATTTTTGGTAATGGCTCTCAACTTTAAGGTCCTTCCTTAATTGGGGATGTTGAAAATTGAGGTTGTTACAAGTATTGTCCTAGACACTAAAGCAACATTGTGAGATACAATTCCAGACATATCTGCCACCACCATAAATGTGAGGGTATTGTATCTCTATGACATGAAAGTAAATGAAAATGATTCTATAGAATGCCTAAAACTTAAAGTTGTAAGTCATGAACTTATTATCTAGAATGACCAAGCTTTCAAAATATTTGTCAAAACCCACTTCCTCTTTTGAAAAATGAAGATAATCAATAAGATATGGTAAAAGCATACGTAAAACCTTCAACCAAATATCTTATTAGTCATATAGATGATCAGTATAAATAGTTAATTCCTTTTATTCTTATGTATTCTAACACCTTTTTTCCAATTCTTAGTGATAATGGACTTTAACTTGGTTTTTAGTTGTTCTACTTGTTCAAGCATTCCATATCTTGGTATCTAGACAACTCTTCAGTGTGGTAGATCTCTCAAAGTATATTTTGCTCGAAATGGAATCGGACTTTCCATAATGGATAAAGGATTAGGATTCTTCAAACAATCCAATTCATTTGCTACACCATTACATTGCCATTATTTAGTAAATCTTTCCATCTAGCCCTCTTGTGTGTAGTCTTGGAGCTGGCACTCCAAGAGAAAATTGAATTGATTTAGTTCTTCCACTGTGTTTGGATAGTCCTCAAGAATGGAAAGAGTATGCTTCCCAACATGTATCTTATGTATGCTTAATGATGTACACTGTAAAGTAGGTGCAATGTTAATGTCCTCCCCATGTGTACTCACTATTTCAATACTACTAAAAATATTATTGTTGACACTACAAACGCATCTCGACATGGATCAATATAATTTTTTTCTTCTTTTTACAATTGTATTGATAATTACTAGCATGATAAATAATCGACAAGATACGTATGTGTAGCGCACTTGTCTTTCACTACATATTAACTACATTTATACTTGTAGCAAATATCAAATCTTCCTATAGATGAACTACTTATCAAAAGGTAGTAAATATTATTTCCCGTACACACCATAGCTACAATTATAACTATATTTGTATGTGTTGACATAATTTTTTTAGCTCTATTAGGGTTACATATGATTTTATAGCTAAATAAATATCAAGCTACATATTTGAAAAATATAGCAAGAACAATTAGCTACCCGAGTAGCTTCATATTTTATATATAAGAAAAATTGTAGCTAAAGATTTTAGTTATAACATTTGAAATTTTTGTTAAAAATTTTTCATAGTTAAAGATCATTTTTTCAGTGTAGATATAATTGATAACGAGAATCAATGTTCCACAAGACCACATTAGATATATATGGATAGAAAAATTAATATATATTTGTATGAGCCAAAAAGAACTATTACAACCCCAAATTTTGGGTTCTTTTGATGAGAAATGTAATTTCTCTTAAATGAGCAAATAATGGTGTGATTTGTTTTGAATGAATGGATTTCGTTTACAATAGCCTTGATGATTGTGTTGTGCGCTTTATTGGCTATTGGGCCTAATAACAAGAAAAAGACCAAAGAAACTCCATTATTTGAGTAGATAAGAAAATAGAGAAAAGAGAAAAATGTGGAAACCTCTAGAAGGCAAAAGAATATAATCCAAAGTTGGATTTCGTGCCTCTTGGGTTCCTTAGGTTCCAAGGAGTCCAAAGTTGCAAAGATAATGCAAAAAGAAAAGAAAATATCAATTAAGTACTTCTTTATTAAGAAAGAAATTGAAAACAATGGTGAAATGTGGAAAATAAGTGGAAAGAGGTATAATTGAGTTAGCCTTGGTGGGATTTTGTATCCCAAGGATTCCTAATGATAAAAGGAATACCAATGAGGAAAATAAAAGAGAAATAAAGAGAAATCCTTAAAAAGAGATATATTAATAAGAAATAAACAAGATAATGAGAAATAATGGATATAGATGCATCTAGAAGGATGATGAATATCCATTAAAAAGAATTTTGAAATATTTGAGTTTCTTGGGATCCAAGGAGTCCCAATGAAGAAAAAGAAAGAGAAAATACCAATAATAGAAAATAAGAAGATAATGTGCATACATAATTAATGAATTATGTGGTTTTGTTAAGAAGGAAATATTTTCTACAAAAAGGAAATATAATTTCATGGCCAATGGGTTAAAAGTCAAGCAATAAAGAGATTAAGTAAGAGGAATTTCAAATTCCTAATATCTAAAGAACAAAGTATATTTCAAGGAGTAATGAGGAGAGAGAAGAATACTTCTCCTTGAAGGAATAGGTTTCCTTTAAAAGTGGGACTCGGTTTCTCTTGGATCAACGTCTCTAGGCGTGGATACACTCCCCTATATAAGGGGTAAGACCTTGGGATGAGTCCAGAAGATCCCACATAGTTATCTTTTCCTTCTTCAACCTTGTATCCATTCTAACCCTAACCGGAGGGGGATGGTGTGATCCCAGGAGTAATGAGAGTAGTTTGAGTACTTTGAGATGTTCCTACGTTGTTAGGGGGAGCCTTGGAAATCATATGTTCAGCTCCTTACTCCTGTGTGACGTTGTAGATGGGTTGCAGGTCAGCCATGGCGGCAAGTCTGCTGGGCTCGTTTTTGGCCAACCGACCGCATGCCAGAGACACCCTCACCTGAGAGAGGGTGCGGTGGAGGAAGGGGAAAGAGCTGTGGTGGCCGACGGGTCCATATCTGGGGGGTGAAGTCGCGCCATGGGCGGCTAGGGCAGCAGCGATCGAGCTGCGTGAGGTTGAAGACGGAGGTGGCATTGGACAGAAATGCCCCTCTGTGGGCTGAAGGACCAGCTATTTACTCAAGGGTAAAAATGACCTTTCGAAATGTTTTCAAGTCAAGCAGTGTTGCATGGACAAAGGCTACGTGGCACCTCCCTATTGGCCAAAGTAAGTGGATTAATTATTCGTAGCTCAGATTAGCACGCATAAAATATGAAAGTTGCTCAGAGAAATGAGAGGAATCCATTTAAAATATAATTGAATCATGATTCTAATTGCAATTCGAAAAAGTAATGGAAGTTATCAACTTTAATACTTTAATGATTAAGAAACCCAATTTTGAGATGATTAATATATTTAGAAGGGTCCAATGGATGATTAAAGTTAATATTAGCTTGTTAATGATAAAAAAGAACATTAATAACAAAAAGGATGAACTTTACTTGTAATTCGTTTAATTTAGAGTTTATGTGCATAAGTATGCTTTAATGGGCCTTGAAACCCTAATATTGGTAAATGCAACTCTTAATGACTTTAATTATTCAAAATCACGAATAAAGTTGAAATATGATGAATCTAAGCTATTTAAATTATAAAAATTTCTAATTGTGGATAAATACCCTTAATGTAGAAATTAGGGTTTAAAAGAGTAAAATGAAGTAAATACCCTAATTGCAAAGTAAACCTAAAAAGAAGATGAAATCCTAAAAAGGAATAGAAACCATAAGTAGCAAGATGGTTTGGATAGATTTTGATAAAAAGGAATTGCATGTAATTTTAGGATTCTTGTAATTGCTTGATTTGATGTCTTGATTGATTGGACTATTCTGTCTCAAATCAGCCTAACAGGTATGTGGTTAATTATGGTTAATTACATTAGTTTTTTGAGGGTTTTCTGAATGTTTCCTCACATTGAATGCAACCTAAATAGTATGATGTTCATAATTGCACATTATAAAGTCGCTATGATTATCACAATTATACTATAAGTATGTATTCTCGCACCTACATGCCACCCTGATGGTTGATGCAAAGAGGTCAAACCCAAGAGGGAAGACCCATGGGCACCATGAGTGGTGACCCCAGGCACCAAGCTCGGGATTGAGAAGGTGGCCTTAAGTCAATGGCAAAAGTCAAACCCAAAAGGGGGTATGCCAGGGTTAGGGCAAAAGCAGTGGAGAATGTCATACTGAAAAGCGTAAATTGGCTTGTTAATTAACCTGAATGTGATAATTAGATTGTTATCCATATTTGTAAAATTTTGGTTGTCCCCACATACCAGCATATTCTGATATGCTGACCGACGTTTTGTTTGTCGGTGTTTTAGGTACAAAATGGAAAAGGACAAATTGTAAAGCGGTATATGTGGAATTAAGTAAGAATTAAAGTACAAAGGAGGATTAGTTAGATTAGACTCCTGAAGCAGATAGAAGTAGATATCCCAATTTTTGGAAAGGTATGCAAAATTTTATTTTATACCAATTTTTAGTTTAGTTGGTAAAATATATTAATTGTTATTGATTATTTGTCGAACCTTTGATCCGGGTTATTGGTTAACGTCTTTTACCTTTTGGTCTCCCTTAATTGGGGATTACCAGGAGGCGGGGTCATTACAATTGGTATCAGAGCATAGGTTCCTCATCGAATCATTAATAATTATTAAATTTTACAAATTCCATAGAACCAAGGGAGTTATTAGAGGATTGTCTGAAAGACTGAGGTGTCTAGAAAAGGATCACGTCCAGGGGCTGGCAATATTTTCCTCTGCACCGCTAGTCAGAATACGAGGACTCCCGGATTGTGTGACTGTCTGGCCAATGTCTTAGGATATGACTCGAAATAAGATACCTTTAGGACTCTCTCATCTTGTTCATCCTTTATCAACTCAAATTCTCTAAGGACCTGAAGGATTAGGGTTTTCTCTCTTCTCCTCACCCTCTTGAGGTATGGGTAAGGTTAATAAGGTCTGAGGAATCCTCCACCAAATTAATGAAAAGCACGTAAATAAGATGTCATGGACATAAGCTTAATATATTAAGCGCAAACTAAAGAATGGATACATGCTTAGGTCGTATAACACGAGTTGTCATTGCCCTTAGGAGAGACCTGAGGATAGACCTCCTTGTCAGGAGGATGAGTAGAGAGAGTTTGTCTTGGTAGATACCTCCATTAAAAGTAGAGACCTGATACATCCTCCGAAGATGATGTTAACCCTAACCCTAAGTGGTGAAGATGACATGATGAGTTAGATGTCATGGCTGACCAGGTGTTTGGATGGAAATGCCTTTGGGATACCATACGAGCCATGAGAGGTTGGATGACCTAGTGCCTTTGGAGACTCAACCTCGAAAGAGTCGTACAGGTTTGAGCGAAGGATAGCTCCTTCATGGATGAGGTTAGAGAAGAAATAGAAACCTTACGGGCTGTTTCAAGTAGGATATAGCTTGCACCCAGAGTACATCAGTAGAATGAGCATAAGTTAAAACTAATTCCAGAAGGACAGGATGGATGGCTTATGAGATAAGCATAAGGGGCTATGGATAATCATGAGCAAACATAAGTTTGAGCATAGGCTTCACCCACGTAGAGGTATGCCTGTGAGCTTGATCCTTCATGGAGAGAGGACCTCTAATAATGAGGCTAGTTGTAGGATTAGCTCTAGAGAGAGAAAGAAGACCCAAGCAAGGAGGATGGAAGCTTAGATTCCAAGATATGAGGAACAGTGGGGAGTTGAGGATGATGCGACCTAAGTGGATGATAGTGATTGCCTTATGCTTGACCCCTGGAGGCTGATGATATATTGGTTGCCTCTAGAGGAACCAAACCCTAGAGAGAGGATGGTTCTTTTGGTACCTATGTGCCTATGGTATAAGTGGTTACCTGTTGAGATGAGAAAAAGAGTGCCTTAGACCCTGAGGAGGTTTAAGTAACCAGTTGTGAAGCATTATACCTAGTTGGTTGTCCTTGAGGAGGACTCATCTCTGAAGTGTTGCTCATATAAAAGGATCATGGGAGTACATGACATACCTTGGACATGCTTGATTCGTGGTTAAGAGATTGAGTATGCAGTTGGATACCCAAAGGAGAACCTAGGGTTCCTAGGCCTAAGAGGGGAAGTAGTGTACCTGATTCTCATGATGAGATTTGAGTCTCTATAGTTTCGAGCATGGTACTCATGTGTAGAGGAAAAGGAAACCCCTTAAGTTAAAGGTATGTTTGATGAACCCCTCACAACTAAGTTGGTCTAATGTTGAGGATGAGAACAAGTGTGACCTAGCATGGTTTTGTTGGTGTCTACTTGTGCCTTAATAGCTTGCTAGAACCAAGGATGCTCATGTGGATGTAGACCCTAAACATAAGGACGTTTGTGACCTTTGTTATCAACGTGTAGTTTCCTCCCATCCTGGGAGAGGGACCCTTTTATGGGGTGTATACCAGGTTTGTTGGTTTTGGGGTAACCTAAAGAGGTCCCATAGGATCTTGAGAAGCTAAGTGAAGAAGTACATGGTATGAGAATGAACCTACAGACCCATAGATAACCATCTCTAGTGCATATGGGTGTGTTACCATGGTGGTAACCGGTATGGGGCCTGACCAAGATAGGCAGGTCACCATGATCCCTATGAAAGGATGGAAGTCAGCCATGAATGCAGAGAGAGAGATAATGAAGTATTGGGTAAGGTTCTAAGTTGAACATGTACTATGTTAGAATCCTAAGTCTATCTAAGGGTCAGGTAGGGATAAGACCGATGGAAGTAGGAGTTGCCAAATTCCCTAGTTGCACATGACCATAGGGTCGGGAGGTAACAACTATCATTGTTCGAGGGCCATGGGTTAGGAGATTGATCACCTTCATGAACTCATGGGACCCAAAGGGCAGATGAGTAGGGCACTCTATGGATGCATAAGGGAAGAGGGATGACCCCAAAAGTGCCGGCACCCTATAGACCTAGAGGAGATGACCAAGGATTGTGTTTGGACCAAGTAGGTTCGAGACCAGTTTTCCATGGAAGTAATTTTGATATCATGGTGTTTGTGATGTAGAGACATATGTGGCATGTTGCAACTTAGATTTAAAGGTGTACCAGCAAGGTGGGATGTACCATCTCTATTCCTGGAATAGGAATAACTCTGTATTTGGACTACAACCAAATGCTTATTTCCTCTTGTTATGGGAGTGAGAGATGGGACAGTACGCATGCCATACACCAAGGATAAAGATGATGTGAGTTGGAACATTGCTACAACGTATGAGGACAGATATGATACCATACCCTTGTGGAGTGAATGATACATGGATGGTTTACAAATAGTAAGAGAAATAAGGATGTTTTTAGCAGAAGCTATGTGGAAATTACAAGTTATGCAAGGTTAAGTTTGATCACCATGATGATGAGATCAAAGAGTGTTCTTGATGAGTGTGGACTTAGAGTTTGAGATGAGATGATAAGTGGAATACATGGAAGTGTATGTCTTCAACATTACCTAATACCTAGGGATGTGAAGTGGTAATGAATGCACTGGTTGAGATATAGCTACCTAGTTTAACTGGTGGCTAGAAGAGGTTGAGGTTTCTAGGCTAACCTTAAGTGGAAAAAGAGATAAGTTTGGATAACATTTAGATATATCAATTGATCAAGTTAATGGTTGTTTGGTTAGCCAGCATAGTCCTTGATGCAGTAGAAGGATGGTTGTAGAACCTCAAATATATTTTATTTGGAAAGGAAGGTGATGAAGTCCTGATGAGAAGGGTTTAAGGTTCCTGAAAAATCGATCTTGAGGAATATAGGAAATCATGATTTTAAGATCACCATACGCCGTGATAGTAAGTGATAGTGGAACTTTGTATGCTTAAGAGGAAGTTGCATGGCGTATGTTGCCATGCAAGTCGGGAGGTGAAGGACGAGCACCAGAAACCCAGTATATCGATATAGAGGGCAAAGAGTCCCTGAGAGGGAATGGGAGTTCACCACTATGGTTGTTGTGGTAAGTCTCCCCTTGACCAAGGAAGGTCAAGATACAATGTGGGTTATGGTAGATTACCTTACCTAGATAACATGAGAAAGAACGAATGCTGTCAAGGGATGGATTCTGTTGAACTACATAAGAGAGAGAGATGGTTCAACTACACCATGATGCGAGTTCAAAAGTTCTTGAGTATGACCTAAATGTTCACTCCCATGAGGTGGAAGTAGATACCTGAAGAACTCGATGTTAGTATAGTTTAGCACCCCATACTAATGGTTAGTATGATCCAGACTAGAGGGTCTGATGAGAGCATTTGTGCTCATTCAGGGTGATACAAAGAGACAGTTCTTATGATGTGACGTTAGCCACCATAGCCTTTATTAGGATACAAGAAGTTCTTTTGGGAGGTTGTGTCGGTCACCACTTCATTAAGATGATGTTGGTGAAGGAGGCCTCGCGAAGGTCAAAAAAGAACCATAGTGTGTGTAGATGAAGCCGCTTTGATCATGCAATGGCTGAGAGGGAGCCCAGGGACGACATGAGTCGTGAGCTGATGCAAAGTAGACTGACATGCAGTTCACTGTGGGAGAGTATGTAATGTGAAAATCCGACCCCTCTAAGCTACAACTGAGAAAGCTGAGTCCCCGATATATGGGTCCATTTGAGATGGATTGGTGGAGAAGGTTGTGTTTAGCATTACCTCTTAGGATAATATAATGTATAATGTGTCACATGAGTCCGATCTAGAGCACTATGTGAGGTACCCAAGCCATGTGTTGAGCCCTGAACCTATTCAACTTTTTGAGAGGCTGGAAATGTCCCGAGTCACCTATGAGAGTACGATATACCAAGGTAAGAAAGAACTCAGATGGAAGAATATGAGATGATGAAGGTTCTTGGGAAGCACCATGGAAAGGGTGAGGCCACATGGGAGCCATGATGGACATATGAAAGGCTTATCCTGATTTGTTTGTTTGCTTGGTGGAATTTTGGGGACAAAATTCCTATAAGAAGGGAAGGATGCTACAACCCCAAATTTTGAGGTTTTTTTTATGAGAAATGCAATTTCTCTTAAATGAGAAAATAATAGTGTGATTTGTTTTGAATGAATGGATTTCGTTTACAATAGCCTTGATGATTGTGTTGTGGCTTTATTGGCTATTGGGCCCAATAACAAGAAAAAGACCAAAGAAACTCCATTATTTGAGTAAATAAGAAAATAGAGAAAAGAGAAAAATGTGGAAACCTCTAGAAGGCAAAACAATATAATCCAAAGTTGGATTTTGTGCCTCTTGGGTTCCTTGGGTTCCAAGGAGTCCAAAGTTGCAAAGATAATGCAAAAAGAAAAGAAAAGATCAATTAAGTATTTCTTTATTAAGAAAGAAATTGAAAACAATGGTGAAATGTGGAAAATAAGTGGAAAGAGGTATAATTGAGTTAGCCTTGGTGGGATTTCGTATCCCAAGGATTCCTAATGATAAAAGGAATACCAATGAGGAAAATAAAAGAGAAATAAATAGAAATTCCCAAAAAGAGATATATTAATAAGAAATAAACAAGATAATGAGAAATAATGGATATAGATGCATTTAGAAGGATGATGAATATCCATTAAAAAGAATTTTGAAATATTTGAGTTTCTTGGGATCCAAGGAGTCCCAATGAAGAAAAAGAAAGAGAAAATACCAATAATAGAAAATAAGAAGATAATGTGAATACATAATTAATGAATTATGTGGTTTTGTTAAGAAGGAAGTATTTACTACAAAAAGGAAATATAATTTCGTGGCCAATGGGTTAAAATTCAAAATAAAGAGATTAAGTAAGAGGAATTTCGAATTCCTAATATCTAAAGAAAAAGTATATTTCAAGGAATAATGAGGAGAGAGAAGAATACTTCTCCTTGAAGGAATAGGTTTCCTTTAAAGAGTGGGACTCAGTTTCTCTTGGATCAACGTCTCTGGGCGTGGATACACTCCCCTGTATAAGGGGTAAGACCTTGGGCTGAGTCCAGAAGATCCCACACGGTTATCTTATCCTTCTTAAATCTTGCATCCGTTCTAACCCTAATCAGAGGGGGATGGTGTGATCCCAAGAGTAATGAGAGTAGTTTGAGGACTTTGAGACGTTCCTACGTTGTCAGGGGGAGCCTTGGCAATCATCTGTTTAGCTCCTTACTCCTATGCGGCATTGTAGATGGGTTGCATGTCAGCCATGGCAGAAAGTCTGCTGGGCTCGTTTCTAGCCAACCGGCCGCATGCCAAAGACACCCTCATCTGTGAGAGGGCACGACGGAGAAAGGGGAAAGAGTTGTGGTGGCCGACGGGTCCATATCTGGGGGGTGAAGTCGCGCCATGGGCGGCTAGGGCAGCAGAGATCGAGTTGCGTGAGGTTGAAGACGGAGGTGGCGTTGGACAGAAACACCCCTCCGTGGGGTGAAGGACCAGCTATTTACTCAAGGGTAAAAATGGCCTTTCAAAATGTTTTCAAGTCAAGCAATGTTGCATGGGCAAAGGCTACGTGGCGCCTCCCTATTGGCCAAAGTAAGTGGATTTTGTAAAATTCATAGTTAATTATTTGTAGCTCGAATTAGCACACATAAAATATGAAAGTTGCTCAGAAAAATGAGGGGAATCCATTAAAAATATAATTTAAGGCTGATTCTTATTTTAATTTGAAAAATTAATGGAAGCTATCAACTTTAATACTTTAATGATTAAGAAACCCTATTTTGAGATGATTAATATATTTAGAAGGGTCCAATGGATGATTAAAGTTGATTTTAGCCAGTTAATGATAAAAAGGAACATTAAGAACAAAAAGGATGAACTTTGCATGTAATTCATTTAATTTAGAGTGTATGTGCATAAGTATGCTTTAATGGGCCTTGAAACCCTAATATTGGTAAATGCAACTCTTAATGGCTTTAATTATTAAAAATCGCGAATAAAGTTGAAATATGATGAATCTAATCTATTTCGAGTATAAAAGTTTCTAATTGTGGATAAATACCCTTAATGTAGAAATTAGCGTTTAAAAGAGTAAAATGAAGTAAATACTCTAATTGTAAAGTAAACCTAAAAAGAGGACGAAATCCTAAAAAGGAATAGAAACCATAAGTAGCAAGATGGTTTGGTTAGATTTTGATATAAAGGAATTGCATGTAATTTCAGGATTCTTGTAATTGCTTGATTGGATGTCTTGTTAGATTGGACTATTTTGTCTCAAATCAGCCTAATAGGTATGTGGTTAATTATGGTTAATCACATTAGTTTCCCGAGGGTTTTTCCATGTTTCCTCGCATTGAATGCAACCTAAACAGTTGGATGTTCATACTTGCAAATTATAAAGTCACTACAATTATCACAATTATACTATAAGTTTGTATTCTCGCACCTACATGCCACCCTGATGGATGATGAAAAGAGGTCAAACCCAGGAGGGAAGACCCATGAGCACCATGAGTGGTGACCCCATGCACCAAGCTCGGGATTGAGAAGGTGGCCTATGATATTGCATGACTAGAGGGCACCATGGGTGGTGACCCCAGGCACCAAACTCGGGATTGAGAAGGTGGCCTTAAGTCAATGGAAAAAGTAAAACCCAAAAGGAGGTATGCCAGGGTTAGGGCAAAAGTGGTGGAGAATGTCATACTGAAAAGCGTAAATTAGCTTGTTAATTAACTTGACTGTGATAATTAGATTGTTATCCATATTTGTGAAATTTTGGTTGTCCCCACATACCAGCATATTCTGATATGCTGACCGATGTTTTGTTTGTCGGCGTTTTAGGTACAAAATGGAAAAGGACAAACAGTAAAGTGGCATATATAGAATTAAATAAGAATTAAAGTACAAAGGAGGATTAGTTAGATTAGACTCTTGAAGCGGATAGAAGTAGATATCCCAGTTTTTGGAAAATGTATGCAAAATTTTATTTTATACCAGTTTTCAGCTTAGTTCGTAAAATTTATTAATTTTTATTGATTATTTGTCGAACCTTTGATCCGGGTTATTAGTTAACGGCTATGAACTTTCGGTCTCCCTTAATTGGGGGTTGTCGGGAGGCGGGGTCGTTACAAGAACATTTTTATAAAATAGGTAAAAAGTTGGATCTGGTTACCAATAGCTATTGTGGTGGTTTAGGGGGTGCGAGGTAGGACAATATGATATCGTCAATGATGATGGTTGATGTTCTAGATCTGGTGGGAGTCAAATCACTTATGACAAGCCAATCGTAAAGGATAACATGATCGACCAGATAAGGCATAGAAGAATCCATGGATTTTCTAGGAGGCATGTAGGTGCGGTCACAAAAGAAGATCTCTGGATGGACCATGCCCATGTAGCGGTGTGGGTGACCACATTCAAAGAGGGAATACAACCACTTGTGCTCTATGCTGCCAAGGTTGTTGGACGGGAGAGCGTGATGGGAGTGCGGTTTGTTTCATATTGATTTCTTCTTGGTTGGGCTTAGGAGAAAAGCGGAAGGGCGCATGTAGATGTGATTTACATCTTAGGGCTGAATTGGTTGAATAGAAATCAAAAGATATCAAACCAACTACACTATTTTTACATTTCAATTCGTTTGGTTGAGTGTTATTGCAAATCTCAACTGAAAAATGAAATCTCTATCGGCTCTCAATTACAAGGCGAATCAGAGAACCAAAACCGAACAGGTTTTGGGCATAGTTCCAACTTGGTCGTGCCAACTCATGTAGCTACACTATTATTTTGCCTTTTCTCCTTTGGGGGTAGGTACAACTATTCATGGTACTAGTAATAAAAAAATGCACAGCTAAATATCATCCTTCCAAACAGAAAACAAACTAACACAAGTGGTTTGAAACACGTCAAAACCAAATGACTGTAGTTGAGTTCCAATTCACATAGTTGGTTTTCCTGTTTCCCAACTACTCGTATGCATTGAATCTACCTCCATCCAGATGGGCCCTTATTGTGGTTGTTGTGGTTGTGAATCCATCATATAAGGATTCTCAAGACTTGGGTTGTGACAATCAAACCTTAAAATTGGTTTTGGTTGATGGACGTGCCTTATGTCGGCGCATATGAAAGGTATTTTTTTGCATTGCCTACTCGCAAACTCAAGATGCCTATTGTTAAAGGGGATCTTAATACATAGGACTTTGGAGAGGAGACTAGGCAAATAAAATTTGGTGATGTCTTTGATACAGAGAACTGGCAAGTAGCTTAAAAAAAAATTGACTTTTTTATGTGAGAAGAAGATAGAAAGCGGCAATCTAGGCCAGGACAATGCTTTGCAGCGGCCATGCCAAGAAGAGACGTCAGTCTCCCGCAGACGGGGGCTCTCTCTCTTTTCTCTTTGATTAGGATGAATGCCCTGATAGTAGATGGGAAATATAATGAAAGATAATGAGATATTTTTTACTTATAGACAACAAACTCTAGTCTTATATAGAGGATAGGAGGCAAATACAAGACAAATGAACTTAATCCTAATAGGTCAAGACAATTATGCTTATATAACATAATAAACTATACAATAATAACTCTAACAATAGCGTTTCTGGTTGATATGAAAATATATAAGGGTAAGGATTATTAAAAGTGCACTTTCAACCCTTGTGAATGTTATGGGTGCCTAGTCGACTGATTAAGGCCTTAGTCAGCCGATTAAAACCATTGGTCGAAAACAACTATCAGCTCTTAGTTTGTCAATAATATATAAGTGTCCTATATGATAAATTAATAAACTTAATAAACTGTATTTATCTCAATTCATTGAAAGTGAATTGGCTAATGAATATCAAGCAGGAAACTTATTGGGTTAAGGGGTTGGTTGACATCCACCTATAGTAGGTCGATGTGGAACAACCACTCAGATGTGGATCATCTTACCTAGTTGATAATATGGATACCAATCGAAAATGAAATGTAGGACTATAAGCAACAAAAGCGACCGGAGCATAAAAGAAATGCAATTTATACCCGCTGAACGTTGACGAGCTCTGTTTTTGGGCTAGTCAATCTACTTTGCATTGCAAATGTTGGCCGGCTGCGCGCATACTTTCGAGTGACATGACACATATGACATGTTGAGAAGCTCATTAAATAACCGGATTAGTACTTACTCAACTTATCAAATGACATGGAACGGTGACACAGTTTTTGTGGATTACAGTAAGTCACCTATGATGCTGTACCCATAAAAAAAGGTAGGAGTACAACGGCACCCTACTCAGTTAACCACCAAGATGGGCAGAGGGAGACATGACGGCGACACAGTTGTTATGCAGCGTAATATTGCAGTATAATGGAGGAGCTTATATTGTTGAACAAGTCAATCCCCACATTGCTTCAAATAGACAATAAACAACGGGTCTTGATTGAAGGAAGGGTGCAGCCTTATTCATTCTGCAGCCGGTTACTCAGCCTCTGGGTACGTACTTAACAGACAGTGCATCTGTTTTTCCTTTCGGTTATTTATAACCTAACAAATACACCTCATGAATCACTATTTGTTAAACTTTGCTATAAAAGCATTTGCACGCTTAGTTTTCCGTTTTCCGTTTTCCGTTTATACACTTTTTCTGACCACTTTGGTTGATTGCATCCCAAAAATATAACAAAAGCATCCAATCTGATTTCAAGCCGAAGGTTCTTTGAAAAAGTGTGTCATAGGGAGGAAACTCGGGTGGCCTTCCCAACCTAAATCGGGAGACTGAAGAATGCACACAGTAAGAACTCTTCTAAACCAGTGCCGTTTTTCTTTCTAAGGTCGATTTACTCATTTTAACGTTACTCATCAATATCTTATTCTATTCAAGTTTGTACTATACTAGTTCAATCTTTCTCGGCGCAACTCTATGTTCTTGTTTGGGAACAAATTTAGATTTGGAACTTTTAGATTAAGTGAGTTTCAAGATTTGATATGGAAAATTAGATTTACCATGTTGGGTGTTTGGGAACCCATTTGGTTCCAGTCTAAATGCTTTTCAACAACGTGTTGTGGATGGAGTTCAACATAAATTGAATTGATATATAGTTTTTTCTTGAAAAGTTACACTCGATGCCTTTTCAAATAAGACAAGCCCAAATCTACATTGGACGTTGCTGGTCCAGATAGAAGCAGGACGGAGTGTATCCAAATTAGAAAATTCTCTTATAACTAATATACCTTGTAATCTTAACTCAATCTAACATTAACCAATGCACGCTCCAGCATATCAGAATTAAATGTATTGCCATTCACAAAAGAAATAGACCCAGTCCAAGTTCAATTTTGTACCAAACACCGTCCATTCTTTAATAGTTTGAAAATATTCCATGTGCGTAATAACCCTGGGGATTTTTGCTTGTGGATTGTATAGGCTAGCCATAGCTGCTCATAGTCTAAACGTTACACCTTCACAAGTAGAGGCCTTGTGGAAGTTCTCTCCTTTTAACTCACAAGAATGAGAGGTATATCGCCCAGTTTATGAATTTCTTCTTTACATTCTAGCATGTTTATGTTTGTCAAGTGCATGTATGTTACCGCGCTCCCTCAAGAAGAACTTTACCCTTAGTTATTTGTCTTTAAATACCTAACTGCGTATGTCACCTTTAGGGACGACACATTAGGCCCTTGTTTGGGAACACACTTATATTATAAAGCTAAATTAGATTTGTTCCGAGATCGACAACGACAGAGTTGCCTTTTATCATGTTAGGTGGTAGAGAATACAGTACAGTTCCAGTTTAGAATTACCCACCGGCACATATGCTTATTGATGGGGTACGTCATGTGGCGCACTTCAAACCCCATATGATTTTATTAAATATATTGTTTTTCGAAGAAAGCCTTAATTTTGAAGAAAATTCAGAAAATTCCTTAAGGTATCAAAAATCCTAAATAACCCCTTGAGTTGGTACCCACAGTTACTCCGCCGTCAAGCCCTTTTTCTTTTTCTTTTTCTTTTTCTTTTTCTGATAGCTTCTGTACACATGGTGATTTAATTTATATATTAGTTAATTTATTTCAGATTTTGGTTAATAGATTTGATTTACAATTTCTCCTACACTATTAACACATCAAAAAATAAACTTTTCTTCGATTAGGTTAGAGAAATATCAGAATTTGTGTTCAACAGTCCCACCCGGACTGCCTTGGAGTCAGATTTTCATAAAATTTTGAAACTATAATGGCACCCTTTTTGACGAAATGTAGCTATATCTTTTGTTAGTAAGACATGTACGAACTGATTGGTAATTATTATTTTTTCTGGTACAAACTGCGTAGTGTTGGTTTGGGGTGGGTACGAGTTAGGTTGTGTTGAGTGAGGATGGGTTAATAAAAACATAGCGAAAATCATTTGTACTCACCCAACCCAATCATAAAGTCAGGGGTTTTAGCTGCTGTTTAGGTTTCGTTCATTTTGTTAAATTGTGTTTGGGTCGATGCATCGAGGTTGGGTTTAAGTTTTTCCGGTTCCGGTCTAGTATGTCTCTTGTGTCAACTGTCAAGTCATAATTTGAGTCTGTCCAAACTTTTTTTTTGTTAGTGCTATAATAGAAACAAAAATATGGGATCTGAGTTCATACATGATTTTATTACTTATAGATCAATGTTATATATTATCAAAAAGTATGGAAACACAAGGTAAAAAGTTAGCAAACAATTTGTGTCCAAGTCAGTTGGTTTGGACTATCGAATGCAATTCCAAATATTTCTTTATCCTAGACGAAATAAAGTTTAAATTTTTATCTTGGGTATGTGTTCGGCTTGTGTTCATAGAGATACTCAAGTTTGTGTTAGGAAAATATCGAACTTTTAGTAGGTTCAGTTACAGAAATATTTGGGTTTGTGTTTGATAGTCCAACCCGTACCGACTAGTTCACAAATTGTTTATAAAATCGCATACCTATACTGACATACTTCTTGACAATGTACATCTTTGGTTTATACATAATAATATCTTGTATGAACTGACAATCTATATTTTTTAATGCTATTATATGATGAAAAAATTGAAAATTTAAGCAGATTCAAAATATTTAATGCCTATGAGAACCGACCGAAATTAAGTCTCATCCGGACCGCATCGACCCCAACTGAATTTCACACAAACTGGGAGTAAGTTGGACGAACACTTGAAACTACTAAGTTTTTAGTTGGTTTGGCAAGGCACAAATGTTTTCCTTTTAATGCATACTTAAGCATCTTACTCACCCAACCCAACGCGTAGCCAGCCTTAACCATCACTGGCAACTCGTATCAAAAACAATATCAACCGTCAGTTCTTGCAAACTTTTGCAAATGATCTGGACCAAGTCATTTACGATTGGACCGTTGTACATGACCATGGATATTTCTTTAACCCAAACCACTAATTTATGTGTGTGTTAATAATGTAGGTGAATCGTAAATAAAATAAGCTAGAAAAAATCTAAAATTAATTAGGTCATGAACTAATTCAATTACCAAGTGTATAGAATCTATTAGAAAAGAAAAAATAACCAGCCAACTGATAGGCTTAATGGTTGAGTAACAATGGACAAAAACATAGGGGTTTATTTATGGTTTTTGATAAGTTAAGGTACTAATTGAGTAATCTCAAAGTTGAGGGTTTTCTCAAAAAAAATCTTTTGAAATGAGAATTTCAAGAGTTTCATTCATCTTCTTGTGGATCAAGAATGAAAAAAGGAATTTGATTCCAGTAATTGGTATGTTCAGTTGTCAAGTCAGACTTATACCTATAAACATACAAAAAAAGTCCCTCGCGTGCTTGGAATGTCTCCACATATGTTGTATGTATGGTATACCTCTTTGTTTAATCTCCCTAACCTAAGGAGGTAGTAGATCTAGGTTATGTAGTACAACAATAAACAAAGCTCACAATCTCCCTCAAAGTTGTGTTAATTTCTCATGTTATCTTTTCTCCATTAATTGTAATAATGTATGTGGACTTTCAGTTCTCATTTCAATCCTAAAATTGGCCATAGATGGGTGGAAGGGTCACCAACTTTGTTGATGACTAGGTAGTGTCAAAATCAACTTGGTAAATGTAGATGATGTTGTCCCTACATAAACTAAGTGCCTAAATTAGGCCATGAATGGCGGGAACCAAGGAACTCCTAATTGGATATTCACTTCAAAACTTAGATGAACTAGCCGATTGACATCTTGACCCCTATTAAATCATGAAGTCTAGTGTTGTGAACTATGAAGAATGACACATTTAGGTTGAGAATATGGTTTTGTAGGTCAAAAGGGCACTCTATTTCCCAGTATAGGTGTCTCAAAAGAAGACCTTCTCCAGTGAATCTTGAGTGTATATGTTATTCTTTGTGATCATCATTTGCATAAACCTTTAGGGATTTGAATATTGTAATTCATATCAGATAGCAAGGATACTAATCCACGAGGCTTTTGGACATTTGAGATGATGTTGGAACTCTATTGTGACATCAAATTCTCCAAATCATCCAACACAGGATCAGTAGGGTGACCCCTCACAACCTTTTGACAAAGAAAGAATGGGGTGTTGAGGTAATTAATGAAAGAGGAGTCCACAAGCGCTCATGAAAACCATGGGGGATGGGGTTAGACCATTAAGGTAATATATATGTCCTATAAGAAAGATTCCAATTTTCCTTCAAGGAAACAGCGAGTCTTTGTCTACTATTATGGGAGTGGGAAGCTGTTGCAGCATGAAGCCATCTCAATGTGGCATTTCATAAGCATGTTTTCAACTAGGATGGAATTATTAGCAATCTTCCACTTTTATGGTTTTCTGTGGAATGGAATGTATGAGAACCGATTCCACGATGCTTGAGGAAAATGGGAAGCACTAGCGGTCACAAGAAGAGCCTTCTATTTATTTAGTGAGGAAGAACCTTTGTAATTCGGTTCCCATATCAGCTCTTCTGGTAGGATAGGAAAAATTCCCATATCAGCTCTTCTGGTAGGATAGGAAAAAGGACATGTACACCATGGATAAGAGTTGGGACTTCCTTTTCCAATATTTCAAAAAAGGCACCCCTATTCCACCAAATTTTATTTGTTGGTAGAGATTAATTTCAATATTCGTCCTTGTAAAAGGGAGGATGGGTTCAACTCATCCTTTGTCCAAACAAAATGTTTGTCATCTTGATGCAAAATCCACATGATTCCAAATAAGAGGAGGGAAAGAGGCACCACAATTTTTTCCACTAGTAAAAAATGTAGGAGTTGCTTTTTAAGATGGTGATTAGGTTGCATCTAATTGAAGGAAAATTTTTAGTTTTGGCAAAAGAAAGAATGAAGACAAAACCAAAGAGGTATTTAAGTTTTCACATATTATTTTAATCATACAAGACTTACAGATTTCTCTAAAGTACTTGAAGTTGAGGCTGCCTATTTCAATAGGCTGAAAGACACTGCCCAGTGCACCCAATGTGTAGCGCCCCAATCTCACATTAACCGCAAACCACGAGATTAGGACTCGGTAGGTGGAATTTCACATATAAGCCAACCATTCATCACTTTTTAAAACAATTAACAACATTAATAGGAAAAACTGATTTATACTGTAAATGAAACTAAACAAGCTGCGGAAGCATTTCTATTAACTGACAAGAAATATAAACAGAGTCAACAACAATTTACATTGTTCAACATAAGATAAAGCATAACAGTTAATTACATCTGTGTACACATTCTCTCTCTCACTCACACCTTGTCCCGAGGATCGAGGGGAAAGGACTAAGAGACCTCTAGCTAGACTAACTACAAACCTTCTATCAACTAAACGTTAGGATGAAACGATCCTTCCGATTCCTGATGCTGATGCTGACCTGAAAATGTTTGAGTAGAGGGATGAGTCTACTCGCTCAGTGAATAACATTTCACTTAGCTATCACTAAACAACTCGTCAGATTTATTAACTGAAAATAAATAGGTATACAGTTCAAACAGGGCAGTTCTATTAACATAGCAGATATATAGATAATAATCACATTTCTAAGCATCAACCGATATTTCAGGTAAATGAACAGTTATATAAATTTACTGTGAACCTACTTGATTATTTATTCATTTTATTATTATGCCCTAAATATATGTAGTATACTCTGCATATAAAGATCCGTAACAAATCCATGCTACGGTCCCACCGTACAAGACTTAGCGACACACCCGGGAAGTGCTAAGTCTGACTACTCGTCCTGGTCTGCACAGGACACAGGCTCCTCGGCCTCATCGCACAACCACGTGTGCTCCCGACTTCTCCTTTAACCTGAGTACACCGGCGGAGAGTCACAGGGTTACCTTCGTGACACAAGTACGAATGGTGTTAGATAACCAAGTTTTCTTTTGTTATCGCAGTGCCATCGTGACACAAGCACGATTGTTGTTGGACACTGCCTCTCTTTCCTCGTTTGTCCGCGACACAAGCACGGATGATGTTGCAACACGAGTTTCACCCCAAAGTTGCATACCCGTCTAAGGGGTTCTACGGTGTTAGGGCATCTAGGTCTATTAAATAACAGATAACAATTTAACAGAAATATCACATTACCACTGTAAAACACAGAATTTCCTCTTTCTCATCATTCTTATCACGCATTTCAAGTTCCAATGAACTTATCATACTAAAAAGTACATGTTACACTGTTTATAGGTCATATCAACTGATACTGAAGCAAATAAGCATATAAATGAGTTAAATAATGATTTCTAAATGAACTGCCACTCACCACTTGAAACTCGGCCGAACACTATGGAACTCGGCCGAACGCTTCCCAGATTCTGAAACTCAGCCGAACAATCTCGGCCGACCAACTCACCGCTTGAAATACCTACAAGGAAACTCGGCCGATCAGAACCTAAACTCGGCCGACAAAAACGCTGTTCGCTTATCTAATTAGGAAACTCGGCCGACCAAAGACTCAAACTCGGCCGATCCAAAAACGCTGTATAATTGCCCTAAACAGGAACTCGGCCGACCGAATTGAAACTCAGCCGAACCGCGCACAGGCAAAACATAAAAACGGCCTGCAAGAGTCGATTTCTATTGAATCGACGGGCAAATCTCGAACAAGCACCGCAAAACGATCACAATCGATGCATATGACTAAACCGCACCTGAAGGGAAGAAAGAAACGAGCTAGGGTTGCTCCGTGCACCCCAATCTCTTGATCGTTTTCCCTGCAAACGCAGCTCCAGCTGCAAATCCGAATCAAATTGACGGAGAAGGAGATCCACGGAGGGAAAGGACGAACTGCAACAGCTGATCGGAGCAAAACGAAGCTCCAGCGCTTCTCCCCTCTCAGCTCCCTCTCTCTCTCTCTCTCTTTCTCTCTTTCTCACGCAAGGGAGGAGAACGCAGAAGCATTCTCTTGTTTCTGTGAAAGTGAAACGAGATAAGGAAGAGAGAAAGGATAAGGAGGAAAACTTAGGAGCCTAAACGCAAAGTTCAAAAACTACAAATGGGTCCCTATAAGCCCAAAAACTTGCAACTTTTGACTCGAAGGTCGGATTTGAACGATTTCTCTGGCAACGCTTCAAGCGTAAGATCCTACACGCTTTAGAAGCTAGAAAACACACTAAGCACATATCATATCCCTTTTAAACATTATTAACAAAAACAAGCTTATGACTTAACACATCAGCTAATCACATGCTTAACAACATACTTACGGGATAAGCTCGACGCGGGTCGTAACAATCTCCCTCCCTTATAAGAATTTTGTCCCGAAATTCTTAGAAGAGAAAAGGAAACTTGCCACGCATCTCAGACTCTAGTTCCCACGTAGCTTCCTCAAGATTATGGTTTCTCCATAAAACCTTCACTAAAGGAATCTCGCGGTTCTTAAGCTTTTTGATCCGGTGATCAACTATCTGCACTGGTCCTTCAACATAGGATACATCTGTTTTAAGCTGTGCCGGTTCTGGATCTAAAATCTTTTCTGTACCGGGATGACACTTTTTCAGCATAGATACATGGAAGACATCATGAAGATTTGCCAACTCAGACGGCAAATCCAACCTGTAAGCTACAGGTCCAATCCTCTCAACAATAGGATATGGACCCATATACCTAGGGGTCAACTTACCCCTTTTTCCAAACCTCAGCACTCCCTTCCACGGTGAAACCTACAAGTAGACCTTGTCACCAACCTCAAACTCGAGAGGTCGACGTCGTCTTTCTGCATAACTTTTCTGTCTATCCTGAGCAGCTTTCAACTGATCCCTAATCACTGATATCTTTTCTGTAGTTACATCAACTAGCTCAGGTCCAAGAATTTCCTTCTCACCCACCTCGTACCAACAAACTGGCAATCTACACTTCCTACCATAAAGAGCTTCATATGGAGCCATTCCAAGACTTGAATGGTAGCTATTATTATATGCAAACTCCATTAGGCTTAAGTGTTCTTCCCAGTTGCCTCTAAACTGTAGCACGCATGCTCTCAGCATGTCTTCAAGGGTCTGAATGGTCCTTTCAGATTGACCATCTGTCTGTGGGTGAAACGTTGTACTGAACTTCAGCCTTGTGCCCAACGCATGATGTAACTGATTCCAGAATCTAGATGTAAACTTTGGATCTCTGTCAGAAACAATGGAAACTGGAATCCCATGTAATCTGATTACCTCATCCACATAAACTTTAGCCAGCTTTGAAGCGTCATAGGTTGACTTGATTGGAAGAAAGTGAGCAGACTTAGTCAGTCTATCCACAATCACCCAAATCGAGTCCGAACCCTTAGGCGTCCTGGGTAATCCTACCACAAAGTCCATCGTGATATGTTCCCATTTCCATTCTGGTATAGGAAGCGACTGCAAAATACCAGCAGGTTTCTGATGTTCAGCCTTAACCTGCTGACACACCCCGCACCTCGCCACGTATTCAGCCACATCCTTTTTCATGCCAGACCACCAGTACAGCTCTTTGAGGTTCCTGTACATCTTTGTGTTACCTGGATGCATTGCATACATAGAAGTATGCGCTTCCTCAAGAATCTGCTCTTTCAACTCACTGTTCTCAGGTACACATAACCTATCATGAAGATACAACATGCCTTCATCAGAAAACCTGAACTCTGTTCTCTTACCTTCTGACATTTCCTGCATGATTTGCCACAGCTCTTCATCACTCTGCTGCAAATCCTTAATCTGATTATAAAAAGTAGGTCTGACTTGCATCTGAGCAATCAACCCACTCTGTCCTGTCACATCCAAGTCCAAGTTCAATTTTCGCATATCTACAAGCAAGTCTCTCTTGAAACATGCCATAGAAAATGCATTAGTTGTTGAACTTGACTTTCTACTCAAAGCATCAGCTTCAACATTCGCCTTACCAGGATGGTAATCGATTGTCACATCATAGTCTTTAATCAGCTCAAGCCATCTGTGCTGTCTCAAATTCAAGTCTCTCTGAGTGAAGATATATTTCAGGCTCTTATGGTCTGTAAACACCTGACATGTCTCACCATACAAGTAGTGACACCATGTCTTAAGAGCATGAACTATAGCAGCTAATTCCAAATCATGAACAGGGTAATTCTCTTCATTCTTCTTAAGCTGTCTAGATGCGTAAGCTACAACTTTGCCTTCTTGCATCAGTACACAGCCCAAACCTCTCCTGGAAGCATCACAGAACACTGTATAGCCTTTTTCTGTTTCAGGCAAAACCAACACTGGTGCTGAAGTCAACCTTTTCTTCAAAATCTGAAAACTTCTCTCACAGTTATCAGACCAAACAAACGGTACGTCCTTCCTCGTCAAGCGTGTCAAAGGTGATGCTAAAACACTGAAATTCTGTATGAACCTTCTGTAATAACCTGCCAAACCCAAGAAACTTCTGATCTCAGTAGGAGTCTTAGGCTGTTCCCACTGAAGTACAGAATCAACTTTCTTAGGGTCAACACTAACTCCACCTCTCGAGATAACATGTCCAAGAAATGCTACCTCGGCCAACCAGAACTCGCATTTGCTAAATTTAGCAAACAAATGGTGTTGTCTCAACAACTGCAACACTACTCTCAGGTGTTTCTCATGTTGTGCATCGTCTCTGGAATAGATCAGAATATCATCTATAAAAACTACAATAAACTGATCTAGAAATGGTTTGAAAATTCGTTTCATCATATCCATAAAGGCTGCTGGGGCATTGGTCAGCCCAAACGACATGACCAAAAACTCATAATGCCCATACCTGGTTCTGAAAGCTGTTTTGGGAATATCAGAAGCCTTTATCCTGAGCTGATGATATCCGGATCTCAAATCAATTTTTGAAAAGATCGTCGCTCCACGCAACTGATCAAACAGATCATCTATTCTCGGCAATGGATACTTGTTCTTTATAGTGATCTTGTTCAGTTGCCTGTAATCTATATAGAGACGCATGGTACCATCCTTTTTCTTAACAAACAGGACAGGAGCACCCCACGGTGAAGAACTGGGTCTAATGAAACCCTTATCTAGCAACTCCTGTAACTGCACCTTGAGTTCCTTCAACTCTGCAGGTGCCATTCTATAGGCTGGCAGTGCTACTGGATGACTACCTGGATATATCTGAATTTCAAAATCAATATCTCTCACAGGAGGTAAGCCTGGTAACTCTTCTGGAAAAACGTCAGAGAACTCACGAACCGCAGGCACATCATAAACACTGGCGGTGCTCTTCTCTGCTCTGATGTCAACCACATGAGCAAGGAATGCTTCACATCCTTTCTTTAGCATCTTATCAGCTACAGCAGCCGATATTATGCACGTAGGCAGAACTTTCCTGTCTCCAGTAAAGACACAAGAAAATTCCCCTAATTGAAAGGTAGCTTCTTTCTTCCAACAATCGAGTTGCACTCGATATGTCTCTAGACAATCCATACCCAAGATGACTTGAAAGGTATTTACATCCAAGGGTATGAGATTAGCAGCAAAGGTGAAACCTCCAAAAGATAACAAGCATCCGGGACAAGACTCGGATAAAACTGTTGGCCCACCTAGTGGAACCCTCAACACTAACTCATTTGCCAACTCTTGAGTTAACAGATTAAGTTCATCAACTAAAGAACGTCGTATAAAAGAGTGAGTAGCTCCCGGATCTATCAAAACTGAAACTGGTATACTATTAAACAAAAGCATCTCTCCTGTAACAACTTATGAAGAGATTATACCTTCCTGAGGTGTCAAAGAAAAGAAACGTGCTGAAGCTCTCCCTCTGCCACGCTGTCCTCTCTGACCACTCCTGCCACTAGACACTCCACCACCTCTAGAACCAGAAGCCACAGAGGAACTCGGAACATCATGGTATTGAGGCTGGAAAGCTTGCGATGTTGCTTGTCGAAGCTGAGGACATTCCCTTTTGACATGTCCTATCTGTCCACAGGCATAACAACCAGAACTCCAACACGGTCCAGTATGTGGCCTTCCACATTTGTCACATGGAGGTAACTCTTGCCTCTGAGGACCTGTCACTGACATTGACGACCCAGAAGACTGTCCACTATCGGCACTGCCCCATCTTCCTGGGTTGTATCCTCCTCTGCCTCTAGAAGTAGTGACATTCTCAGATCTTTGCCTGCCGAAACAACCCAAGCCACGCCCAAGTTTAGAAAAGAAACCTCTACCTCCACCTCTGTATCCACTACTGGATTGCCCTCTACTGAAGTCTGCAGATCTCTTCTTAGACTCAGGCACCTTGTCAGCATTCACAGATTCTTCAACTTGTCTAGCAGCCTCGACAAACTCACCAAAGTTCTCTCTGTTCCTCCTACTAGTAGCAGAAACTGTATGCCGAATCTCTGGCCTTAGCCCTTCCTGAAACCTTCTGCATCTTTCTATGTTGTCGGGAACAAGCTGCGGACAGAAATTAGCTAACCGTGTGAAAAGCGCTTCATACTCTGTAACTGTCATGTTCCCCTGCTTAATATTCTGCAACTGCCTGATTTTCTCATTAAGAAAAGTGGGTGGATAGAATTTAAGATGAAACTCCTCAGAGAAATCCTGCCAGGAAAGCTCTATACCTCCCCTCTTTTCTTCCACACCACGCCACCACAACTCTGCGTCGCCTGTCAAAAGGTAGACTGCACGATTGATCTTCTTATCTTCTGAAAGCTCCATCAGACGAAAGACCTTTTCTATCTGTCTAAACCACTCATCAGCTTCGGCGGGATCTGTGGTGCCACTGAACTCTGTGCCACCAAGCTTCTTCACAAGCTCATAAGATCGCATCAGATCTTTACTGCTGGTAGAAGAAGATTCTCGCCTATCAGCCTTGTACCTTTCTTTGGTCTCCAGGAACATCCTGTACATTCGGGATGCATCATCCACGTGGTCACCACCACCTGGACCCAAATACAAAGGATCGGGGCCAACATGGCTTTCAGCCTGATCATCACGATCAAAGCCTCTTCCTGCCATCTGCAATGATATAACAGAATATTTCCTGTTAGAAAACTACAGATAGAAGAAAGACACTTAAACCTTAATCATATTGGTCTCTTATCGTCCCCTGACCTTGAGTAACTAAGTACTCAAACCTCGCTCTGATACCAAAAATTGTAGCGCCCCAATCTCACATTAACCGCAAACCACGAGATTAGGACTCGGCAGGTGGAATTTCACATATAAGCCAACCATTCATCACTTTTTAAAACAATTAACAACATTAATAGGAAAAACTGATTTATACTGTAAATGAAACTAAACAAGCTGCGGAAGCATTTCTATTAACTGACAAGAAATATAAACAGAGTCAACAACAATTTACATTGTTCAACATAAGATAAAGCATAACAGTTAATTACATCTGTGTACACATTCTCTCTCTCACTCACACCTTGTCCCAAGGATCGAGGGGAAAGGACTAAGAGACCTCTAGCTAGACTAACTACAAACCTTCTATCAACTAAACGTTAGGATGAAACGATCCTTCCGATTCCTGATGCTGATGCTGACCAGAAAATGTTTGAGTAGAGGGATGAGTCTACTCGCTCAGTGAATAACATTTCACTTAGCTATCACTAAACAACTCGTCAAATTTATTAACTGAAAATAAACAGGTATACAGTTCAAACAGGGTAGTTCTATTGACATAGCAGATATACAGATAATAATCACATTTCTAAGCATCAACCGGTATTTCAGGTAAATGAACAGTTATATAAATTTACTGTGAACCTACTTGATTATTTATTCATTTTATTATTATGCCCTAAATATATGCAGTGTACTCTGCATATAAAGATCTGCAACAAGTCCATGCTACGGTCCCACCGTACAAGACTTAGCGACACACTCGGGAAGTGCTAAGTCTGACTACTCGTCCTGGTCTGCACAGGACACAGGCTCCTCGGCCTCATCGCACAACCACGTGTGCTGCACAACCACGTGTGCTCCCGACTTCTCCTTTAACCTGAGTACACCGGCGGAGAGTCACAGGGTTACCTTCGTAACACAAGCACGAATGGTGTTAGATAACCAAGTTTTCTTTTGTTATCGCAGTGCCATCGTGACACAAGCACGATTGTTGTTGGACACTGCCTCTCTTTCCTCGTTTGTCCGCGACACAAGCACGGATGATGTTGCAACACGAGTTTCACCCCAAAGTTGCAGACCCGTCTAAGGGGTTCTACGGTGTTAGGGCATCTAGGTCTATTAAATAACAGATAACAATTTAATAGAAATATCACATTACCACTGTAAAACACAACATTTCCTCTTTCTCATCATTCTTATCACGCATTTCAAGTTCCAATGAACTTATCATACTAAAAAGTACATGTTACACTGTTTATAGGTCATATCAACTGATACTGAAGCAAATAAGCATATAAAATGAGTTAAATAATGATTTCTAAATGAACTGCCACTCACCACTTGAAACTCGGCCAAACACTATGGAACTCGGCCGAACGCTTCCCAGATTCTGAAACTCGGCCGAACAATCTCGGCCGACCAACTCACCGCTTGAAATACCTACAAGGAAACTCGGCCGATCAGAACCTAAACTCGGCCGACAAAAACGCTGTTCGCTTATCTAATTAGGAAACTCGGCCGACCAAAGACTCAAACTCGGCCGATCCAAAAACGCTGTACAATTGCCCTAAAAAGGAACTCGGCCGACCGAATTGAAACTCGGCCGAACCGCGCACAGGCATAACATAAAAACGGCCTGCAAGAGTCGATTTCTCTTGAATCGACGGGCAAATCTCGAACAAACAGCGCGAAACGATCACAATCGATGCATATGACTAAACCGGACCTGAAGGGAAGAAAGAAACGAGCTAGGGTTGCTCCGTGCACCCCAATCTCTTGATCGTTTTCCCTGCAAACGCAGCTCCAGCTGCAAATCCGAATCAAATTGACGGAGAAGGAGATCCACGGAGGGAAAGGACGAACTGCAGCAGCTGATCGGAGCAAAACGAAGCTCCAGCGCTTCTCCCCTCTCAGCTCCCTCTCTCTCTCTCTCTTTCTCTCTTTCTCACGCAAGGGAGGAGAACGCAGAAGCGTTCTCTCGTTTCTGTGAAAGTGAAACGAGATAAGGAAGAGAGAAAGGATAAGGAGGAAAACTTAGGAGCCTAAACGCAAAGTTCAAAAATTACAAACGGGTCCCTATAAGCCCAAAAACTTGCAACTTTTGACTCGAAGGTCGGATTTGAACGATTTCTCTGGCAACGCTTCAAGCGTAAGATCCTACATGCTTTAAAAGCTAGAAAACACACTAAGCACATATCATATCCCTTTTAAACATTATTAACAAAAACAAGCTTATGACTTAACACATCAGCTAATCACATGCTTAACAACATACTTACGGGATAAGCTCGACGCGGGTCGTAACACAATGCCTCCAGTTACTGCCATCCTGGGATTGCTAGAAAAACTCCACCAACAGGACGTCCAATTTATCAATAATCTCAGAGGGGCATCTAGGTAGAAACAAAGGATAAGGAAATAGAAGAGAGAATATGTAGGATTAGTTCTATCATAAATGATAGAAGTTTTGATTTTCATGATGCTACCTATGATTGCGCCTCTCAACAATATTGTTGAAATGTGCAAGTTTTCTCCATCGTTATTGATGGGGAATCTAAGTGAGGTGATGATGTACTCCTATCTACCTTGGTCCAAAACATGGGCGATCTTCACAATTTGGGTTTCATCCATGTTTTGTAATAGCATGTTCGATGCGTGTATGTTAATGTAATAGCACATAAAAATCTCATAAGATTGTTGAAAATCTTACAGCCTTTAGGTTGAGTGGGCCTTTGAGTTGAGTAACAAAATAATATCTTATAAATAAATAAGAAAGGGCACACCAAATAATGTCCTCTAGTTTGGACCAAGAGTCTTGTTCCATTATAGAGAATCTCTTTGTGAACTTGCATAAGCACACTTAAAAAGGATGAAGAGGAAGGAGGACAAGGAGTTGTCCTATTTTATGCCTCTCTTTAAGGTGATGAAACCCCTCATAATTCCATTCACATGCACTGGTTCCTAAGATCCCTAAAATGTGTTAATGTGTCATGCAATAATAGGAGAAGTATATCCTAAAGGGAGTTCCAATTAATTTGATCCTATACATGCCACAAGTCCACCCGGACAAGCATGTCATGGCCATATTTTGCATAATAGAGATCAAGGATGAATTCTTTCATGAGACATTATTGTTCATGAGGTGTTTACCATGGATAAAAGCATATTGATTTGGGTATAGAAAAGCATGTATCACCTTTGCAACATGTCTACTGATAACATTGGCAAGGATATTTAGTGAACCATTATCCATAAAAATGGTATAAAATTAAATTCAAGACCTCATGGGGCCTTCACATCGGGGATAAGCATGAATATACTTCCCAGGATGCTCATGGGAGTTTTCCCTCCTAGAAAGAACTAGAAAGAAAGTTTCACTAGTTCCATCTAAATCACCTACTCAGAAAATAAATGAAACATAGATTCCGAATTGTCCACTCTTAGGGTGATATTGGGGACATCAAATGAAGGGTGGATATAATATCCTTTTAAATAGATACATCAAGAAAGGAAAGATTACCCTCTGTCAAGACCAAGTGTGGGATAGAATCTAGGATAAAAGTGTTATATAGAGAGGGGTCTAGGAAGAGAGGAACATCATGTTGAAATAGGACACTAACAACTTGATACAAATTAATATCACCCTCCACTGTGCTCTATAATGAGATTTTGGATGGATCTTCTCTTCCTCCTAGCTATCTTTGAAATGAGTGGGCAAGAACTTTTTATTACAGTCCTCGATGGCAAACCACTATAGGTAGGATTTTTTCCTCTAAATGTATTCTCCATGCCAAGAATTTGTATAAGCCCGACTTATTCATCACATAGTTCCTTCTTAGGATTGTCAATGGGATTCCTGTCAAGTGTCATTTGTAGTGCATCCACCACATCAAGTCTTTGATAATTTTTAGAATGTCATCAGAAACCATTTTCTTCTAGGCTTTGAGTCCCCTACAACAGTTATAATGTTATGAAAAGAACCAAAAGTTAGGGTCTCCTACCCCTCTATGATCCATAGGTGCTGAATAGTTTGTAGGAAAGTGGGGTGACTTTCCCGTATAGATAGGAAGGATTAGCGACCTTAAGGAATGGGTTGTACCTAGAAGGGAAGAATATCAACAAATGGATAAACTGAACACATATATTAAATGTTCAATGTCATGAAATCAAGAAAATAACAAGTACAACATATCTAAAAATCACAATATACAAAATGATGTTTGGCAACATATTTGTTAAGTAAGTTACAAATGATGGAGATTCTAAGTTCCCAATTTTCTCTTTATTGCAAGATATATTCAAATTTTGTTGAAATTATCACTCGGGTAAGAATGATTGATACTAGACATTGATTGAATTTGTATGAAATTCACAAAGAAAAAAAATGTATTTTTTGTAGTGGATGTTATATTCCAAAAAACTCTAAAGACACCCATGGATAATTGTTTCAAGTTATAAAATAAACTTTGTTGTAAATTAGGCATGATTTGTGTTTGTAACTTTTAAAATCTATATGTAGAGCTTGGGAAAATATTTATCTCCACTTCTCTCATTCAGTAGGAACAAGTTAGTCTTATCATTAAAGGGTCAACTAATTTCTATAATCCACTAATTGTGCCTCCCATAACAAGTTATTATAGTCATTAAAAGGTCAACCACTTCCTCGTCAACTAGTATAGTCATTTATTGACTTTTTGCCGTAGTTGGTAAAAAATCATACAACTTGCAATGAAGCTCAACCAAATAAATCTGAATGATTCCCATTAATCACCATTGTTTATATTGACCCTAGAATAAATTCAAAAAATGATAACTAAATATAAATATACCTTGTCCTCGTTAAATAAGTTTTTTCATCCTTATAAACACAACAATTAATGTAAAATATAATTTTTGAAAAAATAAAACTTTTTGTCTTCTTATTGGCATCTTGTCACCTCATCATAAGGGACTAGCATAAACCATAAACTTTATAAAAAAATATAGCAAGCATACAACTCATTACAATATTAGTTTGGCTTTACTTAAACTACTACATTATCACAGGATAATTTATCAGAAAAGTCCTACTTATGTATGAATTCACCAATAAATGAGTGGGCTTGCATGCCCCCAAACCTTGTCTTTGTCATTTCAACATAAGAATATATTATTTGTCTTACCCTAATAATTTAATGTTCTCAACCACAAAGATGTATCGTAGTTTGTCCAACATCAGATCTCATTAAGAAACATGATAAAATTTAGGGAAAGGTACATCATTAAAATCCAAACTATTCAGATTGATGTGTTAGAGACAACTATAGGGAAAAAGGGGTGCTTAAGACCATCGGTAGGGTCAAAAATTCTCAAGAACCATTCATGTTATGAATAAGAAGGTGGATGATCATCAGAGGCCCATGCTTTATCATAAACATACATTACCTATACTCAAGTGATTAAAGTTAATATGTTTTGGGGAAATAAGTGACTAAGAGAAGTATTTAGCATCTGGAACCTAGTCAATATTGTAGGTTTTGATACGATCAAAATGGTATACTATTTTTCTATATTTGGATCTAGCATAAAAATGATACAATTTTTGTATATTTTGATTCGAAACTATATGGAAATGGGGGTGTTACCACATATTGGGTGAAGAAGGGTGGTCGTCGGTCATGCATCGCATGGCCATCGCCACTCCCAATCTCATGTATCTAAGAGACATGACTTTGGAGCATGTGGCACATGCTCACTAGCACTGGCCCAATTAATATCAATCATCATATGAGCTTGGAGGGAGAGGAAAAGGGGTGGCTGGGTGGATTTAGGTCTTCTAATATGGGTTTCCCTAGATTTGGTGGCTAGTGATTGTTATTCCCTGCCTGACCTTTCCTAAGCACTTGCAATGGATCTGCGCTTTTTGCTACACAGAGAAGGGGGACCACATAAATATGATGCCTCTACAAGGCCCGCAAACCTGCCACCCAACTCTGCAACAGCCTCGAGAGTCTAGAGTTTCCCTTAGCCATGATTGAGGGAGTACAAAGAGCATGAATGTCCAAGAATGTAGAGTAGTGACGCCGTCCTTCCAAAGGTATATGATGGAGCAAGGATGAAGCTCTAAGCTACAAACAAAAGGGAAAAGAGGGGGAAAAGAGAGAAGAAACCAAAGGGGGAAAATGGGGCTATGATTGATGTAAGGGATGAGAAAGAGGGTATATTGGTAGACCCAAGGTGGAGTAGGTGGTGACAACGCCACCCCCACCAACTATATGAAGGTTGAATAAGAACTCATAGTCATCTGATTAAGGGGGTAGAATATGTGTTACATGATTGCATGGCTCATATTAGCCCAAAAAGGATATAAATAGGTCATATAATATTTTGAAAGGGGGAGGAAACACGCCACTTAATTGAGATGCATGTCCAATTAGGCCCAATAAGGGTCAAAAATCCAATAAATCAAGAATTGAGTAGGCCTTTTTAATGGCCATATCCTTTGATTTATATCTCCCATTGATGTATATGTTTGTGTCACTGGATTCATGATTGAAAACTCTACAATATGAAATATATTAAAGAGAAAGAATGACACATTTATGTGATTCGATGTAGTTTCACGATAGTGATACATTGAAGTATGACACTTGGTTCAATACTCAAATCAAAGTCACATATTGTAAATTAATCATCAATGTGACAAAATTGGAGTATCACAAAAGTTAAGCTATGGAATTGATATATTGGTGAGTATAAAGGTTACAATAAGAGAGGGATAAAGTATATTACATGATAGAGAAAGTCATGTTGTAGTATCTGTCCCTAATTAAAAGAAATTTCATCCTCAAAATTCATCAACATTTTAGATAAGGGTCAAAGTCAATATTTATTACATTTAGGTAACCAAACCTATGTGTCAAGGCATCCACAACAATGGGGTGTGCGCTTAGGTTGTCATCATCAAGGATGTACCCATCCCAAATATATATGCATCACTATATGTTCTAATATATTATGACATCACAATTATATTATATTTTTTCACACCCCTTATCTTCACTATATTAGGGTTTTGTCTGTGTACAAATACGATCCCACCATGTCTTATCAAAATTTATGTTATCAATTTCTCAAATGAGAATGATATTGTCTTAAATTCCATTTATGTTTATTATCACCCTTATATTTCCTCATCAAATTGAAATTGCATACATGGTTTAGATTAGCCCCAAGAATCTTCCAAAATGATAATTAGGTTCATTACTTTTCATTTTGGGTATTAAATCAAAAATTTATACATCAAATAGGATCCAAACACATCATAATCTTATGTTCATATTTCAATCTTACATCTTTTTGTTTATGGTATGGTTTCATATCTGGTTAAGATTGTATGAATTATCATGCATATATCATGTTTTTAACTTAAGTGAGATTGTTTCGTGTATCAAGCATCATATGAGGAATGACACTATCATAAATATTGAGGCTTTCTTAACTATCTCGCTTAAAGTTAAAAGAACTTCACAAGATCATGTTACTCAATCTCTGACTTGTCTATGTTGAGGAAAAATGTACTAAACACCAATAAATACCCATTCCAAACTTTATAAAACTTTTAAAAAGAAGGGAAACCCTTAGATTCCTTCAAATAGAACCACTAACCTGACTATGAGGACCATCACATAGGTCACACATCATATACATCACCTTAGGGTTTTGGGGCATATCCCTCGCCTAGATGGAAAATATACATACATTCAAATGCCTCTTCCTCTAGGGTTAGATCTTTCATAGGAAATATAGGGTTCAACATTATTAGAGGAACCATAAACTAGGTGACTCAAGTCACATAATAGTAGTAATCAAGCTAGGGAGTCGTCATCCTGTATTTTATCATGCTCATATTTTAACATTTCATATATTTTGCAATTCAAGTACTTTGACCTTCTCCCATGTCGGGTTGAACCACATCAAGAGTTCTCCCATATCGTATGTCCCATGTTAGAGTTCCTACTTTGTAAAGATATTGAGACCTATTTTTGTCCTAAATCGTGTTCCACTAGCCATATCTCAATCAAAACTAGGCATACACAAGCATGCCAACCCACTATCTATGTGTAGCACATCAAACAAGATTATGTGTCATATGTGATTCTAAACTCATCTCATGTCATCAAAACATACTTGAATCCTTCAACATAAGCTTAGATCATTTTGAAAAAAATTCATAACACCAACAACAACATGAATAGTGATATCAACATTGATATTAAACTTAGATCATATAGGATACTTACTAGCCTTAACTTATTATGTCTCCAAAATATATAGAGACTGTAACTATTGTAAGGAGTGGGACCCAATAGGGGATCCACTCCCTCTAAATTCAAAGAATAAACCCATCTAATCCAAACATACTGAAAAGGTATGTTGGAATAGGTGAAAATTTTTCATTTCTCAAATAATATATAGCAATTGAATAATAATTCATAAATATCTTCGATTTTATAAAAGTATATCATCATCTCCCACATGGGGTCTACGTGAAAGTTACAACATCAGGATCTATGTCGAGGGATATCTAAACTATCTCAAGTCCATCTCCTTGAGAGTCATCTCCATAAGCTAGGCCCAAATCTACTTGGCATGTCCACCATGTCCTACACATGGGGTTAGAAGCATACCCCATAAGATAAGACAAAATGGAATTTGTCATCATAAAAGCCAGTATGTGCATATTGATTGAGAATTGAGAAATGTAAGAGAAAAAGAAAATCAAATATATCAGGATTCCCATATAAGAGGAAAGTACTATCCCAATGGAAATAAAAAATAATATGAATTGCAATAAGATGATGTATAAGAGAAAGTAATCGATGTGTTTTACATGTGACAATACTAGAATAACATGAACATGTCAGTAGGGAATAACACATCTACTATGATTATGGGGTGAGTAGGAACATATACATACCTATCTGAGAAGGATGTGATACACATATTCTCTGATAATCTCACTTGTAGGCATCATCACCTTTGCATTATCAAGTGTGGGAATTTACACATCCACAACAAAATCCACATATTAGTTGTGCTAGTAGTCACCACATGATGCATATATAAGAATAAGCAAGTCTATATCAAAATATGAGGGATGTGAACATCCATTGAATATTAAGTTGGGTCAAAGGACCCATAAAATAAGATCCAACCATTTCAGTGATGACAGATAAATTCGTAACAAAAAGGGATCTTTCAAATAAGAATAATTCAACAAATTAACATCATTAGGAAGATTAGGGTTTCCATGTTCTAAATAGACCGAGAGAAAAAATACAATTCAATTTCCCAATACTGAATAGTAGAAGGAAACATACATCAAGAGATCGGAAAATTAGATAAATTTCTTAACTTGATCAAGGGGATGCGACATACATTATGAGTGAGAGATCAAAATTTCTCAATATAGTTTGGAGATGCCACATACTTATAGATGTGATCCAACATTTCAAAAGCTTAGATCTAAGATTCAAACACTGAAAGTTGAGAAAGGATAACCATATGAATCATTTTATGAGATTAAAGGGCTTTGATGGCTTTTCAAAGGAGCATCACTAGGAGGATAAGGGAGAAGGTTAGGTGTAAACGCTCATGCCCACTGCCCAAGGCTCTAATTGAGTTTAAAGAATGATGACTGGTCCCACAGACCACCACTAGCCTTAACAAGGTGCTTTGTCCTCACTCACGCGTAAACCAAGATCAACTTCCCAACAGGTCACTTATCCTAGTACTACTCTAAGATGAGCTCGCTTAACAATGGAGTTCTTTAGTGATGGGCTCCATAAAAAGGAGGTGCACCTTGGTGATATATGTTGTCCAATCATTCCTTATAAGATCATTTTATCCGAGGCCTAAAATCTTAGAATGTTACAATCTCTCCCACTTAGACTCTTGACGTCCTTGTCGAGACTTAATTATATATTTTTTTATAATATCACCCCATTTCAGTGCAGAATCAGAATGGCTCATAGACATCAAGTCTCGATCATTTTATACCAACGCAAGCATGGCTACATCACCATGGACAACCCTTTCCAACTTTCTTGGACCGCACGACTCAAGACTAGAATGCCACATGCCCATGTGGGCCCCACCTACTAGAGGGGTTATGGATCTGATACCATTTGTAAATGCCACCATTTGTAAATGCCCAGGCCCACTACCCAAGGCTCTAATAGAGTTTTAGGAATGACGACTAGCCCCACATACCACCACTAGCCTTAACAAGATGCTTTGTTCTCACTCACGCACAATCCAGGATCAACTTCTTGACGGGTCACCCAACCTAGTACTACTCCAAGCTAAGCACGCTTAACTATGAAGTTCTTTAGTGATGGGCTCCCTAAAAAGTAGGTGCACCTTGGTGATATGGGTAGTTCAATCATTCCTTATAAGTTCATTTTATTCGAGGCCTCAAATCCTGGGATGTTACATTAGGAGTCATGTCACATTGGTCAAGTGAATTCTATGTGCGTGAAGACCATGGGTAGGGGTCTATATATAGAACTATTTGTCTTGGGTATCAAAAACCTTATCTATTTTTATTTACTAGGGAATATATGTAACTTATATTGTAAAAGGAGAAAAGCTACTAATTCATTAGAACTAGGAAAGAATAAACATAAAATATCATTTCTATTCTATTTTTTTCATGTCAAAGCTAATAATTCATTAGAACATAATAGGAAAAGAATAAACAAAAAAACATCATTTCTATTCCATTTTTTCATGTCTACATTTTATAATATATTTTTCCTTTTCTCTAACAACTTGGCAACAAAAATATTGATACCTATTGAAATTAATGAAACATCTAAATATCTCATTGTGTAATTATTTACTCAATGCAAACATATATAATAATTTTTGTACAATTGTGTTGGATATACTTATTCAATTCATTTTCCTTTTTTCCATTTTCAACATTTTATATACACTTATTCATTCCATTGTGAGATGACTTTCTCATGATGTTTCTCTTCTCACATTCGAGTCACCAAAATATGTATAACAACTTTATTTTAGTAAAGTGAATCTATTTAATTAATATTAAGTTAGATCCAAAATCCCAAATTTGAGGAAATCATATATCTTGCTAACTTTACATCAATTATTTATGGAGAACATAAGTTCTAATACACACACACATACACACAGACACACACACATACACATATACACACAAATGCACACACACACACATATATATAGTTAATTTCGTCACATGAATTTCAAATTAAAAGGGTGTTAACATTATCTATCAAACCCTTTTTGTTTTGTTTGCTTATTGTTAACGATTTTAGGAGGTAATAGGGAGGTTTACTAAGGAAATATTTTATTCTAGATTATTATTATTTCTTATTTGAGTTAAGTAATTGTTATATAAAGTTATAAATGTTTATTTGTTTCCAAACAAAGATATAATCGAGTTAATATATTTGTTTCCTTTATAATATGTTAACATGATTGTTTTCATTTATTTATTGATTTCAAACATTAAGTGAGACAAATAGCTTTTTAAAGTTTATAGTAACTTATTAAAATATCACATGTATTCCACATTGTTGCAATTACCTCAATCACATTGTATTTGAAAAGTAAATACATTTTTAGATTTTCCACCATAATAAGTTTTCCATAGATTTAACATGCATATACAACATTGTTTCCCTTTATGTTACCATGGTTTTATTGTTACAACTTCACATAAATTATATATATATAAGCCATACAAGTTGTTTTATACTATTTATTTAAAATATTAGATAATTTTTAATAATAAATTTAATATTTTTCACTCCCAGTTACATTTCTCTCCTAAGTAAAACTAGGATAGATAAGATTGTTCCATTAATATAAAAATTTACACATAGACTAATTTTGGTATGTAGAATTTGAATTTGGGATTTATATCCACTTTTGCAATCATTGAACATATTGTTTAATATATTGAAGCAAAACTCATACTTTGTTTTCTAAATGAAATTAGGATAGTTACTATCGTTCAAATAATGTGAAACTTGACACACAAGCTAAATGGGACACAAGGTATCACTATTATTTGGCTTTAGAATTTCTCTTTTAGAATTCTGATATAATTAGTATTTTTATCTCATTCCCATTATATTATTATAACATTACATCATCACCATGATTGTTTGTTATTTAGAGTCATGTTATCTTCACACTACTACCAAAAAAGTTACCTTTGGTTATTATTCTTAAAATTCCTTATTTTACTTATGTAAAATATTTCATTCATAAAATCCTCTTTTACTTATATGTTTGCACATGAAAAATCTATTTGTTAATGTATTAAGTAGATTATACCTTTTATTTAGCCATTATATTAATATTACTTTGCAAAGGAAGAATGTGTGACATATTTCATGAATTTAATCACATGTTAGCTCATATACATGTCATCGTGCTAATATGCCACTTAATATTTATATTTATTTATAGGGATATATATCTTATGGTCTATAATTGAATTATTCATGTTATATGCATTAACAGTGTCCATCAAGGTGTAACTTTATCCTTGTTTTGTCAAATCTAAACAACCAAACATTCTGATCTTCAAGTCACACGAATAGGATTTCTAGATTAAAGCTGCTAGGTTTGGGTATGTTACAACTATCATCTAAACATTCTCATATAGATTGATGTTACATCTCTCTCTCTCTCTCTCTCTCTGATTATATGGACACCTGGTGCCTTTATACATTTGATAACATTTTCATGTATACATACTTGGAATATGTTTTCTTCAATGTTTAAACATGTGGTAGAAACTATCATTCTCCATTCAATTAAAATCAACACCACGAGTGAGTTACCACAATCATTCGATAGTCTAGTATAATGACACCTCGAGAACTAGTAAGAACATAGTTCATACTTGTGTATCTACGTGAAGCATGTACCACAAACATATGTCGAGGGTTTTCAATTATATGATCTTCTGTTTCTCACCTTCCTGAACCTACAACCCATACTATAGGATAGAAAGAAGAGAAAATAAAGGTTTCAAGAATTACACATGTCTACTGCCTAGTTGTAGGACATATAGGTCCTAACCTAGAGGCTAAGTCAACTTAGTCCACAAATAAAAACTTATTAAGTTTCTAGGGTTGATATGTAAGGTTGAATTGATTTGAGTCCCATGTGAGAAAATGTTTGGCATAGTTATTATTCACGTTCTGATACCATCTACATGGAGCCAGATACCCAACCCCATGAACTAAATGAGTACCAAAGACAACAGGAAGAAGAGTGAAATGCTTAGCATACATGAACAAATCAAGATGATATACTAACTAAATCTTACCATTCAACGATTATTATTATACACTAAGAATTTTTGCATAGTTTCATTTAACATTAAGAGAAAATTTATACAAGTTGTTCATGTATACTAGCAAGGATCTTACAAAAACTACAACCTAAACATTTACTTACAAGACAACTTGTCCTAAGATGTCTCTAAACTTAAAACATACAAGAAGAAAGTAGGTCATCACACCAGGTGTTGAGTACATGACAAAGATACAAAAATCTAAGGATTTTATAATTTCAAAAGTTTGTCAAAAGTACTTGAACAAGAATAAAAGTGTTAATACTTAGAAAAACCAAATGCTATATATTTAGTCATTTTAATCCATTATACCAACTATATGATGTATCATAAGGCGTTTGATCCATTTTGCATCTGAAGGAGTCCACGAGGGTTCTTAAGACTCAAAGTAAGTAGCTAACATTATACAGTAACATGGTCCACACTAACATGACAACACAAGTAGGACAGTCTTGTGTCCTTACACCAAGAGTATACGAAGGTGCACAAGGTTTATATAATGAAAATTTGTATTATGTATTCACGTTATATAATAAAAAAGACAAAAGTTTTAGTATAATACCACACTATTACATGGAGATATTAAGAAAGTAAATAAGCATACATGCATATCAAATAGTCAATCAAGAAAACATAATAATAAAATTATTAAAGCTCATACCTAAGCTCATATATTCATATCCTAATGTATCCTTGTTCATCTAGCTACAAGACACACCTGATTAATAACAAGATTACATGCATATATTAGATTCTCATCCTTAATGCTAGTTAGCTGCATTATTAGGGTTTGGTCAAGTTAGGCTCAAAATTGGTCATATACATGTTACATGATCTTCTATTGATTTATAGTTCCAAATCTCAATCCATCTAAATGTTATTAACAATTTATGTGATTATTTCAAGGTTTGAGTCACTTATGTACATTTTTGGGTCAAAGACTCACAATGGAACGACAAGGTTAAGGATCATCAAGGCATGATATTTGGATAATATATTAGTTTAATAAGAAAGTTAAGGATATAATACAAATGTTCATAGTTGGGTGGTTGTCCCCAAGGGTCTAAGAACCCTTGTCTGAAATTGGTATCAACATATATTTGATCATAATAATAGTTTACATATGGCATTAAGATTCAATATGTACATAAATGAGACAGGAAAATTCAAGTTAACATAAGGAATAGAGTATTCCTTTATTTGAGAGGGGGGCAAGAAAAAAAGATTTGTATCCATTCTAGATCATAAGGACACAATTCAAACCATATAAACAACACTAGTTAAATAGAGTGGATTGTGATGTAATATGAAACCTATATTGCATAAGAAAGTTAGGAATTAGCCATTAATGTCACAAGACATCATGAGGTTAGTGATTTTATGGATCTAATAGGGCTTAATCCACAAATGGGATCAAAGTAATCATCTAACCAAAGTCTAACCATTCATTCACATAAAAGGGGTACATACATGCATTAGGTGCCATATGACTCAAACATAGAAAAAGGGGAACAAGGGAGCATATATGTGCCATGGAGTGGAACAAAGATACTAATTTTTTGTTGTCAAAAAAAAAGATACTAATTTTATGCTGGTAAAACATTATATATCATTAAGAATAATAGTTTGTCAAACATTATATCGTTAAGAAGAACTATTAACAAATTAGGTCAAGGTACATAATTAAAGTCCCAAATTAGTCACATTCATGTGTTAGAGTCAACTGTAGGTAAAAAAGGATAATTAGGGCCTTAATTAGGGTCATAATGCACAAGATTCGTTGTATTTATGATTAGGATGGTGAATGACCATTAAAGGTCTATGATTTATCATAATCATGCACCACCTATACTCGAAGTGATCAAAGTTAGCATCTATTAGTTAAATAGGAGATCAAATGAAGAATTTAGAGTATTAAACCTATTCAAAGTTTTAGATCTCTTTAAGATGTAAAAATGATACATTATTTCTCTATATTTTCACCTAGAATCAAAATGATCTGATTTTTGTACATTTTGATTTGAAACTATATGGAAAGGGGGTGTTTACAATATATTTTAGCAAAGAAGGGAGGTTGTTAATAGTACAATGCACAGTTAGTGCTACGACCAATCTGACATGTCTTAAGAGTGGGGCCATTGGATAGGTGATACCCGTCCACCATCCCAGGCCTAGTCAACTTTGACCGTTATAGGATCCTAGGAGGGAAGGGACACATGGAGGCTGGGTGGATTTGGGTCTTCCACTCTAGGTTGGACTAGATATGGAGGCTAGTGAGCATTCTTCCCAGTCCAACCTTGTACAAGAACTTGCGACAAGACTGTGCTTTCTTCTTACATGAGAAAGGGAGAGGCACGAATTTGAGTACTCCTTGAGGCATGCAAACTTGCCGCCCAACTTTGTAAGAGTATGATGGGGTTGAATCTCCCTTAGTCACGACTGAGTGAGTTTACAAACCAAAAAGTTCCAAGGAAAGGAGGAGCAGCATCGCTGCCCTACCAAAGATAGACGAAGGTAATGAGGATGGATCTCCATAATACAAAGAAGAGGGAAAAGAGAGGGAAAAGAGATAAAAGTCAAGGAGAAATAAATGGGGGCAACAATTGACTAAAAGGGAGATAAAGAGGGTGTATTGGTAGCACCAAGGAGGGAACTCGCCACATCATATGAAGGTTGAAGAAGGCCTCTCGGTCATCCACTTAGGGGGGGGCAATTACTGGGACATGATCATATGGCTCAATTCATCCCAAAAAGTATAACAAATCATTGAAGCTTGTGAAAGAGGACAAAACACACCCCTTAACTGGACCGCACACCCAATTGGGCCTAGAAGGGGTTAAATATGTAATAAATCAAGGATCAAGTAGGGATTTTAAATGATTGTATGTTGTGAATACAACTCTGATTGAGGTGATTTTTTGTGCGATTGAATTCTTGATTGAAAACTCTACACTATGATTTACATTAGAGAGTAATAAGCGGGCATTGGTGAGGTTCAATTTTTGTTAGGAGATAGTGATACATTCAAGCTTGACACTTGATAACCTCCAATTTTGTGATGTTATCTTAGCATTTTTCTTCTACTTTCCACACTCTTCCTTAGATATATTAGACAAAATCCCTAGCTATCCTCATTTATTGCAAATAAATTGTTAGATTAACTTTTCTCCTTTTTACTTACAGAAAAAGACAAAAAAAATTCACAAAAGACTCATATGGCCCCAAGACCGCATGAACTCATACAGCCCCAAGGCCGCATGGACTCAAACGGTCCCAAGACCGCATGGAGTCAAACGGTCCTGAGACTGCATGAAGCCAACCGGTCTCAAGACAGCATGAAGCCAAACGGTCGCAAGACCGCATGGAGTCAAACGGTCCCGAGACCGCATGAAGCCAACTGGTCTCAAGACCGCATGGAATCAAACGGTCCCGAGACCGCATGAAGCCAAACGGTCTCAAGACCGCATGGAGTCAAACGGTCCTGAGACCGCATGAAACCAACCGATCTCAAGACCGCATGAAACCAACCGGTCTCAAGACCGCATGGAGTCAAATTGTCCCGAGACCACATAAAGCCAAACGGTCTCGAGACCGCAAGAGATCAAACGGTTTTAGAGATCAAACGGTCTCAGAGTCCAAACGGTTTCAGAGTCCAAACAGTCTCAGATTCCAAACGGTCTCCAAAACCGTTTGGACCCAAAACTGACCAAACCGTTTGGACTTCACTTAAGGCCTATAAATAAGACCCCAGGGGTCCTTCCAAAGGCATCAAGTCTTCAGACGCCCAAAGGCTGCCTCTATGACTCCAGAGCTATTCCAACCTCCATCCTCCGCCCAAAGGCTGCCAGTCTGAGATCCACACTCCATCTTGAAGCTGCTTTTTCTCTCATCAACCAAGAAGGTGGGAAGAGAAGGATTCATCATCAATGAAGCTGCTAGGAGTGAAGATCGTTTCTCTACTCTACAAGGGGTTGACCTTCCTCTCTCCTTGGTGGAGATGATGTTCTCTCTCTCTCTTCTCGCCTCCTTCTTTGTTCTTTCCATGAGCAAGTAGTCTCATACACCAGGGTGCGGGGAGTAGCCCTGTTACCCATGTTTTCATTTCATGCAATGTAATTCGTGGTTTTGAAATATAGATCTACTTTTCAGTTCAACATCAATCGTTTAATGAATACTTGTTGCTTGATCACCAACTTGTGTTACCTTTTATCTATTAGTACGAATTGTCTATGTTTGTGCTTCTAGATTCGATTACCGATTGTATGTGGGTTCTTGATATATGTAGTCACCATATGTCTTTTTCGGTATCTAGAAGTGATTCTGTAGAGTGGAGTAAACTCACTCCCATCATTGTACTTTCATACTATGAAATGGAATCAGTTGACGTATGAAAGTACAACTTCGGTAAAGTCGAGGAACACACTTTATGGAGGAGTAATGCAAAGTAAGTGACCATTCGTTCGGGGATGGCTGGCATTGCAATACTCCATGCTTCTCGTAGTTGGTTATCCGAAAGGAAACCAAGCCTACAAGGATACTAACTGATTTGACTCTTATTGCAAGTCTTGTTATTATATTGCATGTTTTGATCCATGTGTAGTGGCAGTGAAAGCTGATCATATACTGGTGGTCTTTTATCATTGTTTACAACTGTAACTTTACTTTCCTGCCTTTACTTTGCTTGCTTTTAGTTTAATCAAACCAAAATCAACTTTCGATCTAAACATCAACTTTTAAGTAGGTAAATAGAATTAAAACGTTTTCCATCCTATTAAACCCTTAATAGGACCGTTGTCCCGAGGATCGACCCTCAACTGTACTACAATAAGGCTTCCACATACCTTAGCATACGTGGGTGGAGACTTATTATAGCACACACAAGGATAAACCTAGAGACTTTCTACCTCTGGGATTTTTATTGGTGCACGCAATTCCATGTAAGTGGGAGCTCCATCAAAAATTGGCGCTGTTGCTGGGGACAACGGAACATTTTAGTTTTACTTGCTAACTTTTGAGTTAATTAGGATTTTACACTTTTCCTTGATAGCTACTCCATATCTTATTCATTATATCATCAATCTTTACCATCGTCTAAAGTGTGATTCTTCTTCTACTCAGGTAGAAAATGTGTATGCAAACCCCACATAACATCGGATTCTCCCCTGAACCGGAGTACGGCTCTGAGGTAGAAAGAAGCTTCCACAGATGCATTCTGCTCAACCGCCAACGAGCCAGACTTATGGCTGACGAACAACGCCTCGTTGCGGAAAGGGTCAACGCTGCCATAGCCGCACAACGAGAACAACTCATTGGCGATACTCGTGCTCAAGTCCAAACGGAAATCTGAGCTGAGGAACAAGCTTGCATCCAAGCTGAGAACGAAGCAGCCACATAAGCCGCTCAACTGGTGCTGAGGAATAAGCAACTTAGGGACTATGTCGTTCCCAAGAACTATGAGGACAACCATCCGGTCCGACCACCAATCATCAATATTCCTCACTTTGAAATCCGGACAAAGTGGATTCAGATCATGCAAGGTATCTCATTCTCCGATAGTTCCGGAGACAATTGCATGGATCATTTGAAAAGGTTCAAATCTCTCTGCCGGATTGTACCACAAGCCGGAGTGGCTTTCGACGCAATAATGCTACATCTTTTCCACTTCACTCTATCTGGAAGAGTGTTGAGTTGGTACAATTTGCTTGATAGGGAGCCGATCATTACTACTTGGGCTCCCTTAGAAGAAAAATTCTTAGAAATTTTTTTTCCTCCATCGCTAACCTACAAGATTAGGGGGCAAATCAACCACTTCTCTCAACTGCCTGGAGAGTCGCTCACAGAATCATCGGAAAGATTCAAGGAACTCCTAAGAAAGTGTCCTCATCATGGAATTTCTCAAAACCAACTGAGAGAGACTTTCTATAGAGGAGTAAGCGACGACATTAAGAGATTCTTAGATTCCTCATCTGGAGGAAATTTTATGAGGAAAAACTACGAAAATGCTTGGAAGATAGTCACGCTTGGAGCTGAAAACCAATCTAATTGGGGATGGTCATCTACGGGAGGAGTTCTCAAGGTTTGCAAAGCCGAAGAATCAATGGAACTGAAGGCTATTTCTAAGGCTCTAAAAACTATAGCTCACAAGCAACAAGCACTTGAAACTTCATTCGGGGAATACGATAAGAAGAAAACTCCCCAAGTCCAACAAGTCAAGGCTGCCATTGGAACTTGTGATGCTTGCCACACATCTGACCACCCTACTCTGTCATGTGGCCTACTCTATAACGTAATGATGGATATGCAGCCACCACAAGCACCATATGAGCCAATCATCAAACATCCTGAAGATCTGATTCCCGAACAGGTCAACTCTATCCATTCAATACTGGGTCAAGTTTATTACAACCCGGATAGACCAAGGAATCATCCCGGGTTTCACTACGGGAATCCTGCAAGAACTGCAAACCCACAACAACAAGTACAAAGTGGGTCTTTCAACAGACAACCACCAGGGTTCCAGAATAACTTCAAACAAAACTAAGGAAATTATAGAAATGGTTTCCAAAGACCTAACTATCAAAGAAACCCTTCCACCTATCTGCAATATGCTCACCAACCACTGCATCTACAATTGCAACAATCTCAGTTGCTACCGCTACCACAAGCCCAATTAACAGCACCCCCACAACAACCACCTCAGGGGCAGCAAAAACTCACACAATATCAATAGAAGAATGCTCCTCCCCAACCATCAGATGAGATGACTATAATTAGACAAATGCTATAATCTCAGCAAACCATGCTTGCAAATCAACAAGCTCAACAAAAAGCAGTGGAAGCTCAACTAGCACAAATTGTTGCACAGTTGAAACACCCAGCTGGCACTTTCGTCGGTCAACCATACGTAAACCCAAGGCATGACCAAAATAGGCCAGAGCAGCTGAACACTGTCACCACTAGATCCGGTCGTGTCCTTCCTGACATTTCACGACTCACTCAAGATGATGATGAAGTAACTATGCTTACCCCAGTCGGGAACTCAAGGCAGGAAGTTGAAAAATCTTTTGAATCTGCTAAAGACAAAGAAAAGGGACAAGTACCTGAAGAGCCAGAAATCCCACAGTTTAAACCTAGGATACCATATCCGGGAAGACTAAGAGAGACCAAAATGGATACCAGATTCCAAAAGTTCAAGGAGGCCATGAAAAAACTTTACATCGACATCCCACTCCTTGATGCCCTTTCTGAAGTACCTGCTTGGTCTAAATACCTAAAAACTCTGTTATTAAGGAAATACATTACTGAAGAGCAAGAAACTGTCAAACTAGCTCAAACCACCTCCGATATCATTCTCAATAAGATGCCAAAGAAAAAGAAGGACCCCGGTTCCTTTGGTATTCAGTGTTGTATCGGAAATGCTTCGAACAAAAAGGGATTAGCTAATTTAGGGCTAGCATATCAATTATGCCCTACTCAATGTGTAAGCAATTAGGTTTCACCGACTTGCTACCCAAAACAATGGCAATTCAGTTAGCCAACTCAACTATCACTGCACCTCTAGGAATTATCGAAGATATTCCAGTCAGGATAGGCAAAGACGCCTATGTCCCATGTGATTTTTTCATTATGGATATCAAAGAGGATTTGAGATACCCAATAATATTTGGCAGACCTTTCCTTGCCACAGCCAGGGCGCTTATTGATGTGGAAGCTGGCACGATCATTCTACGATTGGGAAAAGAAGCAATTCAATTTCGAGTTCTCAACAGTATGAATGGACCCAGTATTCAAGAGGAAGTCTTTCTCTTAGACGCAATACATCAAATGTCTCAATTAGAAATATCTGAGCCATCTGATGAGTTGGAGAATGTTCTAACAAATCCAGAAGTCAAATTTTCAGCAAATGAATTGGTCCAACAATGTTTGCAACACTTAGAGAAAGCTAAAGAAGCGCCGACAGCCACCTTTGAGGTGCTCAAATCTGTCACTACTTTAGTAGAAATAAAAACACCCAAAGCTCCTGAGATGAAGACTCTACCAATAGGACTTAAACACGTCTTTTTGGACGAAGAAAAATTATGTCCAGTTATTATCAGCTCCACTCTGGAAGATGATCAGGAAGACAGACTTCTTGCTGAACTGAAGAAACATAAGAAAGCCATTGGATATAAGATGACTGACCTAACAAGTATAAACCCAGCTCTATGCATGCATAGACTGCCCATGGTAGAGGAATTCAAGCCATCAAGAGAGAACCAACAAAAGCTGAACCCAAATCTTAAGGAAGTAGTTCGTCTCGAGATTCTCAAACTTCTGAAAGCCGGTATCATCTACCCTATTTCAGACTCCCAATGGGTCAGCCCCGTCCAAGTAGTCCCCAAAAAGGGAGGAACTACTATTGTGCTAAACGACAAGAATGAGCTGGTACCTACAAGGACTGTAACGGGGTGGAGGATGTGTATCGATTATAGGAAATTAAATAAATCAACATGAAAAGATCACTACCCTCTACCCTTCCTTGACGAAGTCCTAGAACATTTAGCCCATCAAAAATACTTCTATTATCTAGATGGTTATTCTGGGTTTTATCAAATCCCTATACACCCGGAAGACCAAGAGAAAACTACCTTTACCTGCCCCTTTGGGACTTATGCTTTCAGAAGGATGCCATTCGGGCTGTGCAACGCACCCGCTACTTTCCAAAGGTGCATGTCTGCTATTTTTGCTGGACTAACTGAATCCATCATGGAAGTCTTCATGGATGATTTCTCAGTCTATGGAGACTCTTTTGATAAGTGTCTCCTCAACCTTGCAAAAGTTTTACAAAGATGTGAAGAAACCAACTTGGTTCTTAATTGGGAGAAATGTCACTTCATGGTGACAGAAGGCGTGGTGCTCAGTCATCGGATAAGCGAAAGAGGAATAGAGGTGGATAAGGCGAAGATTGAAGTCATCGCCAAACTGGCACCGCCTAAAGATGTCAGAGGAGTTAGAGCATTTTTGGGTCATGTAGGGTTTTACAAAAGATTTATAAAAGACTTCTCTAAGATAGCAAAACCTATGACCCACCTTCTAACTAAAGAAGCAGATTTTATCTTCGATCAAGAATGTCTAAACAGCTTTACAACTCTGAAAAATGCTCTAGTTTCTGCCCCCATTCTAAGAGCCCCTGACTTGTCACAACCATTTGAAATTATGTGTGATGCTAGTGATTATGCTATAGGGGCCGTTCCTGGGCAAAGAATTGACAGAAAGCCTTATGTCATCTACTATGCCTCCAAAACGCTCGATGAAGCGCAAAAGAACTACACCACTACGGAAAAAGAGTTCTTAGCGGTCATCTATGCGTTCAAAAAATTTCATTCCTACTTGATTGGATCAAAGGTCATAGTCTACACTGACCACTCAGCAATAAGATATTTGATCCAGAAGCAAGACGCAAAACCCATACTTATCTGATGGGTGTTAATGCTTCAAGAATTCGATTTAGAAATCAAAGATAAAAGCGGGGTAGAGAATGTCGTTGTCGATCACCTCAGCCGCATTGAAGCCAGGGACAATGATAAAATCCCCATTCGGGACTCTCTTCCCGACGATCAACTCATGAAAGCTACATATGGATTCCCTTGGTATGTTGATATTGTGAACTATCTAGCCTCAAGAATCATCCATCCCTCTGCATCTCATCACGACAAGAGCAAGTTTCTCCATGATATTAAACAATACTTTTGGGACGAGCCCTACCTCTTTCATCTTTACGCATACGGGTTATTTCCCCATTACATCCCTGAAGAGGAGATTGTCCCAGTTTTAGAACATTGTCATTCTGGCCCTACTGGGGGGCACACAAGTTCAAAGAAAACAGCTCTGAAAGTCCTTCAATCATGCTTTTATTGGCCAACCCTTTCAAAAGATGCATATGAATATGTGCGATCCTGCGACAAATGTCAACACTCTGGGAATATAACCAAACGTAATGAAATGCCATTAAATATGTGGCAAGAAGTTGAACTCTTTTACGTCTGGGGAGTGGACTACATGGGTCCATTCCCCCCATCTTATGAATTCTCATATATTTTGGTGGTTGTTGACTATGTTTCCAAATGGGTAGAAGCCATACCAACCATTTCCTGTGATTCCAAACCAGTCATCAAAATGTTCAAGGAAATCATTTTTCCCAGATTTGGCGTTCTAAGAACTATTATATCCGACGGAGGATCCCACTTTTTGGAGCGAAGTTTCGAAGCTTTATTAAGAAAATACGGAGTCAACTACAAAGTCGCCACACCCTACCACCCACAAACCTATGGCCATGTTGAAATTTCAAATAGACATATAAAGGCTATACTGGAGAAAACTGTTAATAGACACTAAACTGATTGGTCTACAAAACTTTCTGATGCCCTATGGGCATATCGCACGGCCTACAAAACACCAATTGGGACAACTCTGTTTCGATTAGTGTATGGGAAATCATGCCACCTACACGTATAATTAGAGCATAAAGCTTGGTGGGCCATTAAGCAACTGAACTTTGACTTCAAAAGTGCTGACGAGTACACACAACTTCAATTACAAGAAATGGAAGAGCTAAGGATGACAGCCTACCAAAGTGCAAGAATTTATAAAGAGCAGACAAAAATGTGGCATGATGGTCACCTAAAATGAAAAGACATAATTTTCGGAGACAAGGTCCTTCTCTTCAATTCCAGACTTAAAATGTTCCCAAGAAAACTGCGCACAAAATGGTCGGGACCATTCACCATTAAACATATCTACCCGTCCAGAGCTTTCATTATCCTTGACAATAACGGAGGGGAACGGACTGTCAATGGACACAGGTTGAAGAAATATTATACACCAGAAGACAAATTGCCCTGACAAACTGTGGAGATCAGAGACCCCACAGCATCACCATAACCATACCAGATCTCCGTCGAGCCAACGATGTAAAACCCAGACACTACTTGGGAGGCAACCCAAGATCTGAGTATCTCTTTTTGTTTACTTTGTTTAATTTAGGATTATCATCTTTAATCTGAAAATATAAAAATTCACATAATCAAAACAAACATAAAACATAAAAAATCAAAATACCCTTTACCCTGAAACTGTTTGGAGCCAAACGGTCTTCAAACCGTTTGGAGCCAAACGGTCTTGAAACCGTTTGACCTGGAGAATTTGTAGGGTCAACCTCCGATCCCTATAAATATAACCCTATCCCCCTCGGTCTTCTTCTTCTTTCTTTCGACTCTCGAGCCTTCTAAAACCTTTGCGCAAGCGTTGTTCCATCGCCCCTGTTTCTCGTTCCCACACAACCTGCAGCGTCAGCTCTCGCCATCGTCTTCCTCACATCCGCCGCTAGCACCGCCTTAACCTCCTCCATCATCGGCCACTTTTAGCTTCATTGTCGTCATCTTCACAGACAGCCACAAGGTAGCCCACCTCGCCGCGTCATCGGCGCTTCCATCTGTTCACCGCTGCCGTTTTCACTTTAGTCGACGTTTTCGATGCCTCCGCGGCCTCCTTTTCTATCTCCATAATCTTTATCACCGTCAACATCATCAACGCCGCCGAGGCACCCCCCTTCGTAGCCATCGTCGTCCTTATCGTCGCGGCCGCCAGCGTCTGCCGCCCCTCCGACGTATCACCTTCCAAAAGGTCTTCAAACTGTTTGGAACCAAACGGTCCTCAAACCATTTGGGGCCAAACGGTCCTCAAACTGTTTGAGATCAAACGGTCCTGAAACTGTCTGGAACCAAACGGTCCTGAAACCGTTTGAGACCAAACGGTCCTGAAACCATTTGAGACCAAACGGTCTTCAAACCGTTTGGAACCAAACGGTCCTGAAACCGTTTGAGACCAGACGGTCTTCAAACCGTTTGACCTTTCACGACCACCTGAATTTCGTTAAAGCATAAAAACACATAAAAATAAATAAAATCTAAATTCAAGCTTGTTATTCTAACACATGACTTTCCTATTTTTAGAAATGGAATCACCAGCAAAGCAACCCACTGGATGTGATGATGCTCCCTTCTAGACAATAGAACAGCTGATGGAAGATCGTGTCAAACTCCAAAAGATAGTAGATACTTATAAAGCAACTGGGATGTTTCCACCAAAGGTCGATTTCAGCAAGGTCCTGGCTGAAATCAAGCACATTAACATGTGCCTAGCTGAGGAACCAGAAGAAGAAGTGGAAGAGATCTCATCATCTGATGATGAGGGCTCATATTACGAGCCAACTCCTGAAGAAGAATCCCCCACCACTAAGAGCAAAGGGAAGAGGAAGGCTCGGGTAGCCGCTACAACTCAACAAAAAAAGAAACGGGAAAGGAAGCAAGTTCAACCTGCCTCTGCAAGGGAACAAACCCTAGCAGGGTATATCCCACCAACCACCACCACCACCATCACTACCCCTGTCTTCTCCGTTATCACCACCACCGCACCACCACCAGAAAACCTTTTCATCCATACCATCCAATCCACTGAAAAAATCCTGAAACCTACAAAGTACGTTTGCTCAAGCGTACTTTTAAAAATGGGGATTTATGACAGAATCCTCACCCTCCTTGATAATGCAAATCTTTTGAAACTGTGCTTCATCCCTGAAGTTTCATTTGTCAAGCCTACCACTGAATTTTTCACTTATCTTACTAAAGAGGTCGTCGACTTCATGAATAGATCAAGGGACGGTGGTGACCGTAGGCTGGTCACCATGATCTTTGGCAGCAAGGTTGTCATCATAGAAAACATGCTGAATGAAATCTTTATAGACAACCAGGAGCAGCTCAAGAAAGCCAAAACTGTTGGAACTGAGAATACCCAGTTCAACAGACATAATTTCTGGAAATCCTTGACAGGGATCCTCAACTACGATGTAAAGACGTGCAAAGCATTGAACATACAATCTGGTTTCGTGCACACACTACATAAAATTCTTACTGGCACACTCTTCCCCAGGACAGAAGGTGGGAATGTCATCACTTCAGATCTTTTTGTCCTCTGGTCAATCCTGCATGGGATGCCAATCAACGTTGGACGTCTTATGATCCAGAAGCTATCTACATATGCCCTGGGGAAGGAAATCTGCATGGGGGGTCATATCACATCCATCATCAGATATCTCAAGATGGATAGACTTTTACCCAGATGTAAGCAAATAAAGGGCGACATCCTTACCAACAAGAAAACCCTAAAAAACTCCTACATAATCAAGGAAAAGGATGCAAAGTTATATTATATCTTCTGCCCTACAGTCAGATCCTCCAGAACTCTCCTCCCGCTTCCGGAGCTCGCAAATTATGACACAGAAAAGCTCCTCTTCTCTGACGAGGATCTTACACAACTCTTAGCTTCGGTTAAAACAACTGAAAAGAAAGCAAAAGCGGGACAGACGGAGCTAAGTATCACGGCCCCGATAGCTCGATCAACAAAAATACCTATAAAATGACCTTCCAGAAGGTAGTTGCAGGCACAACAGTTGTCGGGGACACCGACATCAAGGCCACATCCAGAGGCCGAACCCCTCCCTGAAGAAAACATAACCACCTCATCACTCGACTCTTTTATTAGGAGTCTGAATGTTGAGCTCGCCTCCACCACCCCTTCCACTCTACCACCCACCACCACCACAACTTCCACCTCTACCCCACCATCCTCCACCCTTCCACAATCCACCGCTCTCCCATCATTCTCTACTATAATGTCTACATCCCATTTTCCTGACTCATCCTTTTTCACTTCTAACATCCCCTTCTCAGCTTCAACGCCCGACTTCACCACCTTCACCTCCATTCCCACCGATCTTCACCCAACATTATCACTCCCACCATTCTCACCTCCTTTTCCGTCCACCACCACCCCGACACCGCTGGTGACCCCATCTACGATCACCATGCAGTTCGCGGGACCATCATCAGTGTGTCTTCCGCAAGACAGTACCGCCCTTCCACCTCGACCCCAACCATACACCCTTCCGCATCTGGGGTCCCTTTTTCAAATGTCGGTGAGGAATTCGGACGTCAATTCGACACCATCTGAAACCTCCTCACCAACCCTTCTAACATAATGCAATCTATTTTCTCATGTGTGCATGGTATTTCTGAATAGGTCGCCAAGATCAACGAGCAGAACAATGCCCTGCCAGGCATTCTCTGAAGCATCCAGCAATGACAGGACGTAGTGGCCAAGCAAGTCGATCATATCGATGACCACTACAAACACCTGTCCGAGCAGGTCCTTGGAGTAAAAAGCCAGCATGAAGCGCTGGCTCAGCAAGTTGATAGGATCTCAGCGCAGACTCAACCCCTGCCCGAGACCCTGCGCGAGCTTAAGAAACAACAAACTGCTTTAAGCACGCATTTGGACGACATCACCAACACCCTCACACAGCTCTATAGCCACCAAGAGGAGTCAGCAAACACTAAGCATCACCAATTATGCGCTCAAGTAACAGATCTTACAGCGCGCCTCCTCTCTGCCGAGGGACGTTACTCTGACCTAAAGGAAACACACGACGCACTACTCGAATCCCACGAGCATGTGCAAGTGGCGTATGATGAATTACAAGTAACCCATCAACAGTGCAAGAAGCCTCCACAACTAAAGCAAGCTGCCAAAAAGGCAGACGATGATGAGGATGAAGACGACAACGATGAGGAATCTGACTCCTCAGCTAATTCTAATAATAGCACCTCCTCAGATGACCAATCTGGCGACCTAGGCAATGCTGGGGAGGGCACAAGCCGAGGAGCTGCATCAAAACAAGATGATCACCACGACGGTGATAAAGATCCCAAATCCCCAACTAATGTTGACAATGTTAATATGTCTTACGGGGATCAATTCCTTGACTATTCCATAATGGGATCTCTGGGGGAATCTGCCAAAGAAGCATCCTTTGCTGAGTTCCATCAATGTATACTAGGAACCAGTACAAATCCACCAACAAAAGCGTCTCCACTTCTCTCCGCACTTGACCAAACAGTGCCTTTTCCCCCAGAACAGGAGGAGTCAGAATGAGTACGTTTAGATACAGATGAAGAACTCGATTCTGCTTCTGATTCTGACGAAGAGCTGCAAAGCTACATAGAAGATCTAGAACAAACTCCTCCTCCCCCTCCACAGGAGCTACCCCCGCCACCACCTCTACCTCATAAAATGCATGATTTAGATATGGAGGCCATCTCTACACTAGATGTCCATGACATTTTTATCCTGAACACTATTGTCGACGATGCCAAAGAGGGGGGTGACATTATCTACCACAATACAAAGACTAAGCGCAAGCTGACGCGTGAAGATTTTCACAATATCCTGCGACCCCAGACAACTATGCCAATGGCAATCTTCCGTGTCCTGCTTGCCAACTACATAGAAGTCTACAGAGACTCAAAACGGCAGCAGCCGGTTTTCAATGCCTCACCTGCTTTATCCATCGTCTTGCTATACAAAGAAATACGAGCAAAGTCAATAGAGCGGCTGCGTGCTGGTTTAGCACGGAAGGCACGATATCTAACAATGCCTTTTCAAGTTTTCAACCACTGGTTGTTCATGATTGTAGACACCAAGGCTCGTGACGCCAAGGTGTACAATTTTTGCACCAATGAGCTACCAGCTGTAACAATAAACTTTGTTGGAGAAGAAGTAGGAGAGGCACGATGTATACCTATCAGGCTTCTCAAGCTAATCTGGGCTGCGCGCCCGTCCCTCCGCCGGGATTGGAGCCAGCCCTGGTTCCAAATTATAAGCCCACAAGTCCAAACTATCGAAAGATCTGGGGATTGCGCCTTTTTGCACCATCCGTCACATTCAGGCGCTGAACCAGGAAATCCCTTTTATGGAGCTGGTCGCCGAAGATTTTCACTCCCTACGCGGGCGTTATTCCATGGAACTCATTTGTGACAGACGGTTCTTCAAGGACCCAACAATGGCACCAGATGACGTCCCCCGCTACCTCTTTTCGGCAATCCAACGTCCGCAACGGCGACCTTTCCGACAAACCCTAAAGGAGTTGGAGAAAAACAAGCAGCCGGCCGAAGTCCCCGAGAAAACAAAATGGGACCCATCCATCTTCGATCTGTCACAAGATAAAGGGGACATAGATCTGCTATCAGGGGCAACCATCAGGAGATCCTCATCACATATGGTGCCCCTATCTGCCATAGAACCAACTTTCCCTGAATTCGACCTTGCAGCTTGCACAAGCCTCTCCGACAATGAACTTCGCCTCATCATGTCAAGGCTTTACACCGAGAAAGATGACCTAATCTTCATGTCCGGCGATATTCTGGTCATGGCGGATGCGTTAAGGGAAACTTTACAGATAAAAGGGTCACTATCCGTCAGCTTGATGGCTGCCTATCAATTCCTTCTAGGACGGAATTACCCTACAATCTATATGGCATCTGCATACATGAAGGACAATCTCCTAAAGTTAAAAAACTTCAGAACAATTGAAGCACTAATCTCCTTCCTACAACATACGACTCCGAAGTTTATACTGCTACCCTTTCTTCACCAAGAGCACTGGATGCTTCTGGCAGCAAACCTACATGAAGGAACAACTATAATCTACAACAGTTTCGACAGCTAGCTCAACCCACGACAGAAGAAATATGTCGTGACACCAAAGACGCCCACAGAGGAGGTGGCAAAGGAATGTGCAGAACGACTAATTGAAATTTTAAGTCAGCACACAAGGGCATACAACAAAGAACACTTTCATCGCCCAACCTTCAACCACAAATGTCCCCAACAGATTCGGTAGTCAAATGATTGTGGCTTCCATGTCCTCTACTGGATGTACACCATCATGGCCCTTCAAAGACCAATAGAGGATATGACAGATGTTGATTACCACGCCCTACGTGGAAAGTTCGCTGCTAATCTCCTCCGCACACATGACACCAATAAAGGATTAACAGAATCCTGATGCCCTTGTCCTTGTACTTCTCATCCTATCACCTTGACACTCTGCGGACAGAGTGAGTGATAAGTTGGGGGGGGAATACACTGGACAAGGGTGAGGTATAATTTCTAAAAACCTTTCTTCTCAATTCTCCCTTTTAATTCTGTACACATTTTTTTTCGTTACACATTTAGTCTTTTGCTTTACACAAAAAATTTCTTAGCTTTCCTGATAATAAATCCCACTCATAAAGAATAGCATCTCTCTTGGAACAAAATCACCCCAGCTGACTTTAGAAACCAGTAGTCCTCAAGAATTAAAAAAAATAGCACAAAGGAATGTAACGGCGAGTTAATAAATTTCCTCCACACTTGACTTTCATGCCTTTGCTTCAGTTCTACATCAGACTCTTCAACAGGTCAATCCTAAAGCCGAAGCAAGCAAAATATTCTCAAGGACGGGAGGGAAATCAGGCGAAATCCAAATCAAAGAACCTCGCAAGTGGACCACCAAACTGAAAATAAGTGCATGTCGGGAAATTCTAAGAACAGTTTTCTTCTTTTTAATAAAAGAGGCTTAGCCTCCCAACCAAAGTCCCAAAAATCCAAATCCTAAGTCTGTGAGTTTTTGAATAAAAGCCAGAGTGTTGAATAAAAACATGAGAGTTGTGCCATGCATAAGGACTTATATGAAGAGCAAATAAAGGTCTCACCCGGTCGGTACATTCAGCTGCCCTCATGAAGGCAGATGTATCATGCCCGGTAGTGAGATCCTAAGGTCTCCAAATATATGAAAAGGCTGATAAAGGGCTCGCCTGGCCGGTACATTCAGCTGCCCTTATGAAGGCAGATGTGTCGTGCCCGGTAGTGAGTTCCTAAAAAGCATAGATAAAACCTCTCCCACTAGAAGGGGGAGTTACACAAAAGACTTTAGCCAACCCTCATAACCACTCTAGTTCCGATAGGTTTTCAAAAGAAGTACAAAACTGATTAGAGTCAATGACATGCACATAATAACATCAGGAAAAAGGTGGTCCTAATGCGAGCTACGTGATTTAGAGGAAACTTGAGATCTGCGCAACTCTCGATACCTGAAAGAATCAAGACAAGCAGAAGCTCTAACAAGACCTTAGGAGATCTCTGATTTAGAACTGAAGTAAGAGTATGAAAATCGTAACTAAATAAAATCACCTCGCCATTGCATGCCTTAGCTCTATCTAGCTTGAGGACAAGCTAGACTCTAAGTTAGGGGGGTGATAACCTCCAATTTTGTGATGTTATCTTAGCATTTTTCTTCTACTTTCCACACTCTTCCTTAGATATATTAGAAAAAATCCCTAGCTATCCTCATTTATTGCAAATAAATTGTTAGATTAACTTTTCTCCTTTTTACTTACAGAAAAAAGACGAAAAAAATTTCACAAAAGACTCATACGGTCCCAAGACCGCATGAACTCATACATCCCCAAGACCACATGGACTCAAACGGTCTCAAGAACGCATGGAGTCAAACGGTCCCGAGACCACATGAAGCCAACCGGTCTCAAGATCGCATAAAGCCAATCGGTCTCAAGACCGCATGGAGTCAAACGGTCCTGAGACCGTATTAAGCCAACCAGTCTCAAGACCGCATGAAGTCAAACGGTCCCGAGACCGCATGAAGCCAAACGGTCTCAAGACCGCATGGAGTCAAACGGTCCCGAGACCGCATAAAGTCAAACGGTCTCGAGACCGCAAGAGATCAAACAGTTTCAGAGATCAAACGGTCTCAGAGTCCAAACGGTTTCAGAGTCCAAATGGTCTCGGATTCCAAACAGTCTCCAAAACCGTTTGGACCCAAAATTGACCAAACCGTTTGGACTTCACTTAAGGCCTATAAATAAGACCCCAGGGGTCCTTCCAAAGGCATCAAGTCTTCAGATGCCCAGAGGCTGCCTCTATCACTCTAGAGCTATTCCAACCTCCATCCTCTGCCCAAAGGCTACCAGTCTGAGATCCACACTCCATCCTGAAGCTGCTTTCGCTCTCATCAACCAAGAAGGTGGGAAGAGAAGGATTCGTCATCAAGCAAGCTGCTAGGAGTGAAGATCATTTCTCTCCTCTTCAAGGGGTTGACCTTCCTCTCTCCTTGGTGGAGAAGATGTTCTCTCTCTCTCTTCTTGCCTCCTTCTTTGTTCTTGCCATGAGCGAGTAGTCTCATACACCAGGGTGCGGGGAGTAGCCCCGCTACCCATGTTTTCATTTCGTGCAATGTAATTCATGGTTTTACAATATAGATCTACTTTTCAGTTCAACATCAATCGTTTAATGAATACTTGTTACTTGATCACCAACTTGTGTTACCTTTTATCTATTTGTGCGAATTGTCTATGTTTGTGCTTCTAGATTCGATTACCGATTGTATGTGGGTTCTTGATATATGTAGTCACCATATGTCTTTTTGGGTATCTAGAAGTTATTCTATAGAGTGGAGTAAACTCACTCCCATTATTGTACTTTCATACTATGAAATGGAATCAGTTGACGTATGAAAGTACAACTTTGGTAAAGTCAAGGAACATACTTTATGGAGGAGTAATGCAAAGTAAGTGACCATTCGTTCAGGGATGGCTGGCATTACAATACTCCACTCTTCTCATAGTTGGTTATCTGAAAGGAAACCAAGCCTACAAGGATACTAACTGATTTGACTCTTATTGCAAGTCTTGTTATTATTTTGCATGTTTTGATCCATGTGTAGTGGCGGTGAAAGCCGATCACATCTTGGTGGTCTTTTATCATTGTTTACAACCTTAACTTTACTTTCCTTCCTTTAATTTGCTTGCATTTAGTTTAATCAAACCAAAATCAACTTTCGATCTAAACATCAACTTTTAAGTAGGTAAATAGAATTAAAACGTTTTCCATCCTATTAAACCCTTAATAGGACCGTTGTCCCGAGGATCGACCCTCAACTGTACTACAATAAGGCTTCCACGTACCTTAGCATACATGGGTGGAGACTTATTATAGCACACGCAAGGATAAACCTAGAGACTTTCTACCTCTGGGATTTTTAGTGGTGCACGCAATTCCACGTAAGTGGGAGCTCCATCAACACTTAGTTGAATACCTAGAATAAAGCATTTACATGACCAAATGTGAGTATCACGACACTCAAAATATGGAAATTTTTATATAATTGAGTAAAAAGGTTATAATAAGAGAGAGAAATAGTATATTAGAGGTGATAGACATTTAGGTTCATAGTATCATTCTTATTAAAAAAATCATCTCTTCATGAATTTCTTGATTCAAATTTGATTTATTTGGATGAGCATGTATCTCCTAAACGGTCTATGGTTCCCTTAACAAGAAATAGGAATATTTTGAGATCTTAGATATTTAGAAAAATAATGACAAACTATGTTAGATGTCTATAAGTACATCTCAAACTACTTTGTTTATTGATGATCCTCCACACCCCCACTATCCAAAAGTATTTTTTTGAGTATCATGATCACACACATATTAATTTGGGACAAAAGCATTTCATTTGATATCACCTTGTTTTATTATGAAGAGTATGTTTACCTTCTTCATCATCTAAACACTACATCAAATAAAAAAATTGAAGTATCCTCATATCCATTTTTAGAAGAACTGTAATGTGATGTAAACCTTCCTTAGAATAACAGTTAGGCTCTACAACTTTTAACTCTACAAAAATGTCATATTTATATGTCTTCTTAAGGTGTTTTATTTAACTGGATATAATTAGGCTATATCATTATCGTCACAAAAAAGTAATAAGCATGGTAGTACTTCAACATCTAGTTTTTGTTTTACTTATTTGGGAATCTGTGCACAATTTTTATGCATATACACTCACATGAGAGAACAAGATGCATGACTTTTATGCTCCCCTTCATAATAATATGAACCCTCAAAGGAATTTATGGAGGTCAATAAATAAGACAACAAAGACTCCTTATTGTCTCACCTTATTTTTTCTTTGGCATCTATGCAGTTTTCAACATGAATATAATTTCTCCATAATGTAAAATTATTGCACTCAATACCATCATTTTATAGTGAAACAAGTTTTTTTTCCTTTTTTGTTATTTCCTACAATTGCATGTAATATTTTGGGAAATCCCTTGAGGTGTTGTATCATCAAAGATTTGTGGAGAGACACCATACTTTTCTATGTCTCTCACTCCACATTGACATGACTTTTTTTAAAACACTTGAAAATGGTCTACCATAGTGGTAGTTATACACTCAACTTCTTATATTCATCATCTATGATAAGAAAAGTGCATATTTTCACCTTTTACATCCACCTCAAACAAAACATAAACATCTGAATCAAACAATTTTAAGAGGTATGCCATCAGAATTGAACTTTTCCTATAAGGAGATCATTATTATTTATAATATAACTTAATTACGATACTAAGACAAAGTACATTCCAAAAGGAACCAATAACTTCTATGATAGAATCTTCAAGACATTCTCACTCATGCCTTACATCATGTCTGACAACCATAGACCCTTTCAAAATATTACATTTTTGTTGTCAAATTTTAGTTGATAGCCTTGTTTGTCAATAAATAATTAGATACCAAAGCAAACTATAGATAAAGAACACAGTGAACTTCCTTTTGAGTACTTATTCAACTAATGTATGTATTAATGAAAATGTTTCTAATCCTGTAAATCTTATGGTAGATGGCGCTCCCCAACTTTACTACGATGATATTTCCTACCTTATCGGCCGAATCGACAAAGAACACCATTATACTAATACATGCAGCATCTCAAGTTTCTAGCTCAGAACTTGAGGAAACTACTAGAAGATAGAGCAAATACAAACATTAATAAATAGGAGTAGATACATATTAAAATGAATAGATTCCAGGACAACACCCAGTGTTTCCCAGTGCCCAAGTCACAACATAAAAGTCAAAATTGACAAGATATACAATGTTATATTATTTATCCATCATTTTTTATCATCTCATTCCTTTTTACCTCCTTCTCCACTTGTACTTATTTTTTTCTTTCTTATTTTCATTCTTCTTTATTTTTTCATATCACAAGTCTAAATTAGAACAACATAAGCCTTTACATGTAGTTGTCACTTATATTCAAGAAACCCACATGACAAGTTGCAACATCCGCAACACTAATAGATTAGGTCCTTTTTAGGATGGATCAAAATAGGTCACAATTCCTAATATATTCGCTAAGGTTTCTACTGTGTCATATTGATAAAAGATAAGAAGTTGTATATACATGATTTATATTTTATTATAGAAAACATTTTTCCTTTAAAAGTATCCAATATCTTGAGTGGACCCAATATCCTATTATTCTTATATCATGCATGGAAATTATTTTTTAGGAGGAAGGGGAAGAAGACTTGGGTCTAACTAAAATCCCTTCTACAAGTTTTGAATTAGAAATGGTAAATGGTCGTCCCTTTGATACCCTTCAAGTTGTTTGTGGAAGATGACACATCCTATGCAACATAGAGACCAAAATGAGAAGAACAATGAGAGGGGCATTAATTTGACATAAGAGAGAGGAATAATAAGGGAGTTCTTTTAACTCTGGAAAAGACAAAAGAATAGAGGGGTGGTGTAGATGAGAAATATTGAGTAAATGAATGGAAAAATAAGTAAAACGTTAAAATGATAGAAAATAGATATATACAATTAGACCTATGAAGTTTATTTTTGAAATTCATTTAGATGAATATGTTCACGATCATCTATGATTATTATGTTATTTTTGTGTTTTGCACTTAGAAAAATGTGAAAGTTAAATATGAAATTGTGTGGCATATCAATGTGTGTATATATGAGCATAATTCATTTTGTGGCATGCATTTTTTAGTGTATTTTGTATTTGTTACCAATAAAATTAATGTGTTTATGGGATTTGTCTGTGTTTTTATCTTATATGTATGTGTATTGCATCATGTATTTTACTTTATGCACATTAATATATTTTTATTTCATGTTTAAATAGTTATATTTTTTAAATTTTACATATTTTTATAATGTGATAAAATGAAATGTGTACTACCATTTTTGTGTTTCAACACACCATGTGGTATAATGTATGCACGCTTGTGAATAAATGTATTTATGAACATATTTCTATGTGTATCTTAAGTTTTATATTTTAGTATTATATGTTTGTTCCCTTTATTTATTATTATTTTCATGTGTTGTATCTCTTGTGAGTTTGTAGCTTTTTAAATGGTGTATGTTGTTCCTAATATTTAGGGGTATAATATTTTTTGTTTGTTTGCACATATTTTGTGATAACATGAATTACACTTTTTAGTCATGTATTTTCGAGTGTTAACTTCTATTGTTTTGTATTGTTCATCTTTTTCATATTTTCTATTAAATATGTATTCTAAATTAAATATATGTGTAATGTGTTTTGATTTTTATTTGTAAATAAAATTTATTTTGGTATTGTATATCATTTAAATATATGTTTTCTTGTGTTGATTCATTATTATTAGGTATGTGTAGATAAAGATTACATGTCTATCTATGTGTATTATTTTTTCTTGATTTTTATTGATTGCATAAAAACATGCATACATACATAAATAGGGATATCGAAGTGGTGAATTGAGGGGTTCTCCAATGAAGGGACGTGAGTTTGAGCCACTAGATAAGCATTTGTGGGAGAGTGAATCTTTCTTTCTTATATCTTTTACATACATGTACTACATAAATACATGAACTATCAGTGAGGGATAGGACGGTTGGTGATATTGTCAGTGACAGATAGTATGGTTGGTGAATTCAGGTGTTTCTCTATGAAGGAATTGGGGTACAAAGAATTTTTCAATTTAATATCCTCTGGGCGTCCTACCTCTAATACAAGTTGTTTGAAAGTGGAGACAAATCTCTTACTCTTTAACCCATACATATATTGTAATTGTTGTTTGTATTTATTTAATATATACACTATTTATAATGTATATGCGTAATATATTACTTAATTTTATGTATCAACTGTACAACAATGTTCATTGGTTTTGTGTATATTTTTCACATTTATATGATCTGAATTGATATAATAGATAGCATATGAAGGCAGAATCTGAAAGACATGAAGTTCCAACAACATGTGAAATTAAAAAGGGTAAAACAGGTTTAAAATACAAGGAAGCAGTATATAATCTTTAAAAACCTCTCAGAAGAAGAGTTATTTTAGTTATATATAGGCTCCATTTAGGGGCTAGATGAGTTCATAGACTTAGAAGGGGAGAATCTTTTCGAAAGTGCCTAAAGCAGTAAGGAATATGTTCACATGATTGGGCACTACTTTGTAGAAACTCCAAAATTGGATTAATTATTTGATAAACAGATCGATTGTAATACAAATATCATCAAGGAGCATGTTGAGAAGTGGTGGATCGGGTTGGGTCAAGGGAGTTGTCCTTAAATCCTTCTTATGGTTGGAGGAGCATTTAGGGCCATAAGAGATACATGTCTTGCAAGGAAAGCAAAAATGGTGGAATTTTTGAGAATGTGAACAAAATAAACGAAGCACATTCATGTAATTACATATCTTCTCTAATATTAAATGCTATTTTGATTGGGTGGTGTATGTATATTTGACCACTCTTTGATTATGTTCCAACCAAATGTGCCAAAGGTTGAGGCAAATAAGTTTTTTATGGATAGGGGTGTTTCTAAGGATGTAATATAGTATTAGGTATGCGTTTAATGAGGTATGTCATTATGTTGGCATGTTCATGTAAAACAATACACAAAATATGGCAAATGATTGACATGTACATAATGTATGATGTGTTGTTTTTAATTCGCTCTAGAATTGCATGAAAGGAAAAGGGTCCATGTATGTTTCTAGGGTGTAGATTTGGTCCAATTAGAAGTGTGTTAGCACATAAATGCCAAATTAATAGTTTGATGCTAGAACTGGATTTGTGAGATGAATTTATTTTGTGAATGGGGATCATGAGCCACTAAAGAGATTAAAGTGTATGTTTTTTGGTCCAGAAAAGGACCCCATAACCATGTGATTTATGGTTATATTGTGGGTTGGAATAGAGGGTCATGATTATATTTGTGTTGGGTTGAGTGATGCCATTATTATCTATAATTTCAATGTCTGGAAGATATCATGCATCCCTTGAGAGATGCATATGAGGGATAGGGGATTATAAATGTCACCTTAGAATGTAAGGTTGTAACCTTGATAGGGGTCAGACTAAAAGGATATGTGGTAATCATTTTTTAATGGAATATTGACAAGGATATCCAAGGTAGGTCCTTGTTTTTCTACATCTTTCGTGCAAATGAGAATTTGTAGTTGATATGGGAGTCTAGAAAAGGAGTTTTAGTAGTATTTGGTAGAGTGGTATGTCAGGATTGTAAGCCAACAAGGTTTCTATGTTTCCATTAGCATTATCATTTTATTTCGACACAGGAGCCCAACAAGGGAGTTTTTTGTAGTATTTCATTCAAACAATTAGAACCCAAGGAAAGTCAAGAAAAAAGAGGATTTGAATACTATTTTTGATAGAAAAACAAATAAAAATTGGCACCATTCTTAAGCCCCACCCTTCCTATGATTTGTAAGAAAATTGTGACCCAAGACATAAGATGTGTTTTTGTGTGTCCTCAAAAGTAGTATCGTCTGAACTTGTCAAGAATAATTTAATTATATGTTGAGAAGGAACACAACCAAGGAGATATATTGGGAGTTGAGATAAGTAATCACTAATCAGACCAACCTCTTTGTGAATTTATATCTAAGAGATAGAGATAAGGTAGCTCAACCAGTGTTACTCTATGAATCATTCTATGATTTGATTAAATACAATGTTGTTAGTGTATGTGGTCCAAAGAGTGTCCTAAGAAATGATTTTGAAAGGACTCAAGTTTATATTCGATAGTATGTGAAAAATGGTTAAGGTCAACTTGTGTATGTGACAGCTCTATGGGAAGGATTTCGTATGTTTGATTTGATTCCCAAAATAATTGGAAGGTGCATAGAATGTGTTTGATGTTTATGAAGTTTTGGTTGGTTGGTTTAATGAAGAATATGGTTTCACAGACATAATTAATAGAGCGGTAATTTTTTAGGTCATGTAAAGTTATTTTTACAAAGGTCTTGTTGCACTAGTCATTTGCAGGAGTATATGAAGAGATTGAGCATATATAATAAAGATTTGAGGGGGAGTAGATAACCATGGGGAGACCATTTAAGCTCATGAAGAACCATGTGTGGCTTCTCTCAGATTATTGGAGAAAGAGGAAGTGATCACATAGTATTGGATCCATTTCACCCATGTGCCTGGGAAACCATGGCCATGGAGAAATTTCCATAGGAAATCCCATTGAAGGTGATCAAATGCTTCTTTAAAAACTAATTTGAGGCAGTAGGTTGTAAGTTTTTTTTTCAAGGGGATGAGTCTGAGGGCCATTATTGATCATTGTGAGCAGTTGACAAGGGCCATTATAGATGTGTGTAGTATTAAAGAAGTTTATGATGTCATTTTCCTCTAGAAGTGTAGATGGTATTGGTTTAGGAGAAGGTTGGAACAGGGACTAACCAATATGAGAAGATGTCATTTTGTAAAGCATAGGGGAGCAGTCAGAAGTGGGGTTATTGGTCAAGGAGATTTTTAAAATGTAGAAGTATATGAGGGGTGATGTCTATTTTGCTACTATTTGGGATTCCTTCAGTTTCTAATTAGGTTAATAAACATGTTCTTGTAGTTGAATTTTATATTGAAAAAGGTGGCATTGTTATCACCTTTACAAAGATAGTGAAATTTTGATATTTGCTTCCAATAGATTTCTTTGTTGAGAAGAAGGAGATTATACTTGTCGCAAGAATTTTAATTTTCATATCAAGGTTTATGAAACAACATGAAGAGATGTTAGTTCTTTGATTGTTTGGATTTTATTTGCAGGGTACCAAGTTTTGTAAGGCCAAAACCTTGATGAAATGTCTACCGGCTTTCAACTTCTTATTAAGAAATAGAAAGAATTGGAACCGTTTGGGGCTATATTGAACCATAGGGAGATGATGAATGTTTAAGATAAAGAGTAGTAGACCAACATCTTTTAAATACAATAGGCTTTTGACCCCAGCTGAGATGTTTTGTATCTACAATCATAGGGCAATGATCTGATATATGATTTGTGGTGGTATATGTACATTATAGGGGCTATAGATCAAAGTGTGAATGCGGCATGAGAGATTCTCCAATTTTACATGTAGGGAAGGTGATATGTGGTTGATGAATGTGAAGGAATACCTCATTGGAGGATGATCAATAAGACTATTGTTTCCGATGAAGTCATTAAATTTTGTCATATTGGTAGTAATCTTATTGAAAGGTCTAGAACTTTCGTAAAGAAGCCTACAGTGAGGTTGAAATCATCTCCAAGAAGACTAGGTGAGATATTTTGGCTGTTCCTAGTTTATAACAAGTTCTTGGGATCATAACGTTCAGGAGAATTTTGATGGAAATCAAGATGCACGCTTAATCCTATCATGTCTGGAAAAATTTCAGAATAACCTGTCTTCAGAACGTCCATAAGCGCCAAACACAAACTTTCTGCATATGGATAGCAAAATAGAATCCAATATGGATAAATTCAAGAAACCAAACATACCTGACAGTAGCATTTAACAATTTGTTCAGCTGATAAACCGTACCGTTGCTCGAAACACAAGTAGTTACCCGTTGGAACACTAGGAGAAACAATAAAAAAGAGCAACTAAACAATAAAAAAGAGCAACTATGTCTTACTGTGTATATGTCTTACTATGCATATGTTTAGAAGCCTCAAATTGATCATCCCTGGAGGAACCCAGGCAGACAGGGCGCTGGACAACAGACGCATTCACGTCCATTTCGTAATAAAGTGTGTGACTTGTAGGGTATCCCAGTGTATTTTCAAAATCACTAGATTTTCTTAAATTGTATTTGATTTTCTACTCTTCACATGTTTTCTACTTTCATTGTTTCTTATGCTGGTAGGCACTAGGGAGAAGTGGCTCATTTGTCAAAATCATCAAACTTTTCAAAATCATCAAACTTTTTAGTTGCTACCTGAACCAAGCACAGTCAAATCTAGTATTACCTACAGAAGCATCTCCAGATGATCTGGAAGCAGCATCATCTTCAAAAGCAGCTTCAGATCCAGAATATTCACGACCTCAATGGCCAACAATATTCAAGGTTCCTCAAGTTATTCGTGACAAAGAGGAGGCCGCATTCGAGCCGCAGATTGTTTCAATTGGACCTTACCATCGTGATAAGCCCAGATTAAAACCCATGGACAAGACCAAAAGGAGATACCTCGACAAGTTCCTCACCCGCGACCCAACTAAAAGTTTGCAGTACTACCATCAGCGCATTCACGGTTTAATCGAACGGGCAAGGGCCTGTTACTATTGGGAGGATGCTAGCACCTTAAGCGATGATGAGTTTGTTGAGATACTCGTGCTTGACGGGTGCTTTATTTTGGAGCTGCTGCTTCTTAGGACGAAAGATCGATGGCACCGAGAGGACCGGTCGAAACAGTGGGAAAAGCAGGCGGAATTCGACCCCATCTTGGACGTTGATTGGACTTTCAACTCCATTTATTTCGACTTGCTAAACTTGGAGAATCAGGTGCCTTTTTTCGTCCTTGCAAGCCTATACGACAGTATTGGGGTACTCTCACAGCTGGAAGTGTTGGTGTTCAAATTTATGTCTGTTGGGTTTCATTTTGCACACGAGGACGCGCAACTAAGAAGACACGATGATGTTTACCACCTGCTGCATTTTTGGCGCACTTGCATCATTAATAAGTACGAACCCCGCCAGCTAAAATTCAAACATATTCCTACAGCGCAAGAGCTCGTAGAAACAGGTGTTATGTTCAAGAAAAAAGAGGGCGGCAATTTGCTAGAGGTGACGTTCACCGAGGGGGTTTTGGAAATGACACCTTTGTCCATTGACGAGTATACCAGCACCCTCTTCCATAATGTCATTGCATTCGAGCAGTGCTGCCCCGAGGTGGGAGGCTACGTCACTAGCTACTGCGTCCTCCTTGACTGCCTCATCAACACACGTGCAGATGTGCGGTTGCTGCGTCAGGCAAAGGTTGTGATGAGCGATATTGGGAGTGACGATGAAGTAGCAGCCCTTGTGAACCGCCTATGCAAGCATGTGAACGTCGACCATCTCCCTCTGGCCACGTTACTTATTGATATCAATGAACACTGCAACCACAGGTGGCCAAGATGGAGAGCAAACCTCGTCCATAACTACTTCAGCAATCCCTGGGCAATTATTTCAGTGGTGGCGGCTGTTATGCTTCTTCTCCTTACCTTCGGCCAAATGTTTGTTGCTGTCTTCTCATATATCCGACCGCCACATAGCTGACGGTCTTCCCTAAACTCAGAACTTAATAGTACTGTTTATCACTTTAATGAGCAAAAATAAGATTGTGCATTTGGGTGTGTAATATCATATTGTTAATATGCCAGAATGGCATATATATCTGAAACAACTGATTCATGTCTTACAGATTAGATTTCTGAAACTTGGGATATTGTTGTATTAACACTTCGCAGAACTTAAATTATATATGTTGATGTGTTTGAAATAAAATGTTATTTATTTTATATGTGTCCTTAGATGCAGCAGATTAATTGCAATAGATTAAGATTTACAGACCAGATTCAATAAAACACACGTAGAATAAATAATGCAGGAGAACAGAAATAAAATCGAATTAGAATCTCAGATCAGATCGTTTGTTGGAAAACGAACCTTACACTTAAAGAAATCAACGGCTTGCAATCCACAGAGATGAGTGTTGTTCTTCTAGTCGATCCGGTCACGAACATGTATCAGGTAGTCGTCTCGCTCACGTTTGACAATGGTCAGCGTGTACTACCTGTGAAAGTCCAGTGATCGCAAGTACAACCACCGGTTAGATTATGCCTTTTAGGAGAAGGAAGAACCTACTTCTCGTAGGAGAGAAATCTCCACACGCAAATCGAGAGCGATGACGGCAAAGATGTAAGTCTAGAATTAGATATTGCACACATAACAGTTGACAGTTGTATGTTCTGAAATTGTCCATAATCCTAATGAAAATAGACTTATTTATAGCACTAGAGGAAAAAAGCTTATAGTCCACAAATTTTACTGTGGACTATGCTTCATAGTCCATGGTTTGAACCGTAGAGTATGAAATGACCGTGGACTATTACCGTAGATTAGGTAGCCGTAGACTATTCTCCATACTCCACGGACAAATTCATGGACTATTATAAAACCGTGGACTATTTGAAATTTTGTATCTCAAATTAAAAATCATATAATCCACTGTGATAACCGTGGACTATTATCCTAAAACCGTGGACTATTTGTATTCCTGTATCTCAAATTAAAAATCTTATAATCCACTGTGATAACCGTGGACTATTATCTAATTTATTATTAAATTAAATATTACAGTCCACAGTGAAAATCTCATTTATATAAGATGTCACATAAAAAGGAACCTGTTATATTGTGATATTCATTCATGATATTCTCATATTAGATCGTAAAATTCTAAATATTTAACAGTCACAACAAATATATATTTATTTGAGATAATTAAAACGACATAATACTTTATTCACACTCTGCTCAAATTCGTGATAATCATATTACTAGTGATCTTGATAATAAAGTGATTCCATAAACAATATCCATATATTTGAAACAAATAATAACATGATGGCTCAATTTGTCTCATCCACATCTCTAGAAATTCTAAAAATGTCATAGTATTTCTGTATCCATTCTGGACTTCAACATTACAACATGATGTGTTTTGAGAATCTGACGACATGGTTCACAGTAGCAGTAACTACAACAATCTTGTATGATATTTTAGTCTCTTTCAGATCTTGACTCCTGAGGTCTTTACTTTCTTCCCAAACATGTTGTGTAATTGTCATATTCCTAAAAAAACAAAATATTCAAGTCAAACATACATGACAACAAAATATATTTCTCAACATTCATTTATATAGATAACTTAATGATAATTTTATAATCACAAACAATAGGTCATTGTTTTTGCACATATTATTATTTCATGACAAAGCAATATAATACAAATATGGTTGTATCATATACAATATATTCAAATATGTATGTATCTATATTAATTGAATGACACATTAAACATGACATTTCATTTAGTAAGTAACAAGAAAATATACACCAATAACACATTAACTAAATAAAAATATCACTTGTTATGCTTAAAGAAAAAGTAAATCTTACCCAAATGAGGAGAATCAATATTCGTTCCTTCCTGTATCAATGATTGAAAAACAACATCAAAATATTATTCTAGAGTGATATATAAAATAAAAAAATAAGATAGCTAGCATACTAAAGATTCTAGTACATCCTCAAAACTAGATTCAAGAGTTGTTGTATTGTCCTGCAATACCTATGTAAAAAGAATTTTTATTTTAACAAATCTAAATATTTAATATAATTATAAAAGATTCTAAATATTAAACAATACATGTAACTCTAATATCTTCAACCGAGCTCGTAAATCCTCAATTTCACTTTCTTTTTCTTTAATATGGTAATATTGTTCTTTGATCTGATGGTCTTTCTCTTGCAACTGGGATTCCAAAGCTTTAGTCACACTTCTATTTGAATTTTCTACCAGCCTCTTCTTCTTTAAATTTCTTCTAGTAATACCTCTGCTTATTCCTCTCACATACCCTCCATGATGGGACCCATACACAGAGTCCACAACAGGACCAAACTTCAATGGATCATTTGTATTCTCCAGTCCTAATTATATACATCTTTCTATTACCTTTTCCTATAAGGTAAATTCACATATCGAGTTATTTTTCTTAATTTAGAAGAATATAGATGATGATATAAAGACTTACACAAATCACTCTTGTTTTTTCATCTATATATTCGCCATTCCTTTTATGACCATCAACCCAAGTTTGCAGGAGTGTCACTTTCCCACCATTTTTCTCCTAAAAAACATATACATATGTAACATATGAAAAAGTATAAGTTATTTCAACTATTCTAAATTATATTAGAAATCTTACCACATTCAAATATTTTTCAGCATAAGATATCGGTCCAGTTGTGTGTGTAGCTTGTAAAATACTTCGATTGCGTTTATTAATGCTCGCTTCTTGCTACTCAATGATCAAGTGAATTTATGAGTTGGATATAAGTATGAATGGTAAAACATAGTAAGACAATGCAATACATTTTTTTAATTTTACCTGTTTTGATTGACTATTCCAAAGATCTATAAGTAATACCCAACTTTCTTGTGGAACTCAATCATCTATAGTTTCCATTTGTTCAACAATGGGAATATTAGGATTTAACCTACGTTTTAGATCCTTACGAAAATCACGCAATTGTTGATTGATCGTCTTTTGGACAAAAGTAGTTACTTCATCATAAGAAGTCACTTTTGTATCATCCATATTGAAAAATTCAAAGTCACACTGCATCGATAAAATATAATATATATGTAAACAATAAGATTAAAAGTATTTTGCTATTTTAGTTGGATAAAAATAAAAATAGAAAAGCATCTTGAGGTAGAACACTTACTAGAACATTAGTCATAACCATTTCAATTGTCGATTCATGATCTTATCCCCACTCCTTATGTATCGGAAATAAAGAGGAATTACGAGCTAATATTCCTAAAAAGTTGCTCAAACTGCGTCTCCCTGGTCCAGCAATTCTACCATCATTGAGAATAATGCATTTATGCTTCTGACCAGATGTTGGAGCCACTGCCTTTAAACTGATTCTACCTCGTGTCCTTCTCTTGTTAACATTTGGTATGATAACATCTAAAAATATTTAGAAAATGTGATTTAACTTTCATTTTGATAATGAAAAATATTCATAGAAAAATACAACACCTGTGGCATCATGCTCAATTGATTTTATTAAATTTGTATGAACTACATCTTGGCTTTGATCATCCACTCCTGGTATAGTTGAAAAATAAGAAAATATATACTCAACATAATAAAAGAAAATAAACATTAACATCAATATTACTTTATCACAAATATTGTACCTCCCATATGTTGTCTATCATTTTCATTTTCTAGAGTTGTGGTACGCATTTGCCTCTGTTCATTTCCTAGAATTGCAAAGTAAAAGTAAATAAACATCAACATCAACTATTTGATAACAAATCTAACTTTATCATAAAATAGTATACCTCCCATGTGTTGTCTACCATTGTCATTTCCCAAAGTTGTGCTACCCGCGTGCCTTTGTTCATTCCCTGCTAGAGTTGAGGTACGTACTTTTCTCTTTTCATTCACTAGAACTTATATAAGATAGGTAAATAAACATCAATATGAATTATTTGATAACAATCACATCATTATTGATAAAGTTTATACCTCCATTGTGATGTCTAATATGCTCATTCTCGGTAACTGCAGTTGAGATAGGCACTTTTCTCTTTTTATTCACTATAATTCATATAATGTGAGTAAATGAACATCAATATGAATTAATTGATATAATGTGAGTCCATATAATGACTATATCAATATTAATAAGTCTTGTACCTCCATTGTGATGTCTAATATTCTCAACACCTATAACTGGAGTTGTAGTACACACTTGCCTCTGTTCATTTCCTAGAGTTGACGTAATGAAAGTATGTAAATTTCTAAATAAAATAGTAGCTAAGAAATATCGTTTTTTTCATATAATTTGTACCTCCAATGTGCTTTGCGCCATGCTCATTTCTAGATATCCCATTTGGAAAATTTTGCTCTAGATCTGAATTTTTCTTTTGAGAATTAACTTGACCTTGACGATTCACTGGATATCACATTCGAGAAATAAATAATACATCATCTCTATATATCTAGTATGAAAGGTTATTCTACTTGTAATAATTACCTCCACTTGATGGTCTATCCAGCCCATGTCTTGTGATTTCTGTCGAAGCATTCACTTGTGTCTTGCCATTTCCTGCATTTCATATATTGAAAATTAACATGCATTGATCTAAGACACTACTTTTAACAGAAATTGGTACCTTTCATGTTTTGCAAGGTTTGCTCTAGGTCTGAAATTTTCTTTTGAGAATGAACTTGGCCTTGAAGATTCACTGGATATCACATTCGAAAAATAAAGAATACATCATCTCTTTATATCTAGTATGAAAGGTTATTCTACTTGTAACAATTACCTCCACTTGATGGCCTATTCTGCCCATGTCTTGTGATTTCTGTCGAAGCATTCACTTGTGTCTTTCCATTTCCTGCATTTCATATATTGAAAATTAACATGCATTGATCTAAGGCACTACTTTTAACAGAAATTGGTACCTTTCATATTTTGCAAGGTTTGCTCTAGGTCTGAATTTTTCTTTTGAGAATGAACTTGGCCTTGAAGATTCACTGGATATCACATTCGAAAAATAAAGAATACATCATCTCTATATATCTAGTATGAAAGGTTATTCTACTTGTAACAATTACCTCCACTTGATGGCCTATTCTGCCCATGTCTTCTGATTTCTGTCGAAGCATTCACTTGTGTCTTTTCATTTCCTGCATTTCATATATTGAAAATTAACATGCATTGATCTAAGGCACTACTTTTAACAGAAATTGGTACCTTTCATATTTTGCAAGGTTTGCTCTAGGTCTGAACTTTTCTTTTGAGAATGAACTTGGCCTTGAAGATTCACTGGATATCACATTCGAAAAATAAAGAATACATCATCTCTATATATCTAGTATGAAAGGTTATTCTACTTGTAACAATTACCTCCACTTGATGGCCTAGTTTCAAACTCTTTAGTGGAATCCTTGTTTATTGGCTCAGTTTTCTTTATGATATTATTCACAGAAATACGCTTAGGAGGCATTTTCCTACAGGACACAAAAGATAAAGTGAGAGAATATACTTGAGTGATATGAAGGAAGATATATATGATCAAAATGTATTAAAAAGAATGATAATTCTTACCATAAATTGACTATGTTTTCTTTTGTTCGTACACTTAGTTATAATGTTTTCATCTACTTGATTCATTTCAGGATCTACATCCGTTCTTACCCAAAGATCTATATCGTCATCTGACACACTTTCTATTAGAATTTCTTCATCTGATATATTCGTATCAAAAGAGGCAACATTGATGGGAATGCCATATGTGTCTCTAGCAATCCAAGAGCAAGCAACATTTAAATTTCCATCTTCAGGATCAGCAGAATAGAAAACTTGTTTTGCTTGTTCAGGGAATATAAAAGGTTCATCGTCAAATGCAAGTTTGGTTGTATCAACAATGGTGAAGTTAAGATAATCCCTTGTAACTCCAACTCCATCATCACTGTCATACCACAAACACTTAAAAAGATAGTATGGATCTAAATGTTGGAATTGAACTTCATATATAGCCAATAAAACCCCATAATATAAGATGTCACCTGGTCCAACAGTTGCAACCCCACTGTTTTGTGTTACACGGCTGCACTCTATATAATTTGGTTCAAATTTATATCCATTGACATAATAACCATGATAAGAAAATGCTTTAATTGAAGGTCCTTCAGATACATACTTGAGCCTTTCTAGAATGAGTTGTTGCCTTCTTAACTCTCTAACCTATTAAAAGTAAATAGGTTTAAGTATTCACATAATACAATTATGTCTAATGATAAAATAAAATAAAATTCTTACATGATCTTTAAACCATCGCACAAAATTTCTATGTTGTTCTAATTTGATGTCATCTTCACACCACGAAGGATGTCTAGATCTTAGGATGTATGCATGATGCCTAATGAAACAATAAAATACACTTCTTGATATGCTACCATAAAATGATTAGAAGAAGTAATTGATAATTTCTTCAACTTACTTTATGTAGTCATCGATGGAATCATCATTGAAAAGGATAAATCGGTGTGCTTGATGAGTTTCATCACCAGAAAGAGCAATAATTTGACCTGCTCCAATTGGTCCATCCTCATAGTCTGGATTCCGTTTTTCTTTAGAATCTGAATCACATAGGTAACGGGAACAAAATGTAGCCACTTCATCTCTCAAATAACCCTCAACAATGGAACCTTCTGGATTACTTTTGTTTCTGACGTACTTTTTTAGAGTGAATAGGTATCTCTCTATCGAGTACATCCATCTAAATGGATTAGGACCACATAGTTTAGCCTGAGTTGGAAGATGCACTGATAGGTGAACCATTACATCAAAAAATGCTGGAGGGAATATCTTCTCCAACTTGCACAGAATTAGAGGTATTGCATGCTCAAGTTTTTCCATGCTTTGAACATCAATAGATTTAGCACACAACTGCTTAAAAAATAGGGACAATTCCATCAAAGCTTTCCCTACATGTTTTGAAGTGGTTTTCCTTAAGGCTAGAACAAGCAATTGTTGCATTAGAACGTGATGATCATGACTTTTTAGGCCCACAAGCTTCTTCTCATGAAGTTGAACTAACTGAGAGAAATTAGAAGAATATCCATGTGGCAATTTAAGATCTTTTAAAATAGTAAGAAAGGTTTCTTTTTCCTCAGGAGTCATGCTATAAGATGCAGGGGGGATAACAACTTTTCCATTACTCATTGCCTTCTCTATCCACAAGGATTTCCTAATCTTCAACCTATCCATGTCCAAACAAGCATTTATGTTCTCTTTACTTTTTCCATCCTTATACAACAACCAACTTAATAAATTAGCACATATATTTTTTTCAATATGCATTACATCCAAATTATGGCGAACTAACAATTTACTCCAGTATGGAAGTTAAAAAAAATACTTTTCTTGTTCCAACCAATAGGAAATTGTTGTCTGACATTTGGTACATTGGATGTTTCCCTCCCAAATATAACATTATCATAATCATCCCATAGTTCCAAGATTTGTTGTCCAGAAAGAGAATTTGGTGCAGAATCAAGTTCAATAGTTCCATCGAAGTGTTTATCATCATATCTCCATGGGTGGTCAATAGGAAGAAACCTTCTATGCCTCATGTATGCTAATTTACGACTAAATGGTAAATGAATGGATGATGTGTTAATGTGACATTCAGGACAGCCATAAGTTCCACTAGTTTTTTGACCAGATAACATCCTGTATGCAGGGTAGTCACTTATGGTTCCTAAAAGAGAAGCCCGCATCCTAAAAGTTTCACACTTTTAAGCATCATATGTATCAACACCTACTGTCCACAACATCTTCAGTTCATCAATTAGTGGTTGTAAATAGACATCAATGTTGTTTCCCGGAGACTTTGGCCCATCAATTAGAAGAGGCATCATAAAATATGATTGTTTTGTTACCAACCAAGGAGGCAGATTGTAATTCAAGATAATCACTGGCCAAATACTATGACTGGCTCCATATGCCATATTAAAAGGACTGAACCCATCAGTAGATAGTGCTAGTCAAACATTACGAGGTTCACTACTGAATTTAGGATGTTTTGCATCAAAATCCTTCCAGAGTTCTGAATCCTGAGGATGACACATTTTACCTTCAGGAGGTTTCGAACTAGTATGGTGATATGTCATGAAATTTGCTGTTTTGGTTGAGTTGAACATCCTCTTCAATCTAGGAATAATGGAGAGATAGCGACAAACTTTAGCCGGTATTTTGGAATCTATCTCTTTGTTAGGATTTGTAGGCTTCCATCTCGATGTTTTACACCTTAAGCACTCATCTAGATTGGCTTGATCACCTCTATATAACATGCAGTCGTTTGGACACGCATGTATCACTTCTTTTGTTAAACCTAAAGAAGACATCAACTTGTTCATCTCATACCAAGTCTTAGGAAAGTTGTTATTCACTGGAAATACCTTACAGAGTATCTGAAGAAGCACACACCTTGATTTGTTGGTCCAATGATTATCACACTTAATGTTAAAGAGATTAGAGACAAAATGCAATGTTGAATATTCACAACCTTCATATAGGGGTGTGTTAGCTTGTTTTAAAACTTCTTCAAATTTTTCAGACTCGTGATCTAGATTTGAAACAAAATTGTGTTCCATTTCATCAACATCACCAATTATTTCATCATAAATCATTTGATCAACGTCATCATTTGACTCATCATTTGACTCAACTGGTGAAGTTCTAGTAGTTTGATTTTCATAAAAAATTTCACCATGGTACACCCATAGAGTGTAACGAGGGAAAAAATCATAGAGAACTAAATGCTCCCTAATTATGTTGTGTTCTTTGTGAAACTTATTCTCACATTTCATACATGGACAAAGCATCATTCTCGTCTTGACATTATTTGAGGCAAATTTCATAAAGAAATCTATCCCATCAATAAAATCATTATCCCGATGACGATCAAATCTTGTTTTTGGCTTATACATCCATGTTCTGTCGATAAAATATTGATTTTCCATAGTCGAAGCCTAACATAAAAAGATATGTTTTAGGAAGAGGTCGATTTATATTGTCACAAATAATACTACTTTCTGAATAAACAAAAATATTAAAAATTTCATCAAAATGTGTTGCTAATTCAAACAATATGGTTACCTATATTTATATTAAATACATGTTTTATCTTCATATTTTTTCTCAATTTTTTATGAAAGACATAGGATAAAACATGAAGGATAAATACAAGCCTTTAACACTCGTCTAGATCAGGGCATATGTGAAGTCATACATGAATATTGATCGATAAGTATTAGCACCTTATAACAGTCGGCGATGGTGAAATTTAAAATGATTATTGTAGTTGATGTTAGTTGTATATTGGAAGAAGAAAAGTTAGAGCACTTACTGGAAGATGAAGTACGCGTCGGGACGTATGCGCCTATGACAAGATTCTTCTCAAAAGTACACCAAGAATAAATCTTCTTCCTAACTTTCCGATTCCAATCAACACCCTGTTGTGAGTATACATAGTTAATAACTTATCAAGTTTACACCAATTAAATTGTGATATGCTTTAATATCTAAAAAAATATTAACACATTTGCAATATAGACAAATTGCATACTTCCAAATATGATCAGTCATTTTAAAGTGAATACATTATAATAGATTTTTTTGTACTGGAGGTAGGAATTAAAATTGGTTATGCATTGTTGGTAAATGCACAACTCATAGAAAAAGATGTATGTTTTCATCTGCAAAAGTGTATTTTGTATTATGTAGGATTAGATACGTACTAGTGTGCGGAAGACGAAACAAGTAGTCAAACACATTATCCCCTAACAATAAGACATGGGTTTGGCTGCCGTATTTTTAACTCCCTGTAATTGATGCATAATACATACATCAAAATAATGATAACAGATCGCGTTCCGTATTTGCTTTTTACCATTGTATACTTAGGTCCTGTTTGGATGGCGCATTTAACAGTACATTTGTAATTAAAAACTGTTGGAGTCTAAGTGCAGAAAATCGAACTGCAGTTCTTTGAAAGTTTTCTGTTCGGGTAGACAAAAACCTGTCACATATTCCTTCCCAGAACAGAAAATAGAAAAAGAGAAGAGTGAAGACAAGCGGAGGGACACACATGGTAGGAGGAGCTGCTGGACTTGTATCCAAATTGAGTTCAATGCCAAATATTGACTTAGGTTGCACATTTGGATTTCCTCTTAGTTGCGGGGGTGAGACCAAGAAGTAATCTTTAGTTTGCGAAAATCCTGAACAAGAAGATTAAAAACATTCTATTTTAATTATGCAGGGGTGAGACCAAGGCGCAGCTTGTTGGGTAGGGGGGCTACGGACCTCATCCTCCTCGTCGGCCCAACACCTTCCAATAGCTGCTGTAGCAAAGGTGAACTCTGCGGCTGGTGGCAGGTTGAGGTCTAACCCCAGCCCAGAGCCAGAGGACGAGAGACCGCTCACAGAAACAGCGTACAGTGGAGGAGTAAGAAGATGAACAATGAAAATAATTTGATTCTGGTCCTAGGCCCATAGGTGGAGGAAGGATATTATGAAGAAGAACAAATGAGGGAGGAAGAAGAGGAGGAACAGAGGCGGCAGAGAAAGAAACGATGAAGGGGCCGGAAGGGGGATGACTTTTTTTTAAGGATAATAAGCAGGATTTCCAAATTGCTGCAGTGACAGTCATTTAAACAGACAAACCATGACCAAAATAACCAGCTGCAGAATGCCCCAGAGACATGCCGCTAATTTGTAGAATGTGCAGCTTTCTGTTCGATTACACTGTTAGGTGCATTGTGATTTGTTGTTCTTTTCACGGTGAACATACATATGAGTTATTATAAAGAATGGTAGCTTGGTCGTCGTGTCAATTGACAATAGAGTCTGATGTCCATCATGAATAATGGGATGAGAAGGTCCAGACATAGTCGGGTCCTTCACCTTGCCAGAAAGACCGGCGCGGCACAGCAGGGGCCCTCGTCCTCACCGACCTCACCCTCGGGCTGTGCAGAGGGATCGCGGAAGGGGGATGAGTGTCCAGGAGAGAGTAGGTAGTGGGGTCCAGGGGATCAGGCTGCCGTGGGATTTCTTCCGGGGTGCTCCAGGTCTTCGTCGGCCCCTTTCAGCCTTCCGCACGGAGAGCAGAAAGTCGGCTCCTCTAATCTACCGATAGGAGTAAACTTGTACAGACAACGCTTTTAGAAAATCATGTACCTACCGTGAGGAGTCGCTCCGCGCCCAGGTCTCCACGTCGACTCTCTGTGGTCGCCGGCCGCCGTGAGGGTTGTCGTTGGCGTTCTGGAAGTGCTCGACCACCACACCGGAAGGGCAAGAGACGCGTGAAGTGGAAAAGGTTTTGGAGCGCTTGAATGAAAAAACTAGCGGAACCGTTTTGGGGTTTGGAGGCAATTAAGGAGGGAACAGATATTAGAGGGACCAACCGTCGACTAATATTAATTAAGAAAAATAGTCCAGAACAATCCTAACTAACCGTAGACTATCCTAGAGACCGTGGAGTATGAGGACTCCTGCGGTAGTGTAGCCCTTTCACGCTCCCACGTCCTATTCTTAATAAGATGCAATCACTATGTCTCTCTTGTATACACATAAAAGAAAGATGAGAATTATCGTTCTGAATAAGAAAAATAAGAAGTCATTTCCAATGAAGGAGGCAAACGTCTCTTTCCAATTAATAAGAAAATTGTATCTTTCTCGTTAATAAGGAAAACATCTCTTTTCAATTAATAAAGGAAAATATTTCTTTCAAAATAATAAAGAAAATGTATTTTTTCCAATCAGTAAACGAAACATATTTTTCCAATAAATAAAGAAGACTTTTTTTCAACTAATCAAGAAAATAAGGAGTTTATTTTCAATTTAGAAAGTATCAACTAAACATTCAGTTAATTAATTAAGCAGATATCTTTTTATACAAATTAAAAGGAGATCAAAAAATAGAAAGTAATTTCGTAGTCCAATTCTTAGTTTGCATAAAAGAATAAACTATGTTTTCCTCCACTTTCCTTATGTATTGGATGTATTTCCATTGGGCTTAACCCATGTTACATAAATGGTTATGGCATCCATATATCTAACAATCCTTGACAAAATCTAATATGTAGTGTTCTACTATTCAGTCCTTTATATTGTGCTTTTAGCAAATACCTTTCAATTTTAATCTACTTGAGTCATCCAACTTTGATCCTCACATGAATTATGTGAATAAAAATCTTGAATCTAAACCTTGAGTGCAAGAGTATTGGTTGGTAGAAACACAACACAAATCTAGTAGAAAAGAAATACAATGTAGTAAGGCCATGCATCCAAAATTACATGTCATGATTGATATAAGAGAACAATCCAATTCTCCTATTGCAGTCTACATAACATCAATCATTTAGTTACGGTATCCAAATATGTATTCTAACGTCATGTTCTATGATTTGACACCATTTAGAGACAAATAATTTTATTGACTTACAGTCATGACACGAACAAGTATCATGTGGGATAGACACATAGATGCAAGAAGCATCAATGAACAAAATATAGTGTCATCTAACTTACCTAGCATCTTATTATTACCACACTAAAGTCAATTTGTGGGATCTCCGTTCTTTTAGGTTGGGTTGTTACTATCTACAAATCTAAAGGGGTTTTTGTCACCTACTCAGTCTGAATTTCTCCATTAAGACCAGGTTAAGACCTTTAGTAAAAGGATCAGTTGTATTATCTTTAGTACCAATGCAGTCCACAACCACAACCCCATCAGACATTGATTCCCTTATGGAATTAAGTGTGACTTGGATGTGTCTATGTAGTTTTTTATTGTACTTGGAACTCTTTATCTTTGAAATATTTGTAGTGCTATTATAGTGAACTGAAATAGAAGGAAGCGGATTCTTTAATATTGGTAAATTGGACATAATTTCATGCAATCATTCATCTTTCAATCCACACAACTTTGCCTCCAAAGTAGATCGAGACAAAATGGTATGTTTCTTAGACCTTTAAGAAACAATGCATCATCCCAAGAGGAATACATATCATGAGACACCATTACTCTCATACTTCATTGCTATCTAGCTTGCATCACTATATCCTTCGACTAAAGAAGGATATTTTCCATGATGCAGCCCAAGGAAACAAGCTCCCTTGATTTACCTTAAACCTATATCAAGATCTTTCCAATGGGTCTTATCGGGACAATTGGTATATCTACTTACGTTACTCATTAATAAAACGCAATGTATGGTCGTATGCTAATCATAAGATACATCAAACTTTTGATAATCTGAGAATATCATAATTGAGACACTAGAACACCAATATCATTCTTGAACAAGGCCATGGATGAATCATATGGAGACTTAACATATTTATGTGATGTGTATTCAAACCTCTCAAGTATCTTCTCAACATAGTGAGACTGAGAGAAAGTCATACCAATAGTAGACCTTATAATTTTAAGCCCTAATATCACATCAATGACACCCATATCCTTCATCTCAAACTTTCTACACAAGAATGACTTTGCCTATTTACTAATTTCATACCAGGACCAAAAAGTACGATATCACCGACATATAAGCATATCAACATGAATTTGTTATTGGCAATTTTGCAATAGAGACACTACTTAAAGTTATTAGAAACAAATCCAAATGATGGTATTACATATCAAACTTCTCATGCCATTTCTTAGGGGATTATTTCAAGCCATAATATGACTTAACAAATTTATGCACTTTAGACTCATTCCTATGACCCACAAATCCTTTAAGTTGTTCCATATATATCTCCTCTAGAAGATCACCATGTAAGACATGGTCTTCACACCATCTGATTGACAAAATGATTGTAAGTGGAAGCCAATGCTATAAGTACTTGGATTGTAGTCATACGGGAAATAGGATAATAGGTATCAAAATAATCTATTACATCCCTCTGTGTGTAACCCTTAGCAACTAATATAGATTTATATTTATTGATTGTCTCATCTTTATTAATTTTCTTCTTAAAGATGCATTTCCATCCAATGCTAAACAACTAGAAGGTAAATTCACTAATTCCCAAGTTCCATTCGAGACTATTGATCAGATTCATAGTTAACGGCTTCTTTCCAAAACTTAGATTCTAAAGAATTCATAGTTTGTTGAAATATACAAGATCATATTCACTACTGTAAGTGACAAACTTACTTTCAAAATCTCTAGATGTCGTAGGCCACTTGCTCCTCCTTGGTCAACTATTTTTTCATAATCATCAAATTCAAAATTAGCTTGTTGTGTGTCACCCCCTATAGTTGTCATCCTTTCCACGCGTAAGAGAATGGAACATGTGGTGAATGAATCCTCTTGAGATAATTCTTTGGGCCCACCATATTTCATAGGAAACACATCCTCCAAGAATATATCATCATGTAGTTCAAATATTATTTTGACATTAATGCTTGAGATATCAGATTTTACAATCAAGAGTCTATGGCATAACTTGTCTCTACACAACCCAAGAAGATGTTATCAACCATTTTTTATCACAATTACTTCCTTTTGTGTTCAGGGACAAGTACCTTAGCAAGGCACCCTCATACTCAAAGATATTTGTGTTGGCATATATGCACATAAAGCCATCCCAAGAGATTGCATGGAGTCAGATATTAATTAATCAATTAATGTGATTATTTGGTTAATTAATGAATTCTGGAATATTCTAATTAATCCATGAGCATTTTAATTAATGCAATGTTTTTGTTTACTGGTGGGTTTAGGAAACCCTACTTCCCTTCGTATCCTATGTAAAGGAGGATTGACGGCCGATATCTATATAAGATAGATAGAGGCTTTTCAGTTTACGCTCACGTACGTAAACCCTAGCCGTCATCATCCTTAGGAGAGAAAGGAGAGAAACACGCCGCTAACATGCCTCCGCAGAGACACACTCCTTCCCGCCAACTTGGGAAGCATGACGTGGAGTTCCGTCCATCCGTGTGGACGAAGTAGAGACGCAGACGCCTTGACGCCTGCGTTCGGAGGACGTCAATGACCACCTGTATGCGCTACGAGCGGCGTACATCACTGCCGCATAGGAGCGCCGCCAGATCAACCTGTGACAGAAAACGGGAGAGAAGTTCTGTCCGTGTAGACAAGCAGTGTTGCACCGTCGTGCAGCGGGATATCGCCAGACTTGCTCCACGATAAGGTATATCCCGCAAACAATCCTACCAAATACGTTGTTATCGACGAGATCCTGTTTCGGGTTGCGTAGATTTTATTGCTTCCGCCGCGCATGTTTTCTCCACAAAACTCAACAGTGGTATCAGAGCAGCGTCGATTTACGGCGTATTTAGATTCGTTTCTATATGATTGAATCACTGTATACTATTTTTATGTTTCATACGATGCGAATTAAACCTACTAATGTGAAAATCTAAACCTAATTCCACATACGCCGCAGACTTCTATTTTTGATGTTTTGGACGGGGTCGACTATGGAAAATATTGATTTTTCTAAGTGCACAGAAGTAAAATTTCGTAGATCTTTCAGGGGCTCTGCCCCTGAGACCCCGCGAGGCGCGGCCCCTGTGTACCCTGCATAGTCTGTGTGGGAGTCAAAATATTATTTAATGGGGAATGTCCCACATTAAAAGTACTGCAATTTTAATATGTATATACATATATGTAGATATACATATAATAGCATACGCGTCTCCTTTAAAATCTATTTTATGTGGTGAGTGCATGCACGGTTATGGCCTACTATCCCCTTTTGTGAATATTGTGAATGAATGTGGATGTTGATCTTGTGGATATGTTTGTTTGTGAATTCTATGGATGTATAATGGTTACATATGGATCCTTTGTATAAAGTATTCGGCTTGCATGCCGAGCCTCATCTCTTATTTCAAAGTGTAATTAATTCTTTCTTTTTATATTTGTACTCATATGATGTAATAGAGATAGGATTAGTTTTAGTATTTGTAAACTTGATGTAAGGAGACCACTTGAAGATCCAACTCGAAGGAGTGTCCATGGAGAAGCACCATGAAGATCTAATTCCAAGAAGCAACCTAAAGATCCAACTCCAAGGAGCGTCCATGGAGAAGCAACAAGAAGATCCAATTCCAAGAAGCAACTTGAAGTTCCAACCTCACGAAGCATCCATGAAGTTGTTCATTGTAATGTTGATCATTACATGCTTACAGGTTGATTCACAGGTGTTGCATGAGATGCATAAGACCATAGGTGGACCGTAATCCTTTGTTGCTCTAAAGGATTACAATATTATGGCCATAACCAATGTATTTGTGTTTGTGATTGCATGTCTATCGTTTGTGGTTGTGGATATAGTAGTATATGATACGTACTATAAGTATGTGGTGTTTGGATATGTATATGTATTAATAAAACCCCTCAATTAATAATATTAAGTTTTAGTTGCCTTCCATAAAGCAACACACATGAAAAGCTTGATCGACTATGTGTGGGCACGCCTCCTGTGTGGTACACTGTCTATCTCGTGGAAGTGTGATGGTGGGTGTGTGGGTCTACCTCCGCAGGGTGCACACTCATCGTGTTGGCTTATGGGTTGGACTTAACTGGGGAACCTTGATAGGATCAAGTACGTAGAGGCACACAGATGCATCATGGCAAGGAGTTGTGCATGATCATCTATCCAAGAGTTGAATATGATGCAATTGGCAAAAGTTGCCTACCTTAGTATTTGGTCTTTGACGCTGGCATTGGTTGGGCATTGATCCAATTATTTTGGGTCTTGGCTCACTAGAAGGTTGTGCGTTGCAATCTTCCGAGTTGATAGTGAGGGCTATCAATTTGAATAAAATAGTGGGAGGCTAATTAATTAAAGGCCTAATTAATCTCGTTTATCAAATCCTTACAAGTTAAAATGTTTTGGACTAAATGCTAATTTTTTTTGTAGCAATCAAATGGCAAACAACACTCACACGTTCTTGTTGCGATCGGTCCTTGAGAAGGACAAACTTACCGGAACCAACTTTCAAAACTGGTTTAGGATGCTGAGAATTGTTCTCACACATGAGAGTAAGCTCTATGTCCTTGAAACACCAGAGCCAGAGGAGCCCGCCGTAAATGCACCCAAGGCTGAAAAGGATGCTTATAAGAACATGAGAACATGAATGTCATGGAGATGGTAACACATCTCAAGAACTATGAGTTGCAAGAGCAACATGAGAACATGAATGTCATGGAGATGGTAACACATATCAAGAACATGTATCAACATCAAGCAAGACAGGACATATATGATGTCTCAAAGGCTTTTCTCAAAAGCAAGATGAAAGAGGGAGACTCAGTTGGCACCCGTATACTCACCTTGATTGGGTACATGGAAAGCCTATCCAAGCTGGGATTTCCCCTAGGTCAAGAGTTGGCCACTGATGTGATTCTACAATCGTTGCCTGAATCATATAATCATTTTGTCATGAACTACAACATGAACAATTTTGACAAGTCATTGTCAGAATTGTTGGGCATGTTGAGGACATCTGAAGCGCATATGAAGAAAGACAAGCCCAAGTCTGTGATGGTGATCAACAAGGCAAAGGGAAAGTCAAAAGGCAAAGGCAAGGCTAAGAAAAGTTCTAAAGTCGAGCAGAAGTCAAAGTCATCCACGCTCAAAGCTAAAGGTGGGATCTCCAAAGAAGGCAGTTGTCACCATTGTCACACGCCTGGACATTGGAAAAGAAACTGTCCTCTCTACCTGGAGGAACTGAGGAAGAAGAAGCAGGGGATAGAGATCTCCACTTCAGGTATATACGTTATTGAGATATACTTAAATACTTCTTCATCATGGGTATTGGATACCGGATGTGGATCTCACATATATTCTAATATGCAGGATCTGATAAGAAGTAAGCCTTTACGAAAGGGCCAAGTCGAGCTGCATGTTGCTAATGGCGCAAGAGTTGCTGCCACTGTAGTTGGAGTTATTAGTTTATCTTTGCCTACGGGCCTTGTAAATGAATTAGAGAATTGCTATTATGTACCTGCCATTAATAGAAATATTATTTCTGTATCTTGTATGGACAAGAGTGGATTTGAATTTCACATTACGAATGGAAATATTTCTATATCCAAAGATGAGATCTTTTATGGCAATGCCCCTATGTCTTATGGTATCTACTTGTTAGAACTTGAGACTAGCGTATACAACGTAAATACTAAAAGGTTAAAACTTGACAACTCAAACAAAACATTCTTATGGCATTTTCGTATTGGGCACATAAACGAGAAGCACATATCTAGACTCCATAAGGATGGTTATCTAGACTCTTTTGATTTTGAATCATTAGAGACATGTGAGGCATGTTTATTAGGGAAGATGACCAACACTCCTTTCACTGGACACAGTGAGAGAGCCAGTGATCTGCTAGGGCTCATACATACTGATGTATGTGGACCTTTTAGATCAAATGCCAGAGGAGGCTATCAATACTTCATTACCTTTACTGATGACCTCAGTAGGTATGGCTATGTATATCTTATGAAACACAAGTCAGAAACTATTGAAATGTTCAAGACTTTCATGAATGAAGTAGAGAAGCAACTTGGTAAGAGTATTAAAGCACTCCGTTCCGATCGAGGTGGTGAATACTTAAGCTAAGAGTTTGAGGACCTTCTGAGAGACTACGGTATTGTATCACAATGGACTCCACCTGGTACACCACAACATAATGGTGTGTCAGAAAGAAGGAATCGTACATTATTAGACATGGTACGATCAATGATGAGTTCAGCCGAACTTCCAATATCATTCTGGGGATATGCTCTTGAAACTGCAGCGTTTACACTTAACCGTGTACCTTCCAAATCGGTTCAAAAGGCACCATATGAGATATGAAATGGGAATCGTCCCAATTTGTCTATGTCAAAGATTTGGGGATGTGAAGCTTATGTTAGGAAAGAATTTCCTGAAAATCTTGGACCCAAATCAGAAAAATGTTATTTTGTTGGATACCCCAAGGAAACTCGGGGATACTACTTCTACACACCAACTGACAACAAAGTGTTTGTTGCTAGGACTGCTGTATTTCTTGAAAAGGAATTTATTTCCAAAGGAATTAGTGGGAGGAATGTAGAGCTTGAAGAAGCTCGAGACCAACAAGAAAGAAGAGAACCTGAGGAGGTACATAAGGAACATGAAGACTCACAAGTTGTTGTGGAATTTCAAGTTCCAAATGTAACACATGAACCTCATAGGTCTAGTAGGACACGACTTGAGGCTGAGAGATTTGGATTTCTCATGACTCAAGACAGTGACAAATTGGGCATAGCAGATGAGCCAACTTCCTATCTAGAAGCTACTAAGGGACCAAAATCTGAGAAATGGCTCGAAGCCATGAGATCTGAGATGGAATCCATGTACACCAACAAGGTATGCACCTTGGTGGATCCACCCGAAGGGGTAAGACCCATAGGGTGCAAGTGGGTCTTTAAGAAGAAGACTGACATGGATGGAAATGTTCAAACCTATAAAGGTAGATTGGTTGTGAAACGATTCCGTCAAATTCAAGGAGTTGATTATGACGAGACCTTCTCACCAGTTGCCATGGTTAAATCCATCAGGATCATGCTTGCATTGCAGCTTATCATGACTATGAGATTTGGCAGATGGATGTTAAAACAACATTCCTTAATGGGAATTTACTCGAGGATGTGTACATGACACAACCTGAGGGTTTTATCGATCCAAAGGAAGCTAATAAAGTTTGTAAGCTACAAAGGTCAATCTATGGATTGAAGCAAGCATCTCAGAGCTGGAATCTACGTTTTGATGAAGTAGTCAAAAAGTTTGGCTTTAGTCAAAATGAAGATGAACCTTGTGTTTACAAAAGGGTTAGTGGGAGGACATTCATATTTCTCATATTGTATGTGGATGACATACTATTGATGGGAAATTACATCCCTACTCTTAAGACAATAAAAGGTTGGTTGGGGAAGACCTTCTCTATGAAGGATTTAGGCGAAGCATCCTATATACTAGGGATCAAGATCTATAGAGATAGATCTAGAAGGCTTCTAGGCCTAAGCCAGAGCACATACATTGACAAGGTGCTAAAGAGGTTTAGCATGGAGGGTTCTAAGAGAGGTAACTTGCCCATGTCCCATGGGGTTACAATCTCTAAAGCCCAGTGTCCTAGTTCATGTGATGAATGGGCACGCATGAGTAAGATTCCATATGCATCAGCAATTGGATCTATCATGTACGCAATGTTATGTACTCGTACAGATGTGTCGTATGCTTTGAGCATGACGAGCTGGTATCAGTCAGATCAGGGTGAATGTCACTAGACAGCCGTAAAGAACATCCTAAAGTACTTGAGAAGGACTAAGGATCAATTCTTGGTATACGGCGGTGAGGAAGAGCTCGTGGTAAAGGGTTACACTGATGCTAGCTTCCAAACTGACAAATATGACTACAGATCGCAATCTGGATTTGTGTTTTGCCTGAACAACGGAGCTGTGAGCTGGAAGAGTTCCAAGCAAGAGACGGTTGCAGATTCTACAACAGAGGCTGAATATATTGCCGCATCTAATGCTGTGAAGGAAGCTGTGTGGATCAAGAAGTTCATTTCTGAACTTGGAGTGGTTCCAAGTGCTGGTGATGCAATTGAATTGTTTTGCGACAACAATGGAGCAATTGCACAAGCTAAAGAACCAAGATCTCACCAATGTTCCAAACATATTCTACGGCGGTTCCATCTCATACGAGAGATCGTACATTGAGGAGATGTGAAGATTTGCAGAGTACCTACAGAAAGCAATGTGGCTGACCCGCTCACAAAAGCACTTTCACAGCAGAAACATGACGGACATATTCGATCACTTGGATTGAGATTCATGAGTGATTGGATATAAGTGCAAGTGGGAATTTGTTGGTATGTATGCCCATAGAGACTATCATTCGATGATTGTAATGGGATACTATGTAAACGATTTGTAATACTACATTGATCATATCAATAAAGGCAAGTTTCTAATCTATATGTTTGTGTTTTATATTGTGAGATGACCATAAAACTTATAGATGTCTATAGAATAATATACTCAATGACATATGTCTTCGGGTTGATGACCTGAACAGTGAGATCATATGTATGCTAAGAGTATGTATTCTTATTTTGTCCCTAATCGGTTGTTATTGTGGAAATATCCATAGACATTAATAACACATAAGATTAGAATGTGTGTTGGTTGATGGAAGAATCGTATTATCCATGATATGGAGATATCAAACCAAATACATAGATACTTGTTAGAGAACAGTGTATCGGATAGATCCACCTTGAGAGTGACACATGGATACCATGATTGGTAGTTAGAGTCACATCTCATAATGATGGTGGTGATTGTGGTTCTTAGACCTGAAGTCACTACACTTATCACATGTTGTTCAGTGAACTTTGACATCATCCACCGTGGTCCTGAATAAGGATTGCCATAAAGATGGTGCTTGGGTGCACTGTGACACATGGGGATGACTGTGAGTGATGTAGATGGAATTTGTCCTTCCTACGGGAGTTTGATATTACGGCCACTTGATAAGCGAGACTGAGAAATGCATGGCCATGCTGATGTGAGTCAATATGTGATATTGAGCTTACATATATCTCAGACAGTCTGTTCTAGTTCAAGGAACATGGATTGAACATTGAAGAGGATAACAGTTCCATGACTTGAGTTCAATCAGAATATCAGCGACAAGGGAACTATACAATCACTGTAACACCAGTCATGAATGATATGTTAAGTTGTTCTCCAACTTCTCCAATTACTTGGGTGGCAATGAAGTCTTGCTAGATACCAATCATTGCTTGTGAAATCATAATATGATTATGGATATCACTGCCAATGTAATTTGGAGCCTACCGGGTCACACGCATAGGATGTGTTGGAATAGGAGTATAATTGTGGATTTGATTGGAATTTCTTCGAATCACATTGATTACTAAAATGTTTATGTAATCGATTAGAATAATATTGGAGTGACTGGATCTAAGTGCAAGTGGGAGTTTGTTGGCGTATATGCACATAAAGCCATCCCAAGCGATTGCATGGAATCGGATATTAATTAATCAATTAATGTGATTATTTGGTTAATTAATGAATTCTGGAATATTCTAATTAATCCATGAGCATTTTAATTAATGCAACGTTTCTATTTACTGATGGGTTTAGGAAACCCAACTTCCCTTCGCATCCTATTTAAAGGAGAATTGACGGCCGATATCTATATAAGATAGATAGAGGCTTTTCAGTTTATGCTCACGTACGTAAACCCTAGTCGTCATCGTCCTTAGGAGAGAAAGGAGAGAAACGCGCCGCTAGAATGCCGCCGCAGAGACACACTCCTTCCCACCTGCATGGGAAGCGCGCCGTGGAGTTCCGTCCATCTGTGTGGACGAAGTAGAGACACAAACGCCTTGACGCCTGCGTTTGGAGTACGTCGACGACCACCTGTACGCTCTACGAGCGGCGTACATCACTGTCGCAAAGGAGCACCACCGGATCAACCTGCGACAGCGAATAGGAGAGAAGTTCCGTCTGTGTAGACAAGTAGTGTTGCACCGTCGTGCAGCGGGACATCGCCGGACTTGCTCCACGATAAGGTATATCCCGCAAATAATCCTTCCAAATACGTTGTTGTCGACGAGATCATGTTTCGGGTTGCGTGGATTTTATTTCATCCGCCGCGCATGTTTTCTCCACAAAACCCAACAATTTGAGACTTGGCTTTATCCCTCTCCATAGATCAAATGGACAACTTTATTTATGTTGATGGAAAACTCTATTCAGAATATGGCAAGTTGTATTCAAATCTTCCCCCTCACATAAAGTTAGGTAGGCTTGAGGTTTGGAGTAAGGTATTAACCATATCTATTAGTGTCTAGTTCTTACATTCTACAAACTCATTTGTGATGAATAAGTAGAAGTAACCATGAACTACACTAAGAAAATGACAAAATTCCAAGAATAAGTTTGAGGTTTACTCTCCTCTCCTATTAGACCTAATCTTGTAAGTACTTTACTAGTTTGTGTTTCGGCTTATTTCTTATATATTTTAAATTTATCCAATGCCTAGTATTTACTTTTATGTAAATGGACAGAATAGTATCTACTTGTTTTGTCAACGAAAGTTATGAAGTAACATTTTTATCCCTAGTTGCAATCTCATTAAACTTACAGATATTAGTGTGATCTAAATTAAAGATTTTGGAATTCCTATTCATAGAATGAAAAGGCTTCGTAGGTAGTTTAAATTGTGTACAAATTTCACATCTACTATCATTAATGTTGGATCTACGAATTAATTCTAAATTCATCCCTTATTTTATTGAGCGAAAATTAACATGTCATAGTCGACTATGCCATACATCAGAAGATACATGATTTGTACAAACAAAATCATTACCATTCAAATTAAAAACTAAATTGAATGTAGGTTCAAAAAGAAATTTAAATAAGTTATCAATGTCACATAAATGCCATGTGCCAAGAAATAAAGTCATGAAGGTCTGTAATAATAGTCTTATTACATTTGCAATCTATTCTAAACTATCCCTGATTAGAATTGTGCCATTAAGGATATGGGATCCAAATGGATGGTTTATGTCTAACTCTATAAAGTGTTAGAACCTTCTTTGAAGGGAACTTCAAGTCTACTCGTAATTTGTCTTTGACTTCTATAGAGCTGGGGTCGCCCAAAGTCACGGGTCAACCTCTACAAGCCAAATAAGACACAAATAAGGACTTGTCAGTACAAATGTATACATTAGCCCATGTGTCAATTATCCAGTAAAGTGGTCAAAAAATTGAAAGTATTTTCAGTTTTATAGAAATGTACCCATCATTGAAGTTCAAGGATGTAGCCATCATGTTGACTACAACATCCTCAGTAGAAGATGTGACACCTTTTCTTCAAAGTACAATCTTTGTTCCAGTGGACAACCTATCCACAAGTCCAACAAGGTTTGTTATTCAATTTATTCTAGATCTTAGCCTTAGGCTTATGTATATTCTTAGATTTTGTATCTCCACTCTTAGCAACAATAAGATTGACAGTGGGGTTTACATCAGTAGGTAACTTGATATTCTTATCTTTCAAGTGCTCTTCTTGTATGGTAATGTCCCTCATGAGATTGGTCATTGTCAAGTCTCCTTTGCCATGCTAAGAGTCATGTCAAACGACCCCCAAGATTTAGAAAATTTCTCAATTATGGACATAAGTACAAGCTTTTCTCACAATACCATCCTTGTATATGAGACCTCATGAACCAATAGTTAAAGATCGTGATTTTGGTAAGAAAGAATTTACCCTCAACCATCTAAAACTTAAGAAATTTGAAAACACAGTATTTTTCAGCATCCTAATTTTTAGTATTATATCTCTTTTCTGACACCCCCACAAAACATTGTAAATAGTAACATGTGGCTTAGAGTATGAATCATACAATATGTTTTTTAAAGCAAACAAGATTAACCCTCACCACATCTTATCACCCTTCTTCTGAGTTGCATTTATTTTAGAATTATCAAGGATAGTTTGCATTGGCTTTAGGTTTATCTCTTCAACGAATTGATCATAATCCACCATATCTAGACAAATTTTCATCCTACTTTGCCAATAGGAAAAGTTGTTACTAGTAAATTTTATGATCATATTTGCAGTGCCAATTTTATTGTCAAAAATATGATTAGAAATTTTAATTAATGATATTAATGATTTTTTAAGAATTTTTAGAATTTTATATGTGACATTGCATGCAACGACAATAGTTGCAATAGATAATAGTTTCAAGCTTGATCCAAATAAGAAACACATAGAATAAACAATGCAAGAGGATAGAAATATATCAAAGTTAGAATTTCAGACAGATTGTTTGTTGAAAAATGAATTTGATATTTAAATAAATAAGTTTCGCACAAAGATGATATCATTTCTTCTAATCAATCTGATTACGAATCTCTAACAGGTATTCATCTTGCTCTCACTTGACGATGATCAATGTGCACTACCAGTTCAGGCCAGCAATCGCAAGTACCACCACCCTAATAATTTGTGCCTTTTAGGAGAGGAAGGAAGGGCTTGCTTCTCGTAGGAGAGAAATATATAGAATTAAATCAGGAGAGACAGTGGCAGATAGATAAGTTTGGAATTGGTTTCACATAAAGAACAGATGATGGCTTTATGTTTTGAAGTTGTCCATAACCCTAATTACTATAGCCTTATTTATAGCCCTTTATGTTTTGAAGTTGTCCCAGTAAGATGCAATAACTTGATCTTTCTTTTGCACATAAAAAAGGAATATGTGGAGTCTCTTTTCAAATATAGAAAATAAAGAGTTCATTTTCAATTAATGTGGCAAATGTCACTTTCCAATTGATAAGAAAATTGTCGCTTTCAGAAAATGTTTCTTTCTCATTTATAAAGGAAAAGATATGTTCATATAGAGTAGTCTGGATCGTAAGAGCTCGATAAGTCCCAATAAAGCATTTGAGTTCAACTCACGCTGAAAGACTCTCTTCAAATGAATTTTATGTTGATTGGGCATGGGAGAGGAGTGATTGGACCACATCCTCTCAATCCTGAGAGTTTACCATGATGGGGTGGGTCCAATAGTGGCCTTTCCTAGGGTGGGTTCTGTCACTCCCTGGTATTTGGAACCTAAAAAGTACATAATTAATTTATTAATGAAGTCAATATACGATTGATTTATGCTAGAATAAGGTTTCATCCAATTTTCATGATGTTTGGATTTGTAGGAAAAAGTGTGTAGAAAGGATCTTTTGTGTAACTATTTAGTTTTGGTAACATCCTCAAAGTTGGGAATTTCATATTTAATTGTATGGTATGAGGTGAGAATCAAAGTTGAACTATGAAGGATATATAATGACTATAGTTGATGGTTTGAGCCCTAGACCTAATTTAGGTATTCATATTAAGTAAGTAAAGTCATAATCATCAAATATATTATAAGGAAACTTCAATTAAGAAATTATGCCTATTCAAAAGTTTAATTCTATGATTGAGGATATGATTAATATCATGAATCCTTTTGGAGATCAAGAAAAGTGTCATTGGCCTTAGAACCCAAATTCAAGCCCAATTAGGCCAATTAAGGTTTTCACATGGGTCCTTGGAGTAAAAAAATTAGAATGAAGTAATTAGGGGTCATAATAAATATTCAAGATATTTTTTGTAGATAGATATTTGTAATATAAGACTATGGGAGAAGTTTCAAGAAATTTTTAATTGCCTAGTGGTCCAGGTAATTAATTTAGTCATTATTCAATTTTTACTCAAAAAGTATATTTGGAGTGTTTATACACTTAGCTTTGTCCTATTTTCTTTATGAAAGAAAAGTGATGGAAATATAATCTTTATTCCAAATTTTGGTATTCAATGGAATTAGTATGTGTGAATTTGGACTTTTACCAAAAATAAGGGGAAAATAGGGGGTGACTCCAGTCTGTGTGGACTGGAGAGCCGCACCCCTTGTTTGGCAGGGCCCGAACAGAGTCCTTGAGGATGGGGGGACTCACCCTTGATCTTGGAGGTAGAGGCTATAAATTTTGATTATGGAAATATAGTGTTTGACCAGTTGTAGGATACATTTGCGATTGAAATTAAGAGAAAGAGGGAGAAAGTAACGAAGAGCGAAGAGGAAGAGAAGGTGAGTCATTGGCGGCATTATGGGGTCTGTAGATGGAGATCTTCGATCGCGAACCTTTCTTGGGTACATGCAGTGTCACCCTAGTCTAAAAGGCCCATAAGAAGCCATCCTAGGCTTCACGAAGAGCATCGAAGGGCTATAAGCCTGACTCTTGGTCGCCAAACTCTGCCTGGATAGTCATGTTGATGTCCTGTTAAATAGAGAGGGCATGGAACAAGAAGGAGGGGGAGCCAAGTCACGAGTGGGAAGAGAGCCAGATCCCGATTAAGATCCACAATCATAGGCCCTGGGCCTCAGATGATGACCACTAGATCAATTTTCAAAGGCTAGGAAATACTAAAAAGGTAATACTTTTGAAACTCCATATCTTGAGATATAAAGTTTTATTTGGGGCAAATATGGTATCATTGGAAAGGTATTTAGTAGTACTATCTTCTAAAAATATTTCTAGAATATGATTTCATTGACTATTATTTATTATATGTTGTGTATTCAAAATTATATGATTTTGATGTTTTGTCAATTAGAAATAGCAAACAAACTTAGAAATTCATGAAAATTTTATAGAATGTGTATTTTCATAGTTTAGATGTTATTCTAAAGCTTGATCATTTTGATTTTAAGTTTTACCAAGGTTCTTATGAATATAAAACTTAAACTGGTTTATGAATATAAAAAGTGAGGGTCATTACAATCAACCTCCCAAAGCTCCATCTAGGCTCCATCTAGCTAGATCTGGTTTCACCTAGGTCAAAGAGAGAAAAAGGTGGAAATTTTAGCTCTAGAAAGGTAAAACCACCATGGGTGACCATGAGGATCGGTCAAGAGGAAGATAAGTAAAGACCTAGGAAAAAAGGAGAGAGGAAAGAGATGATATTACATGTTTAAGGCTAGAAACAAAGCTATCAGACTTTGGGATGTCCTGTGTAAGCTTGGTCATCAACATGCATTGGCATGCATAAACATGCAAGCATATACAAACTCCTTACTCGAGATGATGAGCCTAAATGGAATATGAACTCTAATTCCAATCCAGTAAACCACGAACTCAACACTAAAACTCATGAACAGTCCTCCTAACGCTCCAAAGAAGCTCCTTTATGCAAGAATTAGAGAAAAACTTGGGCAGAAGAGGAGAAAAGGGGGTGCTTTAGTTTTTTGGGGAAAGAAACACCATGGAAATTAATGGAGATCATCATAAGGAAGAATAATATAAGGAAAACATAGATCAAAAAGGATAACTTACATGGATGGTAGTGAAAATGAAAGTGCAAGGCCAAAAATACACTCAGGAAGTTCCATCTCCAACATGAACAAACATGTAAGTACAAATTCATGGCCATATAGGTCCAAGGAGCTCCTATAGGTTTTTAGGATGCTAGTTCTTGTCATAGAAGGTCCTTTGGTTGTAAAATGCAGGAGGGGGTCGAGGTTTTTGGGTAAATATAAGTTAGGAGGTCAAGAGAATAAAATAACCCACTATATATGAGTTATCTAGTCCCAAGGCAAGAGGACAAACTTAACCTTGCTCAACTAGAGTCTCAAAAGCATTTAAAATTGTCAAATACATCACAGTTATGAAGGAAAACATGGATATAATTAATTTGTACACAAATTTTAATACCTTAATTTCGGTGAAATCTCATATTACTCCACACATGCACTTGAAATTACAAGATAAAGGCAAACATTGTCCAATTAAAGTTTTAAAGTTATATTATTTTCATCTTTTGACCAATTGGTTTTAAAAATAAACTAAGTATGAGTATGAAATAAGACCCGTGTTTTGATAATTTTCACATAATTTGAATTAGGTCATCATATTGTGTTCAGTTTACATGTAAGTCCACAACTTGCAAAGAAAATTGGAACTAGGTCAAACAACGTGCAAGTTGAACCAAAAGTAACGATTTATCTTGATCACTTCCTCTTAAAACTTAATCAAGCTTGTAGTTATGATAATATAGAAAGATTATAAAGGAATTACGGTTATGAAGTTATATGGACTCATAATAACACCCAATATCATTGTTAGTTATCAGTTTTGTGGAAAAAACAAACAAAAAATCATCTACTCAAATATTAGCTATCAACATTTTAAAAAACAATTAGAAAAAGGTTGTTTGAATAGTAGTTGCACTCTTGTACGCATGCTGAATTGCCACCATGATTTTGGTCCAAAATTGGTGTGGGTCTTAGATGATACTATCTGGTAGAGGTTCCCCAAACAAAAAGTAGATGACGACATATGTCGGCAATTTATATTTTTCTTCCACATCAATAATTATATTTGTAACCTATGAGGAGTGAGACTTAATAGTTGTAACTCACTTACTCAATCAAATAAAAAGAAAAAAAACATTGTTTATGTGGAAAATAAGATGGGGGCCATGAGAAGCTTCTTATTGATGGATGGAAAATTGTCCTCCTATATATAGTAGAGGAGGCAAGTATAAAGGGAGAAAACGTAACCCTAATGGGCCAACACAATAAGGCCCATTTTAGAAATCAACTAAATACTCTAACACTTACCCTCAAGATACAACATGGGCAAAACATGTCCAACTTGCCAATATATGAAAAAGGTAAAATAGTCAATATAGAAAATTGATCTCCCCTAACAAGAATTGATCTCCCTGTGAATCTTGTAATAGAAAAATTAGGACACTCTAACACTCCCCCTAAAGAAGATAGTGTGTAGCATGTAGTAAGTAATCTTCTTCCCCTAATGAAGATAACATTTATGAAGAAACAATAGCAATAGAATAGATTCCCCTTTGAAATTGATATTTTTTGGACCAATAAGAGAAATCATGAATGAACATCAAAATCTTGAGCGAGATTCAAATCATTAGATGGTGGAGAATATGTATAGAAGTCATCTGATTCGTCATTATTTTTAAATTGGTTCTACAAAAGAAGCAGCAACACCAGAATCATACAAGAGAGTTGAGATAAGAGTATTGGTATAGAAATATTGTATCATAGCAGATGGGCATGTGTTTAGGACATCCTACTATAAGAATATGGACTACAAAAGATGTTAAAAACACAGCATGAATATGCAAAAACTATATAAGATGGTTAGATGATGTGACTTATTCTCTTCATCTTCTCTCCTTCATCACGTCAACCACGAAATGGGTCATGAGAGTGGTTGGGTAGAAAGTCATAAAATTTGGTAGAAGAATGGATATATAAAGGACTATATAAAAATAAAGCACAACCGTTATAAAGGTAATGCATGAGGAAAACAATATTGTCATTATATAGACATGGTAGGAAAAAATAAATCACAAGATTAAATGTGTTGTGATGTGTAATAAAGGAACTCAATCATGTGGGTAAGGGAACCACGTGGAGAGAAAATTAGTATTGTGCCCCTTTCTTTTTATACTTTAACTAGCATAAGGTATTTTGTGTTTTCTCTAGAACTGATTACTCAAGTTTAATTGTAAAATGTGTGTCAATGTATTGTATGACACGAATAGGCATGCCCAACATAGAAAAATCTATAGATCTTTATGCAATCTAAAAAGGCATATTTTATGGTCTTTAGGATGACAAATGTAAGGGGATGCGGGGGTAGATCCCCCGTGGTATGGATTGATTTAAAAAATTGATCCAATTAAGGATTTGATTAGCAATATGCATAGTGTGCATATATGGGGTCAACATAATAAAAAGAAAACCAGACTGTCTGACCTAGATGTAGAACTTAGGATAGTGACAACCGGAACAGACTGGGCTCAAAGTTAACTGGTCCTCCTCAATGTCATGTTCAAAGCTAAAGAGTGAGGCTGAGTGAGGGGAATAGACGCATAGGGTGCCTCTATAGATCGGGCGATACGGTGAATATTTTATTTCTATGGAAGTAGTTGAGGCATGTTGTAGTGTTGCATGGTATCTACGAGGATCAACTGTGTGAAGGATTGAGGAATCAGTCAATTGTTAGAATAATATTTGGGCCTACATCAAACCTCTGACTACAAACTGAACTCATTTGTGAAATGAGCATAAGTATGCGATTAGGAATAAAATCAAAATAGAACACTTTGCTAAAAAATTGTGAGTATAGCACCTCCAGGAAAATAATTTTGAAGATAGCCCACTTTAGTGAAAAAGAGTAAAATGTAAATGGATTGGTGTTTTCACCCCAATGTTGAGGGGTGAAAGTGCCAATCTATTTTTCATTTTTCTCTTTTTTATTTTTTTAACTAAAAGCTTCGAGTCAAATGAAATTTTTACTTTTTTCACGTTGAAAAAGCCAAGTAAAAAATGGTGTTTTCTCACCAAATTAGGCTATATTGGGAATTGTTTTCTTGGAGGTGTTATACATGGAAATATTTGACAAAGTGTGATATTTAGGTTTTTTATTCATAATATCATGACATATCCATTTTTGCAGTTATGATTGGGTCTTATGTAGATCTTGCATGTGCAAACGTGGAACATGTTGTCTTGTTGGGTTCGTGCCACTAAGACATTGCATGGTTGGAAGCACATCACTTGCACCTCAGCGTTGCTACTATGTATGTAGTGGTGCCTCCCCCTTGAAGAGTGACTTGCTCTGAGAAAAATCATACATGGATCAAAGTAGTGTAAAATGTATACAACACGAGAGTCTGACTTGACTCTCAGCATTTCCCTTTCAGAATGCCTTCGGGAGAAGAGCCTCTGGTAGAGAGAACGACATGAAGAACAAGTATCTTGTGAATCGTTGTTGTGAGAGATGGAAGGCACACATATGTCGGAAAAAGCATAGAGAACAAAGATAAGGAAGAACCAGCATGTTGCATCATGGTATCTTATGGGTTTTGGGCCCTTGCTTAGTGGTAGGAGAGCTTTAAAACCTTCTTAAGTACACACAAACACATAAAGGAAGCAACAATGAGTTATCCATAACTCGTGTACTCAAGGGGGCATTACATAAAATTGTCATTGATAAAAACAATATAATCAATCAAACAAACTATAAATAATAATTATTCTCATCATTATTCATATAAAAGGAAATATAGATGTTATCACATGGAAAACTCATTTAACATCTTCAATTTGTACTCTAAAGTTCTAAATATATAAACATATAGTTGAATCTATAAACCAAAGGATCATCTTATAGTTGGCACCCCATCAGATCTTATCATGCTCAAACTTTGTGCCCCAACCTCGAAATGCTACTTTTGCTCTTGCTCCTCACTTGTAGACATCTCATCCCTAGCCATGCATTAGAAAAATGATTGTTAGAGTAAAGTGGCATGAGTATTCTAATACATGTGTTGTAATAAGATACTAGAAAATAATCTTAAACAAATTATGTATGATATTAACATCAAACATGTAGAAATTCTGAGACATAAATAATTATTATTTCGGTAACTTAACTCTTACATTTTACTTATCTTACTTTGCAGTCTTATACTCTGGTACCAAGGTCTCATGAACTGCACTAAGGTTCCTGGTCACATAACCTGCACTCTGGACTAGGTTATATTTTTTAATCAGCATGCACTAAGGGTCTCGGCCTCATAAATTACAAAAAGTACAAAAAGTACATGGGCCATGTCTCTCTTACATTAGCTTCCACTAGGGTACCTGAACCACATGACTTTTTCAAAGGGCATGGATCATATCTTTCTTAGACTGTCATGTACTAGGTTGTTTGGGCCACATGACCTTCACAAAGGGCATGGGTCATGCCTTTCTTGAGTTCACATGCACTAGGGTCTACGTCTAACTCCATAATCTGATGTCATCTCATTAAATCTGATCTTTACATGAATCTTAATACATTCTGATCTTGTAGTCTTGTCATTAAATAATATCTTGGATCTTAATGCATGAATCTTATTAGGATCTTATTATGAAATCTAGAGCATACATCTTAATGAACTTATTCATAAATCTTAAAGCATTATGTTCTCATATTCTTATGAAGACCCAAATCATGAATCTTAACAAAATCTTATCTAGAAAACTTGATCACGAATTAGTACATCCTAATATTATAATGTCACTATGGACTGAATTCTTAATACATTTCGATCTATTATAATCTTTATCTTGAAAGCTTGATCACATCTTAATATGTTCAAAACTTATATTCTTATATTGTACTTAGCTCTTAAATCTTAATCAATATAAGAAATCTAAATAACTTCTTAGTTCCCAGATCTCAATCTCTTGATGAGAACTTAATAGTATATTTCAAAGAAAATCATAAATGCAACCTTATCCCACATTATAAAGTAAGTACGAGTATCTTGCTTGCAAATCCTATATTGTAATCATATTCATTAATATGAACCTTTAATAAGAAATCTTATGTAACATCCCTGACATGGGTTATATTCTAACCCTAGGTGTTTTTCCTAATAAAGTTTATTAGATGATTGCTCTCATTTGTTGAAAAGTAATTAAGGCTCTAGAGGAACTTATATTTCAATTTTTAGTCCTCTTTGATTAATGTTGAAACATTGTTTTGTTAATTTTGGACTACATTGCAAATTAACCCAGTTGAGGGGTTAACTTGAAAATTGTACATGATAAAATGTACCTCTGATGTTGAGACATCATGAGAATGAATATGATGTAGTGGTATGGTTTCCACAAGCTTGGGCACCAAGATGGAGCTTGTTGAGCAATGTTTGTGCATTAAAACCTACTTTTGGTGTAATGTGTAATTTACCCAAAACTTAGGGTTCAATATGCAAAATAGCACCTCTAGAGGGTACCTCATGTTTATTGGCATCCAGTAGGGCAAATAAATTGAGAGGGGTGCCTCAGTTGAATTAATATGAGGAGAGAGAATCTTGACATTAAAATAATCAGGATTTAAGCATAAAAGGAACTTTAAGTCAATTTATTGCAAAAAGAAATATATTAATTGAGGAGCCCTTCAACCAAAAGTTGAGGGAGGTATTTGCAAAAGTGTGGGACGAGCTTGTGCCTTTCAAAGGCACAAAAAGATCTTGGTTGAGTGGAAATCCCACTCACATTAACATAATAAAAAGTAATATCCACTAAAAGTTGGATATTAGTATAAAATTCATTAAGGTGCTTAATTTCTTTTCTTATAATTCTTTGATAATGAAGAGGTTTTCCAAGGGAAAACAGTTGGCTTCGTGGCCAAGAATTGAGGGGGAAGTGGTGGAAATAATTTTGTAATTATAAGAAATTAATTTCATTTTCTCTTTCCTTGAAATCCCTTATACATAACTCTTTTCCTACCCACTTAAGGGTCTTTCGTGGAATTTCTTTTCTCATCTTGCCTTGGACGACCACAGGAGAGCTCAGGAGAAGGATAAGGATGACTCTAACCTGTTGGTAAGCTTTTGATCATCTTCCACCTTGGTTTCATGGTGAAAACCCAAAATCAATGCTTGATTCTTTGTTTTCTTCACTCGATTTCCAACTCTAGCCAAATTTTTCATCCAAAAGCTCAAGAACGGACCTTGGGCAGTTTCTGGAGCTTCATCCACCATTGGATCCATGGATCTTGAAGTTTGTAATCAGATTCAAAGGCGGGTTATATAAATTAAACCCTTAAACATTAACATTGCATTCAATTCTCCAATAATTGTTGAGTATTTTTCTTCTATTTGAACTTTCTTTGATTCATTGCTACAATTCCCATGAAAACAGTAGTAGTTCTTGGTTGAACGGAGGAAGATGATGATTAAATCATCTTGGACACTTTTCCCAAGAAAATTCTAGGCCAAACGGTTTCAATATATGTGCTCAATCGGTTTCACAAATCGTTTGGGAAGCAAACAGTTTCAAACCGTTTGAGAGTAAACTGTTTCATCAAAATGTTTGAGGGCAAACAGTTTCAAACCATTTGGGGGCGTTGACCATAGTTGACCATTTGGAGTATTGTTGTTAATTATTATGGTTAATGACCCATTAAATATAATTGATTATTTCTAAGGGGTTCATGAGTTGAAGGTCCATCAATCACCAAACCCTAATCGGGTTAAGTACTGATTTCATAATTGATTGACTTAGAACTTTGGGTTGATTGACCCAAACGGTTTCAAAACCATTTGGGGATCACCCAAACGGTCTCAAGACCATTTGGAGGTCAACCAAGACCGTTTGGAGGTCTAGGGTTGAGTATGGTTGGGTAATTGAAGATCCATTGATATCAAAGTGGAATACAATCAATAATTGAGTTGATGATCAATCCAATGATCCAAACCCTAATTGGATGTCATGGATTTTGATGATGGGATGCGAAAACGGTCTCAAGACCATTTGGAGGTCATCCAAACGACCTCAAGACCGTTTGAGGTCAGGTCATGTCTGATTTGGATGGTGGTCCAATGATTTCAAAGTAACTAGTTTCACAATGATTAACATTGAAAGTCCATTGATTTCAATCCCTAATCCAATTGATTCAAAACCCTAATTAATGATCAATTGAGGGTTAAATCAGTTGAAGGATTATCGATTAAGGTCAATTAAAATGTGGTGTTAGGTTCAATTGATGAGTGGTTCTATGAACTCAACCAATGAAGGAATCAATCTTGGAAACCCTAAATCAACTTGAGTGGTTGAGACCATATTTGGTCCATTCGGTTTTGAGGGGGTTTGGACCAAATGGTCTCATGACCATTTGGGACCAAGCGATCCCAAACTGTTTAAGGATCAAACAGTTTCAAACTTCAACTTTAGCAAACGGTTTCAAGTCTCAACTTTAGCAAACGGTTTCAAGTCTCAACATTAGCAAACGGTTTCAAACTTCAACTTTGTCAAACGGTTTCAAGTATCACTTTACTAAATGGTTTCAAGTGTGGAGCAAGACCGTTTGAGGTCTAATTGGTCAAGGCCATTTGGGGTCTAAGAGACCAAGATTGTTTAGAAGTTAATCAACCAAACCGTATGAACACTTAAAGTGAGTAAGGGTCAATTGTTTAATTGGACAATTACATGATGTAAACCAAGGGTGATTATAATAATTGTACCCTTAATAAGATAGGGTGATTAGTACCCTTTGAATAATTAATTTTTGATGATCATAGAAGTAATGATATAATCCATTGTGTCCATTCTTCATTGAAGTTGAGTTGACTTAGTCTAATCAAGACTAAAGCAAGTATCATCTTATAGAGGATGAGAGAGGGAGGACTTCCTACCTGAATGATAATCATATAACGGTTAAGTGTAATGACACTCGCCATCGTTAAGATAAAAGTGCCATTAACAATAATAAAACATGCGGAAGCAAATCATCAAGCAGCTGATTACTGAAAATCACTAAAAATTAAAACCATTTGCAAAGAGATCCATTCATAGGAAAACTCTTTCATTCAGAACCAAAGTAAAACTTTACATCCTGGTTCATAAGTACACGACCTGTACAATTCCTTTTCAAGGATTACAACATTGACTGCCATGTTACAAATATACACAGGCAGTATAAAAACCTTGAGGCACTATGCCAAAACTCCGATTAATTCATTTAAAACTCCGAGGACCTGAGAGTACAGAGACGACACATAGGACTACTATCTATATGACTTGACAGACAATATCTCCACCTGAGATCTGATTGCTGTCCTTGTTGTTGTTGTTGCTGCTCTTTTTCTGATCTTAGGGATTTCTTGCCTTGCCTCCCATGCATACCTAAAAATGTTTCCCACGGGGGTGAGACAATTGAAAATTGCCCCAACGAGAGATATAACTCTCTGCCAAAACATTGTTATTGCAGTTTATTAAATTAAAACTGAGCAGGGGTTACTTTTACCTTATCAGGCAGAATCATTCATCATAGAACAGAATAAGATAATCTCCTATTCTCAAGGAGAGTATTGCATCTACCCATGGTAGATAAATAATTCATCTGTCTGCTTTGCAGAGAATAAAAAGAGACATAAATAACATTTATCTGCTAAGGAATGCACAAAGAAATGCAACATCAGCCAATGAATCTCCGTATTCAATCCTTAAGCAAACATGCTATACGACTGATTACATTTTACAATCATATTTAAGCTCTGAGGAGATGAGGTATACCGCTCATACTCCAACCGGCCATTGCGAAGTCGAAACTGGTACCATACATAGGTCTAGGGAAGAGCCGGGTTTCCATGACCTCACTCCTCCCGGTCAGTGCGAGAGAACCTGCAAGACATCTCGTGTCTCTGCTATATAGCTAGCCAGGGTATATTGGCAACTTCGCTATAGAGGCAGTGCCAGCTGCTCTCTCTTCGCGATCATGAGATTTCATGTTTATCTCCATCGATCCGGTATTAACCTTGGGAGATGTGTACAACATCTGGCCCAAATCATCGGGAGATTAGTGATACATCTATCCCGATCTATTCATGAAGGATTTGAGAGGTTTCTTGTTTACCTCCTCACAATCACTTCAAGAGGACGTAAGGATATTTTCACCCATTGACCCCCGTATATTCAAAAATATACGAAATCCAGGATATGCCGCGGAGCAACCTATTTCACCATCACCTATTCCTGACGATGATGGATCTATGGTCAGAGCACTACATGAATAGATTTCACTTGATTATTTAAGTACATTATCATATTCTTTTAGCATCAGTCAAGTTCTCAAACATATTTTATTCAGATAAATGCTATAAAGAGACATGTACCACTTTCATCAGATACTTATTCACATGGCTCAGAAGCCATTCACATCTTGTCACCTCTCACTAGGCAACAACTTTATTCACATGGCTGACAAGGCCATTCACATCTTGTCACCTCTCACTAGGCAACAACTTTATTCACATGGATCACAAGGCCATTCACATCTTGTCACCTCTCACTAGGCAACAACTTCAAAACAAAGGCTTACAAGCCCATACTAATCTTGTTACTTCTTTCTAAGTAACAAGAACATAATGGCACATATGGCCAATGAACTCTTATCAAATAAACATCATAGCTCATACCTGGCTATGATCATCACCTCATGAGACCTACATGATTGTCACACATGATAATAGATTTATCAAGTTCACAACACATCATGCAATACATGGTAACACCTCTATTCCCTTACCAAGGTTAGGGTTTACCATCAATTAGGGCTTTTCATCCTTTTACCCAAAGCTAGGGTTAGGATTTTCCTTTCTTATCAATTAGGGTTTCATATTTGTATTATCACTCCAACCCTAATTTATTGCTACACTCCTCTGGGAGCATTCATTGATATTATAAGTATTCATTCATACTTATTACATTCATCATGTATCATTAGATGATTATCATCACAAGGTATGAGTTTCTCTCTCATCCTTAGGTTGGAGATTAACAAAACGACCATATTAGGTCACTTTCAATTCAGCTCTAAATCAAGCATAGAGCACCACGGCCATGTAACCAAGAACGGCCGTGCAAAAGGAAACCACCATGGTCGTGCTACCATACACGGTCGTGCACAATGAAGCTACCACGGCCGTGATACCTTGCACGGTCGTGCAAAGTGAATCCACCATGGTCGTGCTACCTTGCACGGTCGTGCCACAGGAGTTCACCTCTTAAATCATGTTCAAGTATGAATTCTATTCTTTCATTAGGGATTAGGGTTTTACATACCATCTCCCATCTTTAGAATAGATATTTCATATAGCATCACCCTTCATTAGGGTTTCATATCACATTGCCCATAATTAGGGTTTACTAATCATTCCCAATTAGGGTTTCTCATGAAATCTCCCTCAATTAGGGTTTCACATGGATACACCCTTAGTTAGGGTTTCACATGGATACACCCTCAACTAGGGTTTCACATGGATGCACCCTCAACTAGGGTTTACTATTCATCCTAATTTGTGATTTCACATGTAGACAACCTCTTATTAGGGTTATACATGGAATCAACCTCAATTAGGGTTTACATCATGTATTGGATTCATGCATTTGTTATGCATTATTGATTAGTACCATTAAGGGTATCTCTCACCTAATTACATTAGGTTTTCAAAAAGGTTTGATCCATTGGACCTTAAAAAACATAAGGTTTCCAATTGAGTTAGGGTTTTCAATGTTGATTCCTTCAATCATTGAATTCATGGAACCAATCATCAATTGGACCTATACCCATACTTCAATTGAGTTTGATAGGTCAACCTTCAACTGATTTGACCCTCAATTGACCCTCAATTGATCATCAATTAGGGTTTGATTCAATTGAATTAGGGCTTGGAATCGATGATCCTTCAACACTAATCAATGCAGAACTAGTTGCATTGAAACCATTGAACCATAACTCAAATTGGGTATGACCTGACCCCAAACGGTCTTGAGGTCGTTTGGATGACCTCCAAACAGTCTTGAGACCGTTTTCCCATCATATCACTCAAAACCAAGCCATCCAAGTAGAGTTTGGATCATTGAAGTGCTCACCGATTCAGGAATTTATTGCAGATCAACTTGGTACCTTTAGGCCTTCAAACACCTAACCATACTCCACCCTAGACCTCCAAACGGTCTTGGGTGCCCACCAAACGGTCTTGAGACCTTTTGGATGAGCTCCAAACGGTCTTGAGACCGTTTGGCCCATCCAACCTTTGGATTCTAGTGAAAAATCATCATGGATTGGTCTATCAAGTTGATCAACAAATCATCACTACATTGCAATATGATTAGTACCTTTGGACCATCAATTGGTCAACTATACTTGACCCCAGACCTCCAAATGGTCTTGGGGTGATCCCCAAACGGTCTTGAGACCGTTTGGGCTAATCAACCCAAAATCTCAACTTAACTCATTGGAATTTCAGCACTATTTTCAATTAGGGTTTGCCTAATTGATTGGCCTTCAACTCACGATTCCTTTGGAGTTAACCCCTCAAATTTGGAGGGTAATTAACCAACATAATTAAGAACAGGAATCTCAAACGTTCAACGCTTGGTCAACTCCACCAAACGGTCTTGAACCCGTTTTCCCAACTAGGTTAATTTAATCAGGTTGAAAATCAGCACTTAATCCAATTAGGTTTCCCTAATTGATTAGCCTTCAACCTATGATTCATTTTGAGTTAACCCCTGAAATTTGGAGGGTCATTAACCAACATCATTAGGAACAGGAATCTCAAACGGTCAACGCTTGGTCAACTCCACCAAACGGTCTTGAACGCGTTTTCCCAACTAGGTCAATTTAATCAGGTTGAAAATCAGCACTTAATCCAATTAGGTTTCCCTAATTGATTAGCCTTCAACCTATGATTCCTTTTGAGTTAACCCATCAAATTTGGAGGGTCATTAACCAACACCATTAGGAACAGGAATATCAAACGGTCAACGCTTGGTCAACTCCACCAAACGGTCTTGAACCCGTTTGCCCAACTAGGTCAATTTAATCAGGTTGAAAATCAGCACTTAATCCAATTAGGTTTTCCTAATGGATTAGCCTTCAACCTATGATTCCTTTTGAGTTAACCCCTCAAATTTGGAGGGTCATTAACCTACATAATTATGAACAAGATTCCTAAACGTTCCACGCTTGGTCAACTCAACCAAACGGTCTTGAACCCGTTTGCCTCCAAACGGTTTGCAACCCGTTTGGTCACCAAACGGTTTTGATGAAACCGTTTGGTTCCCACCTTTAGAAACCGTTTTCTCCCAAGATATTTGGTGAGGTGCTAGCTTATGATGATTTCATCATCACCTTCCTTCGTTCACCCAAGAACAGCAACCGTTCTTGATGGAAATTGCAGCAAAGAATCAAGTTTGTAACAAATTGAAAAACAATCAACAAAGCATAGATGATTGATGCAATAGCAATGATTAAGGGTTTGAGTTATAAAACCCGCCTCCAATTGAGCTCCAAAGCTCCAAGCTCACGCCATTAATGGTGGATGAAGCTCTAGCAACTCCCCCTAGGCTCGTCCTCAAGCTTTTGATTGCAAAAGTTGGTTAGGGTTGAAGAGGAGATCGAAAGAAGAAGGAATCCATGATTTATTTTCGATTTCCACCATGAAATCATGAAGAATAAGGGTCAAGAAGTTTACCAACAGGTTGGAGCTCGTACTCCTGTTGCTCCTAAGTCCCCTTGATCTCACCCAAAGCAAAGGAAGAAGAAAGGGCCGAAAAAGCCTTTCAATTCATTTGGAAAAGGCACTTTTATAAGAAAATTGATGAGAGAGAAAATGGCCTTATAAAAATCCAATAAATCCAAAAATTATGGCCTCCTCTTCCCCCTCAATTCCATGTATACGAGGCATCTTCATGTGCCTTTTATTCCCCTTCATTATCCTCAATTAAAAGAAAAGCAAATTAAGCACCTTAATGCTTATTATATTAATATTCCATATGTGAGTGGAAATTACTTTTCTTTATAATAAGGTGAGTGGAATTTCACCTACTTAAGATATTTTCGTTCCTTATCTTGGCAAAGTAACGTCCATCCTTATTCAAAATCAACCAATAACACTTTGGTTGAAGGCCCTTCAATTATTTTTATTCATTTTTTCCCTAAATTGAATTAGGGTTTCAATTAGGCATTATTCTTGATTATTTTAATGTCAAGATTCTCTCTCCTCCAACTTAGTTCGAATGAGGAGTCCCTCTCATTTTATTTTCTCTAAATGATGCCAAGAAACATTAGGGACCTTGTTGAAGTGGTAATTTGCATATTGAACCCAATATTTTGGGTAAATTGCACTTTACTCCAAAACTAGGTTTTAATGCATAAGGACTGCTTACAAGCTTGTGAAAACCATACCACTACATCATATTCATTCTTATGATGTCTCAACATTAGAGGAACATCTTATCATGCAAAATTTGTAATTTAACCCCTCAACTTGGGTAATTTGCATTTTGGTCCAAAATAAGCAAGCATTGCTTCAACATTGTTCAAACCGGACCAAAATTGAAACATAAGTTCCTCATGAGCCCTAATTACTTTTCCCAAGATAAGATTAAGAATATACTCAACCTTATTAGGCAAAACATCTAGGGTTAATTCATAATTCTAATCCAGGACTATGAGATGATAAGTCATTGGTCCTAATTGAACAAAGGGGATGAATAACCCTAATTGAAATGTAAAGGGGAAACACTAATTCTGGTAGGGAATAGTGGAAATACCCTTGAATAGTGATGTTGTAACTATTTTGCATGATACTAATATGAAATTGATATGAATGTCATTATGTGTATTAATCTTGCAGGTAACATGAAATGATGAACATAGCCAGGTATGAGCTATGATATTTTATTGATTGAAATTGTCTTATGGGCCTTGTGAGCCATAATATGTTGTGACTGTCTTGAAAAAGGTAAAAAGAGATATGAATGGGCTTTAAGAGCCATGTGAAATATCTGCATTGCAATTATCCTGTTTATATTGGTCAGATGACTTGAAGGCATTAAGTTTCCTGTTAAAGTGGTAATCAGTGATTTGATAATCTAAGGGTTTGAACACCCATATTCTTGAATCATGATGACGAGATGATAAGGGACTGAGATCCCAACGTTAGTGAAGTTGTGAGAAGAACTTGATTGAAATAGTACTCATTCTTTGTAGCAATTTTTATAATGATTCATGTTTGAAAACATGTTTGATGCTAAAAGAATATTGTAATGTACTTAACTAATCAAGTGAAATGATATCATGTAGATCCCTGATCATAGATCCATTATCGTCAGGAGTTAGGTGATGGTGAAACAGGTTTACCTAAGGGAACTCCTGGAGGGCATACTTTTGAGTATGTGGGGGTTATGGGCGTGAATATCCTTACGCCCTAATGGAGGAATTGATGTGAGATAAATATTAAATCTCTCAATCCTTCATTATATATATATGCCGGGATGTATGTATCACTAATCTCCCGATGATGTTAATGCCAAATCGATGTGAGATAAAAATGAAATCTCTCGATTGCGAAGAGAGTATAGCATGCCACTGTAACTCTAATAGCAAAGTTTCCAGTATACCCTGGAAAGCTATTTAGTAGAGACACAATATGCCCTGCATATTGGTCCTCACACTGACTGAGGAAGATGAGGTCATGGGAATCCGGATCTTTTATTGACCTATGTATGGTACCGATTTCGATTTCGCAATGGTCGGTTGGAGTATGAGCGGTATACCTCATCTCCTCAGGGCTTAAGTATGTTTGTAAAATGTAATCAGTTGTGTAACATATTTTCTTAAGGTTGAAATACGAGAAACAATGGTTGATGATACATTGCTTAATATGTCTTAGTTGGATAAATGTTATACATGTTCTTCATACTCCTTATTGAATAAATGTCATGCTGCTTTATACAGACATAGCTGAATTGACTTGAATAGAGAATACTGCTCTAAATGGTTTAGTTAATGATTTAACTGCTGTTGAATACTTACAATTCTTCTGCTTAGAGTTATTCTATTATCTGTAATAATAATGTTTCTGGTGGAGAGTTATATCTCTTGCTGGGACAATTTTTTTAATTGTCTCACCCCCGTGGGATCCAACTTTTTAGGTAGACACCGAGGAAAAGGCAGAAACCCTACAGTGGGTGAGCAGCAGCAGCAGCAGCAACAGCAAGGACAGCAGTGATTCCTCAGGTGGAGACAATGTCTGTCAAGTCCTGTATATTGAGAGTCCTATGTGTCATCTCTGTACTCTCAGGTCCTAGGAGTCAGTAGATAGTTTAATGTTGATCTGATATTTTGGCTTGATGCCTCGAGATTTTTGTTTACTGCTTATTTATAGTTTAACATGGAAGATAATGCTTGTGACTCTCGAGATGATATTATACAGAGATGTAATGATGAATCGGAATATAAATAACTTATTTTGGTTCTTTATGGAAGAGGATTTACAGTTCAAGGATCTCTTTATAAAAAGTTTTAATTTTTAGTGATTTTCAATAATTCCACTGCTAATGATACACTTCCACAATAGTTAATCTTGTTTTCTGAGTTGGATGCCACATCTTATAGGAACATGATCCTTTAATTTTCTCATGAAATTGGTTCATGAATCTCCATCATTCTAAGAAATCTTAATAACATATCTCTACATGAGATATTGGATATATGTGAGAGAACAATCATCAAGGTATGAAAACTTTAATTGCATATCTTAAAACCTTAGAACATTAGAACACATAAATGATAACGTCTTATCTAAGAAACATGTAAATATAATTATACTAACAAGTATGAATACTCGTGAGCATGAACTACTTACATGTGTTATAGAGAATAAGATTTTCATTTTAGATTCCTCTATTCAAGTCTGAATACTATTCAACTTATGGTATAACACTTCCTTGAAGTTCAATGATAAGGTTCACACCAATAGTATTGATTTAACAAGGTATCAAGAAATATAAACATAATAACTTTATCTAACTTTTCCTTAAATTCAATTACATTATATATATCTTTTTAGAGTCTGGAATCTCCTTAAAGATGTTCCTCATATCTCAATCTTTCCAACAAGCCTTCATACACCAATTCTAACAATCAGATTAATTTCCACAAATTCCCAAGTATCTTAACAAATTAAAATGTTATCATTCTTATTACCTTTAATTCCTATTATTTCATGTTAATTGGGTCTTGTGGTAAGTGTCCCAGCAAAGAGGAGCCTAGACCCCACCCTCTCCTTCCCTCATAGGGGTATAACACAGGGTCGTGATGCCCCTATTTTGTTGTGGAAACACAATGTCGCATCATGGCCTTCTCTCTAGTAAAGTTCGATCATCCGAGACTGATCTAGAAGCCATGTTTGGGTCTCATTTCTACTACTCCTCCCACTTGATGATGATGGATGCATAGAGGTGGACCCCAAGCTCGATTCAGTAGGTCCACACGGCATGATTGGGAGCTTGCCTCCCATGTTTCCCATAGCAAGAATAGGGTAGACTGCCCAGGTGGTTTGGTAATCTACCTTCTCTATAGGTGTCGTAGGTTGCTTAGAGGGTGAATGCTAGACTCATTGTAACCTCTTCTTCACTTTCTCTAGTTGTTGTACTGACACCAAGAGGTGACCTTGGTGGTTTGGTCCTCCTGAATCCACTAGAACCAGGTTCCATGTGCCAATGTCAACTTCTTATCTATTATCTCTACCTTCTCCTTCTTCTAAGCCCTCTCTTAGGAAAAACCCTAATGGATGTTTGCTTATGTTGTTGTTCCAACACGCAAGCCTTTTATAGCCTCCCTCCTTCTTGATCTTGCATTGAGATCAGATTCTTATTGGACTCTAATGAAATCCTGGAAGAAGAGGGATTGTGATACCTCTATTTACTTTCTGGTTAAACTTACACCCATCAAGTGAATTGTCATGTGCTCAAATTAACTAGGCCCTGAACCAATGGTTCAATGCCCAATTCCTTGGTTTAAAGTCTGAAAGACTTAACTTACTATGTTCCTTCAATTTTCTCTTATATTTTCTATGGACTACTCCATAAACTTGATTGGCACCAAAATTTGACCAACAACTCATATGTTGGTATGTATGCCCTGAGAGCCAATCATGGGATGATTGGTGGGATACATTAAGATTGATTTAATAAACATCAAAGGCAAGCTTCCAATTCTTTCTGGTTCAGTCATATGAGATAGTGATAGAACAGATTGAATGTCTAGAGAATGACAGTACTCAATGACGTATGCTTTCAGGTTGAGGACCTGAACGATGAGATCATACGGATGCTAAGAGTTTGTACATTCTTGTTATGTCCCTAGTCGGATGTCATTGTGGAAGGTAGATAGACAGCAATAACACACAAGACTGGATTGTGGTGTTGGTTGATGACAAAATCTCATTAGTCATGATATAGAGATATCAAACCAAACACATAGGTACTTGTTAGAGAACAAGTGTACCGGACAGACCCACCGTGAGTTTGACACATGGAACCATAAGATGGTAGTCACAGTCAGTACTCACAGTGATGGTGGTGAGTGTGATTCTTAGACCTGAAATCACTGCACTCAACACATGTCGTTGGGCACACTTTGACATCATCAAACACAGTCCTGAAACATGGGTTGTTATAAAGGTGATGATTGGGTGGCTTTGACACATGGGGCTTTTGAGGGGTGAGTGATAGATATGCGATTTGTCCCTCCTGAGGGAGTTTGATATCCAAGGCCACTTGATGAGTAGGATTCATATAGGCGTGCGCACGCATGTGTGAATCAGTATGTGATATTGATGTCATACATATCTCCTTCAATCTACTCTGAGATCAAGAAAGTGAATGAACGTTGACAGGATGATTGTTCCATGCCTTGAGTTCATTCGGGATATCAGTGACAAGGGAATTATACATTCACTGTAACACCATTCACGGATTGTAGGATGAAAGTTGTTCTCCAACTTTCTACTTTCACTTGGGTAATACTGATGTGTGACTAGGCACCGCTCTTTGCTTGTGAAGTCATAAGTGTTATGGACTTTCACTGCCAACGTGAAATGGACCTGCAGGGTCACACACATAGGATTTAACCTGGAAGAGGATTTTTGTCCACAAAGCAATGTTTAGATTGATTACTAAAGGAGTTTAGTAGTTCAATTAAACACTCAATCAGTCGATGGCTCAATATCGTATGGTTTAAGGTGTTGGATGCATTGATTGGAGTATCGGATTGATTGAAATCGCATTTGACTGATTCTGCACAACCTGTACTCCCAACCGATCGGTTCAAGTGTCGAACCATTCGGCTGAGGTTGCTAAACCGGTCGGCTCAAGTGTTGAGTCGATCGGCTCAAGCCCAGGGTGAAATGACCGGTTCAAGTGTTGAATCGATCGGTTCAACTGGTGCAACCAAGCAAGTTGGGAAAGTCAGGTCGGTGAGAATTTTCCTTGTATTTCACTTACCCAATTTGATTGGAACAAGGATTGGTATTCGATACCAATTAGAAATGAAAGTTGGAAAGTCAATCGGGAACTGATCAGGACCACGAACCGACCGGTTCAGAAGTGAACCGATCGGCTCATGGGTCCCAACCGATCGGTTGGTGCTCCAACCGACCGGTTCAGGTCCCCAACCGACCGGTTCACATGTGAACCGATCGGTTCAGGTTGCAAGTTGGTTGCTTTTTGTGAAAAAAATCCCGAACCCTTCTACTCCTGCTTTAGTCCCATATTGCCGGGCACAGAGAACCCTGTCCCATGACACGCCTATATATAGGGATATTGGGGGCTTCTCAGAGTACAACTCAATGCAAGCCGGTTGCTTTGCGAAGTTGTCGTTCTCTCTGGTTTTGGTAATCGTGAGAGATCCTGAGCAAGTGCTTCCCGCAAAAGGGAGGTGCAGCAAGGGAAGGACAACTGCAGTTGCAACTGGTAGCAGGAGAGTGTGTTGGCGACTAGTACGTCAACAGGAGGGTGCGACTCCTTCCACTTCCTTGTGGGACAAGGAGAGTGGAGTTCCAGGTGGTCCGTGTGGACTACTACAGAGGCGGGAGGACACTGCCGCTTAGGAGGACAACTGTCATCTGACAGTCCGGTAGGAGGAGGAGTCGCCAGTCCCGGTGCGACCAGGAGCTGCACAGACACCGTCCAAGACCGAAGTTGAATACCGCGCATTACGCGAGGTATTGTCGCCGAGCAAGCCTTAGGACAAGGTATGATTCCACAAACCATCCTTTCCTATTATATAGACGTTGACGCGTTTCCTCGGTATGGGTTTGGGGAGAAATTTTTTTGTTTCCGCTGCCTTCTCTGTCTCCCCTAAAACCCAACAGTGGTATCAGAGCCAGGTCAACTGCTCTATATTTTAGGAATATCGATATGATCGATTTTGGTTTGTCGCCTTTATTTATTGCATGCGATGCGAATAATATCGGCTTTATGCATGTCCAATCCTAAATCCACAAATCCCTAATTACATATATGATATGTATTATTAATGCACTCGATACACGTCGCCCTTAAACGCGTTTTGTGGTGGATGTGTATAGCATGATTATGGCCTATAAACCCCTATCTGTGTGTGGTTGTTTGTGGTTGCTTGCATCTCGGTCTGCGCACCGATCTTCCCTCTCTTATTCCTAATGTAACTCGAAATAATTTGAGATTCTTTCCTACCTTTGCTCCCCCCGAATGTAACTCGGGGTTTCCCTTTTAAAGCAATGTAATAAATAGGATAGATTTTTTATTTCCTGTTATGTCAAAGACCGGAGGACATCAAGACGACAGCTGAAACGATTGGTTCAAGGAGTGAACCGATCGGTTGACGTTCCAGACGGTCGGTTCAAGGAGTGAACCGATCGGTTGATGACCGGTTCGAGGAGCGAGATGAGCGGGTGGCGGACATGACGAGATGCACGATGACCAGGCGAACCGATCTGTTGGAGGAGCCAACCGATCGGCTGGTGGCACCCAGACGACCGGCTGGAGAGTAGAGATCATTCATGTGATGAGTTGATCAACTCGGATGGCAAGGCACATAAGTTCATCTTGTACAGGTTGCATGTGATGTAGACCTAGATGGCCGTGATTCCTCTTGGCTCAAGGAATCACATTAGGATGGCCATAATCATCGCTTTTTATCGTTTGTGCATGTTTTATGTGGGATATAGCATGTATATGATACGTACTATGTATTGTGGTGATTGGATATGTATATGTATATAAAAACCAAATCCCTCATTAAAATATTAAGTCTTATATGCCTTCCATTAGCGGCACACATGAAAAGCTCGATTGACCAAGCGTAGGTTACGCCAAAGCGTGGTGCGCCGTCTATCTTGTGGAAGTGTGAAGGGTAGACATGTAGGTTCTGCCAAAGCAGGGTGCATGTTGTATCGTGTCGGCTTTTGGGTTAGACTTAACTGGTGATTCTTAGAGCGTCTAAGCCCAGAGGCAAGGAATGTTCATGGCAAGGAGTTGTGCATGTTCATTCAACAAGAGTTGCATATGATGCAATTGGCAAAAGTTGCCTACCTGAGAGATCTAAGTTGTGGGCGATCAGCCAAAGCTGACTCATGACTTCGAGGATTTCAGGATCTTGCCCACTAGAAGGTTGTACGCTGCAATCTTCCGAATTGATGGTGAGGGCTATCAATTTGAAGTAAAATAGTGGGAGCGATAATTAATTAAAGGCCTAATTTTATCGTCAACTTTTCAAATCAATCAAACAAGTCAAAAATGTGTTTTTGGACTAAAATTGCATATATTTCCTTTTTGTTAAAATAAATGGTTAATTAACAAATCACTTTATTTGCGATCGGTCTTTGAGACCAACAAATTAAATGGGAATAATTCCACGACTGGTTAGGATGATGATGAGAAGTGTTCTCAATCAAAGAGCGGAAGCTCTAAGTCCTAGTTATACCAGAACCAGATGAACTCGATCCCACCACATCAATGGCTAAAAGTATGCTTATGGAAGCATACCGAGGATGACATTGATGAGGAGTGCTTGATGTTGTGTTCTCTGAACTATGACTTGCAGAGACAACATGAGACATATGATGTCTCCAAGATACTGTCCTAGTATGGCATGACAGAAGGAGATCCAGTAAGGTATTCACACACTCAATGTGATTGGGTATGTGGAAAGACCTGACTAAGAAAGATTCCCTCTGAGCCAAGAGTTGGCTATTGGTATGATAATGCAAATGTTGTGAGAATCATACAATTCATGATAAGCTACAACATGAACAACTTTGACAAGCGTTGACAGAGTTGTTGGACATGTTGAGGATAGTAGAGGCAAAGATGAAGAAAGACAAACCATAGTCTTTGATGTGATCAAAGAAAAGGTAAGTCTTAAGGGCAAGGGCAAGGGAAAAGCTAAGAAGTGTTCTGATGCTAGCTAGAAATCCAAGCCGTCTTCAGCCTCAAGGCACATGGGGAAAGGGTGTATGAGGGAACTGCCCTCTATATTTGGAAGAACAAAAGAAGATGAAGGAGGGGATGGAGATCTCCACCTAAGGTATCATGAAATGAACCACTTCTTTATCCGAGGTATATGATACCAAGATATGGATATGTCATATATGATATGCAATATCCACAAAGAAGTGATGGCCTTTGTGAAAGGACCAAGAAAGAAATACCCATCATTGGAGCAAGTGTTGCGGCCATAGATAGGAGTATCTTTCAATTTATTTCAGCCTAAAGGGCACGAAATAGAGTTGAGAACTGCTATTTCATATATTGCCAATAGATAGAAACACTTTATTATTGCATATTGTATGATAATGATGGCAATTAATAAAGTTGATGTTTCAATCTTAAAGATATGATCTTTGTGGCAATGCCTTGTTTATCTTGTGATACATGGTATGCATAAGATAAAATGATACCTAAAGTTATTGATAACTCAAACAATCAAATTCGCATCAATCATGAGAAATTCATTTCTAGTTTCCATATGATGGATAAATCTAGACTCTTTTGGTTAAAGAACCAGTAAGAGACATGAATCTCTTGTACATGATTAATCAATCTTCACTAATGGTAGTGGGAGAATGATTGTCCTATTAGGTATAATACATGTGATGTATTTACATACCTATTGGAGCGAATGCTAATACTTCAAATGGTGTTTAGAGAAATACCAATATGAATATCTTGAAGTGTTCAAGATTATCATAAATGAAGTACAAATTTGGTAAAGTATTAATTCTTGATGAGATCAATGAATAAAATACTTGGACCAAATGTTTGAGATCCTTATGAGTGATTATGATAGTGTATCATAGTGAACTCATGATTAAGGCATGGTGATGTCTAATTCAAGAAGGAATCATACTCTAAGGAGTTAGAGAATGATTATCAAATAACTAAATTCTTCTTAATAAAAGAATACCCCACACTAATAAAGGAAATTAAGAATCACAAGGGTTGTGAGTTCTTATATCCTTAACAGATACACCTCAATTATCTATGTGATGAGTTGTTCATGTGATGAGTCAACTATCAAGATGAATATGAGGAACCGAATCTTGAGTTATGGTTTATGACCATTACATCCTAAATGACATCCATGTGAACCATAAGGTATGACCTTGATGGTAGCACTCATTGGATCATATCCATAAGTGCAAATGAGTCTTAAGTGTTAAGACACAAGGATAACATTTTGAGAAGGATGATGCTTGTTGATTGCAACTTAATGACTAAGACATTTGGCATATGGATACTAAAACCGCATTCCCATGAGGAATAAAACCAGGATGTGTACGTGACAGCCTATAAGGTTTATGAATCCACTAATGTAAATGAAGTCTATAAGTTACAATGGACTAATCAATGTGATTGATTGAGTACAAGCAACTCAGAATTGGATCTTTACTTTGATGATATAGTCAAAGGGTTTGATTGATATGTCAAAGATAAAGAAGGGATCTGTGATTTAGTGGGAGCGTGTTCACATTCCACATGTTGATGTGAAATGGAAATGTTCTAGAATGGAAATCCAAAAGTGGAAATTATCTTTAAGGAAGATAGAGATGTTTCCTATATGATAGGAATAGAGATCTATAGAGATAGTTCTCGACAAATCTCTTGACCTGGAAAAGAGAGAGCATACATTAGCAATCTATACTGAAGGGTTCAGTATGCACAGATTCAGTGGGAGAAAACTTGTCCATGTTATATGGATATTAGTATCCCAAGGCCAAGTGTCCAATTCTTATGAAGAATGGGAACACTAAGAATAGATATGGATCTGTCATGTATGTAATCATCCCATTGTCTTGCATGTATGACATGGCAAGAATAAAATGCATTCATCATCTTGTATGTAGGACATGGCAATATGATGTGCTCATCCTGATAACTCATATGTAGGACATGACGAGTGGATGTATGTCTACTTCCAATAAGGGTTATTGGAATACCATAAGAACTTGATAAGTACTTGGGAAGTACTAGTTCTATGGAGATAAGGAAGAGTTCGATGTAAAGAGTTACATTGATGCGAACTTCCGAAAGGACAGAAAATAAATCGCAAAATATATATAGGATATATAAAAGTGAAAGTTTGTTGATAATTGGAAGTGTTCCAATAAAACCATTTAAAAGGAAATGTCGAGTATCCGTGTGTTAGAGAACATCAGTGGATACTATATGGATCTAGAAGTTCATGAGATGAACTTATAGATATTCCACTCATTGATGACAAGTCTGGAATCCTTGATCATGCAATGTGGCTAAAGGTTATCGATGGAATACTAGATCGCATATTACGGCAACTCCATCTCATACGTGTGACGTACAGCGAATAGATGAGAGACATGCAATTTATACTGACTTTGGCAATGTGTTGCCATTACTCACTATGTTCGCACTAGAGCACAGTAACATGTGGGACATGTTTGAAGATCACTATGAATATGATTCAAGAGTGGTTGGCTCGCAGTGCAAGTGGGAGTCTGTTGGTATGTATGCCCTGAGAGCCAATCATGGGATGATTGGTGGGATACATTAAGATTGATTTGATAAACATCAAAGGCAAGCTTCCAATTCTTTCTGGTTCAGTCATATGAGATAGTGATAGAACAGATTGAATGTCTAGAGAATGACAGTACTCAATGACGTATGCTTTCAGGTTGAGGACCTGAACGATGAGATCATACGGATGCTAAGAGTTTGTACATTCTTGTTATGTCCCTAGTCGGATGTCATTATGGAAGGTAGATAGACAGCAATGACACATAAGACTGGATTGTGGTGTTGGTTGATGACAGAATCTCATTAGTCATGATATAGAGATATCAAACCAAACACATAGGTACTTGTTAGAGAACAAGTGTACCGGACAGACCCACTGTGAGTTTGACACATGGAACCATAAGATGGTAGTCACAGTCAATACTCACAGTGATGGTGGTGAGTGTGGTTCTTAGACCTGAAATCACTGCACTCAACACATGTCGTTGGGCACACTTTGACATCATCAAACGCAGTCCTGAAACATGGGTTGTTATAAAGGTGATGATTGGGTGGCTTTGACACATGGGGCTTTTGAGGGGTGAGTGATAGATATGGGATTTGTCCCTCCTGAGGGAGTTTGATATCCAAGGCCACTTGATGAGTAGGATTGAGATAGGCGTGCGCACGCATGTGTGAATCAGTATGTGATATTGATGTCATACATATCTCCTTCAATCTACTCTGAGATCAAGAAAGTGAATGAACGTTGACAGGATGACTGTTCCATGCCTTGAGTTCATTCGGGATATCAGTGACAAAGGAATTATACATTCACTGTAACACCATTCACGGATTGTAGGATGAAAGTTGTTCTCCAACTTTCTACTTTCACTTGGGTAGCACTGATGTGTGACTAGGCACCGCTCTTTGCTTGTGAAGTCATAAGTGTTATGGACTTTCACTGCCAACTTGAAATGGACCTGCAGGGTCACACACATAGGATTTAACCTGGAAGAGGAGTTTTGTCCACAAAGCAATGTTTAGATTGATTACTAAAGGAGTTTAGTCGTTCAATTAAACACTCAATCAGTCGATGGCTCAATATCGTATGGTTCAAGGTGTTGGACGCATTGATTGGAGTATCGGATTGATTGAAATCGCATTTGACTGATTCTACACAACCTGTACTCCCAACCGATCGGTTCAAGTGTTGAACCGGTCGACTGAAGTTGCTGAACCGGTCGGCTCAAGTGTTGAGTCGATCGGCTCAAGCCCAGAGTGAAACGAGCGGTTCAAGTGTTGAACCGGTCGGTTCAACTGGCGCAACCAAGCAAGTTGGGAAAGTCAGGTCGGTGAGAATTTTCCTTGCGTTTCACTTGCCCAATTTGATTGGAACAAGGATTGGTATTCGATACCAATTAGAAACGAAAATTGGAAAGTCAATCGGGAACTGATCAGGACCACGAACCGACCGGTTCAGAAGTGAACCGATCGGCTCATGGGTCCCAACCGATCGGTTGGTGCTCCAACCGACCGGTTCAGGTTGCAAGTTGGTTGCTTTTTGTGAAAAAAATCCCGAACCCTTCTACTCCTGCTTTAGTCCCATATTGCCGGGCACAGAGAACCCTGTCCCATGACATGCCTATATATATAGGGGTATTGGGGGCTTCTCAGAGTACAACTCAATGCAAGCCGGTTGCTTTGCGAAGTTGTCGTTCTCTCTGGTTTTGGTAACCGTGAGAGATCCCGAGCAAGTGCTTCCCGCAAAAGGGAGGTGCAGCAAGGGAAGGACAACTACAGTTGCAACTGGTAGCAGGAGAGTGTGTTGGTGACTAGTACGTAAATAGGAGGGTGCGACTCCTTCCACTTCCTTGTGGGACAAGGAGAGTGGAGTTCCAGGTGGTCCGTGTGGACTACTACAGAGGCGGGAGGACACTGCCGCTTAGGAGGACAACTGTCATCCGACAGTCCGGTAGGAGGAGGAGGAGTCAGTCCCTGTGCGACCAGGAGCTGCACAGACACCGTCCAAGACCGGAGTTGAAGACCGCGCATTGCGCGAGGTATTGTCGCCGAGCAAGCCTCGGGACAAGGTATGATTCCACAAACCATCCTTTCCTATTATATAGACGTTGACGCGTTTCCTCGGTATGGGTTTGGGGAGAAATTTTTTTGTTTCCGCTGCCTTCTCTGTCTCCCCTAAAACCCAACATCATATACATGTCATCTTCTTGGAGGAAAATCCTCATGGCCTAAATAACTACCTAGACCACTCTAATATAGTGTATGTGATTTTATTTGTACCATGACCTATATCCAAAAATTGAATCACCCAAACTGTATCATCTCTTACACATGTCATTGAGAACATCTAATCAGTCCTAAATTTCATCATCTGATAGCCTAATTTAGCAAAAGCTTATTATATAACCCATTGATAATCATAATTTCCTCAAACTCTATAAAACCCCTATTATCATCATATCAATTAACCCTAAATTTTCTTATGATCTTTCTGGCATCCTAGAAAGTTCAAATCACTAAATTCCCTTGGGTTCTAGATATGGATAATTGGACTCTTATACAGACTAAAATATGTAAAAAACTTGACTCACTTGTTTTGATCTCACATACCACATGGATACTTAATAAAAATTTGAGGCGTGACAATTCTACCCACATTATTGGGAATTTTGACCTCAAAATTTGATTAGTCTACCCATATTTTGTTTTACATATTATATGTACAATAATATCTATTATTTTCTTACTAGCTCATTAGCATACTCATGGTGTGAATCGCTCATAGTTATCATTATCAAGCATACATGTGCATTAACTACTACTGGATCTTGATATCTAAATTATACCTTCACCATCTACCATGGCAAAAACTCAAGCTTGCCTCTCTTTTTCTCTTTCTTTTGGCATGATTAGGGTTATAGTTCACTTAAAAGTTGACTCAATTAATTTATGCCAAAATATGTACCCTTTATATGCATTTTTGGTCTTACCATATCTCTAGTTTTAGTTGGATACATGTATCAAACTTTTAATGCCAACTCTTTTTTTTTCTTTATCACTTTTGGATACATGTCATCCAGTCATATATCTAAAGGTGACATGTTTTATCATACTTATCCTAGCACCTCACTCATGGACATGTCCCATACCACATGCACTAAAAAAGTAAATAAAATAATGATGCATATGACATCCTCTCTACAAAACCCCATAAGCTTATGTTCTATACCACAAGCATGTGGGAAAGAGAGAGAAAGAATGCTATATACCTTGCTAGAGTTAATGTAAAAGTTCAAACCATCTAAATTCATAACCCTAATACATATATAAACTTATGTCTCATGTATTGACCTCTACTTTAATGTCTAGTATATTTCACTTACTTCTTCTATACCTAGGGCTGCTAGCATCTTTCAGAGCTTGTACTCCACTCTCACTTAGTTTCTTATAGGGTAGTCTTAAGTAAGAACATGAGAATTCATCTGGAAACCAACTATAATGCTGCTCGGATACCATTCTACAAATCCTCCTTAGGTACACACATGATAATGGAAGCAACACCAAGTTGTGCATAACTCATGTACTCACTGGGGCATTACATGAAACTAGTATTCCTAACAACAATATATTCAACCACACATACTTTAAATAATAAGTATTCTCATCATTATTCTTGTAAAAGGAAATATATATGTTATCACATGGAAAAATCATTTAATATCTTGAGTATCTACTCTAAAGTTCTAAATATGTAAGAATATAGTTGAATCTATAACCCTAAGGATCATCCTATACTTGGCACTGCACCACATCTTATCATGCTCTATCCTTATGCTCTAAGCCTCTGAATGATACTTCTGCTCCTGCTCCTCTCCTACGGACATCTCGTCCAAAACCATGCATTAGAAAAGTAGTTGTTACACTAAGTGGCATGAGTATTTTAATATATGCATTAGTGGAGTAATAAGATACTACAAGATACTCTTAAACATTTTAGGTATGATATTAACATAATATTTGTAGAAATTTTGAAACATAAATAACTCTTATTTCTTTAACTTAACTCTTGCCTTTTTATTTATCTTTATCTAGAGACATGTACTCGGGTACATGGGTCTCATGACATAGACTAAGGTGCATTTTCATGTAACCTACACTCTATACCTGGGTTATGTTTCTGAATCAGTCGGCACTAAGGGATCGGGCGTCATGACTTGAAAAAAATAACATGAGAACAAAATTCTTTAAGATTTACGATGTAAGTCCTTTATGATGTATGCTCCAAATTTCATGATAAGATCCTATTAAGATTCATGTATTAATAATAAAGATATTAGTTAATGATAAGACTAAAAGATCAGAATATACTAAGATTCATATTAAGATCAGATTGAATAAGATGACATTAGATTATGGAGTTAGACCCAGGTCTTAGTGAAGGTGAACTAAAAAAACATGACCCATGCCATTTGTCCAAGTCATGTGGCCCAAACATCCTAGTACATGCCAATGCAAGAAAGACAAGATCCATGCCCTTTGTGTAAGTCATGTTGCCTAGACACCCTAGTGTAGTCCAATGTAAGAGAGACATGACCCAGATACTTTGTGCCGGTCAAAACTTGTATTGCTTTTTTTTGTATTTTTTTAGATTATAACATTGTGCAATGCATGAGAAAAGAAAGGTATATATAGATATATCTCTAACTAAATTATACAGAGAAAAACTTTGACTATGTATAAGTACTGTAGAAAATCTTCAGCGAGCAGCAAGGATCATCCTCAAAAAGCCTTGCAGACCAGAAAAAAAGGAATATAATCCACTAGTTGGATCTCAGACTCAAGAAATCAAATCTTGAGAACTCTAATTATACCATATAGATCGTAGAAACATAAAAATGAAGAAACTTAAACAAACTTCTATACATCATGGAAGACAAGGGCATGTCTTCAGAAAGACATGAATACCAGGACAAAGAATGAAACCCGGTTCTAGGGAGATTCTACTCAACAGACAAGCATCATCTAGAGACCAGGAAGGAAGCCACTACTTAAGTGTAAAGATAACAGCACAGGAAGACAACCTAAACAATATCACCAAGATCTTTCTGACAGGAACCATAAGAAGATAAGCCATCAAAGAAGTAACTACATCTTCAAGGATTGAGCAGAAATAACCAACAGTAAAGACCCGCCAAAATCTCCCACTCAACATGTATTGTTCTCATATTCTTATCATGGCTCAAATCATGAATCTTGATTAAATCTTATCTTGAAAACTTGATCATGACTTAGTAAATCCTAATCTATAATGCTGCCATGTATTGAATTCTCAATACATTTTGATCTTAATACATTCTTTATCTTGAAAGCTTGATCACATTTTAATATGTTTAAAACTTATATTCTTATGTCGTACTTAACTCTTAAATCTCAATCATTATATAAAATGTAAATAACTTTTTAGTACCCAGATCTTGATCTCCCGAAGAAATCTTAATAGCATATTTCCACTTGAAATCTTAAATGCAACATTATCTCACATTATTAAGTAAGTATGAATGTCTTGTTCACATATCCTATATTATTCATTAATATGAACCTATATTAAGAAATCTTATAGGAACATGATACTTTAATTTTCACATGAACATGCTACATGAATCCCCATTATTCTAAGAAATCTTAATAAATATCTCTACTTGAGATATTGGATATATGTGATGGCACAATTAGGTATGAAAACTTTAATTGCATATCTTAAAATCTTTGAACATTAGCACACATAAATCATAATTGTTTTATCTGAGAAACATATCAACATACTTAGTTTAATAAGTATTAATACTCATGGGAACGCACCACTTACCTGTGTTAGGGAGAATAAAATATTCATCTTGTATTCCTTTAGTTGGGTCTAAAACTTATTAAACTTGTGGTGTAACACTTCCAATGATAAGGTTCACACCTATAGTATTGAACTAACAAGGTATCAACATATATGCACATAATTATATTATCTAGTTTTTCCTAAAATAAAATTACCTCATCTAGCTCTTTTCAGAATTTGGAATCTCCTTCGAGATGTTTTTCATATTGAAATCTTTCCAAAATCCCTCATACACCCTATTTTGACAATCATATCAGTTTCCACAAATTTATAAGTATCTTAACAAATTAAAATGTTACCATTCTTATTAACTTGAAATCATGTTTTTTTCATATCAATTGGTCTTTGTGACTGGTGACCCAGCAAGGTGGAGCCCAGGCCCCACCCTCTCCTTCTCTGGCAAGGGTGCAACACAGGACCATGATGCCCCTATTTTGTCGTGGAAATAGAGTGTTGCCTCCTAGACTCCTCTCGAGCAAAGTTCAGTCATTAAAGACCGATCTAACAACCATGTTTGGGTGTCATCACCATTGATCATGCCCCTTGATGATGAGGCATGCACATAGGCGGACCCAAAGCTCAACTAACTAGTTTTCTAACCTGCGCGACCTACCTGGGAGCTCGTCTCCCCTATTTCCTACAATAAGAACAGCGTAGACTATCCAGGTGGTTTGGCAATATACTTTTTGCCTAGGCATCATAGGTCGCTCAGAAGGTGACTCCTGGACTCACCACAACCTTCCCTTACTTTCTCCGACTATTGTACAAGTGCCAAGAGGCACCCTTGGTCATTCAGTCCTCCCAAAGCAACCACAACCAGGTTCCATGCACCACCATCATCTTCTTCTTCTTCGTCTCTACATTCTTCTTATAAGCCCTCTCTTAGGAAAAAATGTAATTGTTGTCTCCCTCTCATCATTGTTCCAACACACAAACCTTTTATAGACTCCCTCTTCAATCTTGCATTGAGATCAAATCCTTATTGGACTCCAACCAAATCCTAGAATAAGTGGGATTGTGATATCTCTATTTCCTTTTCATTAAACTTATTCCCATAAAATGAACTATCATGTTCTCAAATGAACCAGGCCATGAACCAATGCTAAAACTGTGATGCCAAATGTCACAAAAAGCAAGATTAATCAAAACTAAAAGAGGAAACAATGCTTTTTTTTGCAAGGTAAAGTACTTTTATTCATTCTGATCCCTAATACATATGTGATTAGATGATAAAGGCCTGGTCAGCCAGCTTGGTGCCTGGTAAACCTGACTGAGGCATTACATTTCAGGGAGTACTTGGCTATGCTATAAGCTAAGGAATTAAGAGAATGAGGAATGAAAATAGGAGTGATATTCATCCGCTTTAAGAGCTCAAAACAACTTACTACCAGAGGCTTGAGTTTATGGGGGACAAACTGTCCCGATTGAAGGAGGGTGACTGCAGTGCTAGAATCTGAGATGATGCTCACATTCTCCCATCTGTGTTTTTTTACAAACGAGCAGTGAATGTCGAATGCCCAGAAGTTCAACTTTGAGGACACTCATTTCCCGAATAGGGGTACCCTAGCCTAGAAGACAAGAGCTTATGTTCGATGTCACATAGACACCCTCAGGTCCACTGTAAGAATCTGCACAATAGGGCACGTCACTGTAAATCAATATGGACTACTCTCTTAGGATGGTTCGAGAAGAGGTGTGGATGACCTGCAAGGAACCCCAAGGGGGGGTTGACTATGGTGTTAGTTTTCTTGGTAAAGAACATATTCAGGGACTCCACGGGTTGTATGTTGCCACCATGGACAAGCTCATTACAAGTTGTCCATAGGTGCCAACAAGTGACAGTGAAGAGAATCTCCCAGTGGTCGTTAGCTTCATTGATAATCAATTGTTTCCAAGGTTCTTCAGAGACAGTGAAGAAGTCAGCAGGAGTTTGCTTGGTGATCCATACCTCATGTGCTCTGGTATAGTCACGGAGGTAGTATAGAATAGTTTTGTCAGCATTACCACATTGAGGGCAGACACCATCACAATCGATATGGCGTCGAAGTTTTTCCATATTAGTCAAGAGTGCTCCATTCATGAAAAGCCATAGAAAGATTTTCACTCATTCAAGGAGAGCCTTCTTCCATAATCTACTCCAATTTCTAGGAGTAGTAGTTTCTTTGTTGGAGCAAATCCGTCTATAAGTGGATCTAGCCGTCAGAATACCATTAGCCTATTGTGGCCATGCCCATTTATCATCACCTGCTTGAGTGCAAGGAGGAGGAATAGAGGAAATCCATAGCCATGTTTCAGGAAGCAAGTAAATGTAGATGAAGTCTCAGTCCCACTCATCATCCTTGGTTAGGGAACCGACATGGAGGTCAAATAGGGAGGGAGGGACTTTCCATGAGGGGTTAATATCTGACAAGGTGTAATTACCCATCTATCTGTGAGACCAGTTATTTGTGGAAAGGCCATTCTTGATCACCCTATAGGAATCAACAAGAAGAGATGGTAGATTGTGTTTGACAAAACCCCAAGCCACAGACTGTGGAATTTTGGTGAGTCTACCATGGCGATAGTACTTGTCCCTCATTATTTGAACCCATGGTTTCTGATTTAGAGATGAAAGTCCACACATTTTTCATCATCAATGCCTGATTGAAATCATGTGCATCCTTGATGCCCAGCCCGCCTCTATCTTTACAGGTCGAGACATTCTTCCATGAAAGTAGGGAAAGCTTCTTCTCATCCTGATTTCCAGACTAGATAAATTTTTTAATATGCATGTTGATGTCATTGCAGAGGGTAGGAGACAGAGATATTGATTTCATGGCATAGGTTGGGATTGCCTGCAAAGTAGTTTTAGCCAAAGTGATGTGTCCAACTAGTGACAAATGTCTACTCATCTAGTTGTTCATCTTGCTTTTAATAGAGTCAAGAATATGGGAGTGTGTGGATTTGTTGATTTGATGGAGTATAATAGTAACACCAAGATAATGACCCAGATCTGAGGTTTTTGGTATATTCAACTTCCTCGAGATGACTCTACATTCTCTGGCAGAGACATTGGATGAGAAGAAGCATTTGGATTTTTCATATGCTATTTATTGGCCAGAAAGTGCAGAGAACTGATCCATCACCTTATGGATGACCTTAGCCTGAGTGGGGGTAGCTTCAGCCATAAGAATAAGGTCGTCGGTGAAACATACTTGTGTAAGATGGAGACCATTTTTTCTAAGGACGATGGGTTTCCATCTTCATTGTCTTGCTTCAAGCTGAATCTCTTGACTAAGTCTTTCCGTGCAGAGGATGAAGACGTATGGGATGATGGGGTCACCTTGCTAGACTCCCTGAGAAGCTTTGAAGGGGGGAAGCAATTTCCCCTCCCAAAGAATAGATGTTTCACCCTGTGAAATGATCTGCATAATGAGTTGTGTAGTTTTTATGGGTAGGACAACTTTATGTAGTGTGTCTTGAATAATTTTCTAGTCCCATATGATCGAAGGCTTTTGATAGGTTTATTTTGATAGCCATCCATTTTTATTGCCATATTTATGCCTCATCGAGTGTATCACTTCTTAAACAAGGAGAACATTGCCACTGATGTTGTGTCTAGGTATGAAGCTCGATTTCATAGGTGTGACCCACTCATTGAGAAAAGTTTTAAGACTCTCTACTAGAATCTTGGAGATGAGCTTAAAGCAAGAGTTGTTGAGGGAGATAGGCTTGAAGTCGTAGCGACGTTGGAGGACTTCAACCTTTGGAATAAGCACCATGTTGGAGTTTGTCAGATTGGCATCAATCTGACCAGACTGGAACGTTTCAGTTACCATCATGACGATTGATGATGCCACATGAGAGCATTAGTTGTGGAGGAATTCATTGTATACAACATCAAGTCCAGGAGCCTTAGTAGGGGCCATAGAAAAGACCACCTTCCGAGCCTCCTTGCTAGAGGGTATAATGTCCATGGGTTGAAGAGAGTGGGTATGGGTGGCATGAAAGACACCTGGATAGTGCACAATATCCTGGGGATATTGAACATTAGTAACAATAAGTAATTGAACGAAATAATTACATACCATCTGTTCTGTGTCCGTGATTGAAGTGATTCAACCACCCTCATAGTTTTTCAACCGGGTGATCTTGTTCCTGTGTCGTCTGGCCTTGATATTAGAATTGAACATTTTTGAATTTCGGTCCCCCAACTTCATCCAGTTGATGTGGGCTTTCTGGCAGAGTTCTGCTTCCTCCCTAGCATTAAGAATTTGGAATTCTTCATTGAGATGGATGGCCTTAAATTTAGCACTAATAAGCTCTGTGGACGAAGTAGTGTGTTTTGCTTGATTCAATTCATTGAGGATTCTAGCCTTCATCTTAAGGGACTTCTTGTAGGAGGATGCATCCTATTTGGTAATGCATGGCTTGAAAGCTTCCATAGCTTCGAGGAAGGATTTATTCGGGTCCTAGTAGTGATGCAGGTGCACATTGAAGTCAGGCTATATGTTCCAACTAGCCTTGGTTCAAAAATGTTGGTGGAATTGGTGCCTCACCTTCTATCTAGTAGTAAGGTAGATAGGGTGATGGTCAGAATAGATACGTGGTAGGATAGAGATACAAGAATATGCATTCATATCAAGCCACAATTCATTGGCAATAAGTCTATCAAGGCACTCATATAAGGAGCATCTTCTGAAGGTGAAGTATTGTCCATCTGCTTGTATATCAGCTAGACCAGTAGCAAAGAGCATGCTATTAAATTTTTTATAAGAATTTTGATCAAAATATTTGCCTCCCCTTTTCTCAGTAGTAATGAGCATTGTATTGAAGTCCCCAACAGCCACCCAAGGACCATCGACACCATTGGTAAGATCTTCAAAATGTTGTCAGAGGAAGTTTCTTTTCATTGGTGAGGGGCTTGCTTAGACCACTGTGAGATACCAACTGTGGTTGACTTTGTAGTGTATGAATTGTCGATGGTTCAGAATGATCTCAATAGAGTAGAGTCAATCTTCCTAGAGTAGCCAGATACCACCTAAGAAGCTCAGCACTTCCACTCCATGAGAGGAGGAGAAGTCGTGTTTCTTAATAATGGCTTGAGCATTGCCTTCACTACACATGGGTTCCAGGATCGCCAGGATGTGAAGGTTATTCGAAACTTTTATGAACTTAAGATAATTAATTTTATCATGGGAGCCAACTCCCTCAATATTCCAACAGGTGAGGTTCATTAAAAACTAGGAAAGGAGGGTCAAGCCGATCAAGACAGAGTGATGACCTAGTTGTCATCGACATGATTCTGGTCTTCTTGGGCATCCATTGCCCCTACTGCATCCTCATTGAATTCAAGTACTTTTTTGGTTGTGGACTCACCACTTGCACTATCCTTACTTACGTAATTATTTGTTCTCTTACCCTTCTTCCAGACCCAGTTAGTGCTGAGTTGGACGGGCTGATATACCACTCTTCATTTATGTAGTTGAACTCCCCCTGATTGAAGTTGTCTACACTGAAGGTAGCTATGTTTTTGAGAGAGATAAACGGATTCTCCAAATCCGTAGGAATGAAGTGACCCTCAGAAGTTTCATTTTCAATGAGGGTAACAGTTTTTTTTTTCTAATTAAGCCAGGAGGAAATTTTATTCACCCTACCCTCCTCGTGTAGGCAAAACACACCAAAAAAATACAACTCCTGCTCATAAAATGCAGGTGTGCTCCCCAACCCCTCAAAACATCCTACCAAAAAATAAGGAAACCCTCACACAAAAAAACGCAAGGCACAACATCAACAATGCATCCGTCTTTTGATAATATACGACACTCCTTTTTCTCCAGGTAGATCATACCTCTAATGCGCATAGGAAGATCACTTTGCTCGGTCCACACTTTACCATGCTCAAGCTGGTTTCCCTACATTCCCAAGCTGCCCGAAGTGGAGTTAATACTTTTAGGTACCAGAAAACCCATAATAGCCTCTTCCTTCATGACATTCCGAATCTCCGCAAGATAAGAAAAAGCTCTCCATGGACCCGCAACACCATTCCAAATGCAGTTAAGAGTTTCCCTATCATCAACCTCAAAGCAAGAGATCGTCAAATTATGGTCGTTGGATACCTTTAAAGCAATGAGACATGCTTGCAAATAAGCCACGTGATAATCTTTCTCCAACAGCCAGAAGCGGAAGACAAGCCTCACATACCCGTGTCTGTTCCTCACTATCCCAGCAGTCCATCTACGCTGAGAGCCCTTCATATCTTTGCCCACTCCGATGGTGAGGTTCAATTTGAGGTTGGCCATGTCCGGTGGTACCCATCTAACCAGCTCAATAGCGGCGATTCTAAAGTTGTGAACGTCAAAACCAGCTTCTGCCAACTTCTTTGTCATCTGCTCGTCTTTTGATTTACGGAACTTCTTCTTAGACGTAGCTCTATTAAGGATAAAACAAATGTCATCCCACCTCTTCGCAGGTCTGATGCTCTTCTGCTGAAAATGCATATCACATCTGGCTCGCCAAATCATCCAAAGAATGAGAATTGTCATCTCATTTCGGAACCACACCTCCAGAATCCTGGACGGCTTTAACAGCTTCAAGCTAGCAATAGAACGAGGTCTATCGTCAAAAATCTATTCAAATCTTGCCCAGAAAGCATCGGCTGACGGCCCCTCAAACAAAAGATGCTCTATCGATTCTTCTTCAGGCTGATTGCAGCAGGCACACATGGAGGCCAAGGGAATTCTACAACTTTTGATACGATCATCGGTAGGCAACGCACCATTTATAGCCTTCCAGAAAACCGCACTTGCTCTAGGGACAGAGGTGGACCAGATCCAGTCTACATCCCCACCGTGAACACCATGCATAGGATGAGTTTGAGAAATGAGATTCTTCACAGAACGAAGGCTAAAAGACCCCTTGTCTGTGGGTGTCCAAACCAGACAATCTGCCACATCAGAAACCGCAGCCATGGACATCTGTATCTGCTCAATACCTTCCTGAGAAATAATGTTGTATAGGGTATTCCAGTCCCAACCTACCCCCTCCTGCCAGAAATCATTGACCTTCATATCAAGCTGAATGTTCGCCTGTCTGATAGCAAAGTTCTGCATGATATCCTGGCACCATCTCAAATCCCAGAAAGAGATATCTCCTTTACCTACGAGCCATCTACATCTTGGAATGAGCTCAGGGAACGTGACCCACAACTTCTTCCAATAGGGTGATGCAAAAGAGCTTTTCTTCAAATAGGGAGGGAAACACCCAGACTGATTTTTATACTCTGACTTATATTTATCTTTCATGAACTCGGCCCAGGCTAAAGTACCTTGCATGATCTCCCAACAAGCTTTAAATCTAAAGGCCTTAGCCGTGAGCTGTAAGGACGGGATGTTTAGACTGCTAGATTGCGTGGGACTGGTTATACGATCCCATGCAACCCAGGCTCTTCTGGAACGATTCCGCCTATCCGACCATAAAAAGCAAGAGAAGATGGAGTTGATTCTTTTCAAGATACCCGCCGGCAAATCCGTCGCTGCAACAATATGTAAAGTCGTAGAATTAAGGACATGCTTAATAAGTAACCGCCTCCCTGCGAAAGATAGAAACTTAGACTTCCACGCAGCCACTTTATCAGTCACCTTCTCAATTAAGAAATTGAAGTGAGATATTCGTTGTCTTCCCACAATGATAGGAACGCCGAGATATGTGAACGAATCCTCCAATCTGGGAACCCCCAATTCTGCTGCAATTCTGTCAATGGTGACTCCATCATTCGACCCACACAGAAAACCTGACTTTAATCTATTCAACATCTGGCCTGATGCTCTCCCATACTGAGTGAGGATATCATTAATAATTTGTCCACTTCCAGGTGAACCATTGAAAAACACAAGAAGATCGTCCGCATACATCAAAATAGGTGGCGCAGCACCTCTTCCTCGTGTGATGTAATGTGAGAAACTCTGCCTCTGTACTTCCTGGTTCAATCGCCTGCCCAACGCCTCTTCAAACAGGATGAATAAAAGCGGTGATAACGAGTTTCCTTGCTTCAGCCCTCTACCGCACGAAAAGAAGCCTGCTGTAAAATAATTAATCGTAACAGTGGCCCAAGATCTCACAAAGAATTCCATGCAAAGATTAATCACTTGATCCGTCAACCCAACACGATCAAGGACTTTCCTTAGAAACTTCCAAGACACAGTATCGTATGCTTTAGAGATGTCGTACTTCACCACCACATTCGGATATTCACCTCCTTTGTTGATATCATAAGTGATCTCTCTGGCGAGCTTTATATGATTCACAATGTCTCGGCCTTGAACATAAGCACCTTGATGGGGACCAATCAAAGACGGAAGGATGGCAGATAAGTGGTTGCTAATCACTCTGGCAAGCAGCCTTGCAATAACATTTTCGATAGAGATAGGGCGGAAGTCCTTGCCCAGCATAGACGCTGTCTGATTCTTTGGGATTAGGACAATTCTGCAGCAGAAGAAACTTCTATGACAACAGCCACCCTGAAAGAAAAAGTTAGCAAAAGCAACCATATCATCAACAATAATGTCCCATGCTGCTTTTAGGAAAGCGACCGTGAAACCGTCCGGTCCCGGTGCCGCATCTACGTCCATCATATTACACGTAGAGAAAATCTCCTCATGCGTCGGAGCTGCGGTGAGAGTCGCACTCTCATCCATAAGAACAGATTGAGGGAGAAGATCAACGAAGGCATGAGCATCATATTCCAATATGGAAGAATCCTCCTCGTACATCTTACTATAGAAATCCGCCGCAGCTTTAGCCATCAAGCCTTTCTCTTCAAAAACCTGTCCCTCCGGTGTATACAACTTAGGTACCGATCTGCGTCTTTTCTTGGCTCTAACCATAGCGTGAAAGAAAGGTGAGTTTCAGTCGCCATCATCCAGCCATTTCACCTTAGCCTTTTCCTTCCAAATCAGTTCGTTCAGCCTCCAGTTTTCCTCCAACTCCAACTCCGCGTCTTTGAGCAACATCTCATTCTCATGTGACGGGTTTTCATCAAAAGCTTCCTGCAAGGTCTTCACAACATCTTCCAAGTCTATAATCTTCTGATGTATATTGTCGAAAACTTGTTTACTCGAGGATTTGAGCGCTACTCTCATTGCCTTCAACTTGCTATATAAAATGAAAGAAGGGTCCCCGTTTGGAGCTATGGAATTCCACGTGTCCTGTATAAGCTTGATACATGATGGGTCCTGCAACCAAGCAGCTCTGAAGCTGAAAGGGGCCGGTTGTCTGCGCTGGTCCCCCGGCTTACCCTTGACGAGAATAGGGCAGTGATCAGAGATACAGAATCTAGTGAGATGAAACAACGACGTGAGGGGCAGATTATTCATCCATCTTCCATTTACCAAGGCTCTATCCAACCTTTCCCACTTTGTTGGGGTATAGTGCTGCTTGTCCACCCATGTGAATCTACTACCTTCGTACAATAGCTCCTCAAGACTTAGATCATTGATGAACGCATTGAAATCCATCATGCCTTGTACAGGAGGCGGCAACCTACCTCGCTTCTCTTCTGGTTTCCTCACCACATTGAAATCACCCGAAATTAACCACTTCTCTTGCCCTACCTCATGACTCAACAGAATAAGAGACTCCCAAAGACTTCTTCTTTCAACAATAGAACAAGAAGCATAAATAACAGAAACAAAAAACCTTCCTCCCTACCCATCACCAACCTCAAACGTGATATGCTGCTTGTGTTTAAGAACTAAGCGCGGATCAAGATCAGCATCAACATAGGCCCATATTTTCCCGTGCTCCTCCTCGTTATGAACACACCAGTCCAGTCTCACAATATCTAGTAACTCTTCTGCTCTCTCAGCATGCAGCATAGGTTCAAGCAACCCTACTATAATAGGTTTGTGTCTCGTACATAATCTTGCTAGGATCTTCCTCGTTTGATTGTTAGTTGTGCCTCTGATGCTCCAAAAAAGGTACAGATTTGGATTCATAATACACCCGAACTACTAAATACTCCTTCACCAGCTAAGAGCAAGACTCCCAGGCGTCCCACCATCCATCCTTCTCAAGTGGTATGTCCCCGTCAGAGAGACAACCTTCACCCTGCATGCTTCTCATGTATTCCCGTGCCGCCTGACCTCTCCCTCTCGTTATGTCACGCTGCAACCCACTGCTTTGTGTGCTCGATTGGCCTCCTACGACTGTCCCGATGGTGCCTTGTCTTGTCTCTCTTCGTGATGGTCTTCCTTCTGAGTGTCCAGGTCTTCCTTCTACGTGTCCGGAACCATCTTGAATGAAGTCTGCCAAGCTCCTGTGCGGTAGAATGATATTCATCCCTTCCTCATTTAACACCCTCCTCTTCTGACCCGCTTCAACTGTGCTCTCAACTAGTTCAGCATGCTCCGCATTGATCTATAAAGAAGCTGTACCCGGTGAAACCGCCTGCCCAGCTTGAGGAACAACCATCTCCGGTGCAACCTCTGCCCTACGGATCGCTCCCGGTATAATGTCGAGCTCTTTACCCACCTCAGTTATGTCCTCTCCTTCAGGGCCTCTGGCTACTATCATCATCTTAGCAATTCCCCTCGCGTCCCCAATCTCAATGTTGATAAATTGTGGCACGTCTTCATTGAAGCATTGCACCGAGACTAAGACTCCCCTTTCATCTTCCCGACCTTTCCTCCAGAGTGGTCGATCAACTAGGGTGCCAAAAACAGATACAATCTCTTTGAGTGATTCTAAATCATGACAAACTACTGGGATTCCCGTAATCTAGAACCATAAGGTATCCTTCTTCGCATCCAAACCTCCTGTCGCCATCTTTAGAGGAAGATCCTTGTTGAAAAACCTGACCGATCTGTATTCAAGGGTACGTCGAACCTCCTCAAGTGAAGGGAGATACACCAGAGCTCTCCTTTCAGCAAATCCATAGATGTCTGTGGCATGAGGCCATCTGGTATGCAAGAACTTCATCACATCCTCTCTGTTCTCATTACTAGGCCAGGATATTTCGAAAGCATAATCCAGCAAATCTAGCTGCATATGCCGATCACTGTTGCCCTCCTTCAAGATCACTTTTGCACGCCTAGGGTTGTGTTGAGGAGCCCCTCTGGCAGGGAAACCGTGTGCAGACCCAAGAGGTGGAAACGCGGTCTCTGATCTCAAGTTAGGTGGTTGTTCATACGTCATCGTGCATCTGTGCGTGAGGTGACCAGGCTGCTTGCATCTATAGCATACTCTTCTTCTGTCACATGTGGCCTGCCAATGACCTACTCCAAGGCATCTGTAGCACATGTTATGGGGGACCCTAAAGCTTGACGTATCCCTACCATGCTGCATCCACGAATCCTGATTGCCCCACAATGAATCCTGCTCCTTCGACCGCCTGTTCTGCAACCCGTATGCATGATTTCGCCGCTGTAACTCTTGCCCGTCCGTCCGCCTAGGCTGCACCCAAGAATTTTGGTCGCCCCACAGAAAGAGTTGCCCCTCCGTCCGCCTCCAACCTGACGCCATATTAGGAACCTGATCTTCCTGGTCTTCGTCGAGATAGAAGAGGTCTCTGATGCTTGTCAAGGAATCCTCCACTGCGACCCTCTCTGTGTTGCTGTTGGCTCTTCTAGCCGAGACGATCTGTCTCGCCAACACGTTTCCTCCTATCTTAACCCATGAGGCAGGATGATCTGCGTCTTTTTCCGCTTCCATACACCAAGCTACGACCGAGGTGAATCCTCCACGACGCAAGCTCCAAAGCCGCCGGTGGCGCCGCCCCCCCCCCGCCTAGGGTTTCCTCCCGATCGCCCGATCGCCAGAGCACCGCCACTCTTTCCCGATCACCAGAGCGCCGCCTCCTAAAGTCCCTCGGGTTACAGGCCCGCGTTGCTAGGCCCGGCAAAAATTTGGACCATTTCTCGATTTGTGCGTGTCATCCTTGCGCAGGGGCCATGCTAATCTTCTCTGTATCGTTCCAATTTTATCGGATGTCTCCGAAGAGACGAATGAGGGTAACAGTGGTGTCCTTCACAATTGTTGTTTGGTTACCCGAGTTGCTCGACTACCCTCCATTAGCAGTCCCAGAGGTGCTTGCTTGAGCTTTATTTTTTTTTGTTTGGTTTTTGCTAAGGACTTGTTGGATGCCATCATCATCAGCAAATTGAGTGGCTTCATTTTTTTTTCTTTACCCTTGGATACATGTCCCGTATTTTGTTTATTAGGAGGACTATCCTGGGAAGGGGCTTCCTTAGGTTTCATCATTCTTTTCTCAATTTTATTCGTGTGGATGTTCATCATGTAGGAGGTTGGAGGGGCTTGGCTGGGAGTAACTCCCTCAGGAGGCAATGGGGTTGTATGCATGCAATTGTCCTCAAGATGACCAATCCGTCCGCACTTCATACAGATTGAAGGGATGTTCTTGTACTCTAGATGGAATTGTTTGCTGTTGATGAGGATAGTAGGTAGGAGTGGCTTGGCTATGTCTACCTCTGTGGTGATTCTTGCAAACTTTCCACGATGACCTTGCATAGTGGTGGCGTTGATTTTGATCAACTTTCCAATTGCATTGTCGATCCCTTCATGTAACGCGGTTTGGAAGAGGTGTAGTAGAATGTCTAGAACCCTTGCCCAGATGACCAGCTTCCTCGAAAGATCTATGGAGGATCTAAACTCAGGAAACCATGACTACACAGATAAGTACTTTTTGAATACTATCCAAGGTCCTTTGGACATGACACGGATGTAGTCATCATTACTAGTTAATTGAATAGCATAATAGCCATGCTCCAGGTTGATGATCTTGTATGGATTGTGAGGGTACCATAGGACCTAGATGCAGTTCTGAAGGGCCTTATAGCCAAGAGTCGATCACCATGAATTGTCATGGGCTTAATAAGGGTGCCATCAAAGCAGGGTTCATTGTAAATGAGGGGATTGCCCCGCTTATGTCAACCTTGATGTCTTCCGGCTTCAGGGCGTCAGTTGCAGGGATGCTTAGATTAGCAAGTTCATCCATAATTTTCTTCCCATCTACATCCATATAGCATAGTTTATTCATAACTTGGTATGTACGGAATGAATCAAAATCTCCTTGTGCATGATTAGGCATGACTGGGATCGAGTTGTGAATGGAAGGGCGACTTGGGTGGACGGGGCCACGTCCGCCACCTCGACATCGCTCCTGCTAAACCCTAGCATCGAAATTCTTGAAAGAGGAAACAACACTAACTATGTAGATTACAAAAAACATAGGAAATTAAAAATGAATCTCATAAAAGTACCATAGGTTGAAACCTTCACATATGAGTCCACAATAGGACACTTGAATCACATACAACATATCATAATGTGTTTACATCATTGTTCTCAAATGCTCTTGTCATCAACACGTTACATGAAGAACTTGTTCCACATATATATACATACATACATGTACAACCACAAAGGCTATACAACAAAAGGCATATAAGCCAAAAACATTATATTAGTGACATCACTCCAAAACAAATCAAAAATATTCCAAAGACTTGAGAGTACAGGGACGGTCCTAGGACTCTACAATAAAAGACTAGTAGCACTTCCAACTTGATCAGCTACTACTCTTGTTGTTGCCTTCCTCAGTTGCACGATCACCACCACGTCGTGCACGACCACCTAAAAGATGTGAAAAACCCATGGGCTGAGACCAAATGTCCTAGAGAGAGATATAACTCTCTTCCAACATCTATTAAGAGGATAGATAAACTAAAGAGGATAGATAACATGATAACTAATAGAACAGATTCAATGAAACAATATGTAACCAACAGGTAAAGAAGATTAAGCAATAGTTGACAGTTATCACTAAGCAGTAGAACAATTAACATTCTAAATGGAATATTAAGAACATGTATATCACTTATCAACTAAACTATACAAAGAAAGGCAAGGAATCAACTAATGTTATCTGCATTTTGTCCTTAAATAGATATACTACATAGTTGTATTATATCTTTGATTATGCCATGAGGAGATGAGGTATAACACTCATTCTCCATCTAACCACTGCTAAGTCAAAATCAGTGCCATACAAGGTCCATGGAAGAGCCGAAATCCACAAACTCTCCACACCTCCCGGTCAGCACGAGAGAAACACCACAGTGATATAACATATGATTCATCTGCAAAACAGCCTAGCCCACCTTGGTATATAGGTACAACGCTAGTGAAACTGAGCTATGACACGAAGTTGCACTCTTGTCAGGGTATGGCCCATAGCCAATCCTGTGAAAGTATATACTAAGTCACATCACTGAGCTACCACCTGTAGCCACACTTCTTCCAGGTTATGGCCCACAGCCAATCCTGTGAATGCATATACTCAACAGTATATGACTCTGAGCTTTCCACTAAGGGAGAATTCATTTCACCATCCAGCACTAAGAAAGGCACCGGAATGGATCTATGGCACATGACACCTACATGATTATGGTTCCATTTGAGTTAGCTATGCCAATTAAGTGCCTTTTAACATCAATCAAGTTCAACATATAAAACCATAGCAAACTCTATAAAAATAAGGATAGAGTACAACTTTAGAAGATATAAAATGTATAAGGTATGAACGTGTCACATTTTCACATAACATTGTAGCACTACCATTCATAAAGCCATCATCATTTTTACACAGCCACGCAAGGCTATCACCAATGTCACATCACTTTGGGATATCAATCTCTCAACCACACATCCAGAGGTTTTCACCTTAATTCATGCACAAGGAACCTACCAGGTCATTTGACCCATTCACATCAATCATGCATCACAAGTATCTCATCATGCCTCATGCAGGCTCATTCAACTTGTGTCATATCATATTTTCCATAGCATACACTAGCTATGACATTCAAACCACATCACCTGAAATGTTAGGGATTCATAACCAAGAGAGAGATAACTTCATAACATCATAGCCATTCCAAGGAGAAGAACCAAACACATCACTTGCTCCTAGGTTAGGGTTAGGCTTTCATACTTAGCTGATTAGGGTTGTATAACTATATTCAAACACCAAACCATAGGTATGACATCTCCCATATCCTTGGGAACATATTATGATTAAGAAACATGACTAGAGTTTGTTAAATATTTAGCCACACCACACTCTTCATGATTCATACATTACTCATATACATGTCTTAATCATGTGTGCAACCGTCGATCCCAACCAACCATCATCCAAGAGTATCTACCACCCAACACATATGGGTCACAACCACCACCCATCAAGACATGTCGTTACCACCATCCATGTGGATCGTGACCACCCACCATGCACATGTCACGACCACCAACTCTATGGGTCACGATCACCCACTCTCAAGGAGTCTCGACCACCTACAACCATGGTGTCTTGACCTCAAGAACAAGAACATGACTCAACCCAAAACCAAGGTTGTCTCGACCTCAAAACTAGGACATATCATGATCACAAACACCAAGGCATGTTGCGACCCTCCACCTATTAGGGTTAGGTCACGGGCGTGACACGAGGTCATGCATCTCGACCCTAAACCAATCCAAACACCAAGGTGTCTCGACCCAAAGAGGAACAAGGTATAGTGACCACCAATGATCAAACTACCACCCAAGGCAAAGGACCAACATCCTACAGGAATTAAACATGATCAAAGAGAAGGTCTCCATGACCAAAATAGAAGGTAAGACCAAAAGAATCCATCATCCACATGGAGCAAAAAACCTAATGCCAATCGATCACCAGAAACCCTAAAACTTGTATCATGAAACAACCATGAATGAGACCTCAAACAAGAGAGACAAACCACATTTGACAACACCAAAATAGAACCCAAACTTATTAGAGCATCAAGACACTCGTCTATCATGCATGTTATTAAAATCAAGATCAAGAGGTAGGGGAAAACCACCATTACACCATAATCACCAAAATCGGGTATTAAAACTTGGGTTTTGGATTACTTTCAAACCAAGCATGATTTTAACATCAAACAAGTTATAGGGCTTAGCATCATCCACTAGAATGTTAAGGGAACATTTTAGAGAGAGAAAATGGTAGCTTGCATATAGGCAAAGTTCATTAATAGAGAGGGTTAAGATTTATATAATCCGCCTTAAGGAAGATCACTCAAAGTATTGCAATCTCCAAGCACTTGATCACCAAGGGGAAAAGAAGCTTCCACCAAAGCTCCACTCTTTTCCAGGAAGCATCTCAAGAAGGAGAAAACATCATGGTCAGAGATGGCACAAGGAAAGGGAAAGAAAGAACCCTATGCCAATCAAAAAGAAAGAGGGTGAAAGGGAGAAGGAAATTCCTCACACTTGGGTCTACCTTGTCAAAACATGGCCTATGACCCTTGTGATGAGGAGTTCATCTACAAAACGAACACCATGTAAGATCCATGGTCTAAGGCCGATAAGAGAGAAGGAGAAGAAGGTAGAAGATCAAAAGAAATGCCATCAAGGAAATGTAAACACTTACCACGGTTGAGGATGAAACAGGAGTCACCACATGAAAGGTATTTTGATCACCAAGGCTCCAAGGATCAACCCTTCTTTCTCCACCAAGCTCCAAGGATGAGCAAAGGAGAGGGAGGAACAAGTAAGGCTGAAAGGGGTCACTTGCATGTAGAGATAAGGGGTTATATACATGAGGGGAAAGAGAGAAGGGCAAGGATGAGGTGTCAATACCCTAAGGCACTAAAGGGACACTTGTCCACCCAAGAAACTAACATGCAACCACAGCAACCACCTTATCCATACATGCATAAGATGGGGATACACTCTATGTTGGGTCTCGATCACCTAGGTCACCTTCCTAATTCTAAGAACTTGTACTTCCTATTTATTGATGAGCCATACTAATTGCACCTATCAAAGCAACTAAAAGAATTATCAAAACTAGTTCAAATGGAAGAAAAAAATATGTTGATAAATGAATCCCACTTTGTTGAACAGTACTTATCAAGTCTTGTTCTATAATTTGGTTTGATCTTGTAGTCCAAATATTCCCATACCACCACCATTTTTTATAGTACTTGTTTATGGCAGCTGAGTTGGTTTTGGTTCATTTAGTTGGTATGTGGAAATGAACATACTACCACATACTTGTATACATTCATAGATACATTTAAATAAAACCAAAATTCCATTTCAATGGATCCGAATCGAATTTAATTAGTATTTATCAAATCAATTCAATTCTCCATTAGGTAAAATTTTGTTGGCCCAAGAACATATTTTTTTGGGAGATATCTGTCTAATTTAAAGTTATTGATGTTTATATCGGTCAATCATAGAATACAAATTTTGATTCATTAAGATCAAGCTTCCCACCTGTTAATCTGGAAATTCTTCTTAGATACAAGTAAATGATTCAGTTCAGATACAGAGATCATAGTTCTCGAACAAGCAATCAAAAGGATTCTGGGGCATTCTCAGGGCTAGGTATCATTATTCAAATCATCAACATGGTCACAACCAAGACCCACCAAGGAACACCATCCATGGTCGTGACAACAACACCAAAACAACACTAGGTCGAGACAAAAGGGTCAACAAACTCCTTAGGTCGATACGCTCTACACAAAAGCAACTTGTCTCGGCCCAAGACCATATTGGTCATGACCACCACACTTAGGTAAGGTGTCTTGACCACTACACCCACAAAACATGCCCTAGGTCGTGACCTAGATCAAGACAACTCACAAGATACACATAGGTTGAGACACACACCCACTCTAGATGCCCTAATCACCACTAGGGGTGCCACCACTCAAAAAAGGCTCAAATAAGGCACCCCCTTCTTTATCTCTCCACTAGATGATGTCAAGAAAGAGAAGGAACACTATAGAGGTGATAAATTGCACATTCACTTGCTACACTGGGTAAATTGCATTTTGCCCTAAAACTAACACACAAGGCACAAACATCATCCAAACAAGCTCAAATTGGAGACTTAAGCTCTCCAAAAGCTCTAATATCATCTCAAACGGTTAGATCAAGGTTCTAAGAACATCATAAAGATAGAGAAAATAGGGCTAGCCTGAAACCCAGGCAAGGGTCTTACAAAAACAATGCCCAATTCCTTGGTTCAAAACCTAAAAGACTTAATATATAATGTTCTTTCAATATTGTCTTATAATTTCTATGGGCTACTCCTTGGAATTTATTGGTCCCAAAATTTGACCAACAACTCATATACATGTTATCTTCTGGTAGAAAAATGCTAATGGCCTAAATCACTACCTAGACTACTCTATTATACTATATGAGATTTTTTTTGTTCCATGACCTATATGAACAAATTGAATCACCAAAATTGTACCACCTCCTATACATGTCATTGAAAACATTTTATCAATCCCAAATTTCATCACTGCATACATTTGAGAGACTAATTTAACAAAAGCCAAAGATGTTATTAAGTATGTTATGTAATTTTTTGATAATCAATATTTCCTCAAACTAAAGAAAAACCTTATCATAATCATATTAACCAACCTTAAATTTTCTTATGATCTTTCTAGAATCCGATGAATATCAATTCATTGAAATTCCCTTGGGTTATATATATGCATAACTAGACTCTAACATGGTCTAAAATATGTAAAACATGACTCACTTGTCTTGATCTCACATAACTAGGGTTTTCTTAGTAGTACTTACATTCACATGGATACTTCACAAAAATTTAGGGTGTGAGACACACAAACTTATGATTTACATGTAATATGTTGAGATTAGGTAGATGAGATCATATAGGAAGGGGATGTGTGGGAATTTAACATAAAGAACAACAAATGGAATGTTGGTGACACATTGAGGAATAAGAGTTAGCCGCTAGTGCCTATCAGCTACCCTCGGGTGGAATTCCCCTCATTTGACAGCTACATTTAATATCTATGTTTTGATATCATGTGGAAAATAAATGGAAAGTGATCATTTTCATTCCACTTATAATAATTGACATACTTGATCTCCACTACCCGCCTTCCACAATTTTTCGAGCCAATCAAAGTTTACCATTTTTTGAAAGAAAAGTGGGTGGAAAAGTAAGGAAAAAGAAATAGAAGAAAGTCAAACTTATTTTACCTATAAATTTTAATCCGTAATAAATTTTTTGATATAATATATATTCCATACAAAAAATACATTCTAACAAGTGTCGACACATTTATAAAAAAATCTAAGGAACATAAAAATGAGTATTGGATATTGGGGATAGTACTCATTTTTCTAACAAAGCACTAACTCAAAAATGAGTATATTGCATTTGTTTCTATTGATATAGTACTCTTTTTATGCCATTGTATTATATCCCTTGGTTAATACTCACCTTTTGAATAACACACTAACTGAAGTATTGCATGCCATTCTTTAGGTACACTCCTAAATTTTCTTTGTTTATTCAAAAAATGAGTATTATCCTCACAAAAGACATGTAGTACAATGACATCAAAAATATAATATAATACCCATTTTATTATTTATTCCAAAATATAATCACATCAAAGATGGGTACTATACCAAAAGAATGATATGAGACACTAGTTTTTTAGTTAGTGTATTACTCAGAAAATGATTATTATCCCCAATATGCAATACTTATTTTTATGTTTGTTATTTTTTCAAAATAATGTCGAAAATTCTTGTTGGAATGTAATTTCTATAAGGATTCTACTAGTTTTATTTCAATAACAAGTTCATTATGGAGTGAAAGTTATAAGAAAAAAAGTTTCTCTCTTCTTTTTCTTTTTCTAGTACTTTTTCTCTTCTTGTCACATGACATGTCAGCTCTACTATCAGAAATTGATCCTTGATCCTAAGAAACAAGTGTATCTTGGGGGATGGGAGAGGGTATGTATATCATTACTCAAAATCAAATAGGACGCTAATGTTGGAAAATGGGCACAGACTAGGCAGCGGAAAAAAAATTTATCTATATATATTCCCCAAAACAGTAAGATCGCCTCAACAACTATGTAATAGAAAGGATGGTTTAACGAGTTTATGCCTATTCTAGAGCAAGTCCAGCAACTATTCCTCATTCCAATAGTGCAGCTCCCCCGGTTGCACTGTGATGACTTCTGTAGCAACTCCTAGTCTAACCATGGATTGCAGGCTGACATTGTGCTCCTGGAAGCAGAAAATGGCCTCCTCACCTCTATGGTAGTCCACATGGACCGCCTATAACTCCTGTCATTCTACTAGAATGTACAGGAAGGAGTTTTCCGTCTGGGTGTACTAGTCACCAACTTGTTCTCCCACAGTTCCCATCCTTGCTATCCCTTCCTTTATTGAATAGGACTTGCTCGGGCTCTCTATTTCTAGAGAGGACAACAATTGTCAAAACAAATTGAGTTGTGCCTCTACGAGGTATAGGAGGGTTAGGGTCAGGGTTCCTAGTCTGTGTAGGAGTGAAAGGGATTGGAATCTCATGAATTTTCACAACACGCAATAGGTGCGGTCGGTTCACCATTGAACCAATCGGTTGGCATGTGAGCTGATTGGTTCACCTTGTGAACTGGTCATTTCATCATGTTTCCCAATAGCAATTGTGTTGGAAATTAATATCCGATCTAATGCACCATAAGATGTACTGCTCGATTTACAACCTGAGTCAACCAGTTCATGGACCTGAGCCGATCGATTCACTTCTTCAATCAGTTGGTTCACTGTTTAGAATTGCCAAACTTGGTTCTATTTACCTGACACATTAAAATGATCGATTCAACACTTCAACTAGTCAGTTCAACTGTCTAGTCAGTAAATTTTCAACCAATATTGTTGAAATTGAATACCTAAACACTTTTGTAATCAATTTAACTGTCCTTCATGATTAAACTCCTCTTCTAGGTGTATCCTATGTGTGTGACCCCATAGGTTACATGTTATGTTGGCAGTGGATGTCCATAATTGATTTATGACATCACAAGCAAAGAGTGGTGTCTAGTCACACATCATTGGTACCCAAATAATCAGGAAAGTTGGAGAACAACTTCAACCTACGATCTGTATTAGGCGTTATAATGATTGTCTAATTCATTTGTCTATGATATCTGAAATGAACTCAAGGCATGGAATCACCATCCTCTCAATGTTCAATCCATGTTCCTTGATCTAGAGTAGACTATCTAAGATATATGTGACCTCAATATCATATATTGATTCACATGTGCATGCACATACTTTTCTATGTATCTCTTATCAAGTGGCCTAGATATCATACTCCAGTAGGTGGGACAAATCCCATATACATCACTCACAATCATCCCCATGTGTCATAGTACATATGATCATCACCTTCATTGCAACCCTTATTCAAGATCACGGTGGATGATGTCAAAGCACACTGAATGACATGTGATGAGATAGTGAATCTAGGTTACAATCACCACCTTCACTATGAGAAATGACTATGACCACCATGCATGGTTTCCATGTGTCACTCCCAATGTGGGTCTGGCTGATACACTATTCCCTAACAAGTATCTATGTGGATTTTGTCATCAACGAACATGCACTCTAGTCGTTAGAGTTGCAATTGTCTATCTGCCTTCCATAGTAACAACTGACTAGGGACATAATAAGAATGTACATACTCTAAACATCTACATGATCTCATTGTTCAAGTCGTGTACTTTAAGAAACACGTCATTGAGTAATTTTCATTCTAGACATTTTTTATGTTCCTCACTAACTAATAATTGAGTGAAACAAAATGAATCAAAAGCTTGCCATTATTATTAATCAAATATTTTATATGATATGCCATCACAATCATCATATGATTAGCTCTCTGGGCATACTTACCAACAAACTCTCACTTTCACTTAGATCCAATCACCCACAAATCTTATTCTTAGTGATCTAAACATGTCCATCATGCTTCTGTTGAGCAAGTGCTAATCCACAGGTTAGCAACATTTTTCTATAATCAGTATATTTCATGTTTCACATCTCTTTGTTGTAAAATACTTTGTATGAGATGGAATTTTCGTAATATGCTATCTGATATTCCTTGCCTAACCAGTAGCTCCATTATTGATATATTATTTCTACTTTGTCATCAATGGTTGGAATATCTCATAAGTTCATCCGTATGAACTTCTAGATCCATATAGTATCCATTCTTGTGTTCATAATACAAGGATACTTGACTTCTGTTGAAGAATTTTAAAATTAATGGTTTGTTAGTTTGGAACTCTTTCCAACTAATAACTTTTCTCTAAGATTAAACACACACTTTTATATTGGGATGATTTTGTGTCATTTCGGAAGCTTGCATCGATGTGACCCTCACATCCAATTCTTCCTTATTACCATATTGCAACAACAAATCCTTTAGTGCTTCTCAAATATTAATAGATGTTGTTTATGGCATTCCAATGACCTATAATTGGTTATGGCTGATATCTTCTTGTCATGGACAACACATACAAGATAATGGGATTAGTAAACCATATTGTATATAGATCTAAATGTGAATGCATATGGCATCTCTTCCATTCTTCACAAGAATTGGAACATTGAATTCTTAAGAAACTGATCCCATTATGGATAGATCCTCTCTTACTAAATCCTTCATGTTAAACCCTTTCAGCATTCAACCAATATATGTGCTCATTATTAGGTTCAGAAACTTTTAGAACTATCTCTATAGATATCAATTCCTATCACATTGGATGTTTCACCTAATCCTTCATGTTGAAGGTGATTTCCAAGTCAGGTTTCAATACTTAGTATTGAAACGCCTTTCCTCATGAATATGTGAAATGTGTGTGTGTGTGTGTGTCTATATATATGTATATATGTATATATAGACATAGATATATGCTCCCACTAAATCTTTTGTAATCACAAATATATCTTTTATCTTGACTTCAGTCAAATACTCTGACTGTCTTATTAAATCACAAATTCTAATTCTGAGATGCTTGTTTCAATCTTTAGATTGAACATTGTAGCTTATAGACTTTATTTGCATTAATGGGGCCACAAAACATTTAGGTTGTGTCACATACACATCCTCTTATTCATTCCTTTTAAGGAATGTGGTTTTAAAGTTCATATGCCAAAACACATAGTCTCAACAAGCTACAATAACAAGTACATTCATTGGTAAGGGGATTTCATCATGTTTAACATTTTGAACTTATTTGTAAAACATTTTGACAAATCTATCTTTTATGTCAGCCATTTGGTCTTCCTTATGAAAACCAAACTATAGCTTTTGGGTTTTACCCCTCTAGGTGGTTTCACTAAGGTCATACCTTATTGGTGTTTATGGATTCCATTCTGGATATAATAGCCTCAAGCCATTTCTCAAACTTTGGTCCCTAAATAGTTCTTAGTTGAATTGTTGGTCCATCATCTTATGACCAACTCATAACTTATCTGAGTTATAGGATTCACAATCTTTTAATCTCATACATGTTTTACTAGAACTAAAAGTTTTTTGTGATACGTAAAGAACTTGGGATTCCACAACCACTTGCAATTCTCTTTGTTCTCATTGTGCCTCCTATGGTTAAAATGTTCTTTGTAGAATTCAAACTTTTTGGGTTCTACTTTACTCCCACTCATTTCTATGGAATTTAGTCATCCGTCAACAAACATTTTGTTATTAGTTTGAGATAAGTAGTGTTCAACAAATCATGATTTTTGGACAAACCTTTTCAAAGAAACTACTTTCTTCATATAGGTTTCAATCCTTAAGACATATCGGGACATTCCCATATCATATCTCATATGACATCTTTAAAACCATTTTGGATGGTATATTTTTTTATTATAAGTATAATTCTAAAGGAAGTTAGAAAATTAGATTATATGATAATCATGTCATGACTCATCATGATGTGATTCCTTATTTTTGACACATCATCATGTTCAGGTGGAGTTTCTTGTGATTTAAGATCACATTCATTCCAGAAGGGCCTCAAACTATTACTGTAAAGTATTTCAAATTTTGATCATATCAAAGTATCTTAGTACTTTTAGGAAGTTGTTTACTTCACACATGTATTCTCCTTGAACATTTCAAGGGATTTATATTGTATTGAATACATATCACCATATTATCAGTAAATACAATGAAGTGCAAACAACTAATTAGAGCATTTATTCCAAAGGTCTTTGTACATCATCATTCACATGTCCTTGTATAATGCATACCACTACATGTAGTGAGAGGTGGTTTGTCATATTGTTCATATATAAGACTTGCATGTCCCTTATTGATTCATTAACTAAAAGAGTCTAGATAATCATCAATATGAATTCTAGAAATGCATTTCTCATATGTGTGCTCTAGATGACAATGCTATTGACTATTTGAGTTATCAATTATAATCTTTTGGTATTTACATTATGAGCATTCATCTTTTTATCCAATCACATAAAGATCATCAGATATTTGGGGCATCATGATAGAAGATCACATATTTGACATAAAAGTATTAACAACTCTTTATTTATAATCATCCTTGTCCATACAAGATGCACAAAGTAAAATGTTTCTATTTATTAGCATAATAAAATAGTAGTTCAAATAATTCTATTACATGCCCAACGGGCTAAGATAAATTTGAAATGCGGAATGAAGGTGCAACAACTCTTGCTCATCAAAGTCCATCCTTATTCTTTCATAAAGGCTTTACTACTTATTAGATCATGCACATCAATGTATGTCAGATCTACATCCGCTATCACATACCAAGATGACGAAGTATTCAAAATTATCTTATAAAGTGTATACCTAAAGTAGAGGACTTTGTCTCTTCCTTATTCTTCTTAAGTTTCTCCAGTAAGAGAGGGCAATCCCTCTTCGAGTGTCCATCTTGTTGATAGTGGTGACACTTGCCTCCCTTCTTTACTCCTTTTGCCTTAAGATCTGGAGACTTGGGCTTCTAGCCAGCTTTAGAACTCTTCTTAGATTTGCCTTTGCCCTTAGACTTTCCCTTTTTCTTGCTGATCATCATCACATACTTGGGCTTGTCTTTCCTCATTTGTCCCTCAGTTTTACTCAACCTGCCTAGTAACTATGTCAACTATTTGTCAAAGTCATTCATGTTGTAGTTCATGAAAAATTGACTGTAGCATTCTGGAAGAGATTGCAGAATCACATAAGTGGACAACTCTTTACCCAAGAGGAATCCCAGTCTAGAAAGGTTCTCCACATACCCAATTATCATGACAACATGAGGACCTACTGGATCTCCTTCTGTCATGTTACATTTAAACAGTGCCTTGGAGACATTGTATTTCTCATGTCTTGCCTGATCTTGGAACATGTTCTTAAGATGTGTGACCGTCTCAATAGCATCCATGTTCTCATGCTATATTTGTAACACATAGTTCATACAACATAGCATTAGACACTTGACATCCATAGCATCTTCAGTATGATTCTTGTAAGCATCCATGTTAGCCTTAGGTGCATTGGGAAGAGGTTCGTCGGGCTCTGGTGTTTCCAGAACATAGAGCTTGTGCTCCTATGTGAGAATAATTCTCAGTATCCTGAAACAATCATGGAAGTTGTTCCTATTTAACTTGTCCTTCTCAAGGACTGATCGTAGAGAAAAGTTGTAGTTTTGTTTTTCATTTTATTGTACAAAAGAATTTGCAATTTTGTCACAAACTCATTTTCATTTGATTTAATTTGATTCATAAAATTTGACGATATTAAATTAGGTATTTAATTAATTATCTCTCTCACTATTTTGTTCAAATTGATAGCCCTTACATATCAGTTTGGAAGATTGCACCATACAACCTTCTAGTGAGACAAGATAAAAAACAATTCAACTATTACTCGATCAACACAAGTGTCCATAGTCAATTATTAAAGTAGGCAACTTTTTCCAATTGTATCATATGGAATTCTTAGTTAGATGATATGTGCAACTCCTTTCCATAGTCATTTTTATGCATCTAGTTCTTAATCCCATTAAGTACACCAGTTAAGCCTAACTCAAAAGCCAAGACCATAGATATGCACCCTGCTTGGGCAGAACCTAGATATCTATCATCGCACCTATAGGAGATGGATGGCGCACCACGGTTGGGCCTAACCTATGCTTGGTCAATCAATATGTTCATGTGTGTTTCTTATGGAAAGCATCTCAGACTTAATATTTTATTTGAGGGAGTTTGTATATATATACTTCATTCAATCACAACATATATATAGTCTGTATCATTTACATGTTATATCCTATAATGTAAACATGCAATATAAAACATTAGCTATAGTTATGTCCATACTACTGTAATTCCTTGGAGCCACAAGGAATCACTACCACCTAGATCAACATCACATGTATGAACATGTTGTTGGTGTAGATTTGTGCTTGCGAACTCAGGTTGATCAGTTCAACCCTTCAAATGGTCAACTCTCCTCCTAGCCGGTCGGTTGGTTGTATGAAGCGGTCTTTGGCCTCCCATCCAAAGGATGTCTGCACACCTCCAAATGATCGATTGGACCCACCACGCAGTCGGTTTTACCTCCTGTGGTCTTCCCTCCTCAGTCCTCTAGTCGGTCGGCTCATCACGTGAAATGATCAGCTCACCTGATGTCGATTGTCATCTTTGTCGTTGTTAGAAAATAAATTGTCCTATTGCTATTAAACTTATTACATGGTAATGAGAAACCTTGAGTTAAATTCAAGGGGAGCATAGGTAGGAAAGAATAATACTTTTACATTGGGAAGAAGAAGGTAGAGGCTCAGTATACAAACCAAGATAAAATAAGAATAAAATAAACCATGCAACTACACACAGATATTTGGGTTATTGGCCATAACCATGCTACACATCCACCATAAAAATTTGACTTTTGGGCGGTGTGTGTAAATTGCATATACATCATTTCATATATGTATATTTAGTTTGGGATTATATTTGGTCTTTGATTGGATTAAGTAGTTTAAGTATTGGCACTGTATGCAATAAATAACTGATGAAAACTAAAAATATGATCATATCAACTATCCCAAAACATAGTATCTCTAATACCACTATTGAGAAATATGGGCACAGAGTAGGCAAAAAAACAAAATTTATCTATCCATATTCCCCAGAACAGTAAGATTTTGTCAACAACTATATAATCCAAAGGATGTTATAACGAGTTCATACCTGATCTTAGAGCACGTCCAGTGATTATTCCATGTTGTAGTAGTACATCTCTCCTAGTTTCACTAGGATGACGTCTACAACAACATCTCACCATAGATTGCAGACTAACATTGTCCTCCTAGTGGCAAACAATAGCCTCCTCACCTCTATGGTAGTCCACACAAACTGCTTAGAACTCTTGTTGTTCTAGTAGAGCAGATAGAAAGGAGTTGTCCCTCCCATTGGTGTACTAGTCACCAACTTTCTCTCCCACAATTGTTCTCCCTTGCTATCCCTCCCTTACTATATGTATCATGCAGCTACTACTTTCTGTATTCCTTTGCCTGCTTGGTTGTCCTTTAATTCTATTTCTATTTCTAACTTCTCGATGTCTAATGTCTTGTGGAGTAGTTTTCTTTTTCATCTTGTTGATGAAGAAAGGAATTTGGGATGGATGTTATGATGTTATTGATTTTTTAGATTTTAGATTCATTGTACTTAATAGCTAATGGATAGTTGGTGTTACTTATTCTTTTGTGGGGCTCTCTTTCTTGTTGCATTACCATGTTAATATAAGACAAAATTTGTCGTGGTGGAGGCTCAGGTTGAGAAATTTTTCATACTAAATCAGTTTTCTTTAACCAAAATTTGGAAGTTTTGTGGGGTCTATAGTGTGCTGAGGGTCATGGTCGTGCCTTTATTCTCATGTGTAAATTCACCTTTTCTATAGAGAGATTAAATTATATGAAGTTCATACTTTGTTTTCCTCTGTATGCTTGATAAAGGAGATTATGTATAAGAAAAATGCACTAGATGCAATATAGATGGCATAGGCAAGTCAGTGTGGAAGGGCCAATGCATGAGCAGAGCTTGAACTCCTATTCTAAAGTAGGGGAAGACTATTCAACAAACATCGAAGATATGTTGGTGGAAAACATCATAATAACATATAGGAACTGGGATTGAGCGTTTCTACAAGGCTGGTTTGAAAATCATCATAACACTTGTACGACCAATCCAGGAGTTGGCAGCAATTATTGACTATTAGATCCATAAAAGAGCAGCAAATTTAGCACTGCAACAACACACTGGGACTATTGAAAAGGAAGAGCTATCTACCTTAGGTAGGTTGATGACAATGTGGAAAACACTTATACTAAAAATTTAATAAAGATGTTTCTCTAGACATGCTTGTAGGATGGAATTATGATGAATGTTAGACGATCCCATATGCAGCTGACTGACGACTCGATATGCAATGTTGCTCAATTATTGATAAAACCATCTTATATGTTCTAAGAGACAGTAGGGTTTCTTGGGTTGTTTTGCATACACTTGATGTGTGCAACCATGGATACTTTTTTCAACATGAATAGTTTCATGAGTGGATCAAGGTAGCGATGGAGCACAACAAGCCTGATAAGGAATAGAGGTTCAAGTTCTCATGGACGTGTTGTTTAATCTGGAAACCAATAGACAAGATGGTGTTCAAAGGCAAGGGACAGGTGGTCAGTGTGATGGCAACCAACATTATAAAGAAACATACTTATAGAATTAGGGTATTTAGATAATAACAAAGAGATTTTTTGTAAAATCTCCAATGTTATTATATATGATGTAAAATTATAAAGTAAAGAAATGAAAAAAGGAGAAACATGCATTTCCCTAAAAAAACAAGAGTTGTGCATTTTCTGTGAACCAATAAAGAGGGTAGTGGTTATCAACATCCTGATCAGAGTACCATTAGTGTCAACAAACTAGTTACCAACATGATTAAAGTGATGCTAATGTTCCAACCAACCTAGAAAGTGGACAAAGTGGTGCAATATTAGGTGAAAGGCTTCGCAATATCTTTAAAGGTCATGATGAAAAGAGAAACGAGAAGGGTATATGCTTTGAACTAATAGGGGAGGGTTCTATGCATTCCTTTTTTTAAAGGACAAGGGGACCTTCATTAAGTAGTAGAAGCGGAAGATCTATTACTACATTAGAATATTCCAAACTTCTTCTGAGAGAGTTGGTATGTATATGTTTTTATTTACATTGTGGAATAAGGGAAAGTCACATGTCCACCCAGTATAGTTCACTTTTTAGTATAAATGGAAGTATGATTGTTGGACTTATAAGTTTTGTCTAAGTTATTATCCATTTCCTATTGAAAATCTTGTATATAGAAAAATTACTCACTATATGCAGTGTAACTACATATGTACTTGTAGTTTATGTTTCTTCCTATTTATCTAGATCTATAACCTAAGTACATATGCATTTTTAGTAAGTGATGCTTTCTTACACATTAACTACACATACAATTGTAATGAATTACATATTTTTCTACAAGCTGACTACACATGAAATTGTAGTAACACATTTAGCTATATATACAACTACATTTATGTATGAAAGGACATCAATTAGCTACATTTAGGGCTACAAATAAATTTGTAGATAATTCACTCATTTAACTATATATATAAAAAATGTACCCAAACAAAATAATCACACACACATATACTACATTTTTATATGTAAGGGTATATGTAGTTGAAGTCTTTGGCTACAAAATATGTGGTTCTCACTACATTTTTATTGTAATTAAAGACCATTTTTTGTAGTTAAGGACTATGGATTTCCAATGCTTCATATATTTGCAAAACTCTTCATGGTCACCTTGCTTTCATGATTGTTGATACTCTACGTACTTGCATGAATGGGAAAATATTGGTATCTAATTCGTGGCAACCAAACTAATTTACCCAAACATAATTGGATCTTCTCTTTATTTATCCCTACTTAGGGTTTAGTTGGTACGGTATTATTTCTGATTCATTCTTTATGTATATACCCAAAATTATGATTTTCATTAAGTTCAATGATGAACCACTTCATTCTAAGGTTTTATTTATCCTTTAACCCACACTCATGCTTATAACTAACTGGATTATCCCAACCCAAGTCATTCCTAAATGGATGGGGTATCCCAACCCATAACTAGGTATTTCTAGGGTGCACACTCACTAGAGGGACCTAAGTTTCATGTCATATATTCCATCTCTATCTCTCTAGTTAATGTTATATGCCACTTACTTGGCAGGGGGAGCCTTGATCACACTTATTCCTAAAACCTTAACTCAAGATGAGGAGAGAAGTGAATTATAGAGTTTAAAGAGAAAATAGATGAGAAGAGAATAAAATTTAAGATGAGAAGACCTAGAGGTATTTTAATTTAGGAAAATCCTCAGACTCTAGTCAGGTGGGGTTCACTGGGTCCTAAGAGTCTCATTAATTACCAACTAGTGGTGTGAATGAAAAAAATATCACCTTCCAGGAATTGTGATCCTTTCTCGACACCATTATATTTGGACAATGCCCTATAATTCCCTTATATCTCTTAGGAATATAATAAAATATTAATTATTATAAGTTATTTGATAAGTGTGTTCTTTGATACCAATTGTTACAACCCCCTCCCATAGGTATCCACCATTTAAGGCAAATCGTATGAACAAAAATCATATTCTCATTTTTCTAGGATATGGACTCAAGAAATAATTAGTAATTTCATTTGACACTTTGAATGATATAAAATGTTGCTAATTTCTCCTGAAAGGACTTTATATAATTTCCAATATGAAGATACTACATGAGAAGAGACATTATCACTATAAGGAAGAAAATATCATGAACGAATATCTAACTAGTCCTCCTTGTGACATTAACTTCAATATTCTCAATGTATTCATATGAATCTCCATATCTTCAATCTTGATATATGAAGTGTTTGTATGTATGCCCAGAGAGTCAATCATATGATGATTGTAATGGCATAATTAACTTGAATGGTTTGATTTATAATAAAGGCATGCTTCTAATTTATTCTGTTTTATTCAGTTATGAGCTAATAAAGTAACGTAATAAATGTCTAGAGAATGATATTACTTGATATTGTATGTCTTCAAGTACGTGACTTGAACAATGAGATCATATGTATGTTAAGAGTACATACATTCTTATTATGTCCCTAGTCGGATGTTATTATGGAAGGTTGATAGACAGCAATAACACATAAGACTAGACTGTGTGTTGGTTGATGATAGAATCTCATTAGTCATATTATGTGATATCAAACCAAGCACATAGATACTTGTTAGATAACAGTGTATCAGACAGACCCAACATAAGAGTGATACATGGAACCCATAATTAGTAGTCAGAATCATCTCTTATAGTGTTGGTGGTGATTGTGGTTCTTAGACCTGAAGTCACTACACTCATCACATTTCATTTGGTATACTTTGACATCATCCACCGTGATCCTGAATAAGGGTTGCCATAACACATGGGGGTGGTTGTGAGTGATGTAGATGGGGATTTTCCCTCCTATAGGAGTATGATATCTTGGCCACTTGATAAAAGGGAATGAGAGATGCATGGTCATGCACATGTGAGTCAATATGTGATATGGAGCTTACATATATCTCAGAAAGTCTACTCTATTTCAAGAAACATGGATTGAATGTTGAAGAGGATGACTATTCCATGCCTTGAGTTTACACACATAGGATACACATAAAAGAGGAGTTTTGATCATGAATGATAATTGAATTTACTGCCAAAAGGTATTCAATTCAAGCAGTAAATGAACTGATTGGACACCCAACATATCAGTTAATGTAGTGAAATGACTAGTTGGAGTGTAAGGTTGATTGAATATTGCATTGGCTGAATTTTGATTTAGTTGGGGAGTGAAGCGACAGGTTCACAATTGTGAGATGACTATTTCTTGATGCGAGACGAATGTTTTGCGATGTGAGATGTCTGGTTTGTGGTGCAATTTGATTGAATCAAGGATTTGCATTGACATCATGTCATGCATCAATTGGATTAGAAATTCCAATACATATGTGGTTTGGGAAACATGACAAAATGACCTATTCACTTGATGAACTGATCATTTTGCATGCCAACCAATCAGTTCACTTAGCAAATAGACCATTTCTCCATTTGCAGGTTGTGAATTTTCATGAGATTTTGGTCCTTTCTACTCCCACACAGACTGGGAACCCTGACCCTAACCCTCATTTAAATAGAGGGGCACTGGGGGCTTCATAGAAACATCAATTTCCTATGGTAATTGTTTGTCTTCTCTGGTTGTGGTAACTGAGAGAACTCGAGTAAGTCCTACACGACAAAGGGAGGGATACCAAGGGGAACAATTATGGGAGAGCAAGTTGGTGACTAGCACACCAATGGGAGGGACGACTCCTTCATGTCCATTCTACTAGAATGACAGGAGTTCTAGGTGCACTGTGTGGACTTCCATAAAGGTGTGAGGGTTGTAACCTACCTCTAGGAGGACAACGTTAACTTTTTGTCTATGGTGGAGGCCAGGAGTTGCTGCAGATGTCGTTCGAGTGCAACTAGAAGTTAGTTGCACAACTACAACAATGAGGAGATTGTCATTGGACTTGATCCAGGACCATGTATATCCTCAAAACCAACCTTTCCATTATATAGTTTTTGATGCAATCTGTTGGTTTAATGTGAAATATGGTAGTAAAAAAAATTCTACTGCCTATTTGATGTTGTATTTCCCTACACTAGCATCAGAGCCGCATCAACTTACTACATTTTGCCAATAGTCTATGTGATCGGATTTTTTATTTTACCATTTATATATTGCATATGATGTGAATATTTATGTCTAATCAAATACCAAATACGATCCCAAATTAATATATATATATGATATATATATATATGCAATTTACAGGCATCGCCCTAAAAGTGAGTTTTACTGATGGATGTGAAGTGTGGTTATCACCAATAACCCTATATATTTGTGCATGATTGTGTGGTTGGTTATTCATGTTGTATCTGAAATTGCATATTGAGACTCTACCTTATGTTCCAAATGTAAAAGTATCATTCTCTCCTACCTTTTCTCCCCTTGAATGTAACTTGAGGCTTCTCCATAATCATCTAATATAAGGACAGTATAATTTCTTGTTACAATAATGAAGATGAACCACCTATGGAACCAAACCGATTGATTGGAGGCCCAGCCGATCAATTGGAGGACCTAGAATATGGTGGACCAGAGAACAGACAACCGGGGAGACGACCAACTGACTAGCTAGAAGGCGAGTCGATTGGCTCAAGGGATGAACCAATCAACCCAGATTGGCAAGAACAGATCTTCATCAATAACATGTTTCTGTATGAGATGTAGACACTAGGTTGTGATAGTTCCTTGTGGCTACAAGGAATGAAAATAGAATGGCCATAACCATCATTTATGTTTATTACATGCTTTCATTGTGGGGTATAATAGGTATATGATATGTACTATCATGTGGTGATTGGACAATGTATATGTATCTATAAATACAAAATCCCTCAAGTAAAATATTAAGTCTAAGATGCTTCCCATTATCAACACACATGAAAATCTTGATACACTAAGTGTGGGCACCCCAAGGGTAGTGTGTTGTCTATCTCATGGAAGTATGATGGTAATAATGTTTGCTTGCCAAGTAGGGTGCATTATTATTATGTTGGCTAGGTAGGGCTTAAATATGTGTACCTGATGGGATTAAGCACCAAAGGCATATAGACTACTATGGTAAGGAGTTGCACGTATCATCTATCCAAGAATTCCAAAAGATGTAATTGGACAAAGTTGCCTACCTTAATAATTGACTATGGACGTTGGTGTTACCTGGGTAATAGTTGAATTGTTTTGGATCTTGGCTCACTAGAAGGTTGTACACTACAATCAACCAAATTGATATTGATGGCTATCAATTTGAATAAAATAGTGGGAGCGATAATTAATTATAGATCTAAATAAATATCGTCAAAATTTTCAAATCAAATAAAATCAAAAGGGGTTTTTTACAAAATGCAAAAAATAATTCTCTTGTAGAATCAAATGTCAATAAAATCATCATTGCGATTGGTCCTTAGGAAGGAAAAACATAAAGGGACAAATTTCCACGATTGGTTTTGGACTTTGAGAAGGGTCTCAATGAAAAGTGCAAGCTTTATGTCCTAGATGTGGTGCACCGATGCCACACAAATGAGATAAATCGAAACAAAACGCATGATTAACCCCTAAACAACCTATTGCCAGAAAAATGGGTAAATTAAAATTGGTCTCATATAACTATCACTATGCAAAAACATATTACATGAAGGTCCACAACCTATAATATATCACATACCACGCCAGATATTTACATTTACAGTGGTCATTTTCCACACACTTGTTACAAAATATTTGTTCCACATATACTTGCCACGTATTTACAACAAAGGCATACAGCCAAAACCACGTATCAAGATACAACATCCACAAGAAAGCACATCCCTTCCTAGACATGAGAGTATAGTGATGACACTAGGACGCTACTACACATCACTAACAGTTATCCAACCTTCTGCATCTACTGATCTCCAAGTTGCTCTTCCTCGACAATAAGATCTTTCCCACATCATTGACGACCACCTACAGGATGTGGTGAACCATGCAGGTGAGACCCATGTCCCAGTGAGAAATATAACTCTCCTCAAACGATTATTCAAACATATCATGATATATCATTATTAAGTAGGATGAGCAGATTTAACTAAATGAATAATTAAAATTGATTACACAAGTTTATCAGATTAAACAGCTCTAATAAATAAGTAGATCATCATATGCATTTAGAAGGAATATGAAGAACATGTATAATAGTTGATTTCTCTTATTGCATTATATAACAACTAATCATTAATAAAAACATGGAAAGGGTAAATATTCAATGTGAATCGTGTTTAACTCTTAGGAGATATATTGCATGACTATATTACATATTTTAATCCCTAAGGAGATGAGGTGTACCACTGATACTCCAAATGTCCACTACGAAGTCAAAAATAGTTCCATACAAGATCTAGGAGAGTCCGACTCTATGATCTCATCCACCCTCAGTCAGTACAAGTCTGCAATAGTGACATATAAAGTCCAACTACAAATCAGCCTATATAGCTCATGGAACTAGTTAACATTGTATACAACCCCAATCATTTGAGATACAACCGCAATTGCACTCTATCACATCATATACACTAAGACACGACTGTAGAAATTCTTCAGCTAAGGCATGACTGCAATCATCCTCAAAACCATGGAGTCGATATATCAAGGACACTTGGTCACTTACACCTTGCATACTCAACAATATGCACTCTGAGTTTTCCTTAAGAATACTCATTTCCCCATCCAGCAAGTCTTGACATTGGGATGGATCTATAGCTAGGGAAAATACATGATTAGGGTTCCACTTGATTAGTTAATTCCAATTGAGTGTCTTTTAACTACATCAATCAAGTTACAAGCAAACCCTAGAAAGGTTCTATAAAAGATAATGTAGGTTGCAACTTCATAAGATATAAAATGTATAAAGTGTGAACTTGTCACATCATCTCATGGTATTATTCACTGTCATACACATGAGTCTTCTCTCATCATCACATCACCATGGGATATCAATCCCATATCACATCACCAGAGGATATCACCTCAAATTAGGGTACAAGCCATTTCCAAGGTCATAAGACCATTCACATTATTCCCTATAAGAACATCATTATCTTCACATGCCTCATCAAGGATCATAATCATCACATATGTGTTATAAAGGCTCCAACTCATTCTTACATTATGCAGTTATGATGTTCACATGATAGCATATTATGGTTACAATAGTTTATGGCACATTAGGGTTACAATAGTTTATGAGAGAGAAAGCATTCTATCAACCTACTAATTACTCAAGAAAGCTAAGCATGAACATCATGTACTTGCAATTAGGATTAGATTTCAACATAGGAAATTGAAATAAGGTTTCAAATAAGCAACTAGCATTAAACCCCATTTACCACCATCTCCAACATTTTCTAAAGCAAAGGGGTAAGCAACATCATCACTGGGTCACTCACAAAAGGAAAGCATGTGTTCAAAATTTCACATCGACCAAAGAGGAATAGGTCTCACCATCTTCATCGGTCGAAGAGCTGGATCATCCACACAACCACTTAGATCAACACATCATTGACCGAAGAAGAAACAATGTCAAAGGAAGGTTTTGCGACCAAAGAGAAAGAAAGATCTTAGCGACCAAAGGTCATGAGGGGCAGCTCATTGCCCGAAGAGACCATCACATACATAGTGACTACTTAGCACCAAAGCATGGTGACTGAAGAGACATGAGAAAACTCATCGACTGAAGAAGATAGGTCACCTTAGCAATCATTCAAAGAGGTATATAATTAGCAACTAGAAACCACAAAAACTCTTTAACCACATGATCCACAACATGGAAAAATCAAGAGAGAGAAAACCACTTCCAACATAAGATGAAAACAAGTTGATCATCATCATGAATTCAAAACATCAAGGGGAGGTAGACCTCAAAGAGTAAAACAACATCAAACCCTAAATCCACTATCAACATGAGAGGAAAACTGAACCATGAAGCAAGAGAGAGAAAACCAGTGTTTCAACCATAATTCATGTATCCAAAACCTCCATCATCAACCAAGTAGAAAAACCATGATTATGAGGAAGAAAACTAAAGTTTAGCATGTGCCTGTAAGAACCAAAACCTCCATCATCAATTAGAGTTCAGGTACAAGAATTAGAGTTCATAAAAAGGGTTAATATGATTCAAGATCACCACATAAACATAAACTCTAGTGCAAGATATCATCATTGTACTACTTGGAGCCATGTTTTAGAGATAGGTTATTTGCATTCAAAGTTAGGTGCAATAGTATTGAGGATAAAGTTATATAACACACTTTTACAAGGATGAACAACTCCAACAACAAGCTGCTCCAAGTGACAAAAACCCAAACTTGATCACCACCTTACGGCCAAGCTAGCATCACCTAAAAAAAAAAAAACAACCCTAGGTTAAAGGAGCACAAGAAAAAGAGCAAAACCTAGGCCAAAAAGACAAAAAAGAGAGAGGATCTCTGACTCAACTTAAGTATCACCATGGAGAACCATGGATTCGGCCAAGAAGAGAGAATTCCTTCAAGAAGCACCACCATGGAGACCCATGGATTTTTCCAAGAGAAATAAGAGGGGTAGGGTTGCAAGAAAACAAAGATAAAGCAAGAGAGATCACTTACCAAGATCAAGGAACACTAAAGGATTACCAAAGAAGAGTTGTACCAGCCCTAGATCAACACATGTAAGGGGTTCAACCACCTATCCACCACAAGCACCTCCTTCACCCCAAAGAACACTAGGAACAAATCCAAAGAGAGGATAGAAAGAAGAAGGTACAAAAGGATCACTTGCCCTCAAAGAGAGGGGTATATATACCCAAGGGTAGGAGAGGGGTAAATAGGGTTAGGCGTCATGCACACATGCACCACTTGTCCCTCAAAACATGGCCATGCAAGCACTAACATCACGTGTGCATCAAGTGTTGTTAAAACCAAGAAAAACCATCAACCACTCTGGTCCTAGGAAGCTCATCGCTCAAAGAAAATATGATCCAAAATCTCAATCAATCGAAGAGATTATAGAAACCAAAGAAGGTCAAAACCCTAGTGACCGCATGACATCCAAGAAAACCCTAGATCTCAACATAAGATGCCACCTCATCAAACCAAGGTACACTAAGGTTCCCTAAGGTATTACTCTCTCCAACATGATTCCAAAACATGTGGGGTACACAAAGCATGTGAAAAATTGCAAGATAAACCATGGACATGGTTAATTTGCAATTAGGTCCAAAACAAGCACCTATCTGTAACTAGCTCAAACAATATTCAAACTAGACCGAACTAAAAACATAAGCATGTAATCTATTATTAAAGCACGTCACATAATTAGATTACAGTTTTAAACATCTTATTATGCTAAGGAAACAAAATCTACCACGAATATAGGTCAGGGTCTTACAACCATAAACCCCTAACAAGGATTTCTCCCTAAAAATCCTACACAAACAAAGATGGGTACCTCCTACACATCTCACCATCTAACTCCCATGTAGATTCCTCAACACCACAGTGATGACACAAAACTTTAACAAAAATTATATTCTTCTTCTTTAGTTTCTTCACTCTCTTATCCAGGATCAACATAGGTTCCTCCACATACAACATATCCTCCTCCAACTTAACTTCTACAGGTTGCACCACTTGTTTTATATTTGTGTGGCACTTCCTTAACATAGAAACATGGAACACAGGATGCAACCTATACAACTCTGGTGGTAACTCCAACTTTTAAGTCACCTTCCCAAAACGTGCCACCACATGGTAAAGTCCCATATACTTGGGATCTAACTTATCCTTCTTACCAAACCTCAGTATGCCTTTCTAAGGGGAGACCTTGAGATACACATTATCTCCCACTTAGAACTCCAAGGGTCTGTCAGGATTATCAGCATAAGACTTCTATCTATCCTGGGCTACTTTCAGCTATTGTTGTATCACTTTGATCTTCCCAGTAGTCTGTTGTACAAGCTCAGGACCCAAAAGTTGATACTCACTCATCTCATACCAACAAAGTGGTGAACAACAATGTCTCCCGTAAAAGGCTTCATATGGTGCCATATCTATTCTCCTCTGATAGTTGTTGTTGTAAACCAACTCTATCAAGCTCAAATGCACATCACAACTTCCAAGAAATTGCAAAACACAAGCTGTCAATAGATCCTCCAAGATCTGAATGGTCCTCTCTGACTGAACATCTGTCTGCGGGTGAAACTTTGTATTGAACCTCAACTGTGTACCCACAGTTGTATGCAGTGGATCCCAAAAAGGACTGGTAAACTAGGGACCCCTATCAGATACTATCGTCACTAGGATACCATGCAAACGCACTATCTCATCCACATATATATGTGCCAACATCTCTATTGTATCTATCATCTTCACATGAAGGAAGTGAGCTGACTTGGTCAACCTATCCACTATCCAAATGGAATCTGGTGTAGCACTATTTTAGGGCTCCATCTTGTGTCATGTTACATTTCAATCACATATATTCCCTCAATATGTGTTTTACTATAAAATGCACTTATGGATTATTTTTGTATGTTATATAGGTACTTTGAACACTAATTGATGGAAGAGAGATATAATGGTTGAATCTAGGGTTTCCCCAGGCTTCAAGGAGCCCAAAATGAGGCCAAAACCACTCCCAACCTACCCCAAGTGGTCCAAAAATGTATAGAAGCAATAACCTTCATGGATGACCAAGTTCAAGAGTCATATGCAAGGTAAGGGCCTCAGAACGACCGTCCTACCAAGGAATGGCCGTTTTGGGACATTCCCAAATCAGTAGAACCTTCAAAAAATCACCGAGTTGGCTAGAACGACCATTCTAGCCAAAATTGTCATGCTAGCAAATCCCATCACGGTCGTGCTGACCAAAACGGTCGTCCTACCAGTCCCAAAAACCCAAACTTCCCATGTTCATTCCATTTTTCCTCCATGTAAGTTCCCATCCACCACGGGCATTCTACTCATACCCCAGCATGATCGTGCTACATGCATATCTACACAATTTTCTGCACTGCATTCCCTACTTTACCCCCACTTTACCTAGTGCTTCCCCACCACCTATATATACTTGGGTGGTGGATCTACCATGAGGTTAGCTACCTTCTACCCCCTCTTAGCTCCTCCATTTACTCCCTTAGCCATTCCACATCATTTCCACCTCCATTCCACTCCATTTCACCATTTCCACCGCCAAAACCCTAGTTTCTTGGTGTTTTGGCCACTTTCCACCTTCATTCCATGCTCTTGCACCTTGGAGGAGGAGGGAGGACGACCTTGCAACTGTTAGAGAGGAGGAATCTTCCATCTACACCGAGTTCCATGGCTACTTCTACCTCTTTCTCCTTCATTTTAGTATTTTCCATTTCAATGAGTAGCTAGGCCCCTTGGGTGGGTTGTTTGGGGCCAAAAATGTTACTTTGATACCATGTTGGGGGAAAATAGTATTTGAAAATTGTAATTTTGTTTTCTAGTGATTATGTTCTATTTCTATCTCATTCTCCATGGATTGCTTGTTTGTTTGTGGATGAAATCACCTAGGAATTTAGGAAAATTGCTTATATATGTGAATTTTGGGATTTGCTCCTAGGTCTATTTCATGGATCCCTAGATAGCCACCCATCTCCCTACATGCTAATCAAATCTCCTACCCTAGTTGAGAGATCAAAGTTGCTAGTTTAGATGAATTTAGTATGATTATCTTAGAGCTTTCTCATGGCTAGCATGTGGTTGATGTGAGGCCTAAAGCCTCATTTCGACTCCCATTACTCCCTTCAGCCCCTAATCACCCTAAGATCCTCTAAACTAGAAACCTAGGCTTGTTTAGACTCTAATTGAATTTCACCTAGACTGTAACCCAATTGAGAATTGTAAGGGTAGTAGGAGGTGTTAGGAATTAGTTCCCCTATACACAACCTATTCTATCCATGGCTAGTTAGTAGTCTACAAAAGTTCATTAGACTCTAGCTTATTATTTGGTTTGGTAATCTAAATAAAAGCATAATGTTCACATGTTACCCCCAACCTAATTGATAAGTGCATCCCCCAAATAGCCCACACATCCCTTTATTGCTTTAAAATCCTAATTACTTTCTTGATTAGCTAGTGTTAGCTTAGTTAGCTCTTTACTTGCTTAGTTAGATCCTTTCCTTGTTCTTGCTAGTTTAGGCCTTTACTTGCTCGTTTACCCTATTTTCTAGCTTAGTTAGTGTAGACGTGTTGTTTCCTATCTTAGTGTAGCTTTCTCATCTTCTTGCTTGCCTTGTCTTTTCTTGCTCAGTAGAATTAATTGTCTAGGGTAATATAGGTTTTTTTCTCATTTTCCTTCCTTTACTTGCTTGTTTGCTCAACCCTTAGTGTAATCAATAAATCACATTTAAACCCTTCAACCCTAGACTCTGTAGTAGAAACCTAGCTAAAAATAACTTAGCTTTCGTGCCCCCTTTTCTCCCTGTGGATTGACCCAATACTTGCCGCATTTCTATACTACGACACAACAATGTGTGCTTGTGGGTGTAGTGTTTTAGTTAATGTGAAGTGTGCACATTTAGGTCCTTATAAATGTTGAAATTCAACCCATATGTGTCCCGATCTCATGGGGTGCTTCTAGTCAAATTCCTATTATAATTATTTCGCACACCTCTGACAGGAAGGACCAAGCTTTCCGACGATGTTGTTAGGGAGAAAGACACTTGGCCTAGCTAGTTCATTTTGCTTTGATCTTTTCCTACTTCCCTCATCATTACTATTCGTATTATTTATTCTTTGTATTCTTTGTGCATATTGGTTTGGTAACTTGTTTTCTTTTAATTTTGTTGTGCATGTGACAATCCATTATGGGAATACAAGATGGAATGCTAAAATGCACCTCACAAGCCACTTCAAGAATACCTCTTTCCTAGCAACTGCAAATCGCCAATTGCTAGTAGAGTTGATCAAATGCTAGGGAAGCAATTCTCCATCGCTCCAGGTCCTCTTGGGCTCCTACCCACCTTCTACGGCTCAGAGAGTGAGAACCCCTAAAAGCACTTTGACTCATTTCTTGAAGTATGCTCCTCCTTTAGGACGCCGACATCCAGTGATGACACAATTTAGTTGACATTGTTCTCTTTCTCCCTCAAAGACAAAGCCAAAGATTGGTATGATACAAGTAGGGACATCATGAGCTGGGAAGAGATGAATAATGACTTCCTAAGACAATTATACTCTATTGCAAAGTTGACACAAATGTGGTGTGTCATAGTAAGTTTTAGTCAAATGGGCAGTGAGTGGTTTCATGATGCTTGGGGGAGATTTAAGAAGATGCTGAGAGAGTTCCCGCACCATTAGATTCCTTTGTGATAGCTAGTTCAGTCCTTTTACTCCGATATATATCCAAAGGATCAAGCTATAGTAGATTCTTCTTGTGGAGGAGTTTTTATGGCTAGACCACCTGAGGAGACATGGTCTTTGTTTGAGCAGCTGGTAGAAAGTTCAAGAATTTGAGCTTCTAGAATGATGAATGACGGTGGCCATGCCTTTGGTGTGACATCTCTGACTCATAGTGACTCCAGCCTGCAAGTGATGAAGATTCTTGGTGACATGGTGAGCTTCATGAAGAACCAAGTGACAAATGTTCCTTGCCACTCAGTCAATTCTATTGAGTTCTATGGTGAAGAAAAGAAGACACCTCACTCCTATAGCTGCCAGGAACCACAAAGTCCAAGATATAGCTCAAGGTTTGAGGAAGAGGTTCTCTCTAGAATAAAAAGCTTTGATGATTTCCAAAAGAATGTTCCAATGCTTGAGGAAAGGTTAGAGAAGCTATCTTCCATACTTTCTCTCCAAGAAGAAAAACTATCTTCAAAACCCATCTTAAGTTTCAATGAAGCAAGTGGACCAATGCCTTCCTCATAAGTTTTCTATAGTCCACCTCCCATGCAAGTGCAGCCCATATACCACTTCCAAGGTCATCCAAAGCCTTACACACCACCTCCCCTTCCATCACCACAAGCTTCCAACCAATTCACCTTCCAAACTCAATTTCCCCCTCCATCTCAATTTCAATACCAAGTACCACCGTCACCTCCTCCGCAACTACAACTAGCTCCCCCTCTCCACCATGAGCAAGGAAGTAATGTGACAGTTCTAAGGAGTGGGAAATCTCTTGAGCAACCCGCAAGTCAAAGTAAGGTTAATAAAGCAAAGCAAAGGCAGCCAAGTGGTGATATTGTGATTGAGATTGGTGAAGATGATTTCATGACGCCTCCTTTTGAGTTTGTGATACTCTGTGCTCCACCTCACACTCCATTTGCAGGTCCTGCCATCCATAGTGTTCCACTTCATGGCATGCCACAAGAGAATCATGTTGATGCAAGTAAGGCCAAAACAAGTGAGCCACCATTTCATGTAGCATTGGATGAGTCACTGGAAATAAGGAGGAGACAAAAGCACAATGTTGACATTCTTGAGGTGTTCTTCCAAGTAAAGGTCAACATTCCATTGTTGGATGTTATCAATCAAATCCCATCATATGCCAAGTTTCTTATGAACTTATGCACTATGAAGAGAAGGTCAACGGGGAGAATACCAAAGAGAGTCAAGTTGACCGAACAGGTGAGCTCAATCCTACAACACTCACTTCATGTGAAGAGGAAAGAACCAGGAGCCCACTCATATCTAGCTACATTGGGAGGCATTTCATAGACAAATTCCTACTTGATTTGGGATATAGTGTGAATTTGATGACATATAGTGTCTATGTTGAGCTGGGCTTAGGCAAGTTGAAACCAACACATTGCACTCTCCACTTGGCAGATTGTTCCATCAAAGTGCTAAGAGGAAGATTGGATAATATTTTGGTGATGATAGATAAGGAAAGAGGCGTAGTCTTCCCAGCGGATTTCATTTTTCTTGGCATGGGGCCAGATGATATGAAGATTCCCATCATCTTGGGAAGACCATTCTTATCTACAGTTAATTTCGAGATGCATGTTCACAGTGGCATAATGACAGTCTTTTCATGGACATGAAGATAAAGATCAAAATATACAAGACCTCAACCCGACGAGTTCAAGATGAGGATATTGTACTGTTGGGTTTTAGGGGAGGCAGAGAAGGCAGCGGAAACAAAAAAATTTCTCCTCCCCCGAACCCAAGACAAGGAAATGCGTCAACGTCTATACAATAGGAAAGAGAGGTTTGTGGAATCATACCTTGTCCCGAGGCTTTCTCGGTGAAAATACCTTGCAGCTAGTGCGGTCTTCGCCTCTAGTCTTGGACGGTGTCTGTGCAGCTCTTGGTCACACCGGGACTCACAACTCCTAGTCGCACTGGGACTGTCGGGATTGACAGTTGTCCTCCTGAGCGGCAGAAACCTCCCACCTCTGTAGTAGTCCACACGGACCACCTGGAACTCCAATCTCCTTGTCCCACAAGGAATTGGAAGGAGTCAAACCCTTTTGCAGACGTACTAGTCGTCCACACACTCTCCTGCTACCAATCGCTTTCTGTAGTTGTCTTTCCCTTGTTGTGCCTCCCTTATCGGGTAGCACTTGCTTGGGCTCTCTCGGTTACTAAAACCAGAGAGAACGACAACTTTATAGAGCAACTGGTTGCACTGAGTTGTTCTTCGAGAAGCCCCCAATACCCCTATATATAGGAGGGTCATGGGATAGGGTTCTCTATCCCGGGAAATGCAGGACTAAAGCAGGAGTAGAAGGGTTCGAGAATTTTTCAACAAAACAACCAACTGCATGACCCGAACCGATCGTTTCACAACTAAAACGGTCGTTTCGATCAGCTGAGCCGATCGGTTGGACCTGAGCCGATCGTCTGGGGTCCCCAAATGATCGGTTGGTACCCTGAACCGATCGGTTCACGGTCCTGATCCGACTCAAATTGACTTTCCATCTTTTGTTTCCAATCGGTACCTATTCCCAATCCTTATCCCAATCAAATTGGGCAAGTGAAACAAAAAAGAAATTTCTCACCAATCCTACTTTCCCAACTCGCTCGGTTGCACCAGTCGAACCGATCGTTTCAACACTTGAACCGGTCGTTTCACCTGTGCATGAGCCGATCGACTCACAACCTGAGCCGATCGGTTCACCCATCTCAACCGATCGGTTCATCTCATGAGCCGATCGGTTGGGAGTGCAGAATGTGCAGAAATAGTCAATTGCAGTTTCAATCAATCTGATACTCTAATCAATCGATCCAACACCTTTGATACTATGATTTTTAGCTTATCAATTAATTGAGTGTTTAATTGAAATACTAAACTCTTTTAGTAATCAATCTAAACAAAGTTTGCAGACAAAACTCCTCTTCCAGGTTAAATCCTATTATCAATTAATTGAGTGTTTAATTGAACTACTAAACTCCTTTAGTAATAAATCTAAACAAAGTTTGCAGACAAAACTCCTCTTCCAGGTTAAATCCTATGTGTGTGACCCTACAGGTCCTTTTTCACGTTGGCAATGAAAGTCCATAACACTTATGACTTCACAAGAAAAGAGTGGTGCCTAGTCACACATCAGTGCTACCCAAGTGAAATAAAAAGTTGGAGAACAACTTTCAATCCGAAAATCCGTAAATGGTGTTATAGCGAATGTATAATTCCTTTGTCACTGATATCCTGAATGAACTCGAGGCATGGAACAGTCATCCTGTCAACGTTCATTCACTTTCTTGATCTCATAGTAGATTGGAAGAGATATGTTATGATATCAGTATCACATACTGACTCAAACATGTGTGCACGCCTTTCTCAATCCTACTCATCAAGTGGCCATGGATATCAAGCTCCCTCAGGAGGGACAAATTCCATATCTATCATACACCCCTAAAAAGCCCCATGTGTCAAAGCCACCCAATCATCACCTTTATAACAACCCATGTTTCAGGACTGTGTTTGATAATGTCAAAGTGTACCCAATGACATGTGTTGAGTGTAGTGATTTTAGGTCAAAGAATCACATTCACCACCATCATTGTGAGTACTGACTGTGACTACCATGTCATGGTTCCATGTGTCAAACTCACGGTGGGTCTGTCCGGTACACTTGTTCTCTAACAAGTACCTATGTGTTTGGTTTGATATCTCTATATCATGACTAATGAGATTCTATCATCAACCAACACCACAATCTAGTCTTGTGTGTCATTGTTGTCTATCTACCTTCCTCAATGACATCCGACTAGGGACATAACAAGAATGTACAAACTCTTAGCGTCTGTATGATCTCATCGTTCAGGTCCTGAACCAGAAGGCATATGTCATTGAGTACTGTCATTCTCTAGACATTCAATCTATTCTGTCACTGTCTCATATGACTGAACCAGAAAGAATTGGAAGCTTGCCTTTGATGTTTATCAAATCAATCTTAATGTATCCCACCAATCATCCCATGATTGGCTCTCAGGGCATACATACCAACAGACTCCCACTTGCACTGCGAGCCAATCACCCTTGAATCATATTCATAGTGATCTTCAAACATGTCCCACATGTTACTGTGCTCTTATGCCAACATAGTGAGTTATGGCAACACCTTGCCAAAGTCAGTATCAATTTCATGTCTCACATCTCTTCATTGTACGTCATACGTATGAGATGGAGCTGGTGTAATATGTGATCCAGTATTCCTTTGCTAACCTTTAGCCACATTGTATGATCAAGGATTCCATACTTGTCATCAATGACTAGAATATCTACAAGTTCATCTCATGAACTTCCAGATCCATATAGTATCTACTGTTGTTCTCTAACACACGGATACTCAGCATTTCCTTTTAAACGGCTTTATTGGAACACTTCCAATCAACAAACTTTCACTTTTATATATCATATATATATATTGCGATTAATTTTCTGTCCTTTTCGGAAGTTTGCATCAATGTAACTCTTTACATCGAACTCTTCCTTATCTCCATAGAACTAGTACTTCATAAGTACTTATCAAGTTCTTATGGTATTCCAGTAACCCTTACTGGAAGTTGACAGACATCCACTCGTCATCTCCCACATACGAGTTATCAGGATGAGCACATCATATTGTCATGTCCTACATACAAGATGATGAATGCATTTTGTTCTTGCCATGTCTATACATGAAAGATAATGAGATGATTACATACATGATAGATCTATATCTATTCTTAGTGTTCCCATTCTTCATAAGAATTGGACACTTGGCCTTGGGATACTAACTCTATATAACATGGACAAGTTTTCTCCCACTGAATCTGTGCATACTGAACCCTTTAGTATAGATTGCCAATGTATGCTCTCTCTTTTCTAGGTCAAGAGGTTTTCGAGAACTATCTCTATAGATCTCTATTCCTATCACATAGGAAACATCTCTATCTTCCCTAAAGATAATTTCCACTTTGGATTTCCATTCTAGAACATTTCCATTTCACATCAACATGTGGAATGTGAATACGCTCCCACTAAATCATAGATCCCTTCTTTATCTTTGACATATTAGTCAAACCCTTTGACTATATCATCAAAGTAAAGATCCAATTCTGAGCTTCTTGTATTCAATCAGTCACATTGATTAGTCCATTGTAACTTATAGACTTCATTTGCATTAGTGGATTCATAAACCTTATAGGTTGTGTCACGTACACATCCTTGTCGTATTCCTTATAGGAATGTGGTTTTAGTATCCATATGCCAAATGTCTTAGTCATTAGGTTGCAATCAACAAGCATCATCCTTCTCAAAATGTTATCCATGTGTCTTAACGCTTAAGACTTATTTGCACTTATGGATTTCCATCCAATGGGTGCTACCATCAAGGTCATACCTTATGGTTCACATGGAAGTCATTTAGGATGTAATGGTCATATACCATAACTCAAAATCCGGTTCCTCATATTCATCTAGATAGTTGACTCATCACATGACCAACTCTTCACACAGATAATTGAGGTGTATCTGTCAAGAATATAAGAACTCACAACTCCTTGTGATTCTTAATGTCCTTTATTAGTGTGGGGTATTCTTTTATTAAGAAGAATTTAGTTATTTTATAATCATTCTCTAACTCCTTAGAGTATGATTCCTTCTTGATTTAGACATCACCATGCCTTAATCATGAGTTCACTATGATACACTATCATAATAACTCACAAGGATCTCAAACATTTGGTCCAAGTATTTCATTCATTGATCCCATCAAGAATTAACACTTTACCAAATTAATACTTCATCTATGATATGCTTGAACACTTCAAGATATTCATATTGGTATTTCTCTAAACACCGTTTGAAGTATTAGCATTCACTCCAATAGATATGTAAATACATCACATGTATTATACCTAATAGGATAATCATTCTTCCACTACCATTAGTGAAGATTGATTAATCATGTCTAAGATATTCATGTCTCTTACTGGTTCTCTAACCAAAAGAGTCTAGATTTATCCATCATATGGAAACTAGAAATGAATTTCTCATGATTGATGCTAATTTTAATTGTTTGAGTTATCAATAACTTTAGGTATCATTTTATCTTATGCGTATCAAATACCACAAGATAAACAAGGCATTGCCACAAAGATCTTATCTTTTAAAGCATGAAACATCAACTTTATTAATTGCCATCATTGTCATACAATATGCAAGAATAAAGTGTTTCTATCTATTGGCAAATATGAAATAGCAGTTCATAACTCTATTACATGCCTTTATGGCTGAAAAATAAACTAAAGTACTCCTATCTATGGCGGAAACACTTGCCCCATTTATTGAGTTCTTTACACTTTACATCTTGGTATCATATACCTCAAAAAGTGTTACAAGTTTATTTTCATGACACCTTTAAGTGGAGACGGCAGTTGCCTCCTTCTTCTTTTATTCTTCCAGATAGAGAGGACAATTCCTTTTCCAATGTCCTGGATTTTGACAATGGTGACAATTTCCTTTCTTGGTCACTCCTCCCTTGGCCTTGAGAGCTGAAGACAACTTGGACTCCTGGCTAGCTTCAGAACCTTTCTTAGCTTTGCCTTTGCCCTTGCGCTTGGACTTGCCTTTCTTGCCCGTGATCACCATCACAGACTTAGGCTTGTCCTTCTTCATCTGTGTCTCGGCTGTCCTCAACATGCCCAATAACTCTGACAGTGGCCTATCAAAGTTGTTCATGTTGTAGTTCATCACAAACTGACTGTAAGATTCTGGCAACGATTGTAGTATCACGTCAGTAGCCAACTCTTGGCTCAGTGGAAATCCCAGTCTTTGCTAGTTCTCTACATACCCAATCATCTTGAGTGTGTGAGGACCAACTGGATCTCCTTCTGTCATGACGCACTTGAACAGTGCCCTTGAGACATCGTATCTCTCTTGTCATGCCTGATCTTCATACATGTTCTTGAGATGCTGAACCATCTCAATCACACCCATGTTCTCATGTTGTCTCTGCAACTCGTGGTTCATAGAGCACAACATCAAGCACTTTGCATCAATGGCATCATCAGAATGCTTCTTGTAAGCATCCCTTTCTGCCTTTGGTGCATTAGGAGCAGGTTCCTCTAGAACTAGAGTATCCAGGACATAGAGCTTTCTCTCTTGAGTGAGAACAATTCTCAATGTCCTAAACCAGTCATGGAAGTTTGTCCCATTCAGCTTGTCCTTGTCAAGGACCGATCGCAATGAAAAGTTGTTGTTGTTTGTTGCCATTTGTACTACAAAAGGAAAATATGCAATTTTAGTCCAAAACTCTTTTTTGACTTATTTGATTGATTTGAAAAGTTTGACGATAAAATTAGGCCTTTAATTAATTATCACTCCCACTATTTTACTTCAAATTGATATCCCTCACCATCAATTCGGAAGATTGCAGCGTACAACCTTCTAGTGGGCAAGATCTTGAAATCCTCTAAGTAATGGACCAGCTAGGGCTGTCACCCACGACTTAGATCTCTCAGGTAGGCAGCTCTTGCCAATTGCATCATATGCAACTCTTGATAAGATGTCATATGCAACTCCTTGCAATGATCATCTCCATGCCTCAAGGTGCTAGATCCTATCTAGGTCACCTTGTTAAGTCTGACCCAAAGCAAACACGATGAATATGCACCCTGCTAGGGCAGACCCACACATTCATCCTTCACGCTTCCACGAGATAGACGGTGCACCACGCTAGGGCGTGCCCACACTTGGTCGATCAAGCTTTTCATGTGTGTCGCATTTGGAAGGCATCTAAAACTTAATATTTAATGAGGGATTTGGTTTATATACATATACATATCCAATCACCACAATATATAGTATGTATCATATACATGCTATATCCCACAGAGAACATGTGAAATGATAAAAGCGATGATTATGACCATCCTAATGTGATTCCTCGAGCCAAGAGGAATCACATTCATCTAGGTCTACATCATATGCAACCTGTACAAGATAACTCTGTGCTTTAGCCATCCGAGTTGATCAACTCATCACATGAATGATCTGTTCTCTCTGGCCGGTCGTCTGGGAGCCACCAGCCGATCGGTTGGCTCCTCCAACCGATTGGTTCGCCTGGTCGTCGTGCATCTCCTCCTAGCTGCCACCCGCTCGACTCACTCCTTGAACCGAGTATCAACCCGATCGGTTCACTCCTTGAATCGACCGTCTAGAACGTTAGTTCACTCCTTGAACCGATTGTCTGAGCTGTCGACTTGAGGTCCATCGGTCTTCGACATAACAGGAAATAAATTCTATCCTATTTTACATTATTAAAAGAGAAACCTCGAGTTACATTCGAGGGGAGCAAAGGTAGGAAAGAAATCTTGAATTATTTCGAGTTACATCAGGAATAGGACAAGGAATCGGTATGCAGATCGAGATGCAAGCAACCACATACAACCATACACAGATAGGGTTTATTGGCCATAACCACGCTACATCCACCACAAAACACATTTAAGGGCGACGCATATCGAGTGCATTAATAATACATATCATATATGTAATTAGGGATTTGTGGATTTAAGATTGGACATGTATAAAGCCAATATTATTTGCATCGTATGCAATAAATAAAGGCGACAAACCAAAATTGATCATATCGATAATCCTAAAGTATAGAGCAGTTGATGTGGCTCTGATACCACTGTTGGGTTTTAGGGGAGGCAGAGAAGGCAGCGGAAACAAAAAAAAATTCCTCCCCCGAACCCAAGACAAGGAAACGCGTCAAAGTCTATACAATAGGAAAGAGAGGTTTGTGGAATCATATCTTGTCCCGAGGCTTGATCGGCGACAATACCTCACAGCTAGTGCGGTCTTCGCCTCCGGTCTTGGACGGTGTCTGTGCAGCTCCTGGTCGCACCAGGACTCACAACTCCTAGTCGCACCGGGACTGTCGGGATTGACAGTTGTCCTCCTGAGCGGCAGAAACCTCCCGCCTCTGTAGTAGTCCACACGGACCACCTGGAACTCCAATCTCCTTGTCCCACAAGGAATTGGAAGGAGTCAAACCCTTCTGCAGACGTACTAGTCGTCCACACACTCTCCTACTACCAGTCGCTTTCTATAGTTGTCTTTCCCTTACTGTGCCTCTCTTATCGGGTAGCACGTGCTCGGGCTCTCTCAGTTACCAAAACCAGAGAGAACGACAACTTTACAGAGCAACTGGTTTCACTGAGTTGTTCTTCGAGAAGCCCCCAATACTCCTATATATATAGGAGGGTCATGGGACAGGGTTCTCTATCCTGGGCAATGCGGGACTAAAGCAGGAGTACAAGGGTTCGAGAATTTTTCCACAAAACAACCAACTGTGTGACCCGAACCGATCGTTTCACAACTAAAACGGTCGTTTCGATCAGCTGAGTCGATCGGTTGGACCTGAGCCGATTGTCTGGGGTCCCCAACCGATCGGTTGGTACCCTGAACTGATTGGTTCACGATCCTGATCTGACTCAAATTGACTTTCCATCTTTTGTTTCCAATCGGTACCTATTCCCAATCCTTATCCCAATCAAATTGGGCAAGTGAAACAAAAAAGAAATTTCTCACCAATCCTACTTTCCCAACTCACTCGGTTGCACCAGTCAAACCGATCGTTTCAACACTTGAACCGATCGTTTCACCTGTGCATGAGCCGATCGACTCACAACCTGAGCCGATCGGTTCACCCAGCTCAGCCGATCGGTTCATCACATGAGCCGATCGGTTGGGAGTGCAGATTGTGCAGAAATAGTCAATTGTAGTTTCAATCAATATGATACTCTAATTAATTGATCCAACACCTTGAATACTATGATTTTGAGCTTATCAATTAATTGAGTGTTTAATTGAACTACTAAACTCCTTTAGTAATCAATCTAAACAAAGTTTGCAGACAAAACTCCTCTTCCAGGTTAAATCCTATGTGTGTGACCCTACAGGTCCTTTTTCACATTGGCAGTGAAAGTCCATAACACTTATGACTTCACAAGCAAAGAGCGGTGCCTAGTCACACATCAGTGCTACCCAAGTGAAATAGAAAGTTGGAGAACAACTTTCAATCCTACAATCCGTGAATGGTGTTACAGCGAATGTATAATTCCTTTGTCACTGATATCCCGAATGAACTCGAGGCATGGAACAGTCATCCTGTCAATGTTCATTCACTTTCTTCATCTCAGAGTAGATTGGAAGAGATATGTTATGACATCAGTATCACATACTGACTCAAACATGCGTGCATGCCTTTCTCAATCCTACTCATCAAGTGGCCATGGATATTAAGCTCCCTCAGGAGGGACAAATCCCACATCTATCACTCACCCCTCAAAAGCCTCATGTGTCAAAGCCACCCAATCATCACCTTTATAACAACCCATGTTTCAGGACTGCATTTCATGATGTCAAAGTGTACCCAACAACATGTGTTGAGTGTAGTGATTTCAGGTCAAAGAATCACATTCACCACCATCACTGTGCCATGTCATGGTTCCATGTGTCAAACTCACGGTGGGTCTGTCCGGTACACTTGTTCTCTAACAAGTACCTATGTGTTTGGTTTGATATCTATATATCATGATTAATGAGATTATGTCATCAACCAACACCACAATCTGGTCTTGTGTGTCATTGTTGTCTATCTACCTTCCACAATGACATCTGACTAGGGACATAACAAGAATGTACAAATTCTTAGCATCTGTATGATCTCATCGTTCAGGTCCTGAACCTGAAGGCATATGTCATTGAGTACTGTCATTCTCTAGACATTCAATCTATTCCGTCACTATCTCATATGACTGAACTAGAAAGAATTGGAAGCTTGCCTTTGATGTTTATCAAATCAATCTTAATGTATCCCACCAATAATCCCATGATTGGCTCTCAGGGCATACATACCAACATGTACATGGTCACTTCAAGAGTTTGACTGGTCATTTGAGAGAAGGAGATCTGGATGAAAGACTTAAGGATATCTTTAGTGATCAAAGGGATGAGGAACATAGGTTGAGTGCAAATGAGAGATGCATTTATTGCAAGAATGGACACATGAGAATTCAAAATGGATGAATGATTCAAGAATATCCAAGAATCCCAACTGAAGGCATGAAATTCAACGCTTATGGGAGGAAACCCACCTAGGTTTGGGGAATTTTTCACTGAACCTTCCATTTTTTATACTTGTTAGTTATTTTTACACTTTTCCAAGAAAACACACACATGCTATACTTGATGGTTTTGTTGTTTGTGAATCATTTTAGAACAGATACAATGGAGGAAAGATGGTGCATGGAAGAGCCAACCAAGGAGAAGATCATAATGGAAGAGAAGATTGCAAAATAGTAGAAAAGTTATAGGAAAGAAACCAACACAACCGTTCTGCACAACACTGTCGTGTTGCTGGCAAGCCAGAACGGCCATTTTGTGCAGAATGGCTGTGGTGGGTCTATCATGATCATGACACCTTGAGATCTCCCTCTCCACTTGGTGTTTGTATACACTGACCCCATGTCTTCTACCCTATCATCCTAAACTTCTATTTCATGTTGAGGACAACATGGTTTAAGAGTTTGGGGTGGTAGGGTCGTAAGCCCTTGCTTTACCCAACTTTCCTTGTTCTAAATTTTTGCTCAAGATGATTAAACAATATAACCATCTATCATACTTGTGTATCCATACTTTGTGTTCTTGCTTTACATATATGCATATCATATAGGTCAATTTCATGCATTTTTGCATAATTTTTTTATAAAATTGCTCTTTTTGACATGCATTGCATATCATGTAGATTTTTGTAATTTTTTCATGTTTTAGCTAGTATTTTCCTATTTCCTACTGTATGCTCCATAATGTAGGTCTAGATGTGATTGAAGGTGATTTGGAACCATTTTGGCCAATTTTGTCGAGGTTTAGAACTTCTTGCCTAAAAAGCATGTTTTGACCCAATCACTACATTTTGGATTGAAAGTGAGGACCTTTGACAAATGCAAGTAAATTATCATGGTTTATTACTAAATGGCCTCAATCTTGACTTTTTAGATGTTAACCACCTCTGTCATGCTTGTGAACTGTTTGGTTGAATTGTGATTGAAGCAATCCGCATAAGCTTAGAGTTTCATAAAATCTCATGACTAAAATGTGATTTCAATATTACTCATTCATGTGGTGTGTCATTGTTTGATGAAATTGTTGGACTGACTTTCATGCTGGAGATCTCATGTTGATGTCCACACTAACAACCCCTCTTTGACTCACTTTTCTTCGACCATCTTCTTACCTCTCCGCTTCATCAAAGGATGCCAAAGTTCACATATTCAGTTGTGGCCACCTCCATAAGTTTTGGGTGGCTACATCTATATCTCCCTGCTTCACTCTGACCACCATATGCCCTACCTATGCCAAGGGCAAAGAAAAAGAAAAAATGGAAAAATAAATAAAATATGCTCTTGTTTAAGAGCATCTAAATAAAGAAAACATGAGTGTGCAAAACCACTCCAAACTCTTATTGCAACCCTTTCTTCCTTTTGCATGCCCATGGATCTAGGAAATATCAAATGTAGCTCATTTTTCCCTTTTCCGGAGCCACATGAGTTACTTAGTGTGGATGGACATGTGAGATTAAATGTAAAATAGTAAAATTAGTCATATTTTACCTTTTCTACCATGAAACAGTTTACCCATAGTGATATGACAGCTATATGGATTGATTGTGTTTTGTATGCTCTATATTTGAAGTTTGTAGGCACAGTGCTCTAATCATGATTGGTTTGTGAAAGAGGAGAGGGGAAAGGTGGAATGCATGTACTTAGTCATCTTTGAGCCCATTTAGTATATTCATCTATTGCAATGCATTTGTCATTTTTTGATTGTGGAAAAATTGTAAGAGAGATTGAGTTGGAGCATACTTGAGAACAAGTATGTCTTAAGTTTGGGGTCATGATTCAGCCCTAATTTAGGGCTCCATCTTGTGTCATATTACATTTGAATCACATGTACAACTGTTAGATTACATGTTATATACCTCAATATGTGTTTTTGCTATCAAGTGCACTTATGGATGGTTTTTGTATGTTTTATAGGTACTTGGAACACTAATTGATGGAAGAGATATATGATGGTTGAATATAGGGTTTCACTAGGCTTGTAGGAGCCCAAAATGAGGCCAAAACCACTCTCAACCTACCCCAAGTGGTCAAAGAATGCATTGAATCAATAACCTTCATGGATGACCTAGTTCAACACTCATATGAAGGGGAAGGACCCTAGAATGGCCATGAGACCAAGGAATGGCCGTTCTGCGACATTTCCAAATTAGCAAAACCTTCAAAAAATCACCCAGTTGGCCCGAACGGCCATTCTAGCCAAAATGATCGTGCCAGCAAATCCCAGCATGGTTGTGCTGGCCAGAACGATCGTTCTACCAGTCCCAAAAATCCAAAATTCCCATGTTCATTCCATTTTTCCACCAAGGATGTTCCCATCCACCAAGGGCGTTCTACTCATACCCCAGCACGGCCGTGCTACCCAACACGGCTGTGCTGCATGCAAATCTACACAATTTTCTTCAGAATCTTTCCCTACTTTACCCCAACTTAACCTAGTGCTTTCCTACCACCTATATATACTTAGGTGGTGGCTCCATCATGAGGTTAGCTACCTTCTACCCCCTCTTAGCTTTGCCATTTTACACCTTATCCATTCCACTTCATTTCCACCACCAAAACCTTAGTTTCTTGGTTTTTTGCCATTTCCACCTTCATCCCATGCTCTTGCACGTTAGAGGAGGAGGGAGGATGACCTTACAACTACTAAAGAGGAGGAGTCTTCCATCTACACTGAGCTCTATGGCTACTTCTACCTCTTTCTCCTTCCTTTTTGTTTTTTCCATTTCAATTAGTAGCTAGGCCCCTTGGGTGGGTTGTTTGGGGCCGAAAATGTTACTTTGATACCATGTTGGGGAAAATAATATGTAAACATTGTAATTTCATTTGCTAATGATTATGTTCTATTTCTATCTCATTATCCATGGATTTCTTATTTGTTTGTGATTTAGGGAAATTGCTTATATGTGTGAATTTTGGGATTTGCTCCTAGGGACCAATTTATGGATCCCTATCTAGCCACCCATCTTCCTACATGCTAATCAATTCTACTAACCCTAGTTGAGAGATCTAAGTAGCTAGTTTAGATGAATTTAGTGTGATTAGCTTAGAGCTTTCTCAAGGCTAGAATGTGGGTGATGTGATGCCTACAGCCTTATTTCCACTCCCATTACTACCCTCAGCCCCTAATCACCCTAAGATCCTCTAAACTAGAAACCTAGGCTTCTTTAAACTCTAATTGAATTGCTCCTAGACCATAACCTAATTGAGCCTCATAAGGGTAGTAGGAGGTGTTAGGGACTAATTCCCCCATACACAACCTATCATATCCATGGTCAGTTATTGTCTAGGGAAATTCATTAGACTCTAGCTTGTTGTTTGGTTTGGTAATCTAAATGAAAGCATAATATTCACATGTTACCCCCAACCTAATTGATAAGTGCATCCCCAAAACAGCCCACACATCCCTTTATTGCTTTAAAACCCTAATTGCCTTCTTTCTAGCTAGTGTTAGCTTAGTTAGCTCTTTACTTGCTTAGTTAGATCCTTGCCTTATTCTTGCTTTTTTCTTGCTAGTTTAGGTCTTTACTTGCTCTTTTGCCCTATTTGCTATCTTAATGTAGTGTAGACCTCTTCTTGCCTACTTTAGTGTAGCTTGCTCATCTTTTTTCTAGCCTTGTCTTTTTTTGCTCAGTAGAATTAATTGTCTAGGGTAATTTAGGTTTTGTTCTTGTTTGCCTTCCTTTACTTGATTGTTTGCTCAACCCTTAGTGTAATCAACAAATCACATTTAAACCTTTCAACCCTAGACTCCACTATAGGAACCTAGCCAAAACTAAACCTAGCTTTAGTGCCCCCTTTTCTCCCAGTGGATCAACCATATACTTGTCTCCCTCCTATACTATGACACAACCCCATGCGCTTGCGGGTGTAGTGTTTTAATGAATGTGAAGTGTATAAGTTTAGGTCCTTATAAATTTTTAAAGTCACCCCCGTGTGTCCCGATCTTGTGAAGTACATCTAGTCAAATCCCTAAATTGATTAGTGTGTGCACCTCTGGAGGGACGCACCAGAGTCATGACCTTTTGCTATCCTAGGAAGACCAACCATGAAGCCTATAGTGATAAGATCTCATCTCCACTATAGTGATAAGATCTCATTTCCACTATAGTATGGGCAATGGTTGCAACATACCTATAGGCTATTTATGCTCAGCCTTGACCTACTAACACATTGGACACCTTGCCATGAACCCTGCCACATCACGCTTCAAATCAGGACACCAATACAGATCCTTTAGGTTATGGTATATCTTGGTATTTCCTGGATGCATCACATATATCGAAGAGTGAGCCTCATAAAGAACCATCTTCCTCTGACCATTAGTATTTAAAACACTGTCCTCCCGTAGAAACAAATTGTCCCATCCTTTGACTCATTGAAGCCCTCATGCTTCTCACTATCTAACTCTAATCGGATATGTTGTATCATAGTATCATCATGTTGTGCATCTCTGATCTGTTGTATATCCATGTGGGCTTCACCTACAATTGCACTAATAAGCCTACCAACAAGAAGATTTTTAGCTGGACTCATCTAGCAAAGTGATACCAACATATCTCTCTTATGGCATGCCAAAGAACACAATTGTGCCTTATCAGCAGATGATGACAAAGAAAAGAGAGGCTAGACAGATTTCTTCCGGAGCTCAAGTGGAGGAACATGTATAAGTTTTGTAGGGTGTTCCATCTTCCCATTTATGAGTCAGATCATGCACCTATCATTCTCAAAGCTGATAACCAGGGCAACAAGAAGAGGAGGGGTGTGGACATTTCAGATTTGAACCCATGTGGGTGAATGAGGGAGAATGTGCTAATATCATCAAAGGGGTCTGGGAACATGGAAGAGAAGCTGATCTGAGCATGAAACTGCTGGCATGTAAAGATAGATTGAGAGAGTGGGCTGCTGAAAAGTTTGGGAACAGGCAAAAGAAAATTAAAGAACTGGAAGATGATTTAAAAAGACTTCAAGAACGTCCCCCGGATCACACAAATCTTATGGAGGCGGAGGAAAAGTCTAAGGAACTACAATATTGGCTTCAAAGAAATGAAGAGTATTGGGCGGCCAGGGCGAGGGTAAAGGAGTTGAAAGAAGGGGATAGGAATACTGCCTATTTCCATCAAAAAGCAACAAACAGGAGAAGAAGGAACTGGATTGAGGAGATTGAGGATGAGTAGGGCTAGATGAGACAACATGAAGAAGAGATAAGCAACATTATTGTAAAATACTTCACTCAGCTTTTTCAGTCTACGATCCTTCAGGTTTTGAGGAAGCCACCAAGGGGATTCGGGAAGTTATTTCTGTAGACCAGATAGAGGAGATGGAGAGGGACATTACTGATGAGGAAATCAAGGCGGCGTTGGAGCATATGCATCCTTTATCAAAGCACCGGGACCGGATGGTATGAAGGCAATGTTCTATCAGAAGTTTTGGGGTGTGGTGGGCAAGGATGTTGCAAACTATATCAAGGGTTGGTGGAAAGGCGAACGAGACTTGACGACGGTAAATGAAATGCTGGTGGTGCTGATCCCAAAGACCGAGAAGCCTAAATCAGTGGGTGAGTACCGGCCTATCAGGTTGTGCAATGTGATGTACAAGATTGCTTCCAAGGTGTTGACTAATAGACTAAAGCCGCTTATGAATAGTATTGTTTCTGAAAATCAAAGCGCTTTCGTGCCAGGGAGAATGATCACTGATAACGCCATCATAGCCTATGAGGTGTTTCACAACATGAAAAGAGACAAGGGGAAGAAGAAGGGCAGCCTTGCTTTGAAACTTGACATGTCCAAAGCCTACGATCGGGTCGAATGGAGTTTCCTTGATACTGTCATGGAGAAGATGGGGTTTGGGAGGTTATGGAGGAGCAAGATCCAGGACTGTATCACCTCTGTCCAGCATACTTTCACCGTTAATGGAGATAGGACCAAGAGCATGAGACCTGCACGCGGACTTCGCCAGGGTGACCCTCTTTCCCCATACCTTTTTATTTTATGTGCTGAAGCGTTTTCCACTTTGATTAGCACTGTTGTCCGTGACTCCCAATTACATGGCATTAAGCCGTGTAGGGGAGCACCCTGTATCTCACATATTTTCTTCGCAGACGATAATATTCTTTTTGCTAGAGCAACCATTGCAGAATGCCTGAAGATAGCTGAAATTATCAGCCAGTACGAACAGGCATCCGGTCAGAAAATAATTTTCCAAAAGACAGAGGTTGTTTTCAGCAAAGGTGTACGAGGTCCAAGAAGAGAGGAGCTGCGAGATCGTTTGGGAGTACGGGTCGTGGATCGCCATGCTTGCTATCTTGGTCTCCTCACCATGGTGGGTAGGTCGAAAAAGTAAGTTTTTAGTTTCATAAAAGAAAGAATATGGAGGAAGCTTCAAGGATGGTCCAAAAAAATGTTGTCAAAAGAAGGAAGGGAGGTCCTCATCAAGGCAGTGGCACAAGCAATTCCTACCTATGTCATGAGTGTTTTCCAGTTGCCCGTGGGTACTATGGAGGAAATATAGCGCATGGTGGCTAGATTCTGGTGGGGAGCAAAGGAGAAGGAGAGGAAACTCTCATGGATGAGTTGGGAGAGTCTATGTAAACCAAAAAGACATGGTGGGCTTGGGTTTAGGGACTTTCACACCTTTAACCAAGCCCTCCTGGCCAGACAAGCTTGGAGGTTGGTTTGTCACCCGAAAGCTCTAGTTACCAAGGTGCTAAAAGTGAGATACTTTCCAAGGATGTCCTTTTGGGAAGCGAGGAGGGGGTATGATCCGAGCCATGTTTGGAGGATCCTTTGGGGAGCTAAGGCAGTGTTGAAGGAAGGGGTACAATGGAGAGTGGGGGACGGAAATGACATAGACATATGGGACGACAAGTGGGTTCTGAAGGAAGTGGATACGCTAAGAAGGATCAAACATGAGGGCAGCCCGGAATATCACGTAGTGAAGGAGCTTATGACGGAGTACGGGATGAGATGGGATGAGAGAAAGGTGCAGGATTGCGTCCCGAACATCATTGCTACAAAGATTTGTGCAATCCCAATCAGCAATAGGAAGCCCACAGACTCGTTGATGTGGTGGCCATCAAAGAACGGGGAGTTCACTGTCAGGTCTGCTTATTGGATGGGGTTGCTTGGGGTGGAGGAGGCGCGGAGGTACAACGATCGGGGAGGTGATGGATTATGGAAGAGGGTATGGTAGGATGGATGGAGTCCAAAGACTGCACACTTCTTGTGGAGAGTATGTACGGGGGGCTCGCCACGAGGGGTCGGCTTTTTGATAGGCACTGCATTGAAGACGGAACTTGTACACTGTGCATGTCCGAAAAAGAGACCATACCACATATGCTGTTCAGGTGCCCAAATGCGACGGAGATGTGGGATCAAACCTCAAGGGAGATACAAAATTGGGTGGAAGGCAGGAAGGATGGGGAGCTCCAAACAACCATGGAGGTTGCGTTACAAGACACGACATCGGGAGAGAGGGAGGCTTTAGTGGCAGCTATGGCGGCTATATGGAGAGGAAGATGTATGAGAGTCTTCCAGTCTGACGTTCCGAACATGGGAGTGCTGCTCCGATGCTACACGGCTACAGTGAGAAGCAGGCTCGAAGGGGAGGGATCTGAAGGGTTGTTCTCGGCCCAGTTGGACGCGGCTGTACAGCAGCGCGGGGGAGAGGCGTGCATGGTGCCTAGCAGCAGCGGAGATACTAGTTGGAAGCGACCGGCACAGGGAAACGTAAAAGTTAACGTGGACGTCTCTTGTGGGGATGAAGGGACGGCGGGTATGGGTGCTGTAGCTAGAGATGAGGGGGGTTTGGTCGTGGGGATGTTGGGGGTACGGGTAATGACAGGAGGAGATATCACTTTGACAGAGGCCTTAGCGATTAGGGAAACTCTAGCATGGGCAAGAGAGAAGGGCTTGAACAGGATAGAAGTGGAATCTGACGCCAAGGTAATCGTCCACGCATGCAACAGCAGTAGCCCAAGGAAAGACTACATTAGCTCCATTGTAGATGACATATATCACCTGAAGCAATCTTTTTCTTTCTGTAATCTTAGTTATGTTAGCCGTAGATGCAATAAGGTTGCCCACGAGGTAGCAAATGTTGCACGTAGGGGCCAAGTAGATAGGTTTTCCTTTTACCAGAATTTTCCTTCGAACTTTATGTTTCTTGTAACTAGCGATTTAGCTAATCAATAGATGACGGGGAGCCCCAACCATAGGGCTTCCCGTCCTTCCTCAAAAAAAAAAGCAGATGATGATAAAGATTTCCTACTCAACGCATTAGCCACCATGTTTGCCTTTCCCTGGATGGTAGTCAAGTGTACAATCATAGTCCTTGATCTACTCCATCCATCTCCTTTGTCGCATGTTCAGGTCCTACTTTGAGAAGATGTACTGAAGGTTCTTGTGGTCAGTGAAGAACTAACACTTCTCTCTTCAAAGGTCGTCTCTCCAAATCTTCAAAGAATGGACCACAACTGCAAGCTCCAGATCATGTGTCAGGTAGCTGTCCTCATGTTTCTTAAGTTGTCAGAAGAAAAAGAAATCATGTTCTTATCCTACATCTGCACACATCCCAACCATTCTTTGATGCATCAAAAAATATGATATAACCTTTTCCTTGCTCTGGAAGAACTAACACTGGTGCAGTGGTCAGCTTCTCTTTCAAAACCTAGAAAGAACACTGACACTTGTCATCCCAAAAAACAATACACCTTTCCTTGTCAGCTTGGTAGGGGTCACGCCTCAGCACTAAAGTTCTTGATAAACCTCCTGTAGTAGCTTGCCAAGCCTAGGAAACTGCAAACCTCTGTAAGTGTCTTAAGTTGCTCCCATTCCAGCCCACCTTCTTTGTGTGTACACAAATGCCTCTAGAAGATATCATGTACCCAAGAAAAGACACCTCCTCCAACTAGAACTCGCACTTGCTGAACTTGGCATACAACTTGTGTTGCCCCTGTTGGTATGTATGCCCATAGAGCAAGTCATATGATGATTGTAATGGGATACTTTGTAAATGATTTGAATAATAAAGGCAATTTCCAATCTATATGTTTAAACTGTTTCTGAGATGATGGCGTAACATGATAGATGTCTAAAGATTGTTTTACTCAATGACGTATGCTTTTAGGTTAAGGACCTAAACGATGAGATCATACGGATGTTAAGAGTATACATTCTTGTATAGTCCCTAGTCGGTTGTTATTGTGGAAATAACCATAGACATCAATAACACTAAAGACTAGATTGTGTGTTGGTTGATGACAGAATCTCATTAGTCATGATATGGTGATATCAAACCAAGCACATAGGTACTTGTTAGAGAACAAGGTACCAGACAGACCCACCGTGAGAGTGACACATGGAACCATGACATGGTAGTCACAGTCAGCTCTCACAGTGATGGTGGTGAGTGTGATTCTTAGACCTGAAATCACTGCACTCAACACATGTCGTTGGGTACACTTTGACATCATCAAACGCAGTCCTGAAACATGGGTTGTTATAAAGGTGATGATTGGGTGGCTTTGACACATGGGGCTTTTGAGGGGTGAGTGATAGATATGGGATTTGTCCCTCCTAAGGGAGTTTGATATCCTTGGCCACTTGATGAGTAGGATTGAGAAAGGCATGCGCATGCACATGTGAATCAATATGTGATATTGATGTCATACACATCTCACTCGGTCTACTCTGAGATCAAGGAAATGAATGAACATTGACAGGATGACTGTTCCATGCCTCAAGTTCATTCTGGATATCAGTGACAAAGGAATTATACATTCACTGTAATACCATTCACGGATTGTAGGATGAAAGTTGTTCTCCAACTTTCTACTTTCACTTGGGTAGCAATGATGTGTGACTAGGCACCGCTCTTTGCTTGTGAAGTCATAAGTGTTATGGACTTTCACTGCCAACGTGAAATGGACCTGCAGGGTCACACACATAGGATTTAACCTGGAAGAGGAGTTTTGTCCACAAGCAATGTTTAGATTGATTACTAAAGGAGTTTAGTAGTTCAATTAAACACTCAATTAAAGGATAGCTCAATATCATAATGTTCAAGGTGTTGGACGCATTGATTGGAGTATCGGATTGATTGAAATCACATTTGACAGATTATGCACAATTTGCATTCCCAACCGATCGGTTCATGTGATGAACCGGTCGGCTGAGGTTGCTGAACCGGTCGGCTCAATTGTTGAACCGATCGGCTCATGCACAGAGTGAAATGACCGGTTCAAGTGTTGAACCGATCGGTTCAACTGGTGCAATCGAGCAACTTGGGAAAGTAGGATTGGTGAGAATTTTCCTTTCGTTTCAAATTGCCCAATTCGATTCGGAATAATATTGGTATTCCATACCAATTGGGAAAGAAACAAGGAAAGTCAATCGGGAACCAACCTGGAACCCCAACCGACCGGTTCATGAGTGAACCGATCGGTTCAAGGGTCCCAAACGATCGGTTCAGTGGTGAACCGATCGGTTCAGTGGTGAACCGATCGGTTCAGGTCCCCAACCGACCGGTTCACTTGTGAACCGATCGGTTCAAGTTGCGAGATGGTTGCTTTTTGTAGAAAATTATCGAACCCTTCTACTCCTGCATTAGTCCCGTATTGCCGGGCACAGAGAACCCTGTCCCATGACCCGCCTATATATATAGGGGTATTGGGGGCTTCTCAAGATACAACTCAGTGCAAGTTGATTGCTCTGCAAAGTTGTCGTTCTCTCTGGTTTTGGTAACTGAGAGAGAGCTCGAGCAAGTGCTTCCCGCAAAGGGAGGTGCAGCAAGGGAAGGACAACTGCAGTTGCAATTGACAGCAGGAGAGTGTGTTGGCGACTAGTACGTCAACAGGAGGGTGCGACTCCTTCCACTTCCTTGTGGGACAAGGAGAGTGGAGTTCCGGGTGGTCCGTCTGGACTACTTCAGAGGCGGGAGGTCACTACCGCTCAAGAGGACAACTGTCATCCGACAGTCCGGTAGGAGGAGGAGTCTTCAGTCTCGGTGCGACCAGGAGATGCACAGATACCGTCTAAGACCGGAGGTGAAGACCGCGCAAGGCGCGTGGCACTGTCGCCGAGCAAGCCTCGGGACAAGGTATGATTGACCGGCCTAAATCGCGCGTCCTAAAATTGGAGGCGTATTTGAGGTAGTCGAGCCTTCATGTTTATAACCTGAATCCTTCTAGGCCCCCGCAACTTTGTTTACGGGGTCGAAGCAGTCATACGGGGTCGAACACAGGGACAAGGTGGGTCGTGTTGACGACTCTGAATCGACACTCTACACTCCGGTGGGTATAAAGAGATATTAAAGTTCCCCGAAAGGGAACAACAAGCTGTCACAATTAAATCAAAGAAAACTATCTCCAACTGGAGTTACAAGAAAGATTAAGATTTTGTCATTTAGCAGTTTTTAGGAATTTTCATGCAACAGAAAATAGAAAGATAAACTGCAGTTTAAGGTGTAATGCAAGGGATAAGACTTTAGTAATACAAGCGGTAGCAGTAACACCCTGCACCCTTCCTCTCAGAGCGGGTGCCTCTAACCAAGCTTCAACACCCCTCTCGAGGTTGCTGGGCTAAAGTTAGAGTGGAATGATACTAAAACAACTCCGTTCCGGGCACTCTCGTACTCCAGAACCGGACCAAACACTAGAGCCACAACCCAACTCTCGAAGTAGTTGCGACGGGAAAGACGATTCGGTAGCTAAGAGAAACGCGATCCAAAACATGCAAGCTAGAGTTCGGATATCCAACACAGCAGTTACCCAATCATAAGGCACCAAGCATTAAACAAATAGCAATTAAGCATTTCTATTTCTATAAGCAATAAGGGTCTTAATACAATGCATAAGCTAAGAATTTAAATAACAGAATTAAAGATAGATGTCGCCTTCTTGATGTAGAAGAACGACAGACTACTGTGGCTCTCCTGCCCGATACCGGTCAGGAGCCGAGCCCGATACGGCAGTGTCGGGCGGCACCCCCTCTCGGGCAGCGCCGACTGACGACTGACGGTATCGCTCAAGGACCCTGGCCGATACGCTCATGTCGGGTGGCACACCCTCTCGGGCGGCACGCATGACGGGCGGAGCGTATCGGGTTCGATATCGTGTCGGGCAAAGAGCTACGAGTCTACTGTCGGGCACTCGTGTCGCTCGTCTTCGCTGGCCGATATCGGCCCGCAGTGTCGCCCGGGACAACACTAAGTGAACCATCCCTTCCCTCTCGGGATGAGGGAAAGCTCACCTAGTGTCGCCCGGCACAAGCACTGGGGCACGACACTCTTGCTCTCACAGCTACCTTCGAAGGTGGCTCTCGAACTGTCTAGTCCGAATTCTCCAACTCTCCGACTAGTCTGACGACCACCTCCCGACTCGTCTTTTCGGCTTCCTGTAGCTGCTATTTATACCGGCGGTTGAAGGAGTTATGGTGCTGGAAACGCCACGTAGCTCCCTTATACGCCGGTCGATGGATGTGGACAGCCGATACAGGTATGTCTCGGCGCGAGGTGCTGGCTATCGGTCACGTGGCTGGCGGCACGCCTGCTGGTGGGTGGCTGTGTCGCCCGACGAGTTTGGTCGTCGATGCGGCTTTGGCTCCCTGTCAGGTAGACGGTATGTCGGCTGACACATCCTTCTTGCATAGTGCCCTTCTCCGCCAATCACTCTCGTGTCGCCCAGCCCCTGTCGGGCTGGGTTGTATCGGGCGTCAGGAAGGTCGAGACGGGCTTAGACTTATTGTGGGCCGGAATCGGCCTTATTGCACAAAAATGAGGAAAACTCTGTAGAAGATAGGAAAAATTGGAATAAGAGCGTTGCTTGGCCAATTATTGCGAAAATGCTAATAAAAATAGAGGAAAATAGCAGAAAAGGGTAGTTTTGATAACAGAATAAAAGGCAAAAATGTCACAAAAATTGGTGTTATCAATGATTCACAAACCATCTTTCCTATTATATAGATGTTGACGCGATTCCTTTTGTTCTGGGTTTGGGGAGAAAAAATTTTTGTTTCGGCTGCTTCTTTTCCTCCTCTAAAACCCAACAGCCCCAACGATGTAAACACTTGTTGTAGATGTTTCTCACGTTGTTAGTTGTCTCTAGAGTATATCAATATGTCATCGATAAACAAAATTGTAAACTGGTCAAGATACATCCTGAACACCTTGTTCATCAAATCCATGAAATTTTTTGATGCATTGGTCAACCCAAATAGCATAACCACAAACTCATAGTGACCATACCTAGTCTTGAAAGCTGACTTGGGTATGTCATCTGCCTTAATCTGCAACTGATGGTAATCTGATCTCATATCAGTTTTTGAAAACACTATAGAACCTCTTAGATTATCAAACATATTGTTTATCCTCAGCAATGGGTACTTGTTCTTAATCGTTACCTTATTCAAGTGACGGTAGTCAATTCATAACCACATAGAGCCATCTTTCTTCTTTGCAAACAACATGGGAGCACCTCAAGGGGAAGTACTCATCCTCATAAAGCCCTTCTCTAATATCTCTTGCTACTTCTTCTTCAACTCTTGGATCTTTGTGGATGCCATCATGTATAGTGACTGTGCTATTGGTTGTGTACCAGGAATAAGATTGATATTAAAGCCAATCTCTCTTAGATGGGGAACTCTAGGAAACTCTTTAGGGAACACATCCTCAAACTCTCACACTACATGCACTTCTTGGATACTAGCACACCTTATATCCACTACATGTGCCAAGAAAGCCTCACACCCTTGCCTCATCATCCTCTCTGCTATCATAGTTGATACCAAGCACGTCAAAAGATTCTTCATATCTCCTTGGAAGATCCATGAGTATTCACCATCATGACATGTTGCTACCTCGAAACTATAGACTGAGACCACCCAATACTTCTCCAAGGTATACATCCCAATGATCACATCGAACCCATGCATATTAAGTGGCATAAGGTCCACTTGAATGTTACGCCCTGAGAAAAAAATAACACAGGATGGACATACCTCTCGCAACTCGAAAGAACCAACAAGAAGGGTTTCTAAATAAAGACTATCAAGTCTACTACAAACAGACAAGGAACAACTACATATCACCTCTATGGTGATAAAAGAGTGTGTCGCACCCGGGTCAACCAAAATGGATACCAAAGAAGAAGCAGATGAATTAGAATGAAAAAGTTTCATCTGACCCATGGATTGACCACTCCCTATGGATGACTCATAGCATAGAATCAAGCCATTGCCTGTTGTCATCCACGTCCTCTTCTAACCTATCCATAGGATCTTGCCTATGATGCTTGGCCGCGTCCTCTTCCACCACCACTACTAAATTGTTTTCATTGGGAATCTTGCTGACTCTACCTTAATTGTTGTGTGACCTTGATGTCCTTCATAGGGAAAGATTGTCTGATATTCCCCGTCGATCCACACTTGTGACACATCCTTGAGTCGTATTGTGGTTGAGACGGCCATATCACAGATACTGATGCTACACTATAGGATCCAACTGGCAGAAACCTACTGCCTCTCCCTTACTCAAAGACCACTGGGACATAAATACTATTCTAGGCTCATAGAAAACCGACTGATGTTGTGTCTGTGACGCCCTTCGCCTGGAATTGTTACTAATAACAATTTTACCACAAAAGGAAATTAAAACCATTTGCAATGTAGTATCTCAAGCGGAAGTATTTCATAAACGAACCCATGCCATTCCATATATACCGAAAGATGTTACATGTCATGTTCAAAAGCTATCAATCCACAACTGTTACATATTACAAACTAGTTATATGTGCATTCCATTACTATAACTCATGGTACAAATCCAAAATCTATGTGTCGATATATATAAAACAACAGATGCTCCCCAAAGACCTAAGAGTATAAGGACGACACATAGGACTCTACTACAAAACTTTTGGTAGCATATCCAATCTCTAACAGTTATTGCTCTCCTTGTTTCTCAGCACCTGCACCACGACCTTGACTTCCTCATCTACAACCACCTAAAAAGTTGTAGAACTCACTGGGTGAGACCAAATGTCCCAGTGAGAGACATAACTCTTTGCCAATGTATATTATAAGCACAACAATATAATAAAGTAGTTAAATAGAGCATGTATTATTATTTGAGAAGCTTAAGAAGTTATAACTGAGTAGTAGAACATCTAATTCTTTTAAAAGGAATATGAAGAACATGTATAACTATTATAAACTACATAGTACAAGAATAAGGCATGGGGTCATCCAATGTGATTTGTATTTGACCCTAAGCATATATACCACTCGTTGTATTATCATTTTTATTATTATGCCTTGAGGATTTGAGGTGCACCACTTAAATCCAACTGACCACTATTACGTTGAAATCTATACCATACAATATTTATGGAAGATTTGGACTCCATAATCATCACCAACACTACTCGCTTAGTTTGAGTCTATAATGTAGTGACATAATCATCAAACTGCTAAACAACAACTTATAGTCAAAGCTATAGTCCTATTGAGAGAGCAACTCATAGTCAAAGTTATTTTTTGGTCGGTCAAAAAAATGTGTTACTATTAATACCAAAAACTTTGGGCACTGGGTACCCCATTACATAGACAGGAGCTAAGAAGCTCAACAAGGATCAAAATTCCCACGCAGGGGGACACTCTAGAAACTAATCCAAAAAGAGACTAAGAAGACTAATCAACTAAGCAAGCTAGGACCAGACAATCCTACTAGAAGAAGTCTATTACAAGCCACTATTACATGCATTCAGCGTACCCACAATTAGTAACAGCAAACTGTCATAGAACAAAAACTACCAATCCTGCCAGTAACTAGCCATGAAGTCACTGGTCTTCTTAGCTACTCAAGACCAGGTCTCTCACTGGAAAAATCCAAAAGGAGCTCTACCATCAGCAATCACCCAAAGGTAAAACTTGCACACAAAAGCAGCATGGACTAAGGAAGAAAAAGGGGATCAACCCCCCTCTTAAGCCCAACCCTCATGATGCACTTGACTGCATATCATCCAACACCTTGAAGGTGTTCTAATCCAGCTATAGCAGAGGAGATAAGAAGCAAAACAGGGTTCATCCTTTAGCTGACTACCGATTTATGTCCTTGAGCTAGACAACCACCGTTCCCCCACCGGCATTTGAAACATTCCCTGAATGTGTGGGATCCAAGTAGAAATCCAGCCCCTCTTCATCGGTTGACAAACAACTGAAAACCAGAAACCTGCAAGCTCGACATCACGCAACTGTAGCAAGGATAAGGAGGAGAAGAAGAGCACCATGCCTCCCTCTAAACCCAATCCCGCCTAAGGCCCCTGTATGCATAGGGACCCCTTGTCGAACACCTTGAGGCGATCGATTACTTGGCTACAAAGAGACACCTGACCCTGCACTGTTGTCACCAGACAGGAACCTAGGACTAGCCAAGACCATAGGCCGCCCTTTTGCCAAGGTAGTCGATGGATCAACGGACTGGGGTGACTCCATCATAGCAGAAGATGCCAGGAGGCTCAGCGCCACCAAGGATCACGAAGACCCAAGGTAAGGGCGGAGCCACCGGCGAGTTGGAGAAGCACAGGAAGGCCTAGGGGCCAAGAGCTCCAAAAACACCCCGTAGAGGCCAAGCGAGCACCCAAGGCCCGGTGCCAGCAGAAGATGCCGGAGAAGCACGACCGCCGTGAAGGGGTCACCCAGACCCGCGTCGGAGCAGCGCGCGCCTAAGGAGCCACCAGGACCACCATGGGGTAGAGGGAACAGACCTGGACCACCGTCCAAGGCCACGAGCTCACGAACGCATGGAGAAGAACCGGACGGCCACGCGCACCACGGAAGGGGAACTCCGGACCACCGTCCAGGGTCAAGCCAAGCGTGCCAAGGAAGGGGGCCCCTGGATCACCGACCAGACCACCAATGAAGCCACCGGGCCAGCCACAGAGAAGGCGAGCACCGCGCCCAGACAGAGAGGGAAAGCGCCGAGGTGGTCAGAATGGAGAGGCACCAAGGGCACAAACCACCAAGGATAAGCCAAGGCGCCAGGAGCACCCGCCGAGGAGCCACAGACTCCAGAACCACGGGCTCCAGAGCCACGGCGGAACCACACGGAAAGTGACCAGGAGAAGCGAGGAAGCTAAGAGGGGGGGGGGGGGTTAGTGAGGGTGGGAAGGGAGATCGGGGAAGGGGATCGGGGTAGAGAAGTCCAAGGGGAGGGTACACCCAGCGGAGCGGCGCCCCTCCCCTCAGCAGGGGGAACTCTACCGGGGGTTAGAGAGAAGGCAGAGCGACTTCTAGAGAGAGAGCGGTGTTGTAGAGACGAGTCGTTCATTTTTCATTTTTTTTTAAACAACTAGCTTGCCTTGGTTCATGGCATAGAACTAGAGAACAGGCTTATGCATGGCCGTTCTATAATAAATAATACCACTATTTAAACAATTTAAGGATACAAGGAGTTATCTCCACTAATACCCTGCATATTCAACAATACGCACTCCAAGTTTCCCATAGGAGTTATTTGTTTTACAATCCAGGTAGATACTGATGCTGAAGATGGATCTATGGTATAGGGAAACTACATGATTAGGGTTACACTTGATTAAACATTCCAATTAAATATCTTTTAATGCATCAATCAAGTTTCAACGTATAGACCTAAACAAGCTCTATAAAATTAAGGGTAAGATACAACTTCCGAAAATATAAAACGTACAAAGTGAGAACTTGTCTCATTGTCTCATGACACTAGTATCACATCCATTACAAGGTGATCACCAATACGACATTACTATGGGATATCAATCCCTACATTTTATCCCGACAATGTTCATAATGACCACCTTGTATGATACAAAATTTACCATTGCACTTGCATAGCTATGCCATTCATCTCACCTGCAAGTTAGTGTTACATAAATAGGAGAGAGAAAAATCTATCATAGAATAACATTCGTCAAGTAGAGTGAGCATATATATCACATTGTTACAATATTAGGGTTACAGTTCATATGTATCCGATTAGGGTTTCATAACATTATGCAACCACTAAACCCTAACTTACCACCTCCCACATAATTGGAGAACACTAGGGTTAAATACTATTGTTGATGGTTAGCCATTCATAACTACAACACCTTATGTATACCATTACCCTATGCATTGACCATGTACATACTTACATATAGGTGTGTCAACCACCCTCAACACATGGGTGTCTCGACCAACTATTACACACATGTCTCAACCACCACAACATATGTGTCTCGACCACTCATATAACCAGATGTGTCATGACCGTGACACTTTCACATGGTCGCGACTGATACACATCGACATCATCTCAACCCTAGACGTTACGACCATGACACTACATAGGCATGGCATCACAATTGTGACACTATGAGACACCTAAACGGGGTGTCACGACCTTGACTCCACCAAGGGGTGTCGGCCCTACTATCACAAGGTGTTACGACCTTAACCCATTGGTGTCATGACCGCAACCAACTAAGTCTTGACTTGTTACGTTCATGACATAACTAGAACATGTGTCTTGACCATTAGCTTAGCCATCTTGGCCGCAACGTCAACCACAAGATTAAAGGCCCATGCAACAACACTACATAACAACCAGTAGTGTAGCGGCCACCCTTAGAGTTTAGGGTCTCACAGTCAAAACCACCACTTTTAAGTGTGTCGACCGTGATGGGAGACCAAAGGTTGTCTCACCCATAACTTAGATATATGCACAACACCATAATAGGTCTAAACAAGGTCAAAATAGTAGATTAACAATAGGGAATACCAAGCATCTACATGAAGAACAATGCCATATACCAAGTGTTCATCAACCCTGAATTATGGATCATAGAAGGACACCAAAAGAGTTATATTTAGAGAGAGAAAATCTAGATTCTTATGCATATAAACAGACCAAAAACTATTATTCAAGTATAACTGAATCATAAAGAAAGTAGCATGGTTCCATAGATGAATATTCAAAGGAAACACATCATTTTCCATTCACAGCAAAATAGGGTACAAGGCTTTTAGGGTTTATAAGAAAGATAATCTTCTCAAGAATACTCCACAAGTGAAACCCTAAACATATTGTTCCTTCTATCATCAAGAGCATGTTTTTAATAAATAGAACTGCAACATATAATCAGGTTTAAGATGCTAATAAAAGGTGAAGTAAAAGTTATATAACCCGCCTAATTTGAAGAGAAAACAATCTCCCAAGATCTCAAGCTCCAAGAACGTCAACCATGATTCAAGACCTCAGCCAAAGGATCACTTCTAGAAAGAAATGCCATGGTCAAAGGAGAGATTAAGGAAAAAGAAAGCTCAAACCCTAGGTTGAACCAAATAAGAAGAAAGATGAGGTCTTGTTTTCACTCAAGCACCATCATGTCGAAACATGATCTATGGCCCTAGTGAAGAAGAGATCTCCAAGAAAAGCCACCATTGATCATCCACCATCTACAGACAAGAAGGAAGAAGAAGATGGAGATTTCAAAAGAGGGGAAACGTGGTTAATAGTTAAGATTACTTATCAAGCGAAGAATCTCATAGAAATCACCATCAAAGTGTTAGTATAGCACAAGATCTTCAACATGCAAGATAGATCAGCCACCCAAGCTTCAAGAATAGATCTTCCTTGCTCCCAAAGCTCCAAGTTCAGCTACAAGGAAGGAGAAAGAGTGTAGGGACAAAAACGTTGCTCTCATGTGAAGATAAGGGGTTATATACCCAAAGGAGGAGGGAAGTAAGAGATTATGAGTTTTTAACATAATTGGGTATCAAAAGACACATGTCCCCCAAAGAAATAGACTTTCCTCCACTCACATGAGATTTAAGAAATATTCATGTTTATCCAAAAAAAAGTGTAGCGACCTCCAAGGTCAGATACTAACTTGTCTCGGTCGAGATATATCTCATGCACACTTGGTATTGACTAAAACCCTAAGCACCATATACATGGTCGACACACTCCACTAGAGGACAAGATGTCTTGACCATCCTCACCTCTAGGTCATCTTGATCGAGACCACAACATTCAAAGCATGTGTTTCGATTGCTACCTTCACCAAAAGTGGTGTAGTGGTCATAACATCAAACCCTAGGATAGTCAGCCTATTAACTTAAGCAAACCCTAGAATCACCATGAGATGTCATATCACCAACCATGATTCAAACAAGGTGCCCTATTGTATCATATTCTCTATCATGATGCTAAAGCACAAGAAAAATTCTTAACATGTAACAATTTGTAAGATTACCTTCACTTATGGGTAAATTACAATCTGGTCCAAAACAAGCACATATATAACAAAAATAGGTCAAACGTCAATCAAATTGGACCAAAATGAAAATATAAGCATGTCTCGTCATATTAAGACATCCAAAAATACTAGATTAAGGTTTCTCATTAAGAAAAGTAATTATAATTAAGCATAAAGCTAGGTTAGGGGTCTTACAACCATAAACCCCTAATAGGGATTTCGCCCCCAAAATCCTATGCAAAAAGAGAGGGATACTTCTTCCGCATCTCATCCTCAAGCTCCCATGTGGCTTATTCTACACCATGATGATGCCAAAAAAACCTTTACTAATACAATGTCCTTCTTCAAATTCTTGATCCTTCTATCTAGGATCAGAAGAGGACCTTCCACATAAGATATATCATTATCCAGTTCCACCTCAACAGGTTGAAGAGTCAACTCTATATTAAGGTGATAATTCCTCAACATAGAGATATGAAACACAGTATGTAACTTGTACAATGCGGGTAGCAATTCTAGCTTATAGGCTATCTTCCCAACACATGCAACCAAAGGATAAGGTCCCATATATCTAGGAGCTAACTTACCTTTTTTCCCAAACCTTAGATATCTTTCCAAGAAGAGACTATGAGGTACACCATGTATCCCACTTGGAACTCTAATGGTCTATGATGGTTATTAGCATAAGAATTTTATCTATCATGTGATGCCTTCATCTGTTGCTGAATCACTTCGATCTTTTATGTTGTTTGTTGCACTATCTCAGGACCTAGAAGTTGATATTCTCCTATCTCATACCAACACAAAGGATATCTACAATGTCTCCCATACAATGCTTGATACGGTGACATGTAGATGCTCATCTAATAACTATTGTCATAGGCAAACTCTATCAGACTAAGGTGTATTTCCCAACTGCCCTAAAATTACAACACACAGACTCTCAATAGATCGTCGAAGGTTTGTATTGTCCTCTTAGACTATCCATCTATCTATGGATAGAACATAGTGTTGAACCTCAATTGTGTACCCATTGATGCATGTTGATGTTCCCAAAAGTGAATAGTGAATTGTGGACCTCTGTCTAACATTATAGTAGTTGGGATACCATGTAGATGTACTATCTCATCAACATACACCTGTGCAAGTTTCTCAGTGGTATACGTCATCTTTACTGGGGAAAAAGTGTGCTAACTTCAACCTGTCCACTATTACCCATATGGAATCATGACCTTTGGTTGTCCTTGGAAGTAAAACCACAAATTTCATCATGATATAATCCCACTTCTACTATGGTATAGGCAGTGGTTGCAAAGTCCCTATAGGCTTCTAATGCTCAGCTTTGACATGCAGATACACTGTACATTAGCTACAAACTTAGTGACATCATGCTTTAATCCTATCGAACGGTATAGATCTTTCAAATTCTAATACATCTTGGTGCTACCTGGATGCATAGTGTACATAGAAGAGTTAGACTCTTCGAGAACTAACGTTCTCAGATTATCTACATCTGGAACAACTGTCCTTCCATGATAACACATTGTCTTGTCACTGTATTCATGGAAGCCATCACGCTTCTCACTACCTAACTCTTCCTGAATATGTTTGTATCATAGTATCATTCTTTTGTGCATATCTGATCTACTAACTCAACATCGTCTTTACTTTTAATTGTTCCAATAGACTTGCTAACATGGACATCTCCAACTATACATTCATATGTCACAAAGAGACTAACATATCTCTCTTATGCTACACCAAAGCAATCAACTACACTGACTCAGATGATGATGAAGAAGACTTCCTACTTAAAGCATTTGCCACTACATTCACCTTCCTTGGATGGTTATCTATGGTTCAATCATAATCCTTTATCAACTCCATCCACCATCGTTGTCACATGTTCAACTCCTACTTTGAAAACATATATTGCAAGTTCTTGTGGTCAGTGAAGATTTGACACTTCTCTCCATACAAGTAGTGTCTCCATATCTTTAAGGCATGACCACGACTGCCAAATCTATATGGTGTGTTGGGTAGTTCTTGTCATGTTTCTTAAGTTGTCATGAAGCGAAAGAAATCATGTTCTTATCTTGCACCAGCACACAAACTAGATCATTCTTAGATGCATCACAGAAAACAATATAACCCTTTCATTTCTCTAACAGCACCAACACTGATGCACTGGCCAATCTCTCCTTTAGGATCATAAAACATTGTTGACATTGTCATCCCAAACAAACAGAACATCCTTTGTTTTTAACTTTGTTAGGGGTAACGCCACCGCACTAAAGTTCTTAATGAACCTCATCTAATATCCCGCCAACCCTAGAAAGTTGCAAACCTCCGTAGGTGTTTTTGGCTGATCCCATTCCAGCACTAACTCCACATTCTTTGGGTCTACACAAACTCCTTTAGTAGATATTACATGCCCTAGGAAATCCACTTCCTTCAACCAGAACTCACACTTACTGAACTTTGAATGTAACTAGTGTTGCCTCAACAAAGTCAAAGTCTGGCATAGATGTTGCTCGTGTTGTTGACTATCTCTAGAGTAGATAAGGATATCATCTATAAATACAGCCAAAAACTAGTCTAGATAGGGCTTGAACACCCTATTCATCAAGTCAATAAACATTTTTGGTGCATTGGTTAGCCCAAACGGCATAACCACAAACTCATGATTACCATACCTTGTCCTAAAGGCTGAATTAGGTATGTCATTTGTTTTAATCTACAACTAGTGATAACCTGACATCAGGTGTATCTTAGAAAAGATTTGGCTCCTCGTTACTGATCGACAAATCATCTATGTGTGGAAACAAATATGTGTTCTTAATCGTCATCTTATTCAACTATCGGTAGTCAATACATAACCTCGTCGATTCATCCTTCTTCTTTACAAATAAAATGGGACCACCCCCAAGGAGACATGCTCGGCCTAATGAAAACTTTCTCAAGTAGTTCTTGAAATTGTTTCTTCAATTCCTGCATATCAGCTGGTGACATCTTATACGGTGTCTGTCTTATAGGTTGGGTACCTCTGATTGATCTCAAAATCAATCTCTTTGGGAAGAGGTACACCTAGAAACTCATCGGGAAACACATCCTCAAACTCCTATATAATCGGTACTTTTTGAATACTAGGACTCTTTGCCTTTGTATCCACCACATGTGCCAAGAATGCATCACAACCCTATCTCATTAGCTTTTCTAATGTCATAGATGAAACTAGACATGTTGGAAGAATCTTCCTATCACCTTGGAAGACCCACAAAACATCACCACCTAGGCACTACAGTTCAAGATCACCCAATACTTTTTCAAAGTATCAATCCCAAGGATCACATCAAATTCATTCATATCAAGTGGTAGGAGATCAACCTAAATGCTACATCCTGGAAAGGAAAGAACCCAGGATGGACACACTTCCCGCAAGTCAGCAGAACCAACTATAGGAGTTTCTAGATGAAGACTATCTTGTTTACGACTAATAGGTAAGGAAAAGCTAGCAATCACTTCTCTAGTAATAAAATAAAGCATCACACTTGGTTTAGTTAACTTAGATATGAAACATGAAGAAGTCATATCAGAATGAAATAATTCCATCTGACATGTCATGACCTAAGGGTTAACAACTGGATCCTTACTAGCATGCAACCCACGGCGGATACCAGGCTGATGATTGAGCTCTCGTGTCGGACAGCAGCAGGCTATCGTGTTGTGCGAGAATGAGCTCTTGGCTCACGTATCGTGCGACAGGATCGCGTATCGTGCGATAGGTTTGGATTGGAGTATCGTGCGGCAGGCTGTTCTCGTTAGAATATTGTTTATTGGATAGGCTTTCGGCAGTTTGGCACATTCCGTGTATCGGGCGAGCAGCTGGGTAGGAGAGGTTGAGCTATCGTTTCGTGCTTGGTTGTTGCATGGAGTCTCGTGCGATAGGCTTTTGCCGATAAAACATTGTTTTTTGTAGCTTACGGTATCGTGGGGGGTGCTGAGCAAGTATCGGGCGATAGGCTTTTGGCTCTCGTTTTGGCGAGTCGGGCTTGTGGGGCTGTCGGGCAAGAGGTTGCTTGGAAGACGTGTGAAAGGTGTCGGGTGTATTTTGACTGCTGAGTATCGGGCGATAGGACCTTGGCTCTCGGTTCGGGTGTTGGAGATCATCTTGAAGTGGTCTCGATGTTGCCCTCGCCACTTTTACGTAGGGTAACCAGGCAGAGTGTGCGAGGTAGCCAAGCACAGTAGGTTGTTGCCGAGAGGAGAAACAAGATGATATCGACTGCAGTCTCACCGGAGGAGGTGCTTCCCGACATTAGGGTTGTGATGACCAGTGTAGACACTCTGCATGACTCGCCATCTAGGGATTCGGTGGTGGCAGAACGGAGGGATGATCGACCCGATCGTGCTAGGCCCGAGCGGACGGAGGTTCCAGCGTCTAGTAGCCCATTGACGATGCAGTCAGAGGAAGATACCCAGGGTCCTGATGATGAGGGGGCGCCACTGCCGCCACCGAGGGAGGAAGGAGACGTAACTGCTCCTATGGTGTTTGAGTCGGGCTGCCCGCCGATCGACCATACTGGTCTGGTGAATCAAGCGACACGGCCATCTGAGATCAGAACGACGGAGGTTCTTGCTGTCCCAAACCCTAGGCAGGAGCCTGTTCCGACACCCATCACACAGCAGGTCACCTCGCAGCGGCCACAGAGGAAGACACCGCTATACGAGATCCCTTACGACACATGCTTCAGATGTATGGGGAGAGGCCATTGGCAGGCGCAGTGTAGAGGAAGCAAGGTTTGCTATAAGTGTCGTAGACCGGGTCATGTGGCTGCTAGATGCACGTAGTATATGCTGAGACCGAGGCCACCAGACGTACACTCAAGGGCGACGTTTCCACCATTGCCGTCGGGCATCCCGGCCAGGGGCGGTCCGCAACACATCCCTAAGCGCATCGCTGTTGATGTCGGGCCTGACGACGAGATGCGCAAAGCGAAGATGACGGCGCTTGAGAGGGCGGTGGAGATATCATGGCCATATGGTGTTCAATGGAAGGAGCTTTTCCCATTCTTGCGACAGTGCTGGACCAATGCGGCGGACCTATAAAGATTTGTAGAACGTAAGGTTGTTGCTTTCTTCTCATGCGATAAGGAGGCAAAGGAAGTAAAGGAGAAGGGCGTACTGGATATGCACGGGAAAAAGATTGATTTGCAACTCATGAGTGATGGAGAACAACACCAATGGAAGGAGGATTTTTGGTTTTGGGTAGTAGACATCCCTATTACCTACAGAGATGATGACACGATGGAGAAGATGATATCACCTTTCGGTAAACTGAGGTTCATTTCAAACTGGCAGAAGGAAAAAGATGACTTATCTGGCTTGATTATCCTCGTTGAGGCATTCAGTGAAGATATCCCTCAATTTGTATCTCTTACTTATGGGCAGCGTCGGACATCTGTGCAGTTCTTCATGTTGGCAAGAGGGCCGGTGGGGTCCAATAGCACGCAGCTTACTGAGTTTGGGAGAGAGTCAGGGATACCTAGGGAGGCCTTATCTATGCAGGGGAAGACGATTGTATCTAATGCCATGGTGGTTGTGTCAGACAAAACCTCGGAGTCTAGAGCGATACCTCAGGCGCGGAGCCCGTCCCCGATCAGGCAGCACCATAGATCACCTAGGCGAGTGGTCATGGATAGAGAGGGCAACAACAGATTTTTGTCGAACAGATGATTGGAGGATTTCATTTTCCTTGAGGGTGACTATGCTGATCATAGGAGGACATCTGGAAGGAGTCATAGCAGACATAGAAGAGATGGGGATGATTGCCAGTACCACAGACGATATCATTCTAGGAGGAGACACTCAGACTATGACGGAGAGTTCTTTGATGGATACTGGTCGGAGTTGGAGGGGGATATAGCCCCTGATCGTTTTCATCTTTGGTGGTGACGGTGGCACAAAGTTAATATGGACTTTACTTCTATTTTTTGGAACATCAGAGGGGCATCTAATAATCCTACGAGGAGAGTCCTTAGCAGGATTTGTGGTAGATATAAACTAGGTGTGGTTTGTTTGTTTGAGCCGTTTCTCCATGCTGAACAGGCTGCGGAACTCATGGACGTTGTGAGGCTTGATTGGACGGTGGATAATCAAGAGGAGGAAGGGAAGATTTGGTTCTACGCAGATATAGATACAAATCCTTCTATTTTCAAGAGACATAGGCAACACATCACGGTGAGATTGGAGGCCAGCGATGGGGCAAAGTTCTTTGTTACAGCCATATATGCCGGTTGTGATCACCTTGAGAGGAGGCCTTTGTGGGAAGAGATAATGACAATGGCGGAACATATAGGTGATGAGCCATGGATGATTGCAGGTGACTTCAATGTGGTACATAATATAAGGGAGAGACGAGGCGGGAACACACCAGGTTATCAGGACATGCTGGATTTCAACACCTTGATTGCGGATGTTGCTTTGGATGAAATTCCTTTTGAAGGCAGTCAATTCACCTGGGTGAACAAGCAGATTCTTACACCTACTATGTGGCAGAGAATAGATAGGGTGCTAGTGAATGAGGCATGGATGGTGGCAAGGCTCGCAACCAGATCGATACACTTAACCAGAGATAGAGTTTCTGATCACAGTCCTATAGTGACAATTCTAGGCGATCAAGCAATAGAGAGAAAGACGGCACATTTTGTTTTCATGACGACGTGGCTCGAGCACGAAGACTATTTAAAGGTGATTGAACAGGCTTGGAGTGAACAGGTGACTGGACACCCGTCCTTCATTTTCTGTCACAAGCTTAAAAGAGTTAGATCAGCTTTTCGAAGATGGAGCAAAGAGTCCTATGGAGAAATCAAGCAGCGCATCAAAGACTTGGAGGATGTGGTGTTTACTACACGGGTGGCGTTCGATGGGAACCCAACTATGGCGAATGAAGCTAACCTGAGGACGACTGAGAAAGAAATGCAACAATTGTTGGATGAAGAAGAGGCAATGTGGAAAGAGAAAGCGAGGATAAGCAGGCTTCAAGACGGGGAGCGTAATATGAAATTTTATCATGCTACCGTCAAAGCACGAAGGAAGCACAGGAGGCTTAACAGCGTGGTCTTGCAGGATGGCACGTGTATATTGGATCCTAAGATGATGGCGGAGGTGGCGGCGGACCTCTATAAACATTTCTTCAATGAGGTGGTGGAAACAAATCTACCTGACTTGGAGGATTTCTTGCATAATATCCCGGAGCTGGTATCTATGGATGAAAATCTTTCCCTTCTTGCTATCCCCAGGGACGAGGAGGTTGGGAAGGCCCTACTAAAGATGGACTCCTCAGCAGCTCCAGGTCCGGATGGGTTCACTGGGATGTTCTTCTGGGCTGCTTGGTCAATCATTGGTGTGGATTTTATGAAGATGATGGAGGCTTTCTTTAGAGGACAACCTTGCTTTAGGGGCCTTTTCTGCTGCCGAATTCTGCTTATTCCGAAGGTGGATTGCCCAAAGAGACTACCAGAGGACTTTAGGCCAATCTCTATTGAAAACATTGCCCTTTGTATTCTTGCACATATTCTCAGTGATAGGATGGCTCCCATGATGCCGAGATTGATTTCCAAGGTACAAGGTGCTTTTGTTAAAGGATCCGACATCACTCATCATGTCAGGCTTGTGAAGGAGTTGATGCACGACATCAATAGAGGCCATGGGAAACCCAATTTGATTTTGAAGTATGATATGTCAAAAGCTTATGATAGGACTGACTGGAATGTTCTGTGGAGAGTGATGCAGCAATTTGGGTTTAGTACGGATATGTTGAAGCTGTGCTTAAGTTTCTTTTCAAATACATGGGCTACCGTCACGGTTGGGGACGAAACTGCAGGATTTTTTCCGATGAGTAGAGGGCTCAAGCAAGGTTGTGCGCTATCCCCTTTCTTGTTCATTCTTTTCGAGGAGATTCTATGTAGAAAATTTCTGAAGATAGAAGAGGAGGGACACATTTCGAGATTCAAGATTAGGGAGGAGGCGATTCTGCCAAGCATTCTATTATACGTGGATGACATTGCTTTATTCTTCAATACTGATCAGAGATCGATGGAGAAGGTTAGGGATACTTTTGAGGCGTATGAAAGGGCCACGGGGCAAAGAATCAATAAAGATAAATCCATATGTGTAGTAGGTGGGAAAGATTTGGAGATGATTAATAGTGTGGCAGTTTGTATGGATATGGGGGCAGCGAAGGAATTTATCACTTACCTAGGTATCCCTATAACAAAAGGAAGGATGAGACTCAACGACTTCGAGTTCTTGATGAAGAAGATTGTGAATAAATTCACAACTTGGAGATCCAAACTCCTATCCTTCGTGGGAAGAAGACTACTAATCACTCACGTGCTATCATCCATTCCTGTATATACGGCGACTGCGATTGGCGTTCTGGTGGGGATTGCAGAACGCATTGAGAGGAAGCTTTCTCATTTCTTGTGGGCAGGCAGGGATGATCATTACAGAAAAGCTTGGCTCAGTTGGCACAGAATTGCAAGACCTCTATATCAGGGTGGGCTGGGGTTTTCATCTCTCCGTCTGATAAATGATGCTTTCGTTGGGAAGGCTTGTTGGGAGGTGTTGACGGCGAATTCAATATGGGCCAGTTTCTGTAGGTGGAAGTATGCCAATGTGGTAGCAGGTCGTGATAATGTCTTTCCCAGTTCATTGAAGTTGGGACCTTCTCCTTCTCCGTACTGGAAACGTATATGGGATATGATGCCGCGGGTGTTCCCTATGTGTAGATTGATGGTAGGGAGAGGTGAAATTCCTTTCTGGGACTCGAGGTGGTGTGAGCAGCGGTTGACAAATCATGCTAGATTCACTAGTGATAGAAGACACCCTTTTCTTATTAAAGACTTCTGGATTGAAGGCCAGGGATGGGATTGGGATTTACTAAGGACGATAGTTGACGATGATGGATTGGATATCATCCGTGAATCTAACGCATGGATCGCTGATGTGGAAGATAGGATGATATGGAGTCTGGGGTTGAGAGGTGTATTCTCTATGAGATCATTCAAAAAGCTACTGATGGTAGACAGAAGGGAGGGTCCTGCTGGGTTAGAGTGGATTTGGAAGAGTAGATTCCCTAAGGCGGCGGCTTTCATTTGGAAGTCTGTTAGAGGGGCCACGTCAACGGATGATAATATTAAAGCCAGATGCTGCATTCCCTTTGCATCTCGATGCAACTGCTGCGAGGAGCTGCACGAGGAGAGCATTGGACACCTGATTTTCCATGGACAAATGGCGGGTTTCTTTTGGGGTAAGTTTGCCGAGCTGACAGATATGCATCCACCTAATGACGTCAGATCCCTAATAGATACCTGTGTTTTGGGGAAGAGGAAGAAACTAAAAGAGTGGCTAGCTGGAAACATGGCAGTTCTGATCTCGTATAGCATATGGAGGTTGAGATGCCAAGCTAGATTCGAGGAGCAACATAGACCTTTCTCTCATGAATGGATCTGGGTTATTGTGGCGCTGAACGTCCAGTTGAAGAGGAGATCTTTTGTGTTAGATACAGATAACAGCATTTATGCACGGATGAGGGAGGCGAGCTTGGCTGAACCACGAGTCTTGATGAGATAGATAGAGCTGGTGAGATGGCAGACTCCTGACCTGCATAATCTTAAGCTCAACCTCACGATCGGGAGAGATAGAGATAACCAAGGAGTGTCTCTAAGGTGGGCGGCGGGAGTTATAAGAAATCACAGGGCTAACATCTGCCTTGTGTTCAGATCTTGGCTCAGGAGTACGGACTACGTACTTGCTTATATGCAAGCGTGTGCTATCGGGTTGAAGATAGTGAGAGACCATGCATTGGTCATTTCGTGTATTGAGATTGATGAGGCATACGTGCATGACATCTTATGGAACAATGGGATGGAACCATGGAAGACGTCACCGTTCATTAGGGAGCTGCGAGAGGAGCTTGATTCTGCTATGATATATGGGTCCTTGGTTCACAAGGTCATCAACTCGATACCTCGTGAACTAGGGAAATGGGGCAGCAGGTTGAATGAGCCATTCATTGCTTCAGATACACTGAATATACCACGTAGAGTAAGAGGTATGGCGGCTTTAGAGAAATGTAGAGTCCCTTAAATTGTTTTGCGGAGTGTTGTTGGTTAGGTTGTTATGATGTTTCTGGTTTTTATTGCTCTTTACCTACGCTGTTATAAGTAGGAGCTGTAACTTCTGGATGATTGTGCCCACAAGAGGGGTGTGGGATGAATAAAAGCGACCCCTGGCTTAACCAAAAAAAAAAGGGTTAACAACTCCTTCCGGCTGACTCATAGCATAGAATCGAGTCATTTCCTATTGTCACTCTTTTCCTCTTCCAGTATCTCCTGAAGAACCAGCATGTGACGCTTGTCCACATCCTCTACCACTGTGTTGTTGTCGTTGTTGTGACCCTTGCTGACTCTGCCTTAACTGTTGAGTCACCTCTTCATCCTTCACAGGACAGTATCACTTAGTATGCCCCACCTATCCACACTTGAAATAGGTTTTACTCGCATACCACAGCCTAGACGGCCCCATCACAAACACTGATGTTGCACTTTGTGCTCCTACAGGTGGAAAACGGTGGCATCTACCTCTATTATGTGTCCACTATGATTAATTCATTAACCTCTACTAAGACTGAGGTGTTAAGGACCTAGGCTTCGTAAAGCCTCCAGAATGATTGTCCTTGGTACTATGTAGGCTTTCTTCTTGGCATTTGTCTCACGCTTCTCTATCACAGACCTCTCCACTCTCCTTACTAATTCCACAAAAGTGGAAAACCTTTCTCTATTCTCTAAAGATGACATTGGAGTTGTCAGCTCAGTATTCAGGCCCTTCTCAAAGCGCATGATCATCTCTTTGTCTATTTCATCCATGTGTGGACAAAATCTTTGAAGCACCATAAACTTAGCTTCATAAGCATTGATTGACATAAATCCCTATTGGATATTCTCAAATTATACATCTTCTCATCCAAGTAAGTCTTTGGAAAGTACCTACTTAGGAACTCTCATTGAAATTCTTCCCAAGTAATCTCAACACTTGGCCTTTTCTCTTCCTCTATGGCTCACCAGTGGATAGCACTCCCTTTCAACAAGTATACATCATGTTTCACCTCATCCTCTTTAGGGATATTGAGGGTCTTAAAGGCCTTTTCCATCTCAGTCAGCCACATGTCTGCATCATCTATATCCGACGTACCCACATACTCTAACACTCCTACACGTCGAAATCTCTCAAAATTCTTCCCAGATCCATGAGTTTCATCACTGAGAACAGTTTCCCTAGGTTGAGTTGCAGGCATCCTATTTGTCATGTGTGTCATTGTAGCCATAAAGTGTCCAAATATGGACTTAAAAGCAGGGTTGGATACATTGTCTAGGCCATTTTGAGGCACTTCTAGCACAACATCAATCCTCTCTTCCCTCCATGCACCACCTCTTGGTGCAGCAACACCACTCTCAGCAACAGTTCTTCATGTTCTCCAGACATCTTTTTGCCTCTTCTTCTTCTTCAACATAAGAAAAAGTGACCATAAGATATATCGGAGGACACTAGAATAGAAACAAACCCTAGTCCTATGTCCATGGAGACTCAGCAAACCTATAGCTCTGATACCAACCAAACTGTGACGTTGTTTGCCACATAAAGCAAGATTACTCAACACAAAGAGTGGAATTATTACTAATAACAATATTACCACAAAATAGAGTAAACTAAAACCATTTCCAATCAGTATATCAGGCTATCTGTATTCCATATGTACCAAAAGATGTTACATATCATGTTCAAAGGCTACCAATCCACAATTGTTACATATTACATCTTGTTTATATGTACATGCCATTTCTGTACACTAATGGCACAAATCCAAAATCTACATGTTGATATATATAAAGCAATAAAATATTCCCAAAGACCTGAGAGTACAAGGATGACACCTAGGACTCTACTACAAAACTTTTGGCAGCATATCCAACCTCTAATAGTTATTGCTCTCCTTGCTGTTTAGCACATGCACCATGACCTCAACCTCCTCATCCACGACCACCTAAAAAGTTGTGGAACCCACACGGTGAGACCAAATGTTCCAGAGAGAGATATAACACTTCACCAACATCTATTATAAGCACAACAATATAATAAAGCAGTTAAATAGAGCAGGTATTATTATTTGAGCAGTTTAAGTTGTTATAAATGACCAGTAGAACATCTTATGCTTTTCAAAGGAATATGAAGAACATGTATAATTGTTACAAATTAAATATTACAAGAATAAGGAATGGGGTCATCAAATGTGATTAAATATTTGACTCTAAATAGATCTACTACTCAGTTGTATTATCATTTTTATTATTATGCCCTGAATATTTGTGGCATGCCACTCCAATCCAACTGACCTATTAAATCAAAATCAAAACCATACAAGATTTATGGAAGTTTCAGACTCCATAATCATCACCAGCACTACTCAGTTAGTTCTAGTCTAGAATATAGTGACATAACAGCCAAACTGCTAAACAACAACTTATAGTCAAAGTTATAGTCATGTAGAGACAGCAACTCATAGTCAAAGCTATGGTCCTATAAAATAACTAGCCTACCTTGGTACATGGCATAGAACTAGAGAACAGGCTCATGCAGGTTCGTTCTATAATAAACAATGCCACTATTTCAACAATTTAAGGATACATGGAGTTATCTCCATTGGTACTCTGCATATTTAACAATATACGCTCCGCATTTCCCGTAGGAGTTACTCTTTTCACCATCCATCTAGATACCGACACTGAAGATGGATCTATGGTATAGGGAATCTACATTATTAGGGTTTCACTTCATTAGACATTCCAATTGGATATCTTTTAATGCATCAATTAAGTTATAACATATAAACCCTAAACACACTCTACAAAATCAAGGGTAAGATACAACTTCAGAAGATATAAAATGTACGAAGTGAGAACTTGCCTCATCATCTCATGACACTTGTATCACATCCATTATAAGGTCATCACCAGTACCACATTACTATGGGATATCAATCCCTACATTTTATCTCAACAGTGCTCATAATCACAACCTTGTATTATACAAACTTACCATAGCATTTAAATAGCTATGTCATTCATCTCACCTGCAAGTTAGTGTTACATAAACATGAGAGAGAAAACTATATCATAGAATAACATTCATCAAGTAGAGTGAGCATATATATCAAATTTTCACAAGATTAGGGTTAGGGTTCATATGTATCCGACTAGGGTTTCATAACATTATGCAACCACTAAACCCTAATTTTACCACCTCCCACATAATTGGAGAACACTAGGGTTAAGTACTACTGTTGATGGTTAGCCATTCATAACTACAGCACCAACCATTCATAACTAAAACACCTTATGTATACCATTAACCTATGTATTAACCATGTACATACTTACTTATAGGTGTCTCAACCACCCTAGATACATGGGTGTCTCGACCAACTATTACACACATCTCTTGACCACCACAACATATGTGTCTTGACCACTCATACAACCAGATGTGTCACGATAGTAACACTTTCAAATGGTCATGACCAAGACACATCAACATGGTCTCAATCCTAGATGTTACGCCTAAGACACTACATAGACATGGTGTCATGGTCGCGAACTAGGAGACACCTAAACGGGGTGCCGCAACAATGACTCCACCAAAGGGTGTCAACCCTACTATCACAAGGTGTTACGACCTTAACCCATTGGTGTCACGACTGCAACCAACTAAGTCTTGACTTGTTACATTCATGATGTAACCTGAACATGTGTCTCGACCATTAGCTTAGTCATCTTGGCTGCAACGTCAACCAGCACATTAAAGGCACATGCACCAACACTACATCACAATCAGTAGTGTAGCAACCACCCTTAGAGTTTAGGGTGTCGCGGTCAAAACCACCACTTGTGAGAGTGTCGACCATGATGGGAGACCAAAGGTTTTCTTGACCATAAGTTAGATATATGCCTAACACCATAACAGGTCTAAACAAGGTCAAAACATGTGGTTAGCAACAACGAATACCAAGTGTCAACCGGAAGAACAATGCCCTATACCAAGCGTTCGTCAACCCTAGATTATGGATCATAGAAGAACATGAAAAGAATTATATTTAGAGAGAGAAAACCTGGATTCTTATGCATATAAACAGACAAAAAACTTCCAATTAATCAAGTATAAATGAACCATAAATAAAGTATCATGGTTCCATAGATGAAGATTCAAAGGAAACACATCATTTTCCATTTACTACAAAATCGGGTACAAGGCTTTTAGGGTTTATAAGAAAGATAATCTTCTCAAGAATACTCCACAAGATAAACCCAAAACATGTTGTTCCTTCTATCATCAAGAGCATGTTTTTAATAAATAGAACTACAACATATGACCAGGTTTAAGATGATCATAATAGGTGAAGGAAAAGTTATATAACCCGTCTGATTTGAAGAGAAAACAATATCCCAAGATCTCAAGCTTTAAGAACTTCAACTAAGCTTCAACACATCAGCTAAAGGATCACCTCAAGAAGAGAAAGAAATGCCATGGTCAAAGGAGATCTTGGGCAAAGAGAAAGCTCAACCCCTAGGTATAACCAATGAAGAAGAAATAAGAGGTTTTCTTCTCACTCATGCAGCGTCATGTCAAAACACAATCTATGGCCCTAGTGAAGAAGAGATATCCAAGAAAAGCCACCATGGATGATCCACAGTCTACGGCCAAGGAGGAAGAACAAGATGGAGAATTCGTAAGAGGGGAAACATGGTCAATAGTTAAGATTACTTGCCAAGAGAAAAATCTCCCAAAAATTACCACCAAAGAGTTGATCTAGCACAATATCTTCAACATGCAAGATAGATCGGACACCCAAGCTTCAAAAATAGATCTCCCTTGATCCTAAAGTTCCAAGGTAGTTTTAAAGGAAGGATAAAGAGTGTAGGGCCTAAAAATTTTCTCTCATGTGAAGAGAAGGGGTTATATACCCAAAGGAGGAGGGAAGTAAGAGATTATGAGGTGTCAACATAATAGGGTATAAAAAGACACATGTCCCTCTAAGAAATAGCCTTTACTCCACTCACATGTAATTACAAAATCTTCATGTTTATCCAACAATAGTGTAGCAACCTCCAAGGTTGGCTAGTACCTTGTCTCGCTTGAGACATATCTCATGCTCATTTGGTATCGACCAAAACACTAAGCACCATATACATGGTAGAGACACTCCACTAGAGGACAAGGTGTCCAGACCATCCTCACCTCTAGGTCATCTTGGTCACAACATTCAAAGCATGTGTTTTTATCACTACCCTCACCAAAAGTGGTGTATTGGTCATAACATCAAACCCTAGGATAGTCATCCTATTAACTTAAGTAAACCCTAGAATCACCGTGAGATGTCATATCACCAACCATGATTCAAACAAGGTGCCCCATTATATCATATTCTCTCTCATGATTCTAAAGCATAAGAAACATTCTCAACATGTGACAATTTTCAAGATAACCCTCACTTATGGGTAAATTGCAATCTGGTCCAAAACAAGCACATATATAACAAAGATAGCTCAAACATCAATCAAATTGGACCAAAATGAAAATATTAGCCTATATCGTGATATTGAGACATCCCAAAAGATTATATTAAGGTTTAAGCATCTCATGAAGTAAAGTAATTACAATTAAGCATAAAGTTAGGTCAGGGGTCTTACAATGTCTCGGATGGAGAAAACCTTGGCTTCTTCAAACCTCCAAACAACTACCCCTGAAACTGATTGGTCTCTTCTTAGCATTGGCTTCATGCTTCTCAACAACAACCGCTCCTCATCGGCTCCATGAAGGTAGATAACATCTCCTTGTTCTCCAAAGAAGACACTATTGTCATAAACTCTGTGCTTAACCCCTTCTCAAATTTTCAGATCCTCTCATTTTCTATTGCAGCCATGTGAGGACAAAACCTCAACAACTCCATAAACTTCACTTGTACTCGTTGATCATCATTGATCCCTATCGGGTATTCTCAAACTGTGAGATCTTCTTGTCAAGGTACATCTTTAGGAAGTATTAGCTCACAAACTCCTGTGGAAACTCTGCCCAATTGATCACCACACCATGTATGTCCTCCTCCTCAATGGCCAACACTTCCCTTCAACATGTACACCACATGCTTCACTTTGTCCTCTTATGGGATATTACGGATCTTTAAAGCCATCTCTAGTCTGACAACCATATGTCTGCATTTGTCAGGGGTGTCTACCTGCATACTCAATGTCTCCAACACATTGCAACCTTTCAAAAGACTTCCCAAAATCTTGGGACTCTGCATTAGGAACAACATCATTTGCTTTAGGTACATGCTCTTTATCTGCCATATGCAAAATCACTACCATTAACTGTCCAAAAATAGACTGAAAAGTAGGATTGGCCATTGTTGTTGGGTCAAACTGAGACACTTCAGGCATTCCATCTACTCTGGAATGCCTCCTCACACCACCTCCTCATGCAGCGACACTACTGTCAGCATGTTCTTTATGCTCTATAGACATATCTACATAAGTAGAAGCTACAATCACATATGTTGGAGGACGCAAGAATAGACACAACCCTAGTCATATGTCCTTGTAGACTCATTGACCCTAGATCATTAATACTAACCTAACATGTGGCACACCGATGCCAAATGAATGAGATAACTCAAAACAAAACACGTGATAAACCACTACACAACCATATTACCACAAAAATAGATAAATTAAAACTGATCTCATGTAACCATCACTATATGGAAACATACATAAAGATCCACAGCCTGTAATATATCACATACCATACCAGGCATTTACATCTGCATAGTAGTCATCTTCCACACACCTATTATAAAAGATTTGTTCCACATATACATGCCACATATATACAACAAAGGAATATTTCCAAAACCACGTATCAAGATACAACATCTACAAGAAAACACATCCCTTCCTGGAACTGAGAGTATAGGGACAACACTAGGACTCTACTACATGACACTAACAGCTATCTAACCTTCTACATCTACTGATCTCCAAGCTGCTCTTCCTTAATAGCATGATCTTGCCCACGTTGTTGACGACCACATAAAAAGATGTGGTGAACTAAGAGGGTGAGACCCATGTCCCATCAAGAGGTGTAACTCTCTTCCAACGATTATTGAAACATAGCAGGATATATCATTATTAAGCAGGATGAGCAGATTCAGCTAAATGAATAATAAAAAAATTGATTACACAAGTTAAGCAGATTAAACAACTCTAATAGATAAGCAAATCATCATATGTTTTTTGAAGGAATATGAAGAACATGTATAACAGTTGATTTCTCTAAGTGCATTATATAACAACTAGTAATAAAAATAAGGCAAGGGTAAACATATAATGTGAATCATATTTAACCCTAAGTAGATATACTACACAGGTGTATTGCGTCTTTTAAGCTCTGAGGAGATAAGGTATAGCACTCATACTCCAACTGTCCACTACGAAGTCAAAAATAGTGTCATACAAGATCTAGGCGAGCCGGACTCCTAAGATCTCATCCACCCTCAGTCAGTACAAAGCCGTCGTAGTGACATATAAAGTCCAACTACAAATCAGCCTAATCCGCCTTGGTATATAGGTTACGACACTAGTGTACATGGTATACATACCCAATAATTTGAGGTGCAACTATAGCTATTCTATATCACATCATATACACTGAGACATGACCATAGTCGTTCTCTTGTCGAGGCATGACCCTAGTCATCACCAAAACCATGGAGTCGAGATATCAAGAACACTTAGTCATTGCACCTCGCATACTCAATAGTATGTGCTTCGAGTTTCCCTTAGAAATACTCATTTTACCATCCAGCAAGTCCTAGCACTAGAATGGATCTATGGCCATGGCAAGTACATGATTGGGGTTCCACTTGATTAGTTAATTCCAATTGAGTGTCTTTTAACTGCATCAATCCAGTTACAAGAAAACTATGGAAAGGTTCTCCAAAAGATAAGGTAGGCTGCAACTTCAAAAGACATAAAATGTATAAAGTATGAATTTGTCACATCATCTCATGGTATTGTTCACTGCCATACACATGAGTCCATTCTCATCTCACATCACCATGGGATATCAATCCCTTATCACATCACCAGAGGGTATCACCTCAAATTAGGGCATAAGCCATTGCCAAGATCATAAGACCATTCATAGTATTCCCTATAAGAACATCATTATCTTCCCATGCCTCATCAAGGTTCATAATCATCACACATGTGTCACATAGGCTCCAACACATTATTACATTGTGAACTTATGATGTTACAAGATAGCATATTAGGGTTACAATAGTTGAGGAGAGAGAAATAATTATATCAACATGCTAACTACTCAAGCAAGCTAAGAATTAACATTCTTGCAATCAAGATTAGATTTCAACATAGCAAACCAAAATAAGGTTTCAGATCAGCAACTAGCATAAACCCCATTTACCACCATCTCTAGCATTCTTGGAAGTAAATGGGTCAACCGCCATCATCACTAGGTCACTCACACAAGGAAAACATGTGTTTAAAATTTCACATCAACCGAAGAGAAATAGGTCACATCATCTTCATCGGTTAAAGAGGTGGATTATCCACATGACCACTTAGGTCAACACATCATCAAATGAATAAGAAACACTATCAAAGGAAGGCTTGGCAACCAAAGAGAAAGCAAGATCTTGGCAACCAAAGGTCATGAGGGTAAGCTCATCGACCAAAGATACCATCACATACATAGTGACTACTTAGTTCCAAAGCAAGGTGACTAAAGAGACATGAGAAAACTCATCGACCAAAGAAGATAGGTCACCTTAGCAACCAGTCAAAGAGGTCTATACTTAGCGACTACAAACCACCAAAAATCTTTGACCACATGCTCCATAGCATGGTGAACATCAAGATAGAGAAAACCACTTCCAACACAAGATCAAAACAAGTTGATCATCATCATGAATCTGAAACATCAAGGGGGTAGACCTCAAAGAGGAAAACAACATCAAACCCTAAATCCACCATCAAGAGAAAAACCAAACCATGAAGAAAGAGAGATAAAACTAGTGTTAACCAACAACTCCATCATGAACAAGAGTTCGAGTACAAGAATCAGGCTCCATAAAAAGGGTTCATATACTTTAAGATCACCACATAAACATATACTATAGTGCAATATATCATCATCATACTACTTGAAACCATGTATTAGAGATAGGTTATTTGCATGTGAGGTTAAGTGCAACAATAATCAAGGAGAAAGTTATATAACTCGTCTTCACAAGGATGAACAACTCCAACAGCAAGATGCTCCAAGAGAGAAAAACCCAAATTTGATCACCACCTCAGGTCCAAGCTAGTATCACCTCAAAGAAAGAAGAACAACCCTAGGTTAAAGGATCACAAGAAAGAGAGCAAAACCCTAGGAGGAAATGACAAGGAAGAGAGAAGATCTCCAACTCAACTTGAGAACTACCATGGAGAACCATGGATTCGTCCAAGAAGATAGAAGTTCCTTAAGAAGCACCACCATGGAGACACGTGGATTCTTCTAAGAGTAAGGAGAGGGGTAGGGTTGCAAGAAAACAAATATCAAGTAAGAGAAATCACTTACCAATATCAAGGAACACCAAAGGATCACCAAAGAAGAGTTGTTCCAACCCTAGATCAACACATGCAAGGGGTTAGACCACCTCTCCAGCACAAGCACCTCCTTCACCACCAAGAACACTAGGGACAAGCTCCAAAGAGCGGATAAAAAGAAGAGGGTGCAAAAGGATCACTTGCACGCAAAGAGAGTGGTATATGCACACAAGGGTAGGAGAGAGTTAAAGAGTATTAGGTGTCATGCACACATGAGCCACTTGTCCCTCAAAGCTCGGCCATGCAAGCACTAATACCATGCATGCATCAAGGGTCGTTAAAACACAGGAAAACCATCGACCACTCTATTCTAGGGAAGCTCATCGGTCAATGAAAACCTAATCCAAAAGCTCAATCGGTCGAAGAGATTATAGAGACCAAAGAAGGTCAAAACCCTAGAGATCGCATGACATCCAAGCAAAACCCTAGATCTCAACATTTGATGCCAACTCATCAAACCAAGGTACAATAAGGCACTTGAAGGTACTACTCTCTCCAACATGATGCCAAAACATGTGGGGTACACAAATCATGTGAATATTGCAAGATAAACCCTAAACATTGATAATTTGAAACGAGGTTCAAAACAAGCACATATATGTGTAACTAGCTCAAACAGTATTCAAACTGGACCAAACTCAAAACACAAGCATGTCATATGTTATTAAAGCACATCACATGATTAGATTAAGGTTTTACTCATCTAATTATGCTAATAAAGCAAGATCTACCAAGAGGCTAGATCAAGATCTTACACTAGAAACAGCAATGCTAGAAATACCTACTCCTGATGTGCCTAGGGCTGAGGTGGATGCTTACTGGAAGCATGCCAACAATGTCTTAGATATAAAGCACCTTATGCTAAGATGCATGAACTATGAGGTTCATGAGCAATGTGAGGACATGGGGATACTTGAGATGGTTACACATCTTAAAGACTTGAACCATAGGCACACAAAGCAAGAAAGGCACAATATCTCACAGGCGCTCTTTGAGTGTAAGATGACAAAGGGAGACTCAGCAGAGACCCATGTGCTCAATATGATTGGACATGTGAAACATATAGAAGAATTGGGATTTTCCTTGAACCAAGAGTTGACCACAGATATGATTCTGCAATCATTGCCTAAATTGTATAGCGATTTTATTGAGTGTTATCACTTGAATAACACGGCCAGACTGTTGTCAAATTTTCTTGGAATGTTGATTGATGTCGAAGTAATTGAAGAAGGACAAATCCATGATGGCGATTAGCGGAGTTGAGTCTAAGGATGAAAGAAAGTCCATGAAGAGTTTTGTTGCTAAGCTAAAATCTTGATCTTCAAAACTCAAGAAAAGGAGGTATAAAAAGTACAAGAGGAAAATATCCTTTGTACTTGAAGGCATTTAGGAAGAGAGATGGGGTGATTTCTACTTCAAGTATATATGTTATTGAGATAAACCTATCTACATCTTCATCTTGGGTACTAGATAGCGGATGTGGATCTCATATATGCTCAAATATGCAGGATCTGAGAAGAAGTAGGCCTTTAGGAAAGGGTGAGGTTGATCTGTCAGTCGCAAATGGAGCAAGAGTTGTTGCCACTATAGTTGGAACCTATAGTTTATCTCTCCCCATAGGGCTAGTAATAGAGTTAGTGAATTGCTCTTATGTACTTGCCATAAATAGAAACATCATTTATGTATCTTGTATGGACAAGGATGCATATGTATTTCATATTAAGAATGGTTGATGCCCTATTTCAAAAAATGGGATATTTTATGGCAATGCTCCAACGTCTTATGGTCTTTATCTGATAGATTTAAAGACAGATGTTAATAACGTATATACTAAAAGACTAAAACTCAACAACTCAAACAAAACTTATCTTTGGCATTGCCTTTTAGGGCACATAAATGAGAATTGCATATCTAGACTCCACAAAGATGTTTATCTAGACTCCTTTGATTTTGAATCAATAGATGCATGTGAATCTTGTTTTTTGGGCAAGATGACCAAGACTCCTTTCACTGGTAACCATGAGATGGCTAGTAATATATTAGGACTCATACATACGGATGTAAGTGGGCCTTTTAGAACAACTACTAGAGGTGGGTGTCAGTACTTCATCACCTTCACTAATGATTTTAGTAGGTATGGTTATGTTTACTTGATGAAACATAAATCAAAAACTCTTGAAAAGTTTAAGAGTTTATGACTGAAGTACAAAACCAACTTGGGAAAAGTATTAAGGCACTTCATTCTGATCGAGGCAGAGAATACTTAAGCTAAGATTTTGAGGACCTTCTATAAGCCCCTAGTATTGTATCATAGTGGACTCCACCTAGAACCCCACAACATAATGGTATATCAGAAAGAAGGAATCGCACATTTCTAGATATGGTGTGATCAATTATGAGTTTAGCTAAACTTCTGACTACCTTCTGGGTTTATGCTCTTGAAATTTCTACTTTTATACTAAACTGAGTACCATCTAAATTGGTTCAAAACACACCATATGAGATATTATATGAGAAGTGTCCCAATGTGCCTTTTATGAGGATTTGGGGATGTGAATCTTATGTAAGGAAAATGTTACCTAAAAAGCTTGGCCCTAAATCTAATAAATGTTATTTTGTTAGATATCCTAAGGAGACTAAAGGATATTACTTTTGTTCCCTATCTGAAAGTAAAGTGTTTATTTCCAGAGATGATGCATTCCTAGAAAAGGAATTCATTTACAAAGGAATCTGTGAGAGAAAAGTGGAGCTCGAAGAGGTTCCAGGACAAAAAGAAAGCATTGAACTGATAGATGCATAAGAGGAACAAAGAGAATCAAAAAATGTTGTGGAATCTCAAATTCCTCAAGTAACACAGGGAACTCGTAGATCTAGTAGTACACGCCTTGAACCTAAAATATTTGGATATCTTGTAACTCAAGAAGGCAGTGAGTTGGTCATAGATGATGAGCCAACAACCTATATAGAATCTACTAAAACACCAGAATCTGAGAAATGGCTTGAGGCTATGAGATCTGAGATGGAATCCATGTATGCCAACAAGGTATGGACCTTCGTGGATCCACCTTAAGGGGTAAAACCCATACGGTGCAAGTGGGTCTTCAAGAAGAAGACTGAAATGGATTGTAAAGTACAAACCTATAAGGGAAAATTGGTTCCAAAATATTCTTGACAAGTTCAAGATGTTGACTATGATGAAAAAATTTCTCTGGTTGCCACGGTTAAGCCCATCAGGATCATGCTTGCCATTGCAGCTTATCAGGACTATGAGATTTGGCAAATGGATGTTAAAACTGCATTTGTTAATGGTAATATTTTTTAGGATGTATTCATGACACAAATTGAGGGTTTTATAAATCCAAATGATGAAAATAAAGTTTGTAAGATACAAAGGTCAATCTATGGTTTGAAGCAAGCATCTCGGAGAAAAAATCTTCATTTTGATGAGACAGTCAAAGAGTTTGTCTTTACTCAAAATGAAGATGAACCTTGTGTATACAAGAATGTTAGCAGATGCATGATTGTATTCCTCATATTGTATGTAGATGACATACTATTGATGGGGAATGACATCCCTACTTTACAAAAGGTAAAGACATGGCTAGGAAATATGGTTTCCATGAAAGACTTGGGAAATCATCCTACATCTTGGGCATCAAGATCTATAGAGATAGATCCAGAAGGCTTCTTGGACTAAGTCAAATCACATACATTAACAAAGTGTTGAAGAGGTGATGAAGCTAGGATTTACACCGAAAGATTGATCTTCCAATGGAAGTCCTAATGTGCACCAAAAACCCTAGGGAGTTGATGTTCTCCCTAGGTTTACCTATAACTGGTGCTAGATAAATTCTCCAACCCCACAAGAGTATGGAAGCCTTATCGTAGTACGGATTTAGGATCGAACCCAAAGGACAATGTAAAGAATCTAGATGTCTTTGTCTCGTCTCATCTCAATCTAAGTTAATCATTTACAACTAAGAGATTGATAGGATTAATCTAAACTAATCTAGAACATGCAAAAGTAAAGGCAAGTATGAAATCTAGTTAAAGTTTGAAATCTAAGATTATCAGATGATGATGGATCACTGGGGTGATGTGGATATTCACCACCACTACACATAGATTATACCTGTACCAACATAGCAAGACCTGCAAGCAAGATACATGGATGTTGTGCAACACCGATGCGCTCTCAGACAAGGAGCATTGCACACATCCTTCACATGTTGAGCAGCTCCCATCCGGTACATATCTGCGTGTCAATGGAGATATGTGCCCTCCGAAGGGAGATATTATTCAACCTTGTGAAATGTGCATAAAAAAGACTAACAAGCGAGCGATATTATCTATTCAGTTAGTATCCTTATAGACTATCCCTCTTTAGAGGACATAGCTATGAGAAATGTGGGAGTGTTGCAATGCCAGCCATCCCCGAACGAATGGTCACTTACTTTGCATCACTCCCTTTGTAGAGTGTGTTCCTCGACCTATTGATGAATGCATATTCATCATTGAATCCATTTGCCATCCTAGACTCATTTTGACTCTATTCATCCATTTTCACTCATTAAATATCATAATGTGCAAAATTACTTAATTGATTTGATTATCAAGATTTTAACTGAGATTATGTTGATTTCATGTAGGTCTTGATGAGGTTGAACAATCAGCTGGGACCCACCTTTATCTGCCCTTGATCTACCCTCACTCATCATTGGTCTTGCCCAAACGGTCTCGACCAAACAGTCTCACCCATGTGATTTCGCCCATACGGTTTCATACATACGATCTCAAGACCGAATGGACATGCTTACCTCGAAACCGTTTGGAGCTGGGAATTTCAAAATTGTTTGAAGAGTTTCGGTCTACGAGACCATTTGAAGAATTTTGGTCTGCAAAACCATTTGAGGAGTTTCGATCTGTGAAATCGTTTGAAGAGTTTCGGTCAGCGAGACTGTTTGAAGAGTTTCAGTCTGCGAGACTGTTTGAAGAGTTTCAATCTGCTAAACCGTTTGAAGAGTTTTGGTCTGCGAGACTGTTTGAAGAAGTTTTGGTCTGCAAAACCGTTTGAGGAGTTTCGGTCTGCGAGACCGTTTGAAGAGTTTTGGTCTGTGAGACCGTTTGAAGAGTTCCGGTCTGTGAAACCATTTGAAGAGTTTCGGTCTGCAAAACTGTTTGAAGTGTTTTGGTCTGCGAGACTGTTTGAAGAAGTTTTGGTCTGCAAAACCATTTGAGGAGTTTCAGTCTGTGAGATTGTTTGAAGAGTTTCAGTCTACGAGACCGTTTGAAGAGTTTCGGTCTGCAAAACCATTTGAGGAGTTTTTGGTCTGCGAGACCGTTTGCATTTACAAAACTGAATAGAGGTTGGGCATGCAAACTGTTTGAGCAAGATCGAGCAGCACCGAAGACCGTTTGGCGTACAGAGGTGCAGACCATTTAAAGCCCAGCATCACAAGACTTTATGGTCACGTTGGTAGCAAAACCATTTGCTGCTTAATTTCCAAGACCGTTTATGAGAAAAATATACAGCAAAGACCGTTTGATAGAGTTGGCCATTTGCTATCAAATTGCCAAACCATTTACCAAGACCGAAGCTGCAAAACTGTAGTGGACAGTAGCAAAATCGAATGCATGAGTACCGCATGCATGCAAGATCATGAGAGTGGCTGAGGCAAAGACCGAATAAATTATCAAATCGATTGGATTAGTTGTACCGAATGCATGATGCATGCAAGTCCGTATGAGCTACACTCACGTGAAAACCGAATTATCACCTAAAGTGAAAACCGAATGCTAGCAAACAGTTTGATTATCAAACGATTTACAAACCGTTTGCTGCCAGCAATGTGAAGACCGAATGGATGACAATAAGATGACCATTTAATCAGGAATTATGAAGACCGAATGGGCATCTAGTGAGGGACCGTTTGAGCATGCATGCGAAGACCGAAAGAGCTGTCCACGTGATGACCGAATGGATGACAGCTGAGCAAGATCATTTGCCAAAGTATGAACACATCAGACCGTTTGCATGCCCGCACGTAAAGACCGTTAGTTGCTGGAGTATGAAGATCATTTCGATTGGATAAGCACGAAGACCGAATGAGTTGAACGAAGACCGTTTACATAAAATGGATGCAAATCGTTCGTTGCTCATTTGTACAAGACCGAGTGGGCAACAATGATGAGACTGTTTAAGCTAATTGCATGCAAACCGATCGGACACCAAATCGAGAAAGTAAGACCGTTTGGTCAGTTTTTAGCAAACCGTTTGAAGGGACAAATGTCTCCAAGACTGTTTGGGCTAGAATCACACCAAAAATGTGGGGACCAGTCAAGTGCCTATAAATAGGACCAGTAGGGTCCTTATTTCAGGGGGATCCAGGATGCCGACAGGCTGCCTGTACACATGTCTGATCCAGATCCAGTACCGTCCATGCCAGTTTCATTCCCCTACTGCCTGTGTTGCAAGCAAGGAGATCGAGAAGAGAAGGAAGACGGAGTGAGAGAGACTGTCCAGTCTATCTTGGCATCTCCCGTTTCACGTCCAGATCTGCTCCGACACGACGTAGAAGACCACATCATCTTCACCGAGCTGCGACTACCTTCTGCACCGAGTTTATGGCAGATTTCTCTCTCTTTCTTATTCTTCTTGTCTCTCGCATCATGAGCGAGTAGTTCCTTTTTGCTGGGGTGCGGGGACTAGCCCCGCTGCCCATGCAAGCATGTTCTTTTGTTAAGCATTCCATGACAATGTATATAACTTTTCATTTTGTTGTTAATCGTTAAGTTTGTAGTTTGATTACCTACTCGCCTTCATCTTGTTCTTCCTATGTTATGAAAATCTCTATATGTAGGATAGAATGTCGTTTAACGAGGTTGACTCATTGACGAGAACTTCTGATAGAATTCCTTGAGGTCGTAAGTGTGTGATCCGCGAGGGGATGAGCCAGCTAGCCTATGGTGATGCTTCTGTGTGCCTATCCTCACGAAGGGTTCGTAACCTTAGTTGGATGTTGTATCTTCTTAGTTAATCGTCGATGATTTCTTGTGGATTAATCGCCTGCTTGCTTAAAGATTATCGCGGTTGACTCCTTGACGAGAACTTCTGATAGGATTCCTTGAGGTCGTAAGTGTATGATCTATTAGGGGATGAGCCATCTAGCCTACGGTGATGCTTCTGTGTGCCTATCCTCATGGAGGGTTTGTAGCCTTAGTTGGATTTTGTATCTTCGGAGCTGTAAATGTGTGACCTAGATGGTGATGAGAAATTTGATGCCTAAGGTGATGTCTACCTAAACCTATCCTCACAGAGGGTTCGCAGCAGCTCCATTTGGATAGTTATATCTTTCTTGGATATGTGTGATTGAATATGTTTGCATGTGTAGTGGTGGTGAAACCCGGTACCATCCCTGTGATTCCATATCATTGATCTAAATCCAACTTTAATTCCGCTCTTTACTTTCTTACAATTAGTTTAATCAAACTCAAATCAACCAACCGTTTTAAATATTAGTCTTAACTTGAACTAGACTAGACTGACGTAGATTCTTATAAACGTTGTCCTTCGAGATTCGATCCTCAACTATACTGCAATAAAACCCGTCCGTTTGCGGGTGGTATTATTGCCCATTGGTTTTGGTAAAAGCTCGGGGATCTAAACCCTGAGTGAATTTGCTACTGCATTCAAAATACCACATCAAATTCTGGTGTCGTTGCCGGGGACAATGGAATCAGTTAGTTAAATCTAATTCTTTTAAGACTAATCTAGGATTTTCTTTTTCTTTTTGAAACAATTGACCATCTACTTGAATTTGACCCTACTACGTAGTTCTCATTTTCGAAATCTTTCTATTTTAGGTACAACCCAAATCATAGTGCATGCACCGTTCGGACAGCCCCAGACTAATAGTGAGCTTTGATCCCGAGATAGACAGAACTTTTCATCGTCATATCAGAGAAAATCAAGCAAGGATGGCTCAAGAAAAAGAAGTAGCCCGAAGGGTGGCTCAAGCCATCAATGCACAAAGAGAAAGGCTCATGCAAGAAGCCAGAGCCGTAGTTAAAGAAGAAATCCTAGCGGTACAAGCAGCAGCGCAAGCAGCTGAACTGCAAAAGGATCTTAGAGAGTTCTCAATCCCAAAAGCTATGAATGTTCATCATCCAGTACAACATCCCCCCATCAATGCTGCCAATTTTGAGATTAGGGCACATTGGATCACCCTGCTTCAGAACAGCCCATTCTACGGTAAGCAAGGAGAAGATAGCCAAGAACATCTTCTGAGATTCATCGATCTATGTGCCATGACAAAACAAAATGAGTATCTGACGATGCTATTCGACTTTGTCTCTTCAAGTATTCCCTTGCTAATAGAGCCATAAGTTGGTACAACTCCCTACAAAGTGAAATACCCATCACCACCTGGGAACAACTCCAAAATGTGTTTCTAGAAAAGTTCTATCCTCCATCTCTCACATATGAAATTAGAGGCTGAATAACAAATTTCACTCAAGTCCCTGGAGAAACCCTTGCTGAAGCCTGGGACAGATACAAAGAGCTTCTACGCAAGTGTCCACACCATGGAATTCCTAAGAATCAACTCATCGAAATTTTCTATAGGGGCGTGGATGACGATATCAAGATATTCTTAGATTCCTCATCTGGAGGAAACTTCATGCGCCAAAGTTATGACAGCGCATGGAGGGTTGTAACCCTTGGAGCTAAAAATCAAGCTAATTGAGGTAGATCTATTGGTAAAGGAGTCTTGAAAGTAGCTATGGCTGAAGCTACTCCCAAGTACAAGTCTATCACTGAAACCCTAAAACTCTTAGTTGCCAAGCAAGACCATATTGAATCATCTCTTGTTGCAATTGGAAGAGGACGTTCGCCCACTCGACAACAAGAATAGGTCAGGTCTGCCTCACTATTCTGTGAAGCATGTAAGGGCACAGATCATTCCACTTTGGCATGCAATGTTCTCTATGGTGTTGTTCTAAGCAATGTATGTGGCCAAGGAGATAATAATCAAATGGAGAACCTAAATGTTGTTAATACCATCCCTGGTCAAGGTTATTAAAATCCAAATCAAAATAAGAATCATCTAGGTTTTCAATATGGAAACCCCTCTGGAGCAGTAAACTCGCATCAATTTGGTTCGAACAACCAACCAAGAGGTCCACCAGGATTTCAGTACAATCAACAACAGAATTTTGGAAATCAAGAAAACTTCAAGGGAAACTTCCAGAATAGGAACTTCAATAATTATCAAAACAATTCCCAGTACCAGAGTCTTAACCAAGTTCCTTATCAACAACAAGGACAACAAGCAAGACCTGTATCACCTGATGATAAGCTATCAGCCATTGAAAAGATGTTGCAAACTCAGCAAACTATGATAGCTAACCAACAAGCTCAGCAGAAGGCTATTGAATCTCAACTAGCTCAACTTGCAGCTAGCATCAAGCCACTAGCTGGGGTTTTTTCTGGCCAACCTGAGAATAATCCTAAGCATCCTAAACAATTAAAGGAAGACACCACTAGGTCAGGAAAAGACTATTATGATCCTCCTATCAAGACATATGTGGTTGTTACAGATGAGGGTGATCCTGTGATTGTCCAAGACTCAACAACATCGGAGTCTCAGCTGAAAGAACCAGTAACTATTGATAAGACAAACAAGGAAAGCCCTGACAAACCTATTGATGAAGAAACTGAAACACCAGAACCTGATATCCCTGTATACAAGCCTCGTATTCCTTTCCCTGCTCATTTAAGGCAAACCAAGCTTGATACTTGGTTCAATAATTTTAAAGAAGTAATGAAGAAACTTCATGTTGATATACCCTTTTTGGATGCGCTGGCTGAGATACCAGCTTGGAAAAAATACTTAAAGTCGCTCCTCACTAGGAAATATATAACTGAAGAATATGAGACAGTCAAGTTAGCTAAAACCACATCAGATATCATCCAGAGTAAGATGCCAAAAAGAAGAAAGATCCAGGATCTTTTGGGATTTCCTACCATATTGGCGATTCTTCATGCAAGAAAGGACTGGCAGATCTTGGTGCTAGCATCTCCATCATGCCACTCAGCCTTTCCAAAAGACTAGGTTTTGCTGAACTTCTTCCAACTGGCATGACCATACAACTCGCAGACAATTTGATAAAATGCCTGTTAGGAATTTTTGAGGATATACCTAGCAAGGTAGGGAAAGATTCCTATGTTCTATGTGACTTTGTCATCATGGACATAAAAGAGGAAAACAGATATCCTCTCATCTTTGGACGTTCATTCCTCGCCACTGCAAGAGTTCTAATTGATGTTGAAGCGGGAACATTGCTTCTCAGACTTGGTAAAGAAACCCTCAAATTCAAAGTTTTTAAAAGCATGAGAAGACCAAGTATGCAAGAAGAAGTCTATCTGATTGACTGCATTGAACAAATATCACTCCTCACACAAGAGGGATATGAACAAGATGATCCTTTAACAGTGACTCTAACAAACCCCTCTGTTGATAACTCCATCAGTGAGCAAGTTAAAGAGTATGTTTTTGACCTTGACACTGCCCAAGAAGATCCTAAAGCTACGTTTGAAGAACTCAAGGCTGTGGAAGCTACTGAAGAAACATGCAAAAAACTAGAGGCCCCCAAAATGAAGCCCCTGCCGAGGGACTGAAGTACGTGTTTATGGATGATCTCAAGGTTTGTCTAGTTATTATAAATTCCGATCTAACAACCGAACAAGAAGATAAACTCCTGAAGGAACTAAAGGAAAGAAAGAAAGTCATTGGTTATAAAATGGGTGACCTCACTGGGGTTAGTCAAGCATTGTAAGATCCCTATGATCGAAGATCACAAGCCAACTATTGAACATCAATAGAAATTGAATCCAAATATGAAGGAAGTAGTCCTTCGTGAAATCATTAAACTGCTCACCGTTGGAATAATCTATCTGATATCGGACTCACCATGGGTGAGCCCAGTGCATGTAGTCCCGAAGAAAGGTGGAACAACTGTGATACGAAATGAAAACAATGAACTCATCCCCACCCGAACAGTCATAGGGTGGAGGATGTGCATTGATTATAGGAAGTTAAACAAGGCAACTCGAAAGGATCACTTTCCAATGCCTTTTCTTGATTAAATATTAGAGCGGCTGGCTCATCAAGAATACTTCTGTTACCTCGATGGTTACTCTAGATTCTATCAAATACCCATACATCCAGACGACCAAGAGAAAACCACTTTCACTTGCCCATTCAGAACATATGCATTTAGAAGAATGCCATTTGGCCTCTGTAATGCACCTACAACCTTCCAATGTTGCATGGCTGCCATATTCACAGGTCTCACTGAAACTATTATGGAAGTTTTCATGGACAATTTTTCTATATACGGAGATTCTTTTGACTCATGCCTAAAACACCTCTCCCTTGTTCTCAAACGATGTGAAGAAGCAAATCTTGTGCTCAACTGGGAGAAGTGTCACTTTATGGTAAAGGAAGGCATTGTCCTGGCCATAGGGTCAATAATCGAGGTATTGAAGTAGATAAGGCCAAGATTGAAGTGATTTCCAAGCTCTCTATCCCTATCAATGTAAAGGAAGTTTGAGCATTCCTAGGCCATGTAGGATTCTATAGACAGTTTATAAAGGGCTTCTCAGAGATAACCAAGCCAATGACAAATTTGTTACTAAAGGATGTTGAATTCAAATTTGACTGAGAATGTGTTAAAAGTTTCAACACACTGAAGTATGCCCTTACAACCACACCCATCATCAGAGCTCCTGATTGGGATCACCCATTCAAAATTATGTGTGATGCCAGTGACTATGATGCGGGTGCTGTTTTAGGGCAATGTATAGAGAAAAAACGTTATGTGATCTGTTATGCATCGAAAACCCTCGATGAAGCCCAGAGAAATTATGCAACTACTAAGAAAGAACTTCTCGCAGTCGCGTATGCCTTTGACAAATTCAGATCCTACCTAATTGGTTCAAAAGTCATCGTCTACACAGATCATGCAGCTATCTGATACCTCTTGGCAAAGAAAGATGCAAAACCCAGATTGATAAGATGGATTCTCCTACTATAGGAATTTGACCTAGAAATAAGAGATAAAAAGGGTACATAAAATGTTGTGGCAGACCACCTAGTCGAATCCACACTCTGGACACTAAGAAAATTCCGATTAATGATTCCCTTCCGGATGATCTACTGATAAAAGTTGTGGAAGTTACCCCCTGGTATTCAGACTATGTGAACTACCTCACTGCTGGTATCATCCACCCTAAATGCACCAAAAATGTACTAAAGAAATTCATGCATGATGTGAAGCAATATCACTGGGATGAGCCATATCTCTTTAAGCTATGTGTTGATGGTCTATACAGACGATGTATCGCTGAAGAAGAAGCCAAACTCATTCTAGATGACTGTCACTCTGGTCCAGTTGGAGGCCATATGAGTTCTAAGAAAACTGCTATAAAGGTTCTGCAATGTGGATTCTTTTGGCCAACCATATCCAAGGATTCCTACAACTTTGTTCTATCATGTGACAAATGTCAAAGAACAGGTAACATTACAAAGAGAGATGAGATGCCACTTAAGTTGAGGCAAGAAATCGAGATATTTGATGTTTGGGGTGTGGACTACATGGGTCCATTCCCATCTTCTTATGGATTTTCCTATATCCTAGTTGCGGTTGATTATGTATCAAAATGTGTTGAAGCCATTCCAACCATCACCAGCGATTCAAAACCCATCATCAAGATGTTCAAGGATATTATTTACCCTCGATTCGGTGTCCCACACACTGTGATATCCGACGGAGGTTCCCATTTTCTTGAAAGAAGCTTTGAATCATTGTTGAGAAAGTATGGTGTAACTCAAAAGGTAGCCTCACCCTACCATCCACAAACAAGTGTACAGGTGGAGGTTTCTAATCGTCAACTCAAGGAAATCTTAGAAAAGATAGTAGGCAGCAATCGGAAAGATTGGTCAGTAAAAATCAACGAAACATTGTGGGCCTACCGTACTGCTTTTAAGACTCCTCTGGGAACCACACCATTTCGGTTGATCTATGGAAAGTCATGCCACCTTCCAGTAGAACTGGAACACAAAGCATGGTGGGCAATAAAACAATTGAATTTTGATATGAAGAAGGCAGGCGAAGCTAGGATTCTGCAACTCCAGGAGCTAGATGAACTCCGGATGACAGCTTATGAGAACGCATAAATCTACAAAGAATGCACAGAACTTTGGCACGACGGTCATTTGAAAAGAAAAGGCATACAAATGGGTGACCAGGTTCTTTTATTCAACTCAAGACTAAGGTTATTCCCAGGAAAACTCTGTTCTCATTGGACAGGACCATAAATTTTTAAGAGCATCTACCCGCATGGTGCTTTCGTCCTATGGAGTGAAAAGTTAGGGAATATTGTGGCTAATGGCCAACGTTTGAAAAGATATTTCACCACGGCTAACATGGGCATCAACGTATCACTGGATCTCTCCAAACTAGATTACCCACTGTAAAGTTGAAGGAGATCAAGTTGAGCCATCGACGCAAAATAAAGGCGCTTGTTGGGAGGCAACCCGATCAATAAATTTGTTTTACTTTTCATTCCAAATTAGAATGTTTCTTTAATTTTGTTTTTACCTTTTAGATAATTTTGCACTAAATAAATATTGCATCGCGAGATGCTACTTTGAGTTCTGAATGATCTTTTTGTTTGAGATTTTCAGATGGAGGAAACACCCTAATTGGAATGCAACCACATACAGTGGTCCAAATGGCATGAACTTTCCCCTCCATCTTGGATTTAGAGTCTGCTCGGGTCGAGCAAATTTCTAAGTTTGGGGTGGAGGGTGGGTGGTACGTATCTTATTTTCCACCTTCATCCATATAAATCAAACTTAAGATTTCATCGTCGTATTTTTGACCTAAATTTTCAAATTAAAATTTCAAAATTTTCAAATTAAATTTTCAAAATTTTAAAGTTTTCAAAAGAAATTTGAACATATACTGGATGAAGTTTTGAAATTTTTTTTGTTTCAATCTTTATGCATTTTGAATCACTATACCCTCCTTTTCTGAAGCAGATCCTCAAAAGGACCTTCTTCTGAAAACGAGCCTTTTGATTGAAATCATCTTCTGAAGCTTATGAATCCTAACATCATGATACTTATGCAAAAATGACAAGTGTCTGTCAAACTAATAGGGATCAAACACGTCATGCTTCCTAACTGACTAGTGGAACAATAACATGGAATCCCCACCGGATCCTCATCAAGTCATTATCTGAGTAGAGTATGATAAAGAGAACGACCCGATGCACGAAATTGTAAATCAAGTTGCATTCTGATCTAAACTCTCTTCTACACTTCTTCTATCATCTTTGTACCCCTCCATCCATCAAAAAGAAACAAAAAAATAGCCAAAATAGTGCCAAACCCTAAGTTCGGAGTGGCATGCCACTTCCCTCTATATCTACTTCTTCCATACCCCTCCCAGATTAATAGGGGTGTACCACAAAAAAATGCAATCTCGAGTCGAATAGAGGAGAGATTTGCAAACAAAAAGATGCCAAAGTGCACACAAAAAGAAATGCAATCTCGAGTCGAATAGAGGAGAGATTCACACACAAAAAATGCAATAAATGAAATTGCAAAATAAATAAAAATAAAATCTTGAGTCGAATAGAGGAAAGATTTACTTCTTCCTTCCATACCACCTTTCACTCTGTTTCCTACCTAATGGCACAATGAATGCCTCCACTATCCTAAAAATCACCGGTGTCAGATCAAATGTACATTTGTTGTTCTGTGGGTATCTCTGGACTCTTATAAAACTCTTTGACATGCTTATTGTTGGAAAAAGTGAGGAGGAAGTGATATTGGAAAGCGAACTCAGGAACGAAGATATGGTAAGATGTGTTTAGTGGTCTTAGGAGGTTGAGATACTGCGTCATATTGAGTAGAAAGAAAACAATCGTGATGTGAAGAGGAGGCAGTCACACGAATTGAAAGTATTCATTTGGCGATTGTTTCAAATTTTGTGTTACTCGAGGACGAGCAACGTTTAAGTTCGAGGTATTTTGATGAATGCATATTCATCATGAAATCCATTTGCCATCCTGGACTCATTTTGACTCTATTCATCCATTTTCACTCATTAAATATCATAATGTGCAAAATTACTTAATTGATTTGATTATCAAGATTTTAACAGAGATTATGTTGATTTCATGCAGTTCTTGATGAGGTTGAACAATCAGCTGGGACCCACCTTTATCTGCCCTTGATCTACCCTCACTCATCATTGGTCTTGCCCTAACGGTCTCGACCAAACGGTCTCACCCATGCAGTTTAACCCATACGGTTTCATCCATACGGTCTCAAGACTGAATGGACATGCTTACCTAGAAACCATTTGGAGCTAGAAATTTTGAGACCATTTGAAGAGTTTCGGCCTGCGAGACCGTTTGAAGAATTTGGGTCTGCAAAACTATTTGAGGAGTTTCGGTCTGCGAGACCGTTTGAAGAGTTTCGGTCTGCAAAACTATTTGAAGAGTTTCGGTCTGCGAGACCGTTTGAAGAAGTTTAGGTCTGCAAAACCATTTGAGAAGTTTCGATCTGTGAGACCGTTTGAAGAGTTTCGGTCTGTGAGACCGTTTGAAGAGTTTCGGTCTGCAAAACCGTTTGAAGAGTTTCGGTCTACGAGACCATTTGAAGATGTTTCGGTCTGCAAAACCGTTTGACGAGTTTCGGTATGCAAGACCGTTTGAAGAGTTTCGGTCTGCGAGACCGTTTGAAGAGTTTCAGTCTGCAAAACCATTTGAAGATTTTTTGGTCTGTGATACCGTTTGATTTTCCGAAAACGAATGGAGGCTAGGCATGCAAACCGTTTGAGCAAGATCGAGCAGCGTCGAAGATCGTTTGGCGTACAGAGGTGCAGACCGTTTGAAGCCTAGCATCACAAGACCGTATGGTAACGTTGGTAGCAAAACTGTTTGCTGCTTAATTGCCAAGACCGTTTGAGAAAAATATGCAGCAAAGACCATTTGATAGAGTTGACTGTTTGCTATCAAATTGCCAAACCATTTACCAAGACCGAAGCTACAAAACCGTAGTGGACAGTAGCAAAACCGAATGCATGAGTACCGCATGCATGCAAGATTGTGAGAGTGGCTGAGGCAAAGACTAAATAAATTATCAAATCGATTGGATTAGCAGTACCGAATGCATGATGCATGCAAGTCCGTGTGAGCTACACTCACGTGAAAACCGAATTATGACCTGAAATGAAAACCGAATGCTAGCAAACAGTTTGATTATCAAACGGTTTACAAATTGTTTGCTGCCAACAATGTGAAGACCGAATGGATGACAATACGAAGACCGTTTGATCAGGAATTATGAAGACCGAATGGGAATCTAGTGAGGGACCGTTTGAGCATGCATGTGAAGACCGAAAGAGTTTGTCCACGTGATGACCAAATGGATGAGAGATGAGCGAGATCGTTTATTAAAGTACGAACACATTAGACGGTTTGCATGCCCGCATGTGAAGACCGTTAGTTGCTGGAGTATGAAGATCGTTTGTATTGGATAAGCACGAAGACCAAATGAGTTGAACGAAGACCGTATACATAAAATGCATGCAAATCGTTCGCTGCTCATTTGCACAAGACCGAGTGGGCAGCAATGATGAGACTGTTTAAGCTAATTGCATGCAAACCGATCGGACACCAAACCGAGAGAGCAAGACCGTTTGGTCAGTTTTTAGCAAACCGTTCGAAGGGACAAATATCTCCAAGACCGTTTGGGCTGGAATCACACCAAAAATGTGGGGACCAGTCCAGTGCCTATAAATAGGACCAGCAGGGTCCTTATTTCAGGGGGTTCTGGGACGCCGACAGGCTTCCTGTACACATGTCTGATCTAGATCCAGTACCATCCACGCCAGTTTCATTCCACCTACTGCCCATGTTGCAAGCAAGGAGACCGAGAAGAGAAGGAAGACGGAGTGAGAGAGACTGTCTGGTCTATCATGGCATCTCCCGTTCTGTGTCCAAATCTGCTCCGAAATGACGTAGAAGACCGCATCATCTTCACCGAGCTGCGACTACCTTCTGCACCGAGTTCATGGCATATTTCTCTCTCTTTCTTATTCTTCTTATCTCTCGCATCATGAGCGAGTAGTTCCTTTTTGCTGGGGTGCGGGGACTTGCCCCGCTACCCATGCAAGCATGTTCTTTTGTTAAGCATTCCATGGCAATGTATATAACTTTTCATTTTGTTGTTAATCGTTAAGTTTGTAGTTTGATTACCTACTCGTGTTCATCTTGTTCTTCCTATGTTGTGAAAATCTCTATATGTGGGATAGAATGTCATTTAACGAGGTTGACTCCTTGACGAGAACTTCTTCTAGGATTCCTTGAGGTCGTAAGTGTGTGATCCGCGAGTGGATGAGCCAGCTAGCCTACGGTGATGCTTATGTGTGCCTATCCTCATGGAGGGTTCACAACCTTAGTTGGATGTTGTATCTTCTTAGTTAATCGTCGATGATTGCTTGTGGATTAATCGTCTTCTTGCTTAACGATTACCGCGGTTGACTCCTTGATGAGAACTTATGATCGGATTCCTTGAGGTCGTAAGTGTATGATCCGTTACGGGATGATCCATCTAGCCTACGGTGACGCTTCTGTGCACCTATCCTCGCGGAGTGTTCGCAACCTTAGTTGGATTTTGTATCAAAGCCGTAAATGTGTGACCCATATGGTGATGAGAAATCTGATGCCTAAGGTGATATTTATGTGAACCTATCCTAACAGAGGGTTCGCATCAGCTCCATTTGGATAGTTATATCTTGCCTAAATATGTCTGATTGAATATGTTTGCATGTGTAGTGGTGGTGAAACTCGGTACCATCCCATCGATTCCATATCATTGATCTAAATCCAACTTTAATTCCGCTCTTTACTTTCTTGCAATTAGTTTAATCAAACTCAAAACAACCAACTGTTTTAAATATTAGTCTTAACTTGAACTAGACTAGACTGACGAAGATTCTTAAAAATGTTGTCCTTTGGGATTCGATCCTCAACTATACTGCAATAAGACTCATCCGTTTGCAGGTTGTATTATTGCATATTGGTTTTGGTAAAAGCTAGGGGATCTCAACTCCGAGTGAATTTTTTAGTGCATTCAAAATACCATGTCACCTATCAAGATCGTACTTTCTTACGTCAACTGATTCCATTTCATAGTATGAAAGTACAACAATGGAGGTGAGTTTACTCCACTCCTTGGAAAGTGTTCCTAGATACCGAAATAGATGTGTGGTGGATATAGACATCAAGAACCAACACTAAATCGATAATCAAGTCTCAAGGATAGACGTAGACAATCCACAAAAAAAGATAATACATCATGCAGGAAAGAGGCCAACATTTGAGAAAACAATGAAATGATTAGCATTGAATCGAAAAGATAACATCTTTAGGTGTTGATTACAAAGCATGGGTAGCGGGGCTAGTCCCTGCACTCCAATGAATTACAAAACTTGCTCCTCATAGAGGGAGCAACAAAGACAAAGAAGAAAGATAGAACAACAAGCATCGTCAGAGCAGAAGAGTAGATCTGCGACAACTTGGTGTAGATCGTCCCAGTCTTTGGGACTACTCTGACTTGGTCGATGAAGTTTGTCTCTCTGCCTCGATTCTCGTGTACACCTCCAGAGACGTATGAGTAGGGTGATTACATAGCGTCTGGATCAATCTGACTCTCTCACAGCGGGTCGAGGCAGAGCTTGGTGGAACAATGGAGATGATGGAACAGTGAAGCAGCCTTTCGACCTCCCAGATCTGATGCCCAAATGAGGACCCTACTGGTCCTATTTATAGGCTTGGGTCGGGTCTTGAACGGTTTGAGTTTAAACGGTTTGGTAGACCATTTGCTTTTTCTTAATGGTTTGAGGACTCACGTCCAAATGGTCTTGGATACTGATTAATATCCTCACAGTTCTGTATACTGACCAAATGGTTTTGGCTTCCAAACAGTTTTGGATTCCAAATGGTCTCTACTCCAACCGGTATTCACTTCCAAATGGTTTTGGATTCCAAACAGTATTTACTCCAACCGGTCTTCACTTCCAAACAGTTTTGGCTTATAAACGGTCACTACTCCAACTGATCTTCACTTCCAAATTGTTTTAGCTTCCAAACGGTCTTTACTCCAACCGGTCTTCACTTCCAAATAGTTTTGTCTTGATTGTGTCCAAACGGTTTTTGGCCTCCGACCGGTCTTGTGCCCTTAGTTGGCCTTACGGTCTTGAGGACTGAGCACTGCCACACGGTTTTGTAGACCGTTAGGGTTTGCGCAGTCTCGATGAGCCAACCGCGAGCAGGTGCGTCGAGCAGGTGATAGGAGCGGACGGAGGTGCTGTTGTGGTGGCGGGCGACAATGGTGGTAGTCATGGAGAGGCATGACATAGGCAAGAGGATGGTGTTGTCATGGTTCCATGCGGTCTTGGGTAGGCAGCAGCTCATACGGTCTTGAGACCGTGAGGCTTCACATGGTCTTGAGACCGTGTGGCCTCATATGGTCTTGAGACCGTATGGAAGGGAAAAACCGGTTGGAGGCAAACTGCAAGGAGGGTGGATCGCTGGATCAAGATCGTGTGGATGAATGACTAAGATTGAGAGGTCAAAATCGAATCAATGAAATTGTTTGGATCGAGACCGAATGGTCAAGATCGATTGAGCAGACCAAATGGGCAAACCGGTCAAGATCGAATGGAGTCAGGTTCGAAAGGATGAAACCGAATGGATCTAGATCGAATGGTCGAGACCGATTGGTCAAGATTGATTGGTTGGATGAAAAGGAACCGTTGGATCTCAATTGGATGGTTGAGAATGATCTGTGGAGAAGAAGGAAAGTGAGTAAGGGAGGATAAGATCAAATAAACTAGTAATTAGAACTATTAGAGAACTATTTACATGCAACTGAGGAGATACTCAGAGTAAACCAAAACAAGGGTAGATCAGTCAATATGAGGCACAAAAATTCCTAGAATTAGCGACTGTGAGGATGAATCTGGAGGATTCATCACCACACCGAACTTAAGCGTTGCTCGTCCCGAGGAACGGAAAAACCTAAGACAGTCGTCAAAAAGCTCATTTGTCTCATAATTACCTCATCTTCGTGCAAATGTCAGAATTTTCACGAAACTGAGAAAAAAAATATGAAACAAACCAAAATTAGGGCAAACACGTTGGAAATCCTTTGAATTGGTGACTAAGGATGAATCTGGAGGATTCATCACCACACCGAACTTAAGCATTGCTCGTCCCGAGGAACGAAAAACCTAAAATAGTCACCATTGAAATTGTTCATCTCATGATTGCCTCATCCTTATGTCAGGTCAAAATTCTATTCATGGCTCAGATCGATACATCATCAAGGCTTAGATCACGTAATACATCTTATGATATCCTCATTTCTGAGTTCACTTTACTGAAGTATTTCCTTCTCACTCTCTGGTGTATCAGTCATGTTTAAAAAGTTTTATGAGCCTTTGAAAAGACCTACAGAATCAATCAAACATGCATATGATCCTTCGCTGATGTTTTGAAATGGAGGCAATTGGGGTGTCAGTAGGTTGAAAAAGGAAAGAATAGGGGTGTGATCAAGAGATAAGAGTCTCTCCTCTAATCGATTCAAGACTTTTATTATTGGTGGATTCATCAAGATACTTTGAGTGGTTTGTGCACAACTCTGGTTGACTTAGCCTTACACCCAATTTTTTTAAAGGTAACTCAGAAGTGTGTATAGGTTGGCTCAAGGCTTTTGGCTAACTTACCTCTTTGAGAGGAGGTAAGGGGTTATTTTCAGAGCCTTAGGGTCTCACTACCGGGCGTGATACATCTACCTTTGTGAGAGCAGCTAATGTACCGGTTGGGCAAGACCTTTGTCGGTTATCCTTATTCAGGGCACAACTCTCATGCTTTTATTCACACTCTTGCTTTTATTCATTCTCACTTGGCTTATGAGAGAGGATATTTTTGGATTTTTGTATATTTGGGCTACCGGGCCTCTTTTTGGAATCGGGGTAGATTTTTCCTCAACCTTGGTATGTGCACAATCATCGTCGTATACTTTTTGAACAAAATGAGAAGGTGATATGCCCATTTTATGTATTGAGGGGTATGGAGGAAACGGTTATAGAAAAAGAGGTGTGGTGTACCACACCAAACTTAGAGTTCGGCAATGTTCTAGTTTTCACTAGAAAAGAGTGTGGCGTGCCACACTGAACTTAAAGCTTTGGCATGGTTGGTGAGCATAGAGGTATGGAGATGAAAGAAGAGGTGTAGAAGAGAGTTTGGATCATAATGCAGTTTGCTTAGCGATTCCATATAACGGGTTCCTTTTCTTCATCACACTCTGCTCAAATAGTGACATGATAAAACTTCAAATGAGAATTCCATACAGCTGATCCATTAATCAATGAGAGGCATGATGCAAATGATCTATCTCAATCTTATTGAAGCTTATCATCTTTTTTTCTATTAAGGATATGACAGTATGATTCACAGACTATACAAGATGAAATCATTTATTGGCTAGTTTTAAGCATTCTTTTTTCATGAATTTGCAATGAAAAGAGGTGATGAACACAGATTCAAAAAGCGAAAGACGACTAGATAAAGGCTTTATTTTAAGAAGACTATGAAAATGTGGAAAAAATATGAAAAAGAAACTAGAATGGAAAAATAGAAAGCAGTAAGGATAGAGGGTGGAGTGAGAAACATACTACCCACCCTCCACCTCGAACTTATAAGTTTGCTCATCTCGGGGAAAATGTTAGGTTCGAGATGGAGGGGAAGAGATGTGTAGTGTTAACCAGACAGTCCTCGTAATTAAAAGAAGATCTCACAAAGATGTTTCATGATGGTCAGGGCTAAGAGTGAGGAACTAACACAGATAACCTATTGACTGGGTGGTCGTGGTGACTCGAACGGGTTTTCTGGATGACTTGGATGCACGTTTCTTTCACCTCTTTGTCTGTCTAGAAGAATCCAGAGACCTTCCCCCATCAGTAGGGGAGGTGGAATATATGTAGTTGAAACTGGAGGACTAGATGAATAGTCAAAGTCATGCCTATTCGTGTCCTCTATTTGTGGCTCACCCTCAAAGTTCAAAGTCAAGCTGCCTTCTTCATGATCCAAAGTAGTTGATATAGGGTCAGCCACTTGAACTTCTTCTTGTCTTGGATCAGGTGACGGATCTGGTTTAGGCTTCATTTCATCACCCGACTTTTCGTGTGTAGGGTGTGGCTGCCAGGGTGATATTTCTTCATCAGGGGGATTGTTCTGAGGATCATCATTTTGATGCCATGTATCCTCTGGAGGTTTATCATTATCAATGTTGGGGTCGATAGAAGCAGCATATTTCATTCCAAAGTTAAGGTGTTGGTCAAATTCTTCTTCATTGTGCACTCTAAATTCATCTAAGTAACTAGAGGGAGATTCATCAGGTAAAACGAACTCTTGCTTGGATAAAGGGATCATGAGAACCTGAAGTGGAGGATTCAGTGACATTTCTTCATGGGAAGGGTTAGCCCATGGCATATCATTTTGTGGACTAGAATCCTCCTGCGGGTCTATTTCTTCGATATTGAGACAAATATACTCCATCCCTGAGTTAGGCTATTGTTCCAGTTCTTCCTCATAGCACTCCTCCAGTTCTATTAAGTGTTCGGGAAGAGTTTCTATGGGAAGAATGAAACCTTGTTCAGGTAACGAAGATATGTCAGTCTCTTGTATATTTTGTAGCTCGGGAGGAGCTTTTCCATAGGGAAGAGTGGCCATAAGAAGATTTCTTTGTGGCTCGATGTCTTCCCAAGGGTCCTCCTTCTCATTACAAGGGTCTACGAAAATATCATATTCCATTCCAAAATCAAGAGATTGTTCATGTTTCTCTTCATAGTACACCATCAACTCATTCAAGTGATTAGAAGGAGATCTAATGGAAAGAACATACTCTTGCTCGAGAACTGGCTCCGTCTAGATTTCTGGTAGGGGTGGCAGCTCTGGTAACGTCATTTCATGGAAAGGATCGTTCATGAAGTCATCATCTTGGGGCCCATCATCCTCCCATGATTCTTTTTCATCATTATCGGGGTTAGTGAGAGTGGTATGGTCCACTCAAAAATCAAGATCTTGATCAGTCTCATCCTTGAACTTTGTTCCTAGATCAGTCGAATGGTTAGGAATTTCTTCATAAGGATAAATCAGATCATGTTCCAGTAATGGAGATTTTTTAGTTTCTTGCATAAAAGGCGTCTCCTTATCTGAATCAGTCGCATATTCATCTGAGTCAGACTGTGAAGGAGTGTAGAGTTCTTGTAACATAGGCCCTTCTTCTTTGGAATTCATCAACAAGATAGCTGAAGTCGAAGAATATTTGTCATATAGGGAGTCAATCATTGATGATTGCTCCTCAATCTGTATGGTTGGGTATGGGTCTATGGGGGGAGAAGATGGATAGATACCAAAATTTATCCCCAATTGATCTCCCGACTGTAGAAAATCTTTATATTGGCTAATCAAATTTTCATCTAAGAGAATAGTGCAGGAGTCATTTTCTGATTCGGATCTTGGCTCAGAAAATGATTCTTTTTCTTGTGATACTGTAGAGAAATCATCCTCGGGTTCAATCATTAGTTCTGAGGATGATTCCTTTCCCTGCATTGATGCTAGAAGATCATTGGAAGGCACCTCCCACATGATAACATAATCGTCATCGTAATCGATTGCAATATGCGGATCAGGAATGCGCTCAAGGGGAATTTGTGACATCCCGCTATCACACAGACAACAAAATGCCACGTGAAAATGTGCGGAACATCCATAAACCACATGTTACCAGAAATACAGGTTATTTAAAATCGATTGCGAAAAGCAGATAAATAAAGAACTATTGCATCCCGATCCTTATCCTGCAAGGAAACATGTTATATAAACATACATAAACCTTGATACGTGTCCATAGTTCATAGGATCCAGCTGTCACATAGGCACAAAGAGTTCACCGCCTGTTTATATACAGAATAGGCCATACTAGGCCAACAGCAGGATAAACAAGCTGCATCAGCTATACATCGTGAAACGTCATCAAAATACCTCCAAGGACCTAAGAGTACAAGGATGACGCTAGGACTCTACTACAAAACAACCAAAATAGCAGCATATCCATCTCTTGCCTCCTATTGTTCTTCTTGCTGCTCGGCCGCAACCTCATGACCACTACCATGTCTAGCACGATCACCTAAAAAGGTTTAAAACCAGCGGGGTGAGACATGCAGTCCCAGAGAGAAACATAAATCCCCGCCTAAACTATAAAACTTCAGAGGAGTTGGAATAGATAAAGTAGATAACTGATATAAGCATCTCATATATACAGCATATTGAACAGAACTAACTTTATTAACAGCTTACCAAGATATCCAGGAGGCATATAACCAGATATTTCTTTATGGAACATGATTGACAAGATAAGCTTTATCAGAACTTATCACAAGATATGAGGAATGTACAAATAACTACAAGATATAACTAGGGAAACTATACAAGCAAGGCCTCAACCAATGTTCCATGTTTTGCCTTAAGCAATACATACTATAAGGCTAGATTACAATTTTATTATGCCCTGAGGAAGTGAGATGTACCGCTCAAATCCAACCTTCAGCTGCAAAGCCCAAAACCGGTGCCATACAAGGTCAATGGGAGAGCCGGACTCCATGACCTCACCTCCTTGTGGTCAGTGCACGATATCCAAAGCAGGATTGCAGTCTCTTGCTTAAGTGGCCTCAGCCATAGGGTCATCTCCGCAGGCTAGCCTTTCTCTAGCCCACCTTGGTATAGGTCTCAGCGCTAGCATACCTTGAGCCACAGGCCTATTCACCATGCTCTACAATACTGAGCCATGGTCCTGTTCACCATGCTCTATAACACTGAGCCATGGGCCTATTCACCATGCTCTATACACATCTGCAGTTGCACTCTAATCCTCCTATTTTCAGCTAGGAGAAACCTCGCATATTCAATAATATGTGCTCCAGGTAATCCTACGGGATAAATCTATTTCACCATCACCAGCTACTGACGATGATGGATCTATGGCCAGGGCAAACTACATGAAAGGTTCCTCTATAATTAATTAGTGTATTTTAAGTGGATTGTAAGATTCAACCAAGTTATGTAACATGCAATTATAACAAAACATAGGACTCATTATCTTATTTTTCATTGTCACTAAGACCTTCAATGCCATCAACATCATCTTGATCCATCACAAGGATCCAACATCACATGTTACCACTTGGCCTCTTGCCAAACATCTAGATCCATCACAAGGATCACTGGGATTCAATCCTAGCATCAGGGCACACATTGTCATTCCATGGGTAACACCCATCACATAGTACTGGATTCATCATACCCATGATGTTCCACATCATGTTACTATCATGCCATTACCATGGCCTCATCGTACAGCTGTTACCTGCATGGTTAGTGAAGTCACAAAGGAGCAACGATGCTTATAAAAGGAACATGTACAACTTCTTACTTTATTATGAGAGTCAACCATGCAACATAGATGAGTATATCAAAGTACAGAATTTCTACATATATGTCAAGCGTAACATCCTCATATACCAAAGCATAAGAAGCATTAGGGTTACCAACCGAACACATGGTACAACCCTCACTATTGGTGTATTGGGTAAGGAACAACCCTCACCAAATGCATCTTGAGTAAGGGATAGCCCTCACCAAAGGTACATCAATTACAACCAACCTATCCAACTGTGTCGGCCAACACTATCGGCCAACACCCAACCCAGGCAACCCCTACACCGGGAAACACCCAACAACTAGTAACGGGCAACTCTCAATTTGCGATGCCCAGGCATGCAACGCCCCATGACGGGCAACGCGTTGCAACAGACTGTCGGGCAGCATCATAACAACCACCTAGGTTGTCCGAACGGCACACCCATGTTGCCCATGAAGCACCGTTTCGGGCAACACACCATAACGCTCAAGAGGATCACTTTACAAGGGGTAAAACGGCCAAGGGATAAAACCCTATCCACAACATCGTCACAACATAAGCATCTGTATCAAGCAAGGCATCATCGAGCAAGGTGTCGGCCGCACCATCCATGAGGATGTCGTTCAAGGCACCGATTATGCCATGACACCCAATACAGACCACCTAATGCTCAAGGGACCAACACAGTGGCTAACACCCTTCTCGGGTTATCACTCATAGTGGGCTACCTCTCCCAAAGACAATGGCTAATGTTGCATCACCTCATCAAGTCGATAATGACCACAAGGCATATCGGCCAGCCCATCATATGGGGCAGCAAGACATCTAGGGGTAAAGACTCATAACAGTCAAAGGGGTCAACAAGACACCCATCTAGCATATCATCCAAGCTCAACCCTAGGAGAGGGATATCAGGCACCACCCTACACAGAACGATATCAGAAGGACATCTTGAATTGTCAAGGATATCAGGTAAGGGTCCAAAGGCCATATCGGCTTGGTCATCTTCAACCTCAAGATAGCCATAAATCCTAAAGATCAAGAGATTTGGCTCACCTCTCAACAACCAAGTGAGAGGGGTTTTGCAAAACTTCTGTCACATTAAGGGCAGCAAGGTGGGTCATCACCATATCCGCCAACCCACCAACCTCAACTAGGTCAAGGCCAACCAAAGGCTCACCTCTCAAGTCCATGGCAAGAGAGGGATGTTGTCCAAGCAACTAGAGTATAGACTCACCTCTCAACGACCAAGGAAGAGAGGGGTTTTTCCTACACCACTAGAGCTCAAGCTCCCCTCTTAAAACCAAAGGGAGAGAAGGGAGTTTTGTCCCAAGAACGCACCACACACACCATGGATTTAGGAGAACCCTAGGCTCACCTCTCAACAACTAAGAGAGAGGGTGCATACTAGAGCAAGAACATTATTAATAAGGTATGCATGGCTTATCAAGATAACATATAAACAAGTAGTATATAAAGAAGATAGTGTAGCTAGGGTTAGGAGTTATGCAACTCGCCTCAAGCACACTCCTCAAGCTCCAAAGCTCCAAGCACCAAGCTTCAAGCTCCAAGGCATCACCTTCGGCCAACACTAGGAGAGAAGAGAACTCCATAACCACCATGGCCGAAAAGAAAGAGATAAGAAGAAGAAGGTGCCAAGGATAGGGAGAGATACTCACCATAACAAGAGAAGGAGCTAGGCACATCTAGGGTTTTGGCCACTACTAGAGGAAGAAGAAGACTCCACCAAGGAGATCAGCCACCAAGCTCTACCAAGGGGAGATATCGGCCACCAAGAAAGAAGGGAAGCAACTAAAGAGCTAAAGGGATCCCAAGCTAGCAAAGAAGGGGGTATATATGCAAGGGGGTTAAGTGGGCATCCACTAGGGGATTGCTCCACATGTGCTCGCCCAAACCACCACTTGTCCAAACTATGCCACCTTGCTAGCACCCCAAACCACTTGCTCATGATTTTCCACCAACTAGAAAAGCAACGGCCACTTGTCCAAAGAAGGGTGACACAAACGAGGCTAGGTGGAGGGGTGTGTGTATTGCCCAACATGGCAACCCGTCACACCCACTAGCACCCTCTGGCCGATACACCTCCCTTACCCGACACACCATGGCTGACACACGGCACCAAGCTCTCCCTTGCCTGACACACTCAAGCAAGGAGGGAGGGCTTGAAGCCCAACAACAAGCCCAAGCTTAAACAAGCTCAAACGAGGCCCAAAACAACTCAAGCAAGGCGCCCAATCCCATCCTCTCAACCCTAGAGGATGCAAGGAGAGAGAAAGATATCTCTCAAGGTGGCAAACTTGCACACCAACCCTAGAACTTGGGTAATTTGCAAGTTGCACCTCAACCTCTCAACAAAGCACAAACAAACCCTAATCACAACTCATGTAATTAGGTAGGCATCTAAGCACAAGGTTTAGGCAAAGCAAACAGGGTAAGCCCAAAACAGAGGTCAGGGTCCTTACAAGCCATAAACCTCTACAAAAGGATTTTGCCCCCAAAATCTGAAGAGAAAGGCGAGGGATGCTTCCTCCTTATCTCTTCCTCAAGATCCCATGTGGCTTCCTCAACGCCACAATGATGCCAAAAAACCTTCACAAGAACCAGGCCCTTCCTCTTCAGCTTCTTCACTCGTCTGTCAAGGATCAACACTAGACCTTCCTCATAGGTCACATATTCATCAAGCTCAACCTCAACCGGTTGTATCACTGTCTCTGTCCCTGGATGACTTTTCTTCAGCATACTAACATGGAACACTGGATGTAACCTGTGTAACCCTGGTGGTAGTTCTAACTTGTAAGCCACCTTGCCAACACATGATATTACCAGATATGGCCCCATACTAGGTGCCAACTTGCCTTTCTGGCCAAACCTCAGCACGCCTTTCCATGGTGAGACTTTGAGATACACCTTGTCTCCCACCTAAAACTCTAGAGGTCATTGGCAATTATCTACATATGATTTCTCTCTGTTTTGTGCCACTTTCAACTATTGTTGTATCACTTTGATATTTTCTATTGTCTGCTGCACTAACTCAAGGCCTAAAAGCTGATACTCACCAGACTCATACCAACATAGAGGAGATCTACACTTCCTATCATATAAAGTCTCATAAGGTGCCATGTCGATACTTCATTGGTAACTGTTGTTGTAGGCGAACTCTATCAGACTGAGGTGCATGTCCCAACTACCTAGGCACTGCAAAACACAAGCTCAGAGAAGATCCTCCAAAGACTAAATAGTCCTTTCAGACTGTCCATCTATCTACGGGTGGAAAGCAGTACTGAATCTCAATTGCGTTCCCAACGCCCTAGGAAAATGTTCCTAAAGACTCGTGAACTGGGGACCTCTGTCAGAGACTATCGTTACTGGCACACCGTGCAAATGCACTATCTCATCCACATACACCTGAGCAAGCTTCTCTACTGTATATGTTGTCTTCACATGTATGAAATGAGTAGACTTCATCAACCTGTCCACTATTACCCAAATAGAATCATGATTCCTAGTCGTCCTTGACAGACGAACTACGAAATCCATGGTTATATGATCCCATTTCCACTGTGGTATCGGCATGGGTTGAAACGTACCTTCTGGCTTCTAATGCTCAGCATTAACCTACTGACATACCGCACACTTAACCACAAACTCGGCTACATCTCTCTTCAAACTAAGCCACCAATATAGGCCTTTTAGATTATGATACATCTTGGTGACACCTGGATGCATAGCATACATTGACGTGTGTGCTTCCTCAAGCACTAACTTTCTCAGATCGTCAACATATGGGACCACCATCCTGTTATGATAACAAACTAGTCCATCCTCAGACTCATGGAAGCCATCACACTTCTTGCTGCTGAACTCTATCCTGATCAATTGAACTGCAGCATTTGCCAGCTGTCTCAACGTCGGCTTCACTTGCAGCTTTGCCAATAGTCCTACCAACAAGGACACTTCCAACTGTACATTCATCTTCCGCAAAGAGATGAACATATCCCACCTATGGAATATCAAAGAACTCAACTGTGCCTTCTTTGTAGGAAGAGAAGAAGACTTCCTACTGAGTGCATCAGCTACTACGTTTGCCTTACCAGTATGATACTCAATGGTGCAATCATAATCACTGATCAGCTCCATCTAGTGATGTTGTCGCATGTTCATCTCACTCTGTGAGAAGATATACTTTAGGTTCTTATGATTTGTAAATATCTGACACACCTCCCCATAAAGATAATGTCTCCATATCTTTAACGCATGGACCACCGCTTCCAGCATCAAATCATGTGTCGGATACCTCTCCTCATGTTTCTTAAGCTGTCGCGGAGCAAAAGAAACAACATGATTTTCCTGCATCAGCACACAACCTAAGCCTTTCTTGGAAGCATCATAGAAAACAACATAGCCTTTCCCAGGCTCTGGAAGCACCAACACTGGAGCCCTAGTTAACTTTTACTTCAAGTTCTGAAAAGCTTGTTGACAACGATCATCCCAAACAAAAGGTACATCCTTCTTGGTCAACTTCGTCAACAGCAACGTGATCACACTAAAGTCCTTTATAAACCTTCGGTAGTATCCTGTTAGACCCAGAAAACTATGAACTTCAGTTAGCGTCTTCAATTGCTCCCATTCCGCAAGAGAAGAAGACTTCCTACTGAGTGCATCAGCTACTATGTTCGCCTTACCAGTATGATACTCAATGGTGCAATCATAATCACTGATCAGCTCCATCTAGTGATGTTGTCGCATGTTCATCTCACTCTGTGAGAAGATATACTTTAGGTTCTTATGATCTGTAAAGATCTGACACACCTCCCCATAAAGATAATGTCTCCATATCTTTAACGCATGGACCACCGCTGCCAGCTCCAAATCATGTGTCGGATACCTCTCCTCATGTTTCTTAAGCTGTCGCGGAGCAAAAGAAACCACATGATTTTCCTGCATCAGCTCACAACCTAAGCCTTTCTTGGAAGCATCATAGAAAACAACATAGCCTTTCCCAGGCTCTAGAAGCACCAACACTGGAGCCCTAGTTAACTTTTACTTCAAGTTCTGAAAAACTTGTTGACAACGATCATCCCAAACAAAAGGTACATCCTTCTTGGTCAACTTCGTCAACAGCAACGTGATCACACTAAAGTCCTTTATAAACCTTCGGTAGTATCCTGTTAGACCCAGAAAACTATGAACTTCAGTCAGCGTCTTCAGTTCCTCCCATTCCGCAACTGGCTCCACCTTCTTGGATTCCACTCTAACTCCTTCTGCCGATATTACATGACCCAATAAAGTCACTTCTTTCAACCAGAACTCACACTTACTGAACTTGGCATACAACTGATGCAGGCAAAGGAGAGTCAACGCTTGTCGAAGATGTTGTTTATGTTGTTGACTATCTCGACTATAGATCAAGATGTAATCTATGAAGACCACAACAAACTGATCTAGGAACGGACGAAACACCATGTTCATTAGATCCATGAAAGCAGCAGGTGCATTGGTTAGCCCAAACGGCATAACCACAAACTCAAAGTGACTGTACCTCATCCTAAAAGCTGACTTTGGTATGTCATCCACCTTGATCCTCAACTAATGATATCCATATCATAGATCGATCTTCGAGAACACTGTAGCACCACGCAACTAATCAAACAGATCATCTATCCTCGGCAAAGGATACTTGTTCTTGACCGTAACTTTGTTCAACTGTCAGTAATCTATGCACAAACGCATCGATCCATCCTTCTTCTTTACGAATAGGACTGGAGCACCCCACGACTATGTGCTTGGTCTGATGAAACCTTTATCCAGCAACTCCTGTAATTGCTTCTTTAGTTATGTCATCTCAGCTAGAGCCATCATGTATGGTGTTTGAGCAACTGGTTGTGTCCCTGGCACTAGATTTATCTCAAAGTCAATCTCTCGAGGTGGGGGAACACTGAGAAACTCATCGGGAAACACATCTGCAAACTCTCAGACAAAAGGCACCTCCTCAAGGTTAGGACCCTTCGCTTTGGTATCCACAACATGAGCTAAGAACACCTTACATCCTTGCCACAACAACTTCTCCGCCACCATAGTGGATACCAAATATGTTTGAAGAATCTTCCTATCTCCTTGGAAGATCCACTTCTCACCATCATCAGCAAACACTACTTGTTTGGAACCACAGTCCAGCACAACCTTGTACCTTTCTAGGGTATCCATCCCAAGGATAACATCAAATCCATACATATCAAGTGGCATAAGATTCACTTCTACATTGTGTCCCAAAAAGAATAGGACACAAGATGGACACACCTCTCGAAGCATCGAGGAACCATCAAGAGGGGTTTCTAACAACAAGCTATCTTTCTTACAACTAACAGGTAAAAGACAACTATCAAGCATACTACGAGCGATAAAAGAGTGTGTAGCACCCGGGTCAACCAAAATAGATACAAAGCAAGAAGAAGACAAATCAGAATGAAATAACTCCATCTCACCTGTCACCACTCGCGGGTTGACTATTGCCTCCGGCTGACTCATAGCATAGAATCAAGTCGTTGCTTGCTGTCACGTCCTTTGCTTCCTTGAGTAGACGATCCTTCTTACGATGCTTGGCCGCATCCTCGCCCTCTGGTGCCACTAAACTATTGTCTATCTAACCCCTATTGATTTTGTCTTGGCTACAGCGTCACTTCGACATCTCTCCTTGAGCAATTTGACTTCAAATGCCCTATCTGTCCATAGAGATAGAAAGACATGTCCTCTAAATGGGGCCTAGATGGCCCTGTCACTACTACTGAGGTTGTGATGTAAGCTCTGGATGGCAAATAACCATGACCTCTTCCTTTACTCAGAGACCATTGTGACAATGCACTAGAACCTTGCCTTACAGAAGGTGCAGAAAACCTCAGCTTCTTGTGGTTGTCAAACATCTGCCTCTAGAATTGAGTAGGCCTTTTCTTGGGCATAGTCTCTCTCTTTTCTTAGACTGACTGTTCAATCCTTCAGATAGACTCAACGAATGTGGCAAACCACTCACAGTCTTCTAAAGCAGCAGTAGGTGTCGTCAGCTCAGCACTCAGACCTTTCTCAAAATGTGTGATCCTCTCATCATCTGTCACTGCCATGTGAGGACAAAACCTCAGAAGGTCCATAAACTTGGCTTTGTACTAGGTGATGCTCATAGATCCTTGGTGCAGATGCTAGAACTGACTGATCTTCTCATCCAGATACATCTTTGGGAAGTATCGATTCACGAACTCCCACCAGAAGACGTCCCAATAGATCACCTCATCGGGTCGCTTCTCCTCCTCAATGGCCCACCAATGGCCAGCACTACCCTTCATAAGGTAGACAGCGTGCTTGACTTTGTCTGCTTCAGGGATGTCAACAATCCAGAAGGCCTTCTCAAGACTTGTCAGCCACAGATTTGCATCCTCTAGATCAGCAGTTCCAGCATAATCCAAAGCTATGACTCGACGAAGCCGCTCAAAGGTCTTCCTAATACCCAAAGATTCACCATGGGGGGCATGTGCTCTTGGCGGAGGCACTAGCAATCTATCCACCATGTGATTCATCATTGCCATTACATGTCCCAAAAGGTGTTGATAGACAAGATTCTTAATAATGGTTGGGTCGATTTGGGGGACCTCAGGCACCCGATCTTCATGTTCTTGCACAATCGCTCCATCAACTGATGTAGTGGAACTGCTCTCGACAGCATGTTCTTCGTGATTTCCAGACATCTTTTAGCTTTATCTTCTGCTGGGGGTAGAAGTCATTATGAGAAAATCTAGAGAGAATCACAAGAACAGACACAAACCTAGTCCTAGATCCCTATAGACTAAGCGACCCTAGAGCTCTGATACCAAAACTTTTTGTGACATCCCGCTATCACACAGACAACAAAATGCCACACAAAAACGTGCATAACATCCACAAACCACATGTTACCAAAAATACACTTAATTAAAACTGATTACGAAAAGTAGATAAATAAAGAACTATTGCATCCCGATCCTTATCCTATAAGGAAACATGTTATATAAACATACATAAACCTTGATATGTGTCCATAGTTCATAGGATCCAGCTGTCACATAGGCACAAAGAGTTCACCGCCTGTTTATATACAGAACAGGACATACTAGGCCAACGGCAGGATAAACAAGCTGCATCAGCTATACATCGTGAAATATCATCAAAACACCTCCAAGGACCTGAGAGTGTAGGGACGACTCTAGGACTCTACTACAAAACAACCAAAACAGCAGCATATCCATCTCTTACCTCCTACTATTCTTCTTGCTGCTCAGCCGCTACCTCACGACCACCACCACGTCTAGCATGATCACCTAAAAAGGTTTAAAACCAGCGGGGTGAGACACATAGTCCCAGAGAGAAACATAACTCCCCGCCTAAACTATAAAGCTTCAGAGGAGCTAGAACAGATAAAGCAGATAACTGATATAAGCAGCTCATATATATGGCATACTGAATAGAACTAACTTTACTAATAGCTTATCACAATATCCAGGAGGAATATAACTAGATATTTCTTTATGGAACATGATTGACAAGATAAGCTTTATAAGAACTTATCACAAGATATGAGGAATGCACAAATAACTATAAGATATAACTAGGGAAACTATACAAGTAAGGCCTCAACCAATGTTCCATGTTTTGCCTTAAGCAATACATACTATATGGATAGATTACAATTTTATTATGCCTTGAGGAAGTGAGTCGTACCGCTCAAATCCAACCTTCGGCTGTGAAGCCCAAAACCGGTGCCATACAAGGTCAATGGGAGAGTCGAACTCCACGACCTCACCTCCTCATGGTCAGAGCACGATATCTAAAGAAGGATTGTAGTCTCTTTCTTAAGTGGCCTCCGCCATAGGGTCAGCTCTGCAGGCTACCCTTTCTCTAGCCCTCCCTTGTATAGGTCTCGGCGCTAGCATACCTTGAGCTACTGGCCTATTCACCATGCTCTACAATATTGAGCAATGGGCCAGTTCACCATGCTCCATAACACTGAACCATGGGCCTATTCACCATGCTCTATACACATCCACAATTGCACTCTAATCCTCCTATTTTTTGGCTAGGAGAAACCCCACATATTCAATAATATGCGCTCCAGGTAATCCTGCAGGATAAACCTATTTCACCATCACCAACTACTGACGATGATGGATCTATGGCCTGGGAAAACTACATGAAAGGTTCCTCTGTAATTAATTAGTGTATTTTAAGTGGATTGCAAGATTCAACCAGGTTATGTAACATGAAATTATAACAAAACATAGGACTCATTATCTTATTTTTCATTGTCACTATGACCTTCGATTCCATCAACATCATCTTGATCCATCACAAGGATCCAACATCACATGTTACCACTTGGTCTCTTGCCAACCATCTAGATCCATCACAAGGATCACTGGGACTCAATCCTAGCATCAGGGCACACATTGCCATTCCATGGGTAACACCCATCACATAGTACTGGATTCATCATACCCATGATGTTCCACATCATGTTACTATCGTTCCATTACCATGGTCTCATTGTACAACTGTTACCTGCATGGTTAGTGAAGTCACAAAGGAGCAACGATGCTTATAAAAGGAACATGTACAACTTCTTACTTTATTATGAGAGTCAACCATGCAACATAGATGAGTATATCAAAGTACAGCATTTCTACATATATGTCAAGCGTAACAGCCTCATATACCAAAGCATAACAAGCATTAGGGTTACCAACCGAACACATGGTACAACCCTCACTATAGGTGTATCGGGTAAGGAACAAGCCTCACCAAAAGCATATCAGGTAAGGAATAGCCCTCACAAAAGGTACAGTGGTTACAACCAACCTATCCAACTGTGTCGGCCAGCACTATCGGCCAACACCCAACCCAGGCAACCCCTATACTGGGAAACACCCAGCAATTGGTAACAAGCAGCTCTCAACTTATGTCGCTCAGGCATGAAATGCCCCATGACGGGCAACGCGTTGCAACAGACTGTCGGGAAGCATCATAACAACCACCTAGGTAGTCTGAACGGCACACCCCTGTCGCCCATGAAGCACTGTGTCAGGCAACACACCATAACGCTCAAGAGGATCACTTTACAAGGGGTAAAACAGCCAAGGGATAAAACCCTATCCACAACGTCGTCACAACATAAGCATCCCTATCGGGCAAGGCATCATCGAGCAAGGTGTCGGCTGCATCATCCAAGAGGATGTCGTGCAAGGCACCGATTATGCCATGACACCCAATACAGACCACCTAATGCTCAAGGGACCAACACAACAGCTAACACCCTTCCCAGGTTATCACTCATAATGGGCTACCTCTCCCAAAGACAACGGCTAACACTGCGTCACCTAATTAAGTCGATAATGACCACAAGGCATATCGGCTATCCCATCATATCGGGCAGTGTGACATCTAGGGGTAAAGACATAACAGTCAAAGGGGTCAACAAGACACCCATCTAGCATATCGTCCAAGCTCAACCCTAGGAGAGGGATATCGGGCACCACCCTACACAGAACGATATCAGCAGGACATCTTGAGTTGTCAAGGATATTGGGTAGCAAGGGATATCGGGTAAGGGTCCAAAGGCCATATCGGGTTGGTCATCTTCAACCTCAAGACAACCACCAAACCCTAAAGATCAAGAGAGTTGGCTCACCTCTCAACAACCAAGTGAGAGGGGTTTTTCACAACTTCTATCACATAACGGGAAGCAAGGTGGGTCATCACCATATTGGCCAACCCACCAACCTCAACTAGGTCAAGGCCATCCAAAGGCTCACCTCTCAAGTCCATGTTAAGAGAGGGGTGTTGCCTAAGTAACTAGAGTATAGACTCACCTCTCAACGACCAAGGAAGAGAGGGGTTTTTCTTACACCACTAGAGCTCAAGCTCACCTATCAAAACCAAAGGGAGAGAAAGGAGTTTTGCCCCAAGAACACACCACACGCACCATGGATTTAGGAGAACCCTAGGCTCACCTCTCAACAACTAAGAGAGAGGGGTTTTGCCTAAAGAAACCTAATCCATCGATTCGACCAATAAGGTCTAAGAACACATCTAATCACATAACCAGGTCATCATATCCACAACATCAAGGGTGCATACTAGAGCAAGAACATTACTAACAAGGTATGCATGGCCGATCAAGATAACATGTAAACAAGTAGTATATAAAGAAGGTAATATAGCTAGGGTTAGGAGTTATGTAACCCGCCTCATGCACACTCCTCAAGCTCCAAAGCTCCAAGCACCAAGATTCAAGCTCCAAGGCACCACCTTCGGCCAACACTAGCAGAGAAGAGAACTCCATAACCACCATGGCCGAAAAGAAAGAGAGAAGATGAAGAAGGTGCCAAGGATAGGGAGAGATACTCACCACAAGAGGAGAACGAGCAAGGCACATCTAGGGTTTTGGCCACCACTAGAGAAAGAAGAAGACTCCATCAAGGAGATCGGCCACCAAGCTCTACCAAGGGGAGATATCGGTCATTAAGAAAGAAGGGAAGCAACTAAGGAGCTAAAGGGATCCCAAGCTAGCAAAGAAGGGGGTATATATGCAAGGGGGTTAAGTGGGTGTCAACTAGGGGATTGCTCCACATGTGCTCACCCAAACCACCACTTGTCCTAACTATGCCACCTTGCTAGCACCCCAAACCACTTGCTCATGACTTTCCACCAACTAGCAAAGCAACGGTCACTTGTCCAAAGAAGGGTGACACAAACGAGGCTAGGTGGAGGGGTGTGTGTATCGCCCAACATGGCAACCCAACACACCCACCAGCACCCTCTGGCCGATACGCCTCCCTTTCTCGACACACCATGGCCGACACAAGGCACCAAGCTCTCCCTTGCCTGACACACTCAAGCAAGGAGGGAGGGCTTGAAGCCTAACAACAAGCCCAAGCTTAAACAAGCTCAAACGAGGCCCAAAATAACTCAAGAAATGCACCCAGTCCCATCCTCTCAACCCTAGAGGATGCAAGGAGAGAGAAAGATATCTTTGAAGGTGACAAACTTGCACACCAACCCTAGAACTTGGTTAATTTGCAAGTTGCACCTCAACCTCTCAACAAAGCACAAACAAACCCTAATCACAACTCATGTAATTAGGCAGGCATCTAAGCACAAGGTTTAGGCAAAGCAAATAGGGTAAGCCCAAAACGGAGGTTAGGGTCCTTACAGAATTGGTGACTATTCTTCATGTTGCTCAGAAGCATGGACAAGTTGCGTAAGTTGACCAAGCTCGGCTATCAACTTCTCATTCGTGGCTGTCTAATCAGTTAATTGTTGAGCCACCGACTTCTATAGAGAACATACTTCTTCTATTAATGTGTATTGATCTTCATAGTAGGGCTCTTCACTGTACCCGTTGAATTGATGCTGATAGTATCTCTCCTCATCATAGTATTGATTTGCGTTATAATCTAGATTTCCTTCTGTATTGCAATCTACGCCTTGAAATCCGTCATAGTTGGGCTCTTTGTAGTAGCTTCCAGGAGGATATGGATTATAACTTGCATTATATCCATAGTCGTGTGAAGAGGCTGCCTTGAGTTTCCCAACTATATGATTTGTGATTACTCGACGTAGTGCATTCACATAGTGAGGAGGAGCGTTGAAGCAGTTCATTGATGAATGGGAGAAGTCACCACATAATTGACATCTAATGGTTTGTGGCATTGACTGCTTCATTTTGAAGAGAATTGGTACCTGAAATCAAAGGAGGTGTTTTATCAGGCTTGACCAATCACTTCAAATTCAAGGGAGTATGCAACTTTAACTTTTGAGATCAAGGTTTTTACCCCCTTTTTTATATTTTTGAAAAGAAAATGAAAAACCCTAGAGAAACTTAGGTTGATATGGAATTCGACGAAGATGATTCTTACAACGTTGTCCCCAGCAGTGGCGCCATTTTTTGATGAAGCTAGGATTTACACTAAAAGATTGCTCTTCCAATGGAAGTCCTAATGTGCACCAAAAACCCTAGGGAGTTGATGTTCTCCCTAGGTTTACCTATAACTGGTGCTAGATAAATGCTCCAACCCAACAAGAGTGTGGAAGCCCCATCGTAGTACATATTTAGGATTGAACCCAAAGGACAACGTGAAGAATCTAGATGTCTTTGTCTCATCTTGTCTCGATCTAAGTTAATCATTTACAACCAAGAGATTGATAGGATTAATCTAAACTAATCTAGAACATGCAAAAGTAAAGGCAAGTATGAAATATAGTTAAAGTTTGAAATCTAAGATTATTAGATGATGATGGATCACTGGGGTGATGCAGATATTCACCACCACTACACATGCATTATACATGTACCAACATAGCAAGACCTACAAGCAAGATACATGGATGTTGTGTAATGTCGATGCCCTCTCAGACAAGGAGCATTGCACACATCCTTCACAGGTTGAGCAGCTCCCATCCGGTACATATCCGCGTGTCAATGGATATATGTTCCCTCCGAAGGGATATCTTACTCAACCTCATGAAACATGCATCAAAAGCCTAACAAGCGAGTGATATTATCTATTCGGTTAGTATCCTTATAGACTATCCCTCTTTTGAGGACATAGCTACAAGAAACGTGGGAGTGTTGCAATGCCAGCCATCCCTAAATGAATGGTCACTTAATTTGCATTACTCCCTGTGCAGAGTATGTTCCTCGACCTATCAAGATTGTACTTCCATACGTCAACTGATTCCATTTCATAGTATGAAAGTACAATAATGGAGGTGAGTTTACTCCACTCCTTGGAAAGTGTTCCTAGATACTGAAATAGATGTGTGGTGGATACACACATCAACAACCAATGCTAAATTAATAATCGAGTCTCAAGGGTAGACGTAGACAATCCACAATAAAAGATAATAGATCATGCGGGAAAGCGGCCAACATTCGAGCATGTAATGAAACGATTAGCATTGAATCGGAAAGATAACATCTTTAGGTACAGATTATAAAGCATGGGTAGAGGGGCTAGTCCCCACACCCCAGTGAATTACACTACTCGCTCCTCATAGAGGGAGCAACAAAGATAGAGAATAAAGATAGAACAAGCATCGTCAGAGCAGAAGAGTAGATCTGCAACAGCCCGGTGTAGATCACCCCAGTCTTCGGGAATGCTCTGACTTGGTCGATGAAGTCTGTCTCTCTACCTTGATTCTCATGTACACCTCCAGAGACGTACGAGTAGGGTGATTACAGAGCGTCTGGATCAATCCGACTCTCTCACTGTGGCTCGAGGCAGATCTTGTTGGAACAAAGGAGATGATGGAACAGTGGAGCAGCCTTTCGGCCTCCTAGATCTGATGCCCAAATGAGGACCATGTTGGTTCTATTTATAGGCTTGGGTTAGGTCTTGAACGGTTTGAGTTTAAATGGTTTGGAAGATCGTTTGCTTTTTCTTAACGTTTGAGGACTCACGTCCAAACGGTCTTAGAAATCGATTAATATCCTCGTGGTTCTGTATAGTGACCAAACAGTTTTGGCTTCCAAACGGTCTGTACTCCAACTGGTCTTCACTTCCAAATGTTTTTGGCTTTCAAACTGTCTTTACTCCAACCGGTCTTCACTTCCAAACTATTTTGGCTTCTAAACGGTCTCTACTCCAACCGGTCTTCACTTCCAAACTGTTTTGGCATCCAAACGGTCTTTACTCCAAACGGTCTTCACTTCCAAATGGTTTTAGCTTGATTGTGTCCAAACGGTCTTCAGCCTCTGGCCAGTCTTGTGCCCTCAGTTGGCCTAACGGTCTTGAGGACCGAGCGTCGCCACATGGCTTTACAGACCGTTAGGGTTTGCACGGACTCGATGATCCAACCGCGAGCAGGTGCGTTGAGCAGGTGATAGGAGTGAACGGAGGCACTGTTGTGGTGGTGGGTGACGACGGTGGTGGTCATGGCGAGGCACGGCACAGGCGATAGGATGGTGTTGTCGTGGTTCCATGCAGTCTTGGGTAGGCAGTAGCTCATACGGTCTTGAGACCGAGAGGCTTCACAAGGTCTTGAGATGGTGGGGCCTCATACGGTCTTGAGACCATATGGAAGGGAAAAACCGGTTGGAGGCAAACCGCAAGGAGGGTGGATCGCTGGATCAAGATCGTGTGAATGAATGACTAAGACTGAGAGGTCAAGACCGAATGAATGAAACCATTTGGATCAAGATCGAGTGGTCAAGATCAATTGAGCAGAACAAATGGGCAAACCGATCAAGACCGAATGGAGTCAGGACCGAAAGGATGAAACTGAATGGATCGAGACCGATTGGTCAAGATTGATTGGTTGGATGAAAAGGAACTGTTGGATCTCGATCGGATGGTTGAGAATGATTTGTAGAGAAGAAGGAAAGTGAGTAAGGGAGGATAAGATCAAATAAACTGGTAATGAGAACTATTAGAGCACTATTTACATGCAACTGAGGAGATACTCAGAGTAAACCAAAACAAGGGTAGATCAGTCAATATGAGGCACAAAAATCACTAGAATTAACAACTGTGAGGATGAATCTGGAGGATTCATCAAGAGGTTCAACATGGAGAGCTCAAAGAGAGCAAACCCACCCATGTATCATGGAGTTACCATCTTTAAAGCTCAGTGTCCCAGTTCTTGTGAAGAAAGGGAATACATGAGTATGATTCTATATGCATCAAAAATTGGATCAATCATGTATGTAATGTTGTGTACTTGTCCTGATGTCTCATATGCCTTGAGCACGGTGAGCAGATATCAGTCAGCTCCATGTGATGTTCATTGTACAGCCATGAAGAACATCCTTAAGTACTTGAGAAGAACTACGGATCAATTCCTTATCTACGGTGGAGAGGAAGAGTTGGTGGTAAAGGGTTACACCAATGCAAGATTCCAAACTAATAAAGATGATTACATATCACAATCTGGATTCGTGTTTTTCCTCAAAAATGGAGGTGAAAGGTGAAAGAATTCCAAGCAAGAGATAGTTGTCAATTTTATAACAGAGCCTAAGTATATTGCTGCATCGAATGCAGCAAAGGAGGTTGTTTGGATCAAGAAGTTCATCTCTGAACTTGGGGTAGTTCCAAGAATCAACGACACAATTGAGCTATATTGTGACAATAATGGAGCTATTGCACAAGCTAGGGAACCCAGATCGCATCAAATTTCCAAGCATATACAAAGGTGGTTCCATATCATACAAGAGATCGTACAATGAGTTTGCAGAGTACCAATTGAAAACAATGCTGTTGACCCCTTGACTGAAGTATTTTCACATCAGAAACATGATGATCATGTTAGATCACTTGGAATAAGATTCATGGGTGATTGGATCTAAGTGCAAGTGGGAGTTTGTTGGTATGTATGCCCAGAGAGAGAATCATATGATGATTGTAATGGCATAACTTGTAAATGATTTGATTTATAATAAAGGCATGCTTCCAATTTATTCTATTTGACTCAATTATGAGATAATGAAGTAACATAATAAATGTCTAGAGAATGGTATTAATGATGTCGTATGTCTTCAAGTGTGTGACTTGAATAATGAGATCACATGTATGTTAAGATTACATACATTCTTGTTATGTCCTTTTTCAAATGTTATTGTGGAAGGTTTATAGACAACAATAACACATAATACTAGAGTGTTTGTTGGTTGGTGATAGAATATCATCAGTCATGATATGTGATTTCAAATCAAGCACATAGATACTTGTTAGAGAATAGTGTATCCAATAGACCCACCATAAGAGTGGTACATGGAAATCATAATTGGTAGTCAGAATCATCTCTTATAGTGTTGGTGGTGATTGTTGTTCTTAGACCTGAAGTCACTACACTCATCACATGTTGTTCGGTATCCTTTGACATCATCTATCGTGATCCTAAATAAGGGTTGCCATAAAGGTGATGATTGGGTGGAGTGTGACACATGTGGATGACTGTGAATGATTTAGATGGGATTTGTCCCTCATACAAGAGTATGATATCCTCGTTACTTGATAAGTGACATTGAGAAATGCATTGCCATACACATGTGATCAATGTGTGATATTGAGCTTACATATAACTCAAATTGTCCGCTCTAGTTCAAGGAACATGGATGAATGTTGAAGAGTATGACTATTCCATGCCTCGAGTTCAATCTGGATATCAATGACAAAGGAAATATACAAACACTATAACACCAAATCGTGGATTGTAGGTTGAAGTTGTTCTCCAACTTTCCATTTACTTAGGTAGAAATGATGTGTGACTAGGCACCACCCTTTGCTTGTGATGTCATAAGTAGTTATGGACATTCACTGCCAACATAATATGGGACCTATAGGGTCACACATAGGATACACCTAGAAGAGGAGTTTTGATCATGACTAATAGTTGAATTGATTGCTAAAGTTTTTAGATATTCAATTCAAGAAACAAATCAAATGACTGGACTCCCAACCAATTGGTTCACGTAGGGAAATGATCGATTGGAGTGTCAAATTGATTGGATATTACATTGGCTGAATTCTGATTGAGCTGGGGATCAAAATGACATGTTCACTTAGTGAACCGATCGATTTGTAATTTTGGGACAACTGTTTCATGATGTGAGATGCCTAGTTTTTAGTGTAATTCGATTGCATCAAGGATCAGTGTTGGTGTCATGTCATGTATTAATTGGATTAGAATTTCCAATACATATGTGACTGGGAAACATGATGAAATGACTACTTCACTTGGTGGACCGACCGACTCACATGCCAACATATTGGTTTAGTAAGACCCTTGAACATGATTAAAGTGTTGAACATACTTAATTACCATGATTGAGTTCTTAGGACCATAATATAACCTTTTAATATGCTTTGGTATCATGTGACAAGCTTAAGTTTCAAGTTTGGTCCATTTTAGACATTGTATGAGCAAGTTATGCAATTTTATGTACATTTTGGACCTTTCTACAATTTACCCAATTGGGAGGTTTTTATTGCAATTTGTCACATGAAGCATGTTCCTTAAATGTTCTCTCATCATTCTTGAGCTTTTTGAGCCATGGGGATCCTAGTTGAACCTTAGTTTGAAGGTGTTTTCCTCAAGGATATTTTTGGGTTTACCCCTTCATGGATGAGCTACCTTTAGTAGCTATCAACTAATGAATAATTTGATTGTCTTGGTAATTCAACAAAGGAGAGATAAGAAGGTCTATATGGATGGTGGGGGATCTACTTATGGGTGTGCTTGTATATTCTTACTTGTTTAAGGCCATGGACACTTGGAAAGATACTAGGACTTCAACTTTTTCTTTTATTTATCTTAAAGTTTTATATACCTATCCCTAAGAACCCAAACGAACCATTTTCTCTCCACCACTTCCCTTCTTCTATGAACCTAGTTCTCCCTCTGTGCTGTTGTAAATTTCCTGTCCAAGTAAGAAGAAAGTGGGGATCTTCTTGGAAAAATCATCTAGGGTTGCAATTGACTTCCTTTAGGGGTTTCTAAAGATCCTTCCTAGTGATCTTGACCTAAAAGGGTAAGTATTCCCCTATTTCCTCCGTTTATTTATCTGTTGTTCTTCCTTCTATACTTATCTAGGTCAAAACCTTGCTTTTCCATGGCGGAAGTGGGTCTAGAACTCAAGAATCTATTCTTCTTGTTTCTTCTTCTAGGGTTTTGCTTCATTATGGAGAGAAGTGCCTACTTGGCTAAGTTCAAATCTGAAACTAGGGTTTTCTTGCCTTCCTTGCTCAAGATTCTTACTATTTTGTATCTTACCTACTCTATAGAGGCACATTTTATAAAATTCTTCACTTATATTTCTTTTTAGAAGCTTGTTAGTTCATGTTTATGCTTTAATGTGATGAACTAAGCATAGAGAAACTGTGCTTGTTTAGAATTATGAATTTTTGTGGTGTTCCCTATTCTGTTACAGTTCTATATGAACTTATAAACATGTGTACGACCTTTTTAAGGTGTAACATGATCTGGGATAGGTTGATAGAAACAACGTATGGTGCTAAGCACAAAACAATCGATGGTTCAAATTAGGGTTTTCAAGCTATTTCCTTCACTACTACATAATCGATGGTGATATCATGAGACAACCAATGATGTTGTTATTTTGACAATTGATGGTCGTGATCAAAGGTGTCAAATTATGGTGACAACCTATGGTCACCCCCCTTAGGTCAAGTTTTGGCTCAATCTGAAGTTTAATGATCAACCATTAAGCACCCTACTGATGTTATCAATCAATGATGACATTAGCTTAATATTTGATGTTGATTAATGAATATAGTGCTAATCTAACAGCCTATGGTGACTTAATGGTCACTAATGGTGGTGGATCAGGTCTACACAACCTATGGTGAGTTAATCATATAGTTGTAGCATCAATTTAGCCTTAAACTAATGGTTTCTTGGGTCACTTGATGCAATGATCAGACCTATATTGTAATTGATGGTTTTAACATATGAACTTGACTTAATGGTCAATATCTAATGTTTATTCCTCCAATAAAGTGGAATGATGGCTAATGTAATGTGTTGGTCCTAATAATGTGATTTAGTTAGTTTCCTTTATATGATCAACTTAAGGAGCTTACTTGTTGACAATGGATGGCTTGTTATAAATGGACAGTCGATTGTGGGTTTTACCCTACTCTCAACAGAACCCTTATTTTTGTTAATCAAAGAATGTATAGGGTTAAATGGTGACTTTTATATATCACAACCCAATAACATCATATAAATTCATTCAAGGTGTTTATTTATTTAAACTACCAATGGTTTTACCTATTCCACATCCAACGGTTTTGGGTTAATGCTTGAGGCATGTTGGTATGGTTTGAGTGATGTTGAAATCGATAGAGTTTTGCCCTTTTTATGTAGTCTTACCTTTTCACTCATATGAATAGAATTCATAATAATCATGTTGTGTTGACATTCAACCCTAATGGGACATAGCTTTATACACCTTAAACCTAATGCAATTTGGTGATGGTGATTAATCATAATCAGTCTTCCTTGAATGATTAATAGAATAATGGAGCAATCTGTTATTGTTGTTGAAACCCTGGTATGCTATAACCTGATGGTTACACCTTGATTTATGTGTGGGTTAATACTTGAGAATACTATGGAATGTGATGGTGATTGATGCATGTGATTTTAGTTTCTTTTATAGGCTCATGTTCCTTTATTTTCGTGTGTAGCTTAGACATTTATATGACCTATTATGCATGGAATGTCATAGCTAGCCTATATTTCCTTGTTTGTGTCAAATTATATGATTTCAATCATTTTTTACTAGAATTTTATGCATTGCGAGCACTTACGATGCTTTATGTGTTTTTAGGTACAAGGCAAATCGACACAGCTCGGTACCACCGACACCACAAAAGTCAGTGGCATTGACTTGACCTCAGAGAGGCGCCCAAAAACAACCTAGATCTCGGTGCTACTGACCCAAGAAGTTGGTGCCACCGAGATACCAACAGAGAGACCCGCGTGAAATAAGAAAACTAGATGCTATCGACCCAAGAAGTTGGTACCACCGAGTTGACATTAGAAAGGTGGCTTGATTTTGCAAGAAGTCAGTGCCACTGAGACATTGTCAATGGTATCGACAAGATCAGGATCATGCATCCTAACTTAAGAGACTCGGTACCATCGACACATCAAGTCAGTACCACCGAGTCTACCCAATCAGGCCAGCCATAGGCTTTCTTCTAATCCAACGGTGGACAAAATTTTGCACCCTAAGTCATGCCTATGACTTAGGGAGATGACTGCCAGACCTAGGAGCAACCTGTTTTCATTGTACGGCAACCAGATAGAAAGAAGAGAAGGATGGAGGGCCAAAAGCTTCACCGGGAGTGATCTGAGCACCTACAGAGGACGTTTCTGCCGCTAGAAGACAGCAGACCACACATAATATGGAGGAGATCATCTAGACAGCCAAGGATCTAGGGGTTACCTTAGTTTTTACTATGTTCCCCACATTTTTCTTCTTTGCTTTTGTGTGTTTTGTTATGAAAACCATGCGAGGCTAAAAACCTTTGTTCTTTAGCACCCGAGAGTAGCCCAGATATACACTACAGTTGATTTCTATGCATTAATATCAATTTATCTCTTGTTACCGAATCTAATTCTATGGATGTTACTTGTTCTATTTATGATTGATCACCGTGAATGGATTAATAGACTTAATCATCTCGGGAGAGGGATTAAGGGATGGAAAACATAGAATTACTCATTTATTGTACCCTTTGCAAAAAGTAGCAAATAGATGAGGGGAGAAACCCAAAGTATTGATGTAAAGCACCAAACTAATCAAACCAATAACCACGGGAGTGGGATTGGAATTAGTATAGGTGGTGAATTACACTACAGAATTAGGTAATTATGGCTACAGGCTCCCTATCCAGGAGTTGAGATAATAGGTATTAGTGTGTAGGATAGACTGTAAGTGATATATGTGGCGAAACCATCATCCTAAGGAACTCGTTATCTTTCTAATTTACTCAATTCATTTAATTTGTTTACTTTAGTATTAATTTAGTAATTCAACCCAACTCAAACAACCATCATTATAGCTGATCGATTTGTAGTTAGTAGTAGTTTCTGGAGAAACGCTTCCCCGTGTTCGACTCGGGCCTCACAAGTCTGTTATTACTATGATATGTTCACTTGCGTTTTGTGTACGGTAGACAATGCATAAAGTTTTTGGTGTCGTTGTCGGGGAAGCATCAACATCTAGCACCACGAGTGTTGTAGTCGGCCACTCTAAGTCATTTTTTTATTCAAACTGAATCCTAATAATCTCTTCATTTAAATATAATCTTCTGAAGCTGACATTCATTCTCTTTGTTTTAGGTACACTAGTGCATGGTGTGAATCAAAGCTCTAGAATACGATGAACCATCTTCACCAGGTTTTGGGCAAGTGGAGTTTTTGCAGGGAGAGTAAGTATAGGGCAGACCTGTGGATAGGTTCAGCAGAACACCTTCACTGAATCCTCCTGTGTTATAAGAAACAGAGGCACTAGTAGCACCTAAACCGAGAGAAATGGGGGATAGAGTAGAGGAATAGGAAGATCAAAGTATATGGGAGAAAATCAAAGCTTCATCGTCTACGGCCTAGAAAGGGCCCATCAAAAGACAAGCTATAAACATGGGCATCTACAAGATAGAGCCTGGACTCATTGCTCTAGTCAAGGCCCAAGCGTTCCATGGTCATCCTTCTGAAGATTCGATGACACATCAGAAATTTCATACAGAGCTGTGACATGGTAAAAATAGACATGATCCCAGCTAGCACAATCTACCTCAAGATGTTTTCATCCTCACTTGTAGATGGGGTGAAGTCATGGTTTAATAATTTAGATGATGAGATCATTGAGTCGTGAGACCAGATGATTGATGTGTTCTTTGAATGCTACTTTCTACCACAAAAGACTAATGATCTAGTAAAGAAGATTCACAACTTCAGACAACAAGTTGATGAGTCATATTCTGAAGCTTGGGAGAGATTCCAGAACATGCTTAGGAAAGTGCTTCATAATGACATTGATCTGTAGGGACAGACAAAGATCTTTTAATATGTTTTACACAAAGGGGAGCGAACAACTCTTGACAGCACAGGAGCAGGGTTCTTTCTGAACAATAAGCCTGCTCATTGCTTAGAGATCCTCAAGAACATGTCAAAGAATCAATCTTGGGGAGAAGAAAGAGAGACACAAGACACAATAAAGAGTGTTAGTGAATCTAAAGTGATATCTTCCTTGAATGAGAAGTTGGATCTCATTGCTAAGTCACTATGTGCTCCAGATAGAGGCCCTAATGAAGAAGAGGAAGAGGAGTGCAAATATGTGTGCCAGGGTCAGTACAGGAATAATGATTATTCATGGAGGAAAGACCCCAAGTTCTTATGGAAGGACCCCAATAATTTCTAACAAGATCCTTCTCAAGCACAGCAGCAGCCACCAAGACCACAACAGTTCGGTGATCAAGCCCAATACACACCGGAACAACAGAAGATTGATAAGATCGAGTAGATTCTAGGCAAGTTGGTGAGTCAGAATGAGCTACAGATTGCATAGACATAGAGAGACTTGCAGAATCAGGGGGCACACATTCGCAGTATCGAGACACATATATCCTAGATTGCAGTAGATGTGAATGCTTTGAAGCAGCCAATGCAGCAGGGTTTTCCGGTGAACACCAATGTACCTACTGGAAACCAATAGGCAAAAGCAGTTCTACTCTACAGTGGTAGAAAGATACTAAATGGAGCACCACAGAATGCAGTGATAGAAGATGCAGATACTCAAGATAAACCAGTGGAAAGAGAAGAAGTAGACACTGTAGGCCAAGAGAATACCACAGAGGAACAAGTAGATGAGGTTGGAGGCAATAAGACTTGAGCATACATTCCTCCTCACCAGAGGACACCTGTGATTCCAGTGCCATTTCCAAATAGTTTGAAGGCTACAAAGATGGATAGGCAGTTCAAGAAGTTCCCAGACAACTTTCAGAAACTATCAGTGAACATACCTTTGATTGATGCAATTGAACAAATACCATCTTACGGGAAGTTCTTGAAAGATATCATTACTAAGAAGAGGAAGATCCCAGAATCTGACATGGTGGTGCTTAAAGAAAAAGTTAGTGATTTTATTTTAGGCACATTGCCACCTAAAAGACAAGATCCTAGCTATTTTAATATTACATGCTTTATTGGGAAGACAAAATTCGAAGAAGCTTTGTGTGATTTAGGGGCAAGTATCAATCTAATGCCCCTATCTACTTTCAAGAAGCTTGGACTCAAAGAAACCAGAAGGAGAAACATAACAATCTAGTTGGCAGACAACTCTGTAGTGAAGCCATATGGAATTTGTGAAGATGTTCTAGTGAAGGTAGACAGGTTCATTTTTCCTATAGATTTTGTGGCTATGGAGATGCAAGACGACCATGGTAATGAACTCCTACTGGGGAGACTGTTCCAAGATACTACAAACATGATACTTGAGATGGGCAGAGGATGCCTCACCATGGGAATCCAAGATGATAGATTTGAAATAAAGATGTTAGAGCATTCCCAAGCAATGGGAGATAAGGCATTGTGCAACATGCTTCAGCAGGTAGACAATAAAATTTCTTTGTTTCTGGGGAAGCCATTCTTAGATATGGCTCATGTGATGATAAGAGTAGATAAAGGCACTCTAGCTGTTGACATCTTGGAAAACACTAGGTTACTTTCTTTGACTCAAACTATGCGCTATCCAGGAGATGACGGGGAGGACTATGACCAATCTACAAAAGAAGAAATAAAGGTTGATTCTGTGATAGGGTCATCTCCACAGTTACCTTTAGAATCCTACTTGACTAACAAAGTGGATGATAGGTTATGTAACAATCATTTGGAGGAGTGTGTTTATTTGTTAAACGCATTACCTTGCTATTATGCAAGGCGCTTTGAAGATCTAGGACCACCACCCCCTCCTTTGGTCTTGTCTCTTTTGAACCCACCAGACCTGGAACTGAATATGCTACCTCTACATTTAAAGTATGTGTTCCTTGCTACAGAAGAAAATCTACCAGTGATCATCTCATCATCTCTTAGTGATGAGGAGGAGAAGCAGCTTCTCACTATGTTGAAGAACCACCGAGCTGCATTCAGTTGGTCTGTAGCAGATATAAAATGGATCTCGCCAGCCTTATGCCAACATAAGATCCGTCTTGAAGAGGGAGCGAAGGAAATTGTTCAGCCTCAGCGGCATCTCCACTTGGTCATGACTGAGGTGGTCAGGAAGGAGGTCATCAAGCTCTTATCCGCAAGTATAATTTATGCAATATATGACTCCATGTGGGTGAGTCTTACGTAGGTCGTTCCAAAGAAAGGGGGGATTATAGTTACCACAAGTGTAGCCAATGAACAGATTTCCACCAGACTTGTGACAAGGTGGCGCGTTTGTATTGACTACTATAGGTTGAATGCAGCCACATTGAAGGACAACTTTCCCCTACCCTTTATTGACCAAATCCTGGAATGTTTATCCGATCGATCTCACTTTTTTTTTCTCGATGGGTATTCCGGCTACAATCAGATTTCTATAGAGCCTAAGGATCAAGAGAAATCCACTTTCACTTGTCCTTATGGCACTTTTTCTTATTGCCAAATGCCTTTTGGTTTATGTAACGCTCCTGCCATGTTTTAAATGTGTATGCTCGCCATTTTTTTATATGGTGGAGCGGTGCCTTGAGGTTTTCATGGATGACTTTTCAGTTTATGGGGAGTCGTTCAGTGACTGTTAGCATAATTTGGATGGGGTGTTACAAAGATGTGAGGATACTCACCTGGTTCTTAACTAGGAAAAGTGTCACATGATGGTGAGTGAAGGAATAGTTCTTAGATACAAGGTGTCCAATAAGGGCATGGAAGTCGATCTAGTCAAGATTGAGGTTATTTCCTCACTACCTCCACTGACATCGGTGAAAGGAGTTAGGAGTTTCTTAGGTCATGCGGGATTTTATCACCAATTCATAAAAGACTTTTCAAAAAAATTCAAGCCTTTGTCTGAGCTTTTAGAAGAAGACGCTGATTTTGCTTTTGACGAAAGATGTTTAAAATCTTTTGAAACACTTAAAGAAAAATTGATTTTTGTGCTGATTGTGTAGGCTCTGGATTGGAGCCTCCCATTTGAACTGATGTGTGATGCATCAGATTTTGTAGTGGGAGCGGTGTTGGGTCAACGTAGTGATAAAATTCCTACTGTAATCTATTATGCGTCTAAAACTTTAAACAATGAATAAATGAACTACACCACTACTGAAAAGGAGTTATTAGCAGTAGTGTGTGTCTTTGAAAAATTTTGACAATTCCTAGTAGGGGCTAAGGTGTTAGTCTGGACAGACCACACCGCTATCAAGTATTTGTTACAGAAGAAGGACGCAAAACCTAGACTTATTAGGTGGATTCTTTTGTTATAGGAATTTGAAATTGAGATTAAAGATAAAGTAGGTGTGGAAAATGTAGTGGATGATCATCTTTCTAGGTTAGAGAGGTCAGATGAGAGAAATAAAGCTATCCCCATTGTTGAGGAGTTTCCAGATGAGAAATTGTTTGTTGTTCAATCTAATGACATATGGTTTGCATATATAGTGAATTACTTGGCTTGTAAGGAGATACTTGCGGATTGGGGTTACTAGGAGAAAAAATGGTTTTTTTTCATTCTTTAAGATTTTATATCTGGGACGACCCAATTCTTCTCAAGCAATGCAGGGATGGTATGTTTAGAAGGTGTGTTCCCAAGTGTGAAGTAGAGAGCATTCTATCACATTGTCACTCTCTACCCACGGGTGGGCACCATGCTAGCTCCAGTTAGGAAGCCAAAGTCTTAGAGAGTGGGTTCTATTGGCCGACTTTGTTTAAAGATGCACATAATTATGTTCATCGTTGTGATGCTTGTCAATGTGCAGGTACAATTTCAAAGAGACACGAGAAGCCCCTAAATGTATTTCAAGAGGTCAAAGTTTTTGATCTTTGGGGTATTAACTTTATGGGTCCATTTGTATCATCCAATTCATACATGTACATTCTTCTTGTAGTTGACTATGTGTCTAAGTGGGTGGAAGCAATTCCAACCCACACCAACAATGCGCAAGTGGTGTGCAAATTTGTAAAGGATTACATTTTTTGCAGGTTTGGTGTCCCTCACCAAAACATTAGTGATGGTGCCTCACACTTCACGAATAGGCAGTTTGGAGCTCTCTTGAGCAAGTACGGGGTGAAACACCATGTGGGTACCCCATATCACCCACAGACCCAAGGTCAGGTTGAGGTTTCAAATAGGGAAGTTAAGCAGATCTTAGAGAGAACAGTCTCAACCAATAGGACGAACTGGAGTTATGTGCTTAATGATGCACTTTAGGCCTATAGAACAGCTTATAAATCTCCAATAGGTACCACACCATTTAGGCTGATCTATGGCCATGCATACCATTTACCTATAGAATTAGAACATAAAGCCAGATGGGCTATGAAGAAATTGAACTTCAATTTAGATGAAGCAGGTAAGAAGAGATTTCTAGAATTAAATGAATTAGATGACCTAAGGATGAATGCTTATGAAAGCGCTAGGATATATAAGGAGAGGACAAAGAAAACTCATGATAGGCACATTCTTGATAGGGTGTTTCTTCTTGGGTAGAAGGTCCTCCTCTTTAATTCTAGGCTTAGACTGTATCTAGGGAAGCTGAGGTCCAAGTGGAATTGGTCGTTTGTTATTGAGAAAGTTGTGTTGTGACCATTATAGATGGGAGTAGGTCATTCCTTATTAATGGACAAAGACTCAAGTATTATTTTAGAGGGCAGGTAGACAAAGTTAGAGGATGTGCAATTTTGCACCATTCCTCAGTTTTATGCTCTAAGGACCGTCTAGTCTAGGACGTTAAACAATGACGCTTGTTGGGAGGCAACCCTATATTTATCGCATCTCTTAGATTTAATTTTCATGTTTAGATGTACTTTCAATTTGATTTTTAGTAAAAAAAAAGGTACCTTGATCCGTTCTGTTTGAAGTGTGCAGGATAAAGCATGTTGGTACCACCGAGTCAATCAGTCGGTGGTACCGAGACAGGGTCAGCGTTTTTTGCAAACTAACAGTGCCAACTCGGTGGCACTGACTAGCAATGTCGGTACCATCGAGTCTCAGGAGATGCGATGTAGTTTAACTGATAAGGACTCGGTACCACTGACAGTTCCCATTGGCACTGCCACGCTTAGAACATCGAGTCCATTTTTCGTGAGCACCAATATAAATGCAAAAAAATCTCAGTAGCACTGACTAAGGAAGTTGGTACTACTGACTCGCCATGTCAGCAATCCAAGTGGTCGCAATACAACATCTTAGATGCACTTCATCGAGTGGTAGGTAGCACCGATCTGCAACATAAGTCAGTATTACCGACGGTTCCGTTGGTACCACCAACAAAGGGCAATTCGTGCACATCACGTCAGCCAATCATAATTGTCACAAGCACCGACCACGAATTGTTCTCTGCAACTCGGTACCAGTGACTCTTGTGTTGGTAGTACCGACAGCGTCACGAACAGCTATAAGAAGGGAGGAAGTGGAGTCATTTTCATTCATAGCCTTAGGCATCCACCTCTCCTATCTTCCAGAGCACAGTTACCACAGGCGCCAGTGGACTTATTCAAGCTCTATTCTCCTATCCTCACTCTTATTCTTCACCATGGCTCCCAAACCAGCTCGCATCCAACACCAGAATGCAGAAACCAAGAGGATGTATGAGGAACTCCAGACCAGGCAGGTGATACCAACATGATATGTTGATCGCAATCTACTTGAGATGACTATCTTTATGGACAACATGCGATGGGTGTGTCAGTAGCAGGAACTGGAGGGAGACAATCCTTTCTTCGATGGTTGGAAAACTTATCCGGATCTTGTCTTAGAATTCTTGGCATCTCTGGACGTTATTGTCACCCCTGAGCAGATGGTAGGCAGAGAGTGGAGAGAAGGCAGGGTCAACTTTTTCCTTGTCAACACCACTTATTCCCTCACACTACGTGCTTTCAATAATATCTTTGACTGGCCTCAAGTACCAGAACTCTCCGTGCCATCTGATTTCGACTATGATCTAGCATGGGAGCAGCTGATAGAGGTGTCACTTGGTTACCATATCAACTTGCACATTAGTTCGGTGTCTGACATTGAACACCCATTTGCTCAGATACTACACCAGTTCTGCGTCAACACCATCTTCACCCGGTTAGTTCAAGCACAAGGTAAAGTCCAACAAGTTGATCTTTATTTCCTTTACCGGCTATTGGGCGGGGAGACAGTGAATTTTGGGTTGTTTATGCTTCTTCACATGTTATCTGTGAGACATAATGTGAAGAAGAAAGGTTTGATTCTATTTGGGGGCCTTATCACTCCCATTGCACTTCATCTAAACTTGGATTTGTCCATGCTCGATCCTTTGGAGGACACGTCCAAGTTGGACCTCCTGCACTTTTGCAAGGCGCATCTACTACAGAGCAATCACGGTGTCATCTATGCACATTGCAATCGGGGAGGTGTTTTCAGAGAGCGCACCCTCCCTGACCCTGTCTTCAACCTTCGTGGGGTGGAGAACCTTAGATGGCCACTCAATGAAGGTGAGGAAGAAGACCCGACGAGAGCATATCAGGGAGGCAAGGATGACAATGGCAACGACAATGGGGATGAGGAGGTGGAGCCCACCATCCACATCACATGGAGACTGGCCCCATGCAATCAGGACGTACTTATGCGGCCTCGACATCCTCAGCCCCACCCCCTTCTCAGGAGGAGACCGACCCATACAACATGCAGGGCATGTACAGGATGTTGTAGCAGATACAAACTGGGCAGCAGCAACACCAGGAGGCCCTAGCCAGTGTGTGAGACATTCAGGGATGGATATATGAGAACCAGCAAGTCATCTTTGAGAATGAACGCCTTCTCCTGGCCAACCAAGAGAACGTTCATACACATCTGTAGACGATTGAGCAGTACCAGCAGCTGTTCTATGACAACTATTGGAACAGTGGCTACTTTGGAGAGTATCTACAGTCATCGTCGATGCCTCCATCTGATCTATCATTTTAGGGGATTTTTCCTCCCCATGATCCGAACATGCCACCTCCACCGTTTTGATCCATGGTACCGATGTTCCACCTCTTGGGTGAGAGTATTGACTATGCAGACATAGTCGTATTCAAGCTTAGGGGGGTGCTGGAACAACATTCTATCCTAGTTTTATCTTAGTTTCTATTTTTATTTCCATTTTGTTTTGCTATTTTAGTTAGTTTGTTTGCCTTATTTTTAGTTATGTAAGTAGGATCCACATCTATATAGTGTAATTGTGGAGTTAAAATTTTGTGTGGTTTTAATCTTGAATGCTTGCACTCTCTGGTGTTAAATGAAAATGAAGGTCATGTTTTTAAAAGTTTGAGTTGCAACACCTTCTGAGGAAGTGTTTGAATTAGTCAGCTTTAGGATATTTTACATAAAAGAAAGTCTTTTTCAATAATGAAATGTGGATGATAAAGATGTTGAGCCTAAACTGACCAAACCATAACAAGATATTAAATGAATATATGAGAAATAATCCCTTGGATCACCCTGAACACATGTCATTTAAGAGGGACACATCATAAAATAATGAAAGGCGTTATCTCTTAGTTGTGTGATTCTATCTTTTCCATTCATTCATTTGACTCACCACTTCAAAATTCTTGAGTACTTCAAACTATTTTTCTTTTATTGCATTGCATAGCATATAAGGTAGTTTACTTGCATAAAGAAAAAAAATTGCATTTGTAGTCATTGATAACCTTGCATACCATTTTAGCTTGCACAACATAATTCATATAGTGCATTCATTCCACCATTACATGCATTTTCTCTTTTTCCATGTGGATTCTTAAACTTGAAATTAAGAATATGAGATGTAGAAAGAAAAATGAAACAAAAAAAATATCAAAAACAAGTTGTGAAGAAAGCGAGAAGCACAATGTCAGACTTGCTAAAAAGAACTTTGAAAAAAATATTATAAAAAAAATGAAGTATATTATGCATTCTTTTATGAAGAACAGTATAATCCACATGGGAAACTTCCCAAGTTGAAGAAAGAAAAAAAATCTTAGCTTGTTCTACATGCATCGTCTCATGAAAATGAAAATTAGGCATTAGGTTCATTCATTACATTCTTGTGCATTCATATAGGTTCATTCTTCTTGTGCATAAATAGATTGGTTGTACTCTTGAATTTTTAAATTGCCACCCATTTTCACCATTAGTTGCTCTTATTGGTAGGCCACTCTTCATGATTTATCTCCTCATTCATGTTTACATGGAGATCTGCTTCCAGTTAGCTAGTAGTTAGGAAAGAACAATTTAGTGTAGGGAATCATGCAATACATCAAGCAAATGCCTAAATAATTATGATGGTAACTGCTTACTTGATAATGTCATTGACTGAGGGTGGACATCTCTTATTGCAGTTTTTGGTCACTTTAGAGCAGTTAGTGGTTCAGTGGTCAGTGAAGGCCGGTTTAGGGCTTGCTAGGTGGGTTGTTTAAGAAAAGAATGTATGTGATTTGTCCTTTTACTGACTTTCATCAAATAGATTCTAGAGTGTGTTGCTCGAGGACGAGCAACATTCAAGCTTAGGGAAGTTTGATGCATGTGGTTTTAGTTGCTTTTGTAGGCTCATTTTCCTTTGTTTTAGTGTGTAGTTTGGACATTTATATGACCTATTATGCATGGAATGTCATAGATAGCCTATATTTCCTTGTTTGCATCAAATTATATGATTTCAATCATTTTTTACTAGCATTTTATGCATTTCGAGCACTTATGATGCTTTATGTGTTTACAAATACAAGGCAGATCAACACAGCTTGGTACCACTGACACCACAAAAGTCAGTGGCATCGACTTGACCTCAGAGAGCCACCCGAAATCAACCCAGATCTTGGTGCTACCGACCTAAGAAGTCGGTGCCACTGAGATACCATCAGAGAGCCCCGTGTGAATCAAGAAAACTTGGTGCTACTGACCCAAGAAGTCAGTACCACCGAGTTGACGTCAGAAAGGCGACTTGATTTCGCAAGAAGTTGGTGCCACCAAGACATTGTCGATGGTATTGACGGGATTAGGATTGTGCAACCTTAAGAGACTCAGTACCACCAACACATCAAGTCGGTACCACTGAGTCTGCACGATCAGGCCAGCCGCATATTTGCTTCTAATCCAACGGTGGACAAAATTTCGCACCCTAAGTCATGTCTATGACTTAGGGGGGGCGACTGCCAGACCTAAGAGTGACCCGTTTTCATTGTATGGCGACCAGAGAGAAAGAAGAGAAGGACGGAGGGCCAAAAGCTTCATTGGGAGTGATCTGAGCACCTATGGAGGACGTTTCTACTACTGGAAGACAGCAAACCACACGTACTACAGAGGAGATCGTCCGAACAGCCAAGGAATCCAGGGGTTACCTTAGATTTTACTATGTTCTCTACATTTTTCTTATTCCCTTCTGTGTGTTTTGTCATGAAAACCATGCAAGGCTAAAAACCTTTGTTCTTTAGGACCCTGGAGTAGCCTGGATATACACTGCAGTTGATTTCTATGCATTAATATCAATTTATCTCTTATAACTGGATATAATTCTATGGATGTTTCTTGTTCTATTTATGATTGATCACCATGAATGGATTAATAGACACTTAATCATCTCGGGAGAGGGATTAAGGGTTGGAAAACATAGAATTACTCATTGATTGTACCCTTTGGGAAAAGCGACGAATAGACAAGGGGAAAAACCAAGAGTATTGATGTAAAGCACCTAACTAATCAAACCAATAACCACGGGAGTGGGGTTGGCATTAGTATAAATTGTGAATTACACTGCGGACGCATGTAATTTCTGGCTAAAGGCTCCCTATCTAGGAGTTGAGATAATAGGTATTAGTGTGTAGGATAGACTGTAAGTGATATCTGTAGCGAAACCATCATCATAAGGAATTCCTTCTCTTTCTGATTTACTCAATTCATTTAATCTGTATGCTTTAGTATTAATTTAGTAATTCAATCCAAATCAAACAACCATCATTGGTTAGCTGGTCGATTTGTAGTTAGTAGTAGTTTCTATATAAATGTTTCCCCATGTTCGACTCAGTCCTCATAGGTCTGTTATTACTGCGATACGTTCACTTGCATTTTGCGCACGGTGTACAACGCATCAGTGATTCTTCACCTTCTGTATCCATGATCCAATGGGGATGTCGTGAGTTAGGGTTTGAGTATGTGTGTTGATTAGTAACATTAATATAATTTATCTTGTTAAACCTAACTCTAATGCAAATAGATAAAGATGAGTTTTCATGTTTAAACCTCTTATATGATGACATGATGATGAAATAAGCTCCCTCATATGATCACAACCTTAATGTGTTATTTGGTGTTATCATAGCCACATGGTTGATACTTTCTTATGCTAAACATGTGCATTATGAATATGATGAGGGTCAATCATATCTAGGTTCATTGCATCTTGATTTAATAAAGGAATGTTCTTAATGTTAATATAACCCTTCTATGATTGTTTATGAATATCTCCTAGCTCATTAATGCAATATTGTGTTGATATGGTGTATTATATGTAAGTGATGTTGTTGAGCCTTGTTATATTGCATGGAAAGAAAATTATGATCTTGTAGGGAATAGTATGATGGTCTCAATGACCTTTGGGCATGGTTGAGCCCTGAATGAGGTTTAATCCTCTTATTTTGACAAGGGTTGATACCCTATGATATTGTGAAAGGAAATTGTATCTTGTGAAAGTATGATGACTAGTGTGGTCTCATGAATGGAAAAAGAATAGTACCATGTGATGATGGGATGAGAAATTATGTTTTATACATTTTATATCTTCTAAAGTTTCAATGCTTATACACTTGATAGAAATGAATTAGGGTTTGTTTGTCCATTTGTATGATGAAGCCTTAATTCACCCAATTGGTAATGATTAATCAAGTGAAATTCTAATCATGTAGTGCCTTGTGCCATAGAACCATCTTCAGTGTCAGAACTTGTTGGATGGTGAAATGAGTATTCCTAAGGGAAACTCAGAGTGCATACTATTGAGTATGTGGGGTGCTTGTCATCCTGACACCAAGTGTTTTGAGAGGATGGTTGCGGTCATACCTAGCCTGCTTTGAGAGATCGACTATGGTCAGATCTCAGTGATTATAACATGATGTGATTAGAGGACAACTGTGGTTGTACCTAAGTGATTGGGTTTGAATACCCAAGATGCTAGCTTCGTGACATGTACCAAGGTGGGCTATCTATAGGACTATATGTCGTTGTTTTGCAATTTGACTATATGTTGTTGCAGTGCAGACTCGTACTGACCAAGTATGGAGAAGATCTTAGAGTCCGGGTCTTCCTTGATCTTATATGGAACTGATTTTGACCAAGCAGTGGTCGGTTGGACTTTGAGTGGTACGACTCAAACTCCCCGGGGCATAATAAAAGATGTAATACAGTCGTGTAGCATATTTGTTTATGGTTATACACGACATTTCACATTGGATGATAACCCTTGTTTGTTCTCTTTACATAAAGATGATGCTTATTGCAATTAAGAGACAGTAGATATACTTATGTTGTGGATATGCTTAAAATTGTAGATGTGTACATATAGTAGCCAAGCTTATGTTGATAACTATACTACTACTGCTGATTATAATCATGATGCTAGTTATCTCATGTTGTTAGTTATGTTTAGCATGCTAGCCATGCCTTTGTAACTAGAGATGCATATATTGCTAATCATGCTTATCCAGATAGTTGTGCTTATGTTGTTAGCTCTTCTTATGATGTTGATATGTTCAACCTGTTAGACATGCTAATGTTGTTAGCTATGCTTATGTGGCTAGAATTATTCATAATGATAGAGATTCTATGTTACTAGACTTGCTCATGATGCTAGATATTCATATGCTACTGAATTGCTTATATTGTCAACAAGATAAAGGATGATAGTCTGGATAATGATGATAGTTATTATCCGATCCTTTATGTATTTTGTTAATCATCAGTGGTGCTGAGCTTTTTTGTTATATCTGATTAAGTTGCTTAAATTGTTTAATTACTTTAAAATGTTGTAATAAATATATGTTGGAGAGAGTTATATCTCTCACTGGAACATGGGTCTCACCCTTGTGGTTCACCACATTTTTTTTAGTAATCGGCAGTGATGACAACAGAGCCATGGAAGTAAAGAAGAACTACAATAATGGATCTTTGAAAAAGTTTATTAGATGTCCAGTGTGTCCTAGAGTCAACCATGTACTCTCAGGTCCGAGTAGGAAAAGTTTGTATATGGTGTTTCAAATGAATCAGACTTTTGTTAGCATATTAATGCTTGTTTGTGTGACATATATGAATATTGTTTTCCTGTGTATATATGTTGTGGCTAAGGCGAAAAAATAATTTGTATCATATTCTTGGCATAGTATTGATACAGGAAAGATGTTTGGGCTCTTATGCAAATGTTTCTAAGCGAGTGTTGATGTTGAAATTGGTTTTAGTTTACCCACATTTTTGGGTATGTGATTAATTAATGATTGGTTGTGTTTTATGTTTTGAGTAATCTCGTTCAGTATAACGGGTTCTCACATGTTTTCTTGGTGAACTGACCATTTTTCCATTCATAGGTTGTGAATTTTTGTGAGATTCCAGTCCTTTCCACTCCCACACGGTCTGGGACCCTGACCCTAACCCTCCTATAAATATAGGGGTACTAGGGGCTTCTCATACACATAAATTGTCTCGTACAAGTGTTTTTCTACTCTGGTTGTGGTAACCAAGAGAACCCGAGCAAGTCGTACCCCACAAAGGAAGGGATAGCAAGGGAGAACAATTGTGGGAGAGCAAGTTGGTGACTAGTACACCAACATGAGGGACAACTCCTTCATGTACATTCTACTAGAACGACAGGAGTTCTAGGAGGTCCGTATAGACTTCCATAGAGGTGTGGAGGTCGTTGCTTGCCGCTAGGAGGACAACATCAACCTACTTTCCATGCTGGATACCAAGAGATGCTACAGACTTCATCTGAGTGCAACTAGAAGATAGTTGCACAACTACAATGATGAGGATATTGTTGCTGACTTGCTCCATGATCTGGTTTATCCTCAAAACCATCCTTTCCATTGCATAGTTGTTGACGCAATCTGCTAGTTTAATGCGGAATATGGTAGTAAAAAGTTTGTTTTTGTTTCCTATCTGATGCCATATTTCCCTACATGAAGTTACCTAAAACCTAGAGAAATAAGGCATGTATCAGTATATTGGTATATTGTGTATGTGGGTGCATACAAATATGTGCATGTACATGTATATTCAGCAATCAGATATATGAACCAGTATATTCATTTAGATAATCTAACCCATACTTTTATGACACATTCGGTGTAATGACTTTTATGTCCATCATTGGACTTGCTTGGTTTACCCCTTAGCATGTCGGACACTTGGTTCATAACATCACGATTTTTTAATATGATTCACATATTGACATTATGATGAACTAGAATGAAATAAACATCCAAGCAGTTTATTCATTAATCATTGGGAAATTGACACTCCTCAAAAGTCAATATATGCAGGTATTCATAGATAACTGTAACAACCGCCACCAAACTGACAGCCAAATCATTACTAATTATGCAGAATAACCATAAATAGTGGATTAAAAAAATCACTAAAAATTAAAACCATTTTGCAAAGAGATCCTCTTCCAGGAAACTCTTACTAAAAGAACCAAAACTTTATATATACACCAGGGTTCACATTTTACCTACATTGTACCATCTTATCTCAAGGATTACACATAACAGTTGCTTTGTCAAAACACATACTGAAGCAACATAAAACCTTGAGGCATACAAGCCAAAATCTTAGATTGTTTATAAAACCTTTACGTACTGACTCCAAGGACCTGAGAGTACATAGATGACACATAGGACTTCTATCTACAAGACACGACAGATAGTATACTCAACCTGAGCTATTACTGCTGCCCCTACTGCTATTTTTGTACCTCTATAGTATGGTCTCTACCTCCTCATTCGCATCCACCTAAAAATGTTGGTGACCAACGGGGTGAGACCCATGTCCCAGCAAGAGATATAACTCTCCACCAACAATATTATTATCATAGTTAAACAGTATAAAACCGAGCAGAGGTTCTTTTATATTAACAAGCAAGATTAATCATTGTTATAAGTAGAACATAGTAATCACTTCTCTTAAAATAATGCATCTATCTATGGTAGAGAAATAAATCATCTATTCACTATACCAGGAAAATATAAAGAAACACGATTAACATCTATCCAACTAAGATGTATGAAAGGAATGTACATCAACCAATGTCTTTCCATATTTGATCCTTAAGCAAATATGCTACACGGCTGATTACATTTTACAATCACACTTATGCCCTTCGGAGATGAGGTATACCGCTCATGCTCCAACCGACCACGGCTACGTAAAGCATCGGTGCCATACAAGGTCAATGGAAGAGTCGGCTGCCATGACCTCTCTAGTCTCGGTCAGTGCGAGACCACTGGCAGGACATCTCGTGTCAACTGCAATTAGCTTACCAGGGTATACTGGTATCTTCACTATAGATCTACAGTCGTAGCATGCACTCTCTTCAGGGAGATTTCAATTATCCATCCCCCGTATTCAAAGAATAAGGAAGATTACACATCAATTCCTCAATTGTTAGGGAGAATCACATTTCAATCCCGATTCACATCGGATGAAGAAGGATTCTACACATCAATCCCTCATTTGGTCGGGAGATTCACATAATCACATGATAAATAAGAAAGGTGTGAAATCAGTTCTTCATCGGGACGTCTGGATATAATTTGTCCATCACCCCAGCATATTCAAAAATATGCTCTCCAGGAAATATCATGGGAAGACCTGTTTCACCATTCAGCAACTACTGACACTGATGGATCTATGGTCAGAGCACTATATGATGAGATTCCACTTGATTAATTAGGTTCATTACAGTATTCTTTTAGCATCAACCAAGTTTCAAACATGAATTATAACAGATGCTATAAAAGGAAGGAGTGGTACTTTGAATATCTTTGGAATATTTTGAATGTACACCACTTGGGATCTCAGTCCCTTATCACAATATTGGGAATTCTTATCCCTTCCCATCATCATCATCATGATTACTGGATATGGGTATTCAAACCCTTAGATCATCACTGAACACTTTTACCACTTATCAGGTAATTATTACCTCTAGGTCCTCAGACCAAGGTATATATGATACTTATTGCACAAGCAACTCACATGGCTCACAAGGCCCATTAAACATCTTATCACCTCTTACTAGACAACAAATATCTTTTAGGTCATCAGACCACATAAACATTATACTTTTTATACAAGTATTTAACATGTCTCACAAGGCTTATGCAATAAGAGAAATACAACCTTCCCATTATTAGGGTTAAGGTTTCCCTTTATAGATGAATAGGGTTTCAAGTTCATATTATCAATCCAGACCCTACTTCATTTCTCCACACATCTGGGAGCATACATTGATATCATAAGTATTCAATCATACTTATTTATTCTATTCATTTATCATTGAATGATTATCAACACAAAGTATGAGTTTTTCTCTCATCCTCACTAGGATATTGATTACATCATACTTTATTAACTTGGCTTAACCATTTCTCAAGGTATGTTAGACTACACTTATCAAAGTGCATTAAACTCATTACATCTTAATGTAACAATTGACATGACAAACTTCATGTGTTACTCATCCAAGTATATTGGATTTGAGGTGCATCAAGGTGTATCAACCTTGAGGTGCTAGATGTGATATTTATCATTCCTTAGTGTATCACTTCCCTCATCACTTTTAACTTACTTAAGTTCATCAAATTATCTTGTATTAGGGTATTTCCCATCCTAATACTTTATGAACTAACTCATCACATTTATTCTATAGTGTATTGGCCATAATTCACACATTTGAATTATCCAACTATCATCAGTGATATGGACTCATCTCAGGTTAAGGCATTGTTGATATAGGATTGACCATTATCAATCACTTTAAGTGTTTCACCTATCAAGGTCTTAATCACACCATTATTTGATATTACACTAATCACTACTAAGAGTGTCTTGCCCTCACCTTTACAGGGTGTATGGGGTTGAATCATGTATGTCAAGTTGAACACATGTATTGGGTTAGATGTATATCGAGTTAGGTATCATCATATCCCTCATACCCTTACCCATCAAGGTATCAACCTTACCAATCATATGGTGTATCACCTTCACCATACATGGGTGTAACATCCTCACCTCACTTGAAGATATTGGCCATGCCATACTTTAGTGTATTGGCCATTACATGTTCTAGGGTATTAACCACCTTACCACTTTTGTCATCTAGTGTATTGGGTTACCCACCATATTGTTTTAGAGATGTGTGCTCAACACCATGTCGTCCAAGAGCTGTATGCTTAACCCAATATTGGTTTAGATGTGTATGCTTTATACCCATATCACTTTAGAGGTGTATGTGTGCTTACCATATTGGGCAAGAGGTGTATGCTTGCTTACCATATCACTTTAGAGGTGTATGTGTGCTTCACACCATATCGGGCAAAGAGGTGTGTGTGTGCTTCACACCATATCGGGAAAAGAGGTGTGTGTGTGTGTGTGTTCTTCACACCATATTGGGTAAGAGGTGTATGCTTGACCTCATATCACTTTAGAGGTGTATGTGTGCTTACCATATCGGGCAAGAGGTGCTTGCTTATGTGCTTGAACCCGATATCACTTTATAAGGTGATACCATCATCTTCAAGATCTAGACATTCATTCTACTTGTTATAGTACAAGGATAACAGGTCTAAGAAACTACTAGAACTCATAGATATATCAAGTATTCAAGAAAATTTCAGAATTGAAAGTAGATCATCAATATAGCAAGCAAGATGGTGAATAATAACATGTTCGGGTTCAAGTTATATAACCCGCCTCAAGAACAACTTCAAAGCTCTAAGATCCAAATCTTAACATTCCTAAAGTTGAAGATGACCTATCAAAATTCCAAGGCTTGTTCACAACTCCTTCATATACAAGGAATCACCATAGTTAAGAACTTGGTGAAAAAGAAAAGAAAGGAAGATCATAACCCTAGATCCATGCTTCAATCCAAGGTTGAAGATGATCATGGCCTTACCTTAGGGTTAAGATTCGAGCTCCTTCTTGCTCCTTAGCACATTTCATGATACCTCACTACTCATGCACGATATGCCCTCACTTTTGTCTGATATCCCTTTCACTTGTGGCCAATATAACTTCACTTGGCCGATATCAACTTGTTATGGCCGATATCAACATGCTATGACCAATACCACTTGCTATGGCTGATACCCAAGCCCTATGCACGATACCACTTCACCTATGCACGATACCAAGATTCTATGCATGATATCTAAGAGCAAGGAGGTGGTAGGATTCGAAAATTTTCACTAAGGGGTGAAAGGAAGGGTATATATACTTCAGGTTCATGGGAGAGAGTGTAAGAGGTGTCATCACCCTACTAATAGTAGGTGCCACGTGGCCATGCATAGATTGACACATGTACTTGCATGCATTACATATTTATCTTGCCATGAAAAATAAAAACTTGAGGATAATTCAAGGTATAAGGGTCTTCCCCCTTTGGTTATCTTCTAGGACAAGCCACTTCCACTCACATTATTATTATATTCACAATTCAATGCAACCTTACCCAAGGAAAGTTGCAAGCCGGTATCCATTGCTTTATTGAGGTGATTAGCTTGTTTTTGAAAATTTCAAGAGTTAAAAACATGATATGGGGTCTCCTCTTTGGCTCCTTTACCGATAGGGACTCCCATTTAACACTACAACTCGATACACTCAATACAAGCTCAAATTAGGGTTTCCATTCAACCCCTTTCTTGGTCTTTTCATCACTAAGAATACAACCACTCATAAATGATTCAAACATGGTGTATCAGTCATTCTATATTCTCTAAATGATACATAGAGGAAGTAGGAACACTCTAGAGGTGGTAATTTGCATATCAACCCTACATTTTGGGTAAATTACAATTTGTACCAAAATTGGTGCACATGGTACTAACATTATTCAAACAAGTTCAAACTTGGTATTTAGGCTTTCCACAAGACACCACTTAGCATCATTCTCTCTCTTATGATGCTAAAACACTTAAGGAACGTTCAACATGTGACATATTGCAATATAACCCCTTATCTTGGGTAAATTGCACTTTGGTCCAAAACAAAGGAACATTGCTCAAACAACATTCAATCAGGATCAAACTTGGAACATAAGTGTGTCACATGATAACAAAACTCCTTAGAGGATTATATTAAAGTTCTAAGAAACTTTCTTAGCCAAAACAAGTAGGGTTAACTCATAACCCAGGTCAGGATCATTACAATAACCATGTACCTCTTTTATGAAGAACACATGTAGTTATACTTCAAGTATATGATCCATCCAATCAAGCATATGGAGATCCAAGCAATAAACAAGATCTGAGAGTATGTATAACTAAGGTGTCACCATGTGTTCATAAGATACTAATCAAGGTTGAATTTATATCTTAGGGTTCTAGGGTTGATATTAGGGTTAGGTCTCAAAACTCTAAATCACATGTTCATGGATCTAATGATTTAGAAACTCAAAATACATCATCATCATCGTTACAACCTTGGGATATCAATATTATTCAACCATATTAGAATATAACCATACTTCACATGTTCAACCACTTATTCATCAAACTAGTGATTAGAGTCCAAAAACTCTAATCATATTATCTTATGGATCTTAAGGGTTGGAAAGCCTAATTTAAGAATTAGGTGCAACCCTAACTGAGAGATTAGCCATATCATTATTTTATCATTGGATGATATCATCTTTCATCAATTTAAGCAAGATATCATCATGAGTTCTAGGGTTTGCATATAATCATCACTATCAAAACATGCTCTGATATATTTTTTGAAGTAGGATCAAAATTAGTCATTAATTAGAATTTTAGCCATAATGTACACATTTTTATGATCATTTTGGTATATAATATCACTATCATTTAATATACCAATTAATTAGTAAAATTGAAAAAAATTATACTTATACTGGCCAAAGGCAAATTGCTCTGTCAACAAGACCTCTTTTATCCAAATTTTTTGTGGGATCAGGCCTGAGCCAAGGGGATCATGCAACTTTGGCACCCTATGCCTGTGTGGCTAAGGTGAAACAAAGGGAAGAAAGGAAAATATTTTACGTACCTTAAATGTATGGTCTGGAGGAAGAGGAGTCATTTCCCCAATTTCTTCTTCTTCCTCCTTTCATCCTAATGTTGTTTTCTACTTAGTCATGGAGGAGGTCCACCTATCAGTTGAATTTTCACTCCTAGACATCGGTGAAAGAATTGAAGATGCAGTGAGCTTTGTCATTGCATCTTGAACTTGTTCTACCCTTTTCCAGTGGATGAGGCAACCAAAGTGGCATGGACAAGGATTGACATGGAGAGCAGGTAGTTAGAGATAGGAGAGTTAATCAACAGGGTAGGTGAGATGGAATTGAGTACATGGCCCAATTTTGGGATACGTGAAGGAAGCACTAGAGTGCTTATATAGGTGTAGGTGGTTGAGAAACCCCCACTACTCAGAGTCACAATGACACAACCCAATCTTGGTTTAGGCATTATCTCTATGAGAGGAGATAGTGGCAAATCTGGGGTCTGTTAGGTTTAATTAGGACTACCAAAGTTGTCAGGAGGGTTAGCTTGGTGAACTTAGTTTTGGATATAGACAGAGGGACTGGAGGTGAGTCCAAGCTCTAGGCCTCTCACCTCAGGGTGAAGATGTCCAGTCATATGTTGAATCATCATTCAACAACAATTGATAGTGACCCTATTATGCGGTCATGCCTAAGGTTCATCCTGGCCCTCTACTCAGGGATGTTAAAGCAATTTGAATCTTATTATTTTTGAATAAATCTTTATTTTAGTATTATCTACACTATATTCTATAGGTCACTAGGAGGGTGTGTTTAGCCCCAACTGTTGGTATTAGCTTCCCATTATCCTCATTTCAGACTGAGCAAAGTTTGGATCAAAATGAACATGATAAGTATCCTATATTTTCCCTTTAAGCAATTTCTTAATTTTATCACCTAGGTCCTAGATAATCATATAACTATCTCAAAAATTGGATTTATCCTTATTTCCACATTATCTCCCTTGGGACCAAGATTTATGTCAAGTTAGGTTTATTTGATACGTGTATACTTGGAATCCAAGTGAAGACTATATAAATTACTCCTTTAATTATCTAGGTCATTCATTACTTTAGATTTCATGAAAGCATGCTTATAATCTCATAATCACTTTACCAATCAACTCACAAGATCATTAGCATCATAATTATGCACGAATTTCCAATTTCTTTAAAATATATCCAATGACCCATTTACCACTCAAATAGTTTGATTAGGATTTAATTTGGTCTTAAGGCCCATTGACCGTACCTCTTGACCTTCCAAAGGGTCCAAAAGCATTGTAATAATCTTACATGTAAAATTGAGGCTTGAACTAATATAATATCTCAATTGAAGCCTCAATTGATGCATCTAATCAATATTACTTTATTTACTTAAATTAAAGGTCTAAGTTAGGTCTAGGACCTATATTCACCAACTAAGGTCATGATATTTGCTTTATCAGTCCACTTTGATTATCACGTCATATCTTTGAATCAAATATGAAATCACCAAATTTCGAGGTCGTTGCAAGATTGGTCTTGGGGTTACTTACAACGGGTTAATTTGATGGAGGTGGTCGTAGTCACTAGGATAGGTCTACAATGGCTGGAAACAAACATTGACATTGCGACACTGCCCCAAGGTGTCTTCAGAACAATTAAGGGTCTACATGAGTTTCTAGAGGAGATAAGGTCATTTTGAGGTCGTTAGGTTTGTAAATGAAGGTGATGGGGTACCTGTAACACCCCTGACCTGGGTTATGTCTTAACCCTGGGAGTTTTGCTTCAGTAAGTTACTTAAAAACTGATTCTAATCTTTTGAAAAGTAATTAAGGCTTCTGGTGAAGTTTGTTTTCAAGTTCGAACTTAATTGCAAACTATTTGTGCAATATATGAAAGTCTGAGTTGTAACATCCCTGACCTGGGTTATGTACTAACCCTATGGGTTTTGCCTAATTAAGTGATTAGATGTTTGCTTGTAATTCTTGAAAAGTAATTAAAGCTTTTGAAGAACTTATATTTCATTTTTAGTCCTTTTTAATAATGTTGAAACATTGTTTTGTTAATACAAGTGCAAATTACCCAAGTAGAGGGGTTAACTTGCAAATTGCACTTGTTAAGATGTTCCTCTGATGTTGATACATCATATGAATGTATATGATGTAGTGGCATGGATTCCACAAGCTTGAGCATCAAGATATAGCTTGTAGAGCAATCCTTGTGTATTAAAACCTAGTTTTGGTGTAATGTGCAATTTACCCAAAACCTTGGGTTCAACATGTAAAATAACACTGTTGGATAAATTGGACATTATGATAAATCCCTTTGTTTCGATGATGACAAACATTTCATTCTTGTTGATCTAACGTGCTACTTGAGTGTTGCAGGAATAAGGTGGATGACAAAGCTCTAGGGAATCTATATGCTTGAATGATTGTAAATGTCATGAAATGTAATCAATTGTAAACTTGTAAAAATATATAATGTACAAGTACTTAGACTTCATGTAAATCAAGCGTTAGATCTTCCCTAGCTAAATACCACACTTAGATAGGTCATCCCCTTCAATAGTGTCACATATGCACACTCATACACACACTTAGTGCCTTAAATTGAAAGATTGAAACAGGGTCAATCTCGGTCGACAAACTCCTCGACCGAGACACTCTCAGTCGACAAACTTTTCGACCGAGAATGACCCAAGTAGCCGTTAGACACAACTGACAAAGTAGTTGGCAGTTGGAAATGAACGTTGATCCAGAGAGCCTGTCGGTCGATAAAACTTCGACCGAGTAGGTATCTCGGTCGAGAAATTGTCGACCGAGATGGTCTCTGACAGCAACTGCAGAATTAATTAATTAGCCGTTGTTAAAGAAACTAACTTATATCTAACGGCTAGTTAAGCACTTAGAACCCCCTAGAAAGTGTCTAGAACGTCCTTAAGCACTTGTAGGTCATTCCTATAAATAGGACATGCCTTAGGACACCTAAATAGACCCCAAGTTACACTTGTGCTATACTTGAGCTTGAATACTCATTGGCAATCTGTTTTGAGCAATAGAGCAATTACTACATTGGCTATTCATTTCCATTGCTCCCATTTCGTGTCCTATAGGCTAGAATCTCCTTACCACAGCACTTACACTTCCACACTCATTGGTTAGGAGATCAATACGCTTGATATAAGAAAATCAAGCCTTGTGCTTAAAAGGATAAGTTGTAATTTCTATTTTCCTTCTTGTTCCTTTTATTCTTTGTATTCTCCTTGCTACTCCTAGGGTTGGAGGCTGCATATTGGAGAAGGTTCTTCTCGGAGGAGAAGGTGGACTTCAAGCTACTTCAAGAAGGCTATCGCAACGGGAAGCTACTTCAAGAAGGCTATTGCAACGGGAAGCTACTTCAGGAGGAAGGCTGCTTCAAGGTTGGTGCAATTACTTCTAGGTGAAGGCTGCTTCAAGGTTGGTGCGATTACTTCTAGGTGAAGGCTGCTTGAAGGGTTTAGGGAGAGAATTGTAATTTTATGTAAAGTCCTTGCGAGGTAATAAAATTAAATTCTTTCCAAATCCCGGTTGGGTAAGCAACCGGGTAGTGGACTCACAACTTTAGTATTTGCTAAAGTTGGAACCACTCTAAATCCTTGTCCCCTTGTCCAATATTCTTGTGGTTGATTGTTTGAGTTAAATAATTGTTAAAATTATTTTAAAATTCTATTCACCCCCCCTCTAGTGTTTTTCAATTGGTATCAGAGCAGGCTTCAAGGAACCCTAACAAGGTCTTGAAGAATGGGTGACGGGGTGCTCAACAACCTTAACCTTGAAGGGACATTTGTTGCTAGGCCTCCAATGTTTGATGGAACAAACTACATATATTGGAAGAGAAGGATGCAGTTCTACTTTCAAGGCATAAGTTGGGATCTATGGAGAATGGTGTCAACCCCTTATGAGCTACCTCAAATGGAATATGCAGCTTGGGACACCAATACGGTAAAATCGGCTCAAATGAATGCAAAGGCTGTAAGTATTCTTTATTGTTCAATTTCAGTAGGAGAATTTAATAGAATATCAAACTGTGAAACAACCTATGAAATATGGCATAGACTTTCTATAACTTATGAAGGGACAGTTCAAGTTAAGAATTCCAAAGTTAGTATGCTTAAACAAAAGTTTGAACATTTCTGTATGGATCCAAATGAATCTATTAGTGAAATGTATGCAAAATTCTCTTCTATTGTAAATGGTTTAAATGCCTTAGGTAAAGTTGTTCTTGAGGAAGATCAGGTTTCAAAGATTCTTAGATCATTTCCTCCCAAATACAAGCCCAAAGTGACAGCCATTGAAGAAGCAAATGACCTCACCCGACTAAAGATGGAACAACTCATTAGCAACCTAGAAGCTCATGAGGCAACGTTAGAAGAGGAAGAAAGAAGAGAACATGAACGTCAACAAGGCAAAAAGAAGGACATTGCATTCAAAGCATCAACCAAGGACACTCATGACACAAGTGAAGATGATAGTGAAGAAGAAACTCTCATTGTAAATGGTAAGCAATATAAAAGTTTTAAAACTAATAAAACTTCTAGTGTTTCTTCTTCCAGGTGCTTTGAATGTGGCAAAAAGGGACACATGAAAGGTGATTGTCCAAAACTCAAGAAAGGGAAGAAATCATCTCACAAAAAGAAAGAAAGAGCATATAAAGCTGCATGGGATGATTCAAGTGATGATAGTGATGATGGAAAAGAAGAAGTAGAATGCCTCATTGCTACAACAAATGAAGACGAAGAAGAGGTAAGTCTTTATGATCTACCAAAAGAAGACCTAATTGCTAGTCTTCAAGATACTCATGAGAAATATATTGAGTGCAAGAAGAAACTTAAGAAATCAAATAAAGTAAATGATGATTTAAATGTTAAACTTCTTGCTCTTGTATCCGAAAATGAAAATCTCAAAAAGGAAAATGAAGATTATGATCTTAAGTTAAAATCGGTAGAAGCTAATTGCAATCTTCTTTCCTTAGAAAAGTTAAACTTGCAAACTCAAGTGAATGATCTTCAGAAACAACCTGTTCTATGTTCACATTTATATTATGATGAGGTTGTCAAAGAAAGAAACTCTCTAGTATCTGATTTAGATCAAGCAAAGAAAGATATAAACAAGAAGATGGATGATATTGCTAGGTTACAAAGAAAAGTAAATGAGTTAAGAGGAAATGACACGCTTAAAAATATTCTGAAAATTTCCTCTAGTTATAATGGAAGAAAAGGATTAGGATATGATCCAAGGAGAAATAAAACCAAAAGAGTTAAAGCATCCAAGACTAAGATTATGTTTGTACCGAGGAACACAATTCCTAGAAAGAGAAATGAAGTTGACTCTATTAGTTGTCATTATTGCATGCGTCTTGGACATTATTCATTTTCATGCCTATATAAGAAAAAGAATGATGATTTAGCTTGGATTCCTAAAACTTAGTAGCTTAAAATTAACTAGTTGAGATTTGACCTAAACTGATTCTTGATATACAAATGTCATATCTCAACACAATCGAGCTCTAACTTGCATAATCTTATTTTTGCTTGGAATAAATTAATAGTTCTGAAAATATTCCAGAAACTTTGTCGGTTGAGAATCTGTCGACCGAGTGAACCTCGGTCGAGAAATTGTCGACCGAGCATGTCACTAATTTCTAGTCTGCTGTAAAATTGCTGAATTCTTTTTGAAATTGACCAAATTGCTATCTATTTGTGATTAATGACTGTAGATATTGGAAATCATCCCTGAAAACTTATATGAGATTAATTTGGTTTGATTTAAGTTAAAACTGAAATAATGCTTAGCTTAATAAAAAGGAAATTTCTGTTTTATCATTATTCACATGATGTTTCCTAAAGTATTTTATGGTCTACCCATATAGAAATCATGTGATTACAATCATGGAATTATCATTTTCATCATGATGATGCTGTGTTAGCAAGAATAGATACTGATAATTGTATGCATGGATCCTTAATGATACATAGGCAAACAAAATAATTCAATCTCTCTTAGAAATGCTTGCAACACATAAGATAAAAATTTCTCAATTGGCATCTTTAAAAGGCTTGAGATATTAATCGTGCTTTCATTTTTAAGAGGATGTTTTCATATTGAGTATCACTAAACATGCTTCAAAATTGATATCTAATCAAGTACTTCACATATGAATGCTTAAATTGGAAATCTGCAAATTTTTGCCTCTTGGTTGAAATAAAATTTGACCAAGGGGCGCTATGGTCGAAGTCAAGGTCGACCTAAAATAAGCTTTGACAAAATACTTATTTGGACATCATTTTATCTTAGTATACTTTTGATAAAGGTCAAAATCAAAATTTAAAATCATTTGTGACCTTAGAAGATTTAAAATTGCTTTAATTGTAAGATTAAGGGGGAGCTCATATAAACAAATTTGATTATTTGCTTAAGAAGCTTACAAAAACATTGTAATCATCATTTGAAGCTTATTAAGACCTTAGTACTTTTACTCTTGGTTATGACGAAATCTATGAAATTCATAAAAATGATATATCTTGTTCTTAAAAGAACTCTCTAAACAAATCAGGGCTTAACATCCCATGCATTTGGTTGGAGACATTTTTATGTACTTTAAGATTAAAGGATTCTCATTTCATTTTTAGGGCTTAACATCCCTTATAAAATAGGTGAGAAATCAATATACATTCATCATAAGCTTAAGGGAATCTCATATCATTTCAAATCTTAACATCCTTTGCAAATGATTGAGAAACAAATTGTGGCTAAATTAGAAAAAAAAATGATATTAAATCCATGTTCCTAATAAAGGGGGAGCATAGTATAAAATTAAGGGGGAGAAGAAATATAACATATTCACCCTGGATATCTTTTTGAAATGTCAAAGGGGGAGAAAGAATATAAAATCAAAAATATAAATGAGTTTCATCTTGATGGCCAAGCACTCACTTGCAAAACAAGAATAGCTACAAAAGGTAATCTTCAGGTATGAAACTCACATGCTTTATATTTCCTTATTTCATATTTAGGAAATGTTTGTCATCTTCAAAAAGGGGGAGATTGTTGGATAAATTGGACATTATGATAAATCCCTTTGTTTCGATGATGACAAACATTTCATTCTTGTTGATCTAACGCGCTACTTGAGTGTTGCAGGAATAAGGTGGATGACAAAGCTCTAGGGAATCTATATGCTTGAATGATTGTAAATGTCATGAAATGTAATCAATTGTAAACTTGTACAAATATATAATGTACAAGTACTTAGACTTCATGTAAATCAAGCGTTAGATCTTCCCTAGCTAAACACCACACTTAGATAGGTCATCCCCTTCAATAGTGTCACATATGCACACTCATACACACACTTAGTGCCTTAAATTGAAAGATTGAAACAGGGTCAATCTCGGTCGACAAACTCCTCGACTGAGACACTCTCGGTCGACAAACTTTTCGACCGAGAATGACCCAAGTAGCCGTTAGACACAACTGACAAAGTAGTTGGCAGTTGGAAATGAACGTTGATCCAGAGAGCCTGTCGGTCGACAAAACTTTGACCGAGTTGGTATCTCGGTCGAGAAATTGTCGACCGAGATGGTCTCTGACAGCAACTGCAGAATTAATTAATTAGCTGTTGTTAACGCAACTAACTTATATCTAACGGCTAGTTAAGCACTTAGAACCCCCTAGAAAGTGTCTAGAACGTCCTTAAGCACTTGTAGGTCATTCCTATAAATAGGACATGCCTTAGGACACCTAAATAGACCCCAAGTTACACTTGTGCTATACTTGAGCTTGAATACTCATTGGCAATCTGTTTTGAGCAATAGAGCAATTCCTACATTGGCTATTCATTTCCATTGCTCCCATTTCGTGTCCTATAGGCTAGCATCTCCTTACCACAGCACTTACACTTCCACACTCATTGGTTAGGAGATCAATACGCTTGATATAAGAAAATCAAGCCTTGTGCTTAAAAGGATATTTTGTAATTTCTATTTTCCTTCTTGTTCCTTTTATTCTTTGTATTCTCCTTGCTACTCCTAGGGTTGGAGGCTGCAGATTGGAGAAGGTTCTTCTCGGAGGAGAAGGTGGACTTCAAGCTACTTCAAGAAGGCTATCGCAACGGGAAGCTACTTCAAGAAGGCTATTGCAACGGGAAGCTACTTCAGGAGGAAGGCTGCTTCAAGGTTGGTGCAATTACTTCTAGGTGAAGGTTGCTTCAAGGTTGGTGTGATTACTTCTAGGTGAAGGCTTCTTGAAGGGTTTAGGGAGAGAATTGTAATTTTATGTAAATTCCTTGCGAGGTAATAAAATTAAATTCTTTCCAAATCCCGGTTGGGTAAGCAACCGGGTAGTGGACTGACAACTTTAGTATTTGCTAAAGTTGGAACCACTCTAAATCCTTGTCCCCTTGTCCAATATTCTTGTGGTTGATTGTTTGAGTTAAATAATTGTTAAAAAAAATTTAAAACTCTATTCACCCCCCCCTCTAGTGTTTTTCAAACACCACTAGAGGGTCTCTCATGTTTCTTGACATCAAGAAGAGCAAAGAAAATGAGAAGGGCGCCTCATTTGAATGATCATGGAGGAGAGAGAATCTTAAGATTGAAATAACCAAGATTTAAGCACAAATGGCTCTTTAATACAACTTAATCCAAAAAGAAATATATTAATTATGGAGCCCTTCAACCAAAAGTGGGAGGGTATGTTTGCAATAGTTTGGATGAGCTTGTGCCATGCTTGGGCACCAACAAGATCTTGGTTGAAGTGGAAGTTACTCACAATATTATAATATAAAGTAATATCCAATTAAAGGATGGATATTAAAACATAACTTTTTAGGATGCTTGGTCCTTTTACTTTTGACCTTGGATAATGAAGGAGTTTTGCATGGTTATAGAAGGTGGCCACGTATCCAAAGAATGGAGGGAGCTTGGTGGATATTTTGGAAGAATAAAAGGAAATAATCCTCTTCTATCAATTTTCCTTGAAAAACTCATAAATATATATATGCATCTTTTTCCAACAACACAAAGGATCGTTTCCCTTAGTTCTTTTCTTTATCACCTTGCTTTGACTGACCAAGGAAGAGCTTTGGACCAGAGGAAGGACGACCCAACAAGCTTGGTAAGTTTTGATCATCTTCTACCTCGAATTCATGGTGGAAACCCTAAATCAATGGTTAGTAATTGGTTTTCTTCACACGATTTTCCTTTCTAGCCATCTTGTTCATCCAAAAAGTGAAGAAAGAACCTTGGACAACTACTGGAGCTCAATCCACCATTAAAGATACGGAGCTTGGAGCTCTGGATTAGTCCTAGAGGCAGGTTTTATAACTCTAACCCTTAAGCTTTGCTAATGCATCCTTCTCTCCTAATACCGTTGGTTAATTCTTTTATGTTGCTACTCTTGTGTTCTTGATATAAATTCCGTGAAGAACAGCCCCTGTTCTTGGTTGAACAGAGTTAGGTGACGTTAATTTTGATGATTATCCAAAAAAGTAACTTTAGCAAACGGTCTCCAATCCTTTCTCAAACGGTTTCCCAAACCGTTTGGGAGCAAACGGTTTCAAACCGTTTGATTGCAAACGGCTTCATCAAACCGCATGGAGGGAAACGGTTTCAAACTGTTTGGAGGTGTTGACCAGGTGTTGACCATTTGGAGGTCTGTTGATAATAATGTAGACTAATCACCTACCAATAATCATCAATTAATTCCAAGTGTTTCACCAATTGAAGGTCCAACAATCACCTAAAACCCTAATCGGGTTAATTGTTGATTTTAATAATTGAATTATGTTGAAGTTGGGTTAAGTGACCCAAACGGTTTCAAAACCATTTGGGGATCACCCAAATGGTCTCAAGACCGTTTGGTGATCACCCAAGACCGTTTGGAGGTCTAGTGTTAAGTGTGGTTGATCAAATGAATATCCAAAGGTTCTAAGTTGAAGTACAATCAATTGCTAATTTGGTGATCAACTCAATGGTCCAACCCATAATTAGTTGACTTAGTTTTTGGTGTTGACTTGGGCAAATGGTCTCAAGACTGTTTGGAGGTCATCCAAATGATCCCAAGACCGTTTGGGGTCAGGTCATGACCAAATTGGATGATGGTTCAATAGTTTCAAATCAATTAGACTCACATTAAAATATGTTGAAGGGTCATCGATTCCAAACCATAATCCAATTGACTCAAGCTCTAATTGATGATCAATTGAGGGTCAAATCAGTTGAAGGTTGACCTAATTAACTCAATTGAATGATGGTGACAGGTCCAATTGATGATTGGATAGATGCACTTGATTGTTGAGGGGTTCAACATTGGAAACCCTAATTCAATTGAAGTGGTTGAGACACTTTTTGGTCCTTGCGGTTTTGAGGTGGTTTGGACCAAATGGTCTCAAGACCGTTTGGGTCCAAACGGTCTCAAGACCATTTGGGTCCAAACGATTTCAAACCGTTTAGGCTCATGCAGTTTCAAGATCGGTTGAAGGCATGTGGTTTCAAAACCGATTGTGTCCATGCGGTTTTAAAAGTCAACTATGGGCAAACGGTCTTCACCTCCTTCTTGGGAAAACGGTCTTGAGTGTGCAACTTTACCAAACGGTCTCAAGGTCAGACCAAGACCACATGACGGTCCAAATGGTCTTAGACCATTTGGAGGTCAAGTATGCAAGACCGTTTGAGGTTTGATCTATGCAAGACCGTTTGAGGTCTTAGAGGCCAAGGTTGTTTGGTGGATGTTTAACCTAAACCACATGGATACTTAAAGTGTTTAAAGGACCAAGTGATTAGTTAATTAATGCATGTTATAATCAATGGTGATTATAATAAAGGTATCCTTTATGGGATAGAGTGATTAGTACTCTTTGAATAAGTAAGCCTTAATGATCACAATAGTAATGACATAACCCATGATGTCAATATTGAGTTGATTTAGCCTAATCAAGGGTGATGCAAACATCAACTTACAGAAGGATGAGAGAGAAAAGGCTTCTTATATGAATGTTAATCAAGTAATGGACTTCCGATATGAATGAATGCCTAATTAGGGTATGATACATGTTAATGAGATCATGAAAACCCTAATTATGATGGTTAATGAATCTTAACCCTAAATTGAGGGTAATAATGGAAGTATCCCTAATGCATGATGATGATGTAATCCTAATTCATAATGATGACATGGTAAACCTTAATTAAAGGAATTTTGTTGATCACTCCTACTTGGGGTGAATAGTAAACCCTAATGATGGGATATTAATGATAACCCTAATCTAGGGTAATGTGAGGTAATGTGAATAGTAAACCCTAACCCAGGGTAATGTGATGTGATGTGAACAGTAAACCCTAATTCTAGAATTATGCTTTATAGCATGAAGCTCTTTGATTAGATGATGAAATGAGGAATCAGTATTCCTAATTAAGCTAAAGGGGTTGGATGATGGCAGTCGTGGTGGTGTAAAACGGTCGTGGTTATCTTCTGTAGCACGACCGTGCAAGGTAGCACGGCTGTGGTGGCTTCCCCTTGCATGGCCGTTCTTGGCTGCACGACCGTGGTTCTCTATGCCTGACTTGGAGTTGATTTGCAAGTGACCTAGCATGGCCGTTTTGTGGTACCATAAGGGCATAGTGGTGCAACCCTTGAATAGTAAAGTTATCTTTGTTTTGCATTGTGCTGATATAGAGATAATGTGCATGTTATCATTTGTATTAGTCATGCAGGTTTTTATGAAATAATGAGCATAGCCAGGTAAGAGCTATGATGCCATATTCATTGAAAGCACTTTATAAGCTTGGAAATAAATGATATGCTATGTTGCCTAGTGAGAGGTAACAAATGAGACTGATAGGTTGTATGAGCCATGAGAAATATCTGCATTGCTACTATCATGTTCATACTGTTAAATGACTTGATGGCAATATGTTACTTGGTAACAAGTGTTTTGATGATCTAAGGGTTTGAACACCCATATTCCTGAATCATAATGATGAGATGGTTAGGTATTGATATCCCAATGTTAACAAGATGTAAAATGAACTTGATACAATTAGTTCTCTTTCTTTATAGCAATTGTTTTAATGGTTTATGTTTGAAAACATGCCTGATGCTAAAAGAATGCTATAATGTACTTAAATAATCAAGTATAATGATATGATGTAGAACCCTGACCATAGATCCATCATCGTCAGAAGCTAGATGATGGTGAAATAGGTTTTCCTAAGGGAACTCCTGGAGAGCATACTTTTGAGTATGTGGGGGTCATGGACGCAAATATCCTTACGTCCTAATGGGGGAATTGATGTGAGATGAACATTTAATCTCAATCCTTCATTATATGTATATGACGGGATGATGTATCACTAATCTCCCGATGATGTTGTTAATTCCGCATCGATGTGAGATAAACAAGAAAGCCCACGATGGAGAAGAGAGTACAGCATGCCACTGTAACTCTAATAGCGAAGTTGCCAGAATACCCTGGAAAGCTATTATAGCAGAGACACATGATGTCCTGCATGTTGTTCCTCACACTGACTGAGGAAGATGAGGTCATAGGAATCTGGCTCTTCTGATGACCTATGTATGGTACCGATTGCGATTTCGTAATGGTCGGTAGGAGTATGAGCGGTGTAACTCATCTCCTCAGGGCATAAATATGTTTGTAAAATGTAATCAACCGTATAGCATAATTTCTTAGGTTGAACTACGAGAAACAATGATTGATGATACATTGTTTATAATGTCCTAGTTGGATAACTAGTATACATGTTCTTCATATTCCTTATTGATCAAATGATTTTCTATTCAATCAAGTTATAATTGAAATGATTGCATAGAGAATACTACTCTACTTAGCTTTTTCAATGAGTTTCCTACTGTTGAATAATTATAGTTCTACTATTCATTGTTATTTTAATATTTGCAATAACAATGCTTCTGGCGGAGAGTTATAACTCTCGTTGGGACAATTTTCAATTGTCTCACACCCGTGGGATTCAACTTTTTAGGTAGACGCCGAGGACGAAGAAACCCTTCAGTGGGTGAGCAGCAACAGAAACATCAGGGACAGCAGTGATCCTCAGGTGGAGACAATGTCTGTCAAGTCTTGTATATAGAGAGTCCTATGTGTCGTCTCTGTACTCTCAGGTCCTAGGAGTCAGTAGATGGTTTGATATAGATCTGAGATTTTTGGCGTAATGCCTCGAGATTTTTGTACACTGCCTTGTACAGTTTAATAGGGCAGATGATGTTGTGACTCTCGAGATGAGATATTACAGAGATGTAATGATGGATTAGCTTGTAAATAGCTTACCTTGTTTCTTTATGAAAGAGTTTCGCAGTTTGTAGATCTCTTTACAAAAAGTTTTAATTTTTAGTGATTTTCAGTATTTCCGCTGCTAATTAATCGCTTTCGCATTGTTAATAATGTTTTGTCTGAACGGTGTGCCACAACTAGTGGTATCAGAGCTCTAGGTTCGCTGAGTCTACAGAGACATAGGACTAGGGTTGTTGAGTCTGTTCTAGTGTCTTGCAGTATATCTGATAGTGTCTTCTACTCATATAGGAGGAGAAGATAAAACTAAAGATGTCTGGGTCACACGAGGAACACGCTGCTGAGAGTAGTGTTGTTGCACCTAGAGAAGGTGCAAGGAACTAAGAAAGAGAAGAATCTATGCCTGAACCACCCCAGTTCAACCCAGCTGATATGGGGAACCCATCCTTCCAAGCCATGTTTGGGCAGTTCATGACTGCCATGACACATATGACTGATAGGATGCCTATGCCTGTACCTAGGGCACCTACCCATCAAGAAGGACAAGGATCCGGCCAGACGTTTGAACGACTTCGCTGAGTTGGAGCCACGGAGTATGTTGGAACAACTGACCCAGCATATGCTGACTTGTGGTTAACTGAACTAGAGAAGGCCTTTAGAATCCTGAACATCCCAAAAGCTAAGAAGGTTAGACATGATGTGTAGACATGTTGTGTATCTTCTCAAAGGGAGTAGTGGTCACTGGTGGACCATGGAGGAAGGGAAAAGGCCAGGTGTGGAGATCGAATGGGAAGTTTTCTGAAGGGAATTTATCAACATATACTTCCCTAATATGTTCCTGGATGAGAAAATCTCTCAGTTTGAGAGGTTAAGACAAGGGCCAATGAACATTAGCGAGTACGAGGCTAAGTTCATGGAGCTTTTATGGTTCTGTTCGTACATGGCAACCACAGATGAAGAAAGGATTAGGCGTTTTGAGAAGGGGTTAAATGCTGAGTTGACCACCCCTGTGTCTGCTCTGGAGAACAGGGAAAGGTTTGCTACCTTTGTGGAGTCTGTCAGAAGGGTAGAGAGGTCTATGTTAGATAAGAGACAGACCAAGAACAAGAATATGTATCCCCAGTTCCAAGGATCCTCATCTTAAGGTTTTAAGAAACTGAGGTTTTATGCACCAATGGCACCACCTAGATTCAGTACCCAGATGCAGTGGTCGTCAAATAGGGGTAGAGGATGAAGTTTACCTTTAGAAGGAGCTCGTAGCTCAGCATCTATGTCAGTTACAGGACCATCCAGACCATAGCAAGGGAACAAAAGTTATTATATATGTGGAAAGGTGGGGCATCTGATGAAGGATTGCAGAGCCAGAGAAGTGAGTGTAACTCAACCTCAAAGGCAAAGTCAGCAAGGATCCCAAAGGTGACAGTTTCTAGGTAATGCTAGAGGACATGGACAAGCGTCCCAAGCTGGATAATCAGCACCAGGACATCAGGCACCGAATCAACCACAGGCAATGGCGAGATTCTATGCGATGAATCCACCTGATGCAGTGATCAACCCTCGGGTTGGGGTAGGTCAAATGGAGTTGTTTAATTCTGATATGTCTACATCTTATGTTGTATCTGTTTTAATTGATCCGGGTGCTACACATTCCTTTATCACTCGAAGAGTGATTCTTGACTACAACCTGACTACAAGTCATAGAGCAGATAGTTTGTTGCTAGAAACTCCTTTGATGGGATCTATTGTGCTGCAGGAGGTATGTTCTCCCTGCATTCTCTTCTTTTCTGAACATCGCATTCAAGTGGATCTTATACCACTTAGATGCATGGATTCGATGTAATCCTTGGGATGGATATCTTGGAAAGGTATAAGGTTGTCTTGGATTGTGAGTCCAAGCAAGCTATGTTCACTGATGAAAGTGACACATGGATCTTTCAAGGAGATAGAAAGATCCTACCAACCTGTCTTGTGTCAGCTATGGTTGCTGAGAAGCTGATGAGGCAAGTATGTTATGCATTCCTGGCCCATGTGGTAGATACTACCATGGAGAGTCTTAACCCTATTGAAGTTCCGATAGTCAGGGAATTTGAAGATGTATTTCCTAAATAACTTCTAGGTATACCACCGCCTCAAGAGATTGATTTTGAAATTAATCTAATCCCAAACATGCAACCAATAGCACAAACACCATATAGGATGGTGCCTGCTGAGATGGCAGAACTCAAGAAACAACTGCAAGAGTTGCTTGAGAAGGGTTTCATCCGACTGAGTACTTCACCTTGGGGTGCTCTGGTCCTCTTTGTTAAAAAGAAAGACGGGTCAATGCGGTTGTGCATTGATTATAGACAGTTAAATAAAGTAACAATAAAGAATAAGTATCCTTTGCCGAGGATTGATGATCTCTTTGACCAGTTGCGTGGTGCAACTGTCTTCTCAAAGATAGATTTGAGGTCAGGATATCACCAACTGTGTATTAAGGATGGTGACATACCTAAGTCTGCCTTTAGAACTAGGTATGGTCACTATGAGTTCCCAGTTATGTCGTTTGGACTAACAAATGCACCAGTTGCATTCATGGAACTCATGAATAGAATCTTATGACCTTTTCTCGATCAGTGTGTTGTTGTCTTTATAGATGACATCCTGATCTACAGTAGAGATGCTCAGCAGCATGAGAAGCATCTTCATCAGACTCTAACTTTGCTAAGAGAACATAAGCTATATGCTAAATTTAGCAAGTGTGAGTTCTGGTTACCAGAAGTTTCTTTTCTTGGACACGTAATATCTACCTCAGGTATTCGTGTTGACCCTAAAAAGGTAGAATCTGTCTTGCAATGGGAGCAACCGAAGACTCCGACGGAGATTCGAAGTTTCTTAGGGTTGGCAGGCTATTACCGGAGGTTCATTAAGAACTTCAGTTCTATAGCTTTACCCTTGACTAAGTTGACCACGAAGGATGTTCTTTTTACCTGGAGTGACAAGTGTCAGCAATTGTTTCAATTGTTGAAGGAAAGATTGACAAGTACACCTGTGCTTGTGTTACCCGAGCAAGGGAAAGGATATATAGTTTTCTGTGATGCCTCTAAGAATGGACTAGGATGTTTGTTGATGCAGGATAAGCAAGTGATTTCTTTTTCTTCTCGACAGCTTAAGAAACACGAGGAGAATTATCCGACACACGATTTAGAGCTAGCTGTTGTAGTTCATGCCCTGAAGATCTGGAGACATTATCTTTATGGAGAGACATTCCAGATTTTCACAGATAATAAAAACCTTAAGTACATCTTTTCTCAGCCTGAGCTTAACATGAGGCAACGCCGCTGGATGGAGTTAATCAAGGATTAAGATTGTACAATTGATTACCATCCAGGGAAGGCCAATGTTGTTGCCGATGCTTTGAGTAGGAAATCAGCAACACCAGCCTTAGACAGAGCACAACTGAATTCCTTGGTATGCTCTAGGAGGGATATGCTTATCTCTTTAAGGCAAGATAATGTACAGTTGAGAGTATCGTTGTTATCTGGATTGTTAGCTGAGATGCACATAAAACCTACTCTGACACAACAGATTAAGGAGGCACAGCAAGCTGATGTTGTAGTTCAGCAGATTAGGTCAGAGTATGGTAATGAGAAACGAGAAGGTTTCCATGATTCAGATGATCAAGTATCCTGTTATCATGATAGAATGATAGTGCCTGATGTGGATAACTTGAGGAAGTTAGTCCTGGAAGAAGCTCATTCTTCAATATATGCTATGCATCTAGGAAGCACCAAGATGTATCAAAACTTGAAAGATATGTATTGGTGGCCTGGTCTGAAGAAGGACGTTGCTGAGTTTGTTATGCGGTGTCCTGTGTGTCAGCAAGTTAAAGTTGAACACTAGAAGCCTGCAGGAACAATGCAACCTTTACCCATACCACAGTGGAAGTGGGATCATGTAACAATGGACTTTGTAGTTGGTTTACCTAGAACAGCCAAAGGACATGATTCCATCTGGGTAATAGTTGATAGGTTGACAAATACAGCACATTTCTTATCTATCAAAACAACCTATTCTGTTGAGAAGTTGGCACAATTATATGTGGATGAGATAGTACGGCTACATGGGGTCCCAGTTACCATTGTTTCTGACAAAGGTCCCCAGTTTATGAGTCATTTTTGGGAGAGACTTCATAAGGCTTTAGGCACAAAGTTAAGGTTTAGTACAGTCATTCATCCTCAGACTGATGGACAGTCAGAAAGGACTATATAGACTTTCGAAGACTTGCTTAGAGCATGTGTTCTTCAGTTTACAGGAAGTTGGGATTTGCACCTAAGTTTGACAGAGTTTGCCTACCACAATAGCTATCAACATAGCGTTGACATGGCACCTTATGAAGCTTTGTATGGTAGACGTTGTAGATCACCCTTATCTTGGTATGAAATTGGTGAATATCAACTTTTAGGTCCTGATCTTGTGCAGTAGACCACTGAGAAGATCAAAGTAATACAACAATAGATAAAGACTGCACAGGATAGGCAGAAATCTTATGCTGATAAGCGTCGTAGACCTTTAGAATTCCAGGTTGGAGACAAAGTGTACCTCAAGGTCTCACCTTGGAAAGGAGTTCTTAGATTTGGAAGGAAAGGAAAGTTAGCTCCTAGGTTTATAGGGCCTTACCCAATCATTGAATGGATTGGAAAGGTAGCTTATAAGCTAGAGTTACCACCCGAGCTGCAAAAGTTACACCCAGTGTTCCACATTTCCATGCTAAGGAAATGTCATCCTGACATAGAATCAGTTCTGCAAGCTATGGAAGTAGAATTGAATGATGATATATCTTATGTTGAAGGATCTGTGTCGATCCTTGACAGAAGAATTAAAAAGTTGAAAAAGAAAGACATAATTCTTGTAAAAGTCCTCTGGAATCACCGTGGCATTGAAGAAGCTATGTGGGAACTAGAGGAAGAGATGAGGAGTAAATACTCTGCTCTTTTCTCTTAATATGTTTTGTAGATGATTTTGGGGACGAAATCCTTGTAAGGGGTGGATAATTTGTAATATCCCTGACCTGGGTTATGTACTAACCCTAGGTGTTTTGCCTAATTAAGTGATTAGATGCTTTCTTGTAATTCTTGAAAAGTAATTAAAGCTTTTGAGGAACTTATATTTCATTTTCAGTACTTTTTGAATAATGTTGAAACATTGTTTTGTTAATAATGGACTAAAGTGCAAATTACCCAAGTAGACGGGTTAACTTGCAAATTGCACTTGTTAAGATGTTCCTCTTATGTTGAGACATCATATGAATGTATATGATGTAGTGGCATGGATTCCACAAGCTTGAGCGTCAAGATATAGCTTGTAGAGCAATCCTTGTGTATTAAAACCTAGTTTTGGTGTAATGTGCAATTTACCCAAAACCTAGGGTTCAACATGTAAAATAACACCTCTAGAGGGTCTCTCATGTTTCATGACATCAAGAAGACCAAATAAAATGAGAGGGGTGCCTCATTTGAATGATCATGGAGGAGAGAGAATCTTGAGATTGAAATAACCAAGATTTAAGCACAAATGGCTCTTTAATACAACTTAATGCAAAAAGAAATATATTAATTATGGATCCCTTCAACCAAAAGTGGGAGGGTATGTTTGCAATAGTTTGGATGAGATTGTGCCATGCTTGGGCACCAACAAGATCATGGTTGAAGTGGAAGTTACTCACATTATTATAATATAAAGCAATATCCAATTAAAGAATGGATATTAACACATAACTCTTTAAGATGCTTGGTCCTTTTCCTTTCAACCTTGGATAATGAAGGAGTTTTGCATGGTTATATAAGGTGGCCACGTATCCAAAGAATGGAGGGATCTTGGTGGATATTTTGGATGAATAAAAGGAAATAATCCTCTTCTTTCCATTTTCCTTAAAAACTCATAAATATATATATATGCATCTTTTTCCAACAACACAAAGGATTGTTTCCCTTAGTTCTTTTCTTCATCACCTTGCTTTGACCGACCAAGGAAGAGCTCTGGACCAGAGGAAGGATTACCCAACAAGCTTGGTAAGTTTTGATCATCTTCTACCTCGAATTCATGGTGGAAACCCTAAATCAATGGTTAGTAATTGGTTTTCTTCACACGATTTTCCTTTCTAGCCATCTTGTTCATCCAAAAAGTGAAGAAATAACCTTGGACAACATATGGATCTCAATCCACCATTAAAGCTACCAAGCTTGGAGCTCTGGATCAGTCCTAGAGGTGGGTTTTATAACTCTAACCCTTAAGCTTTGCTAATGCATCCTTCTCTCCTAAAATCGTTGGTTAATTCTTTTCTATTGCTACTCTTGTATTCTTGCTATCAATTCCGTGAAGAACAGCCCCTGTTCTTGGTTGAACAGAGGTAGACGAAGGTGACGTTAATTTTTATGATTATCCAAAAAAGTAACTTTAGCAAACGGTCTCCAATCCTTGCGCAAACGGTTTCCCAAACCGTTTGGGAGCAAACGGTTTCAAACCGTTTGATTGCAAACAGTTTCATCAAACCGCATGGAGGGAAATGGTTTCAAACCATTTGGTGGTGTTGACCAGGTGTTGACCATTTGGAGGTCTGTTGAGAATAATGTAGACTAATCACCTACCAATAATCATCAATTAATTCCAAGTGGTTCACCAATTGAAGGTCCAACAATCACCTAAAACCCTAATCGGGTTAATTGCTGATTTTAATAATTGAATTATGTTGAAGTTTGGTTTGAGTGACCCAAACAGTTTCAAAACCATTTGGGGATCACCCAAATGGTCTCAAGACCATTTTGTGATCACCCAAGACCGTTTTGAGGTCTAGTGTTAAGTGTGGTTGATCAATTGAAGATCCAAAGGTTCTAAGTTGAAGTACAATCAATTGCTAATTTGGTGATCAACTCAATGGTCCAACCCATAATTAGTTGACTTAGTTTTTGTTGTTGACTTGGGAAAATGGTCTCAAGACCGTTTGGAGGTCATAAAAACAATCCCAAGACCGTTTGGGGTCAGGTCATGACCAAATTGGATGATGGTTCAATAGTTTCAAATCAATTAGACTCACATTGAAATATGTTGAAGGGTCATTGATTCCAAACCCTAATCCAATTGACTCAAGCCCTAATTTATGATCAATTGAGGGTCAATTGAGGGTCTATTCAGTTGAAGGTTGACCTAATTAACTCAATGGAATGATGGTGATAGGTCCAATTGATGATTGGATACATGCACTTGATCGTTGAGGGGTTCAACATTGGAAACCCTAATTCAATTGAAGTGGTTGAGACACTTTTTGGTCCTTGTGGTTTTGAGGTGGTTTGGACCAAACTGTCTCAAGACCGTTTGGGACCAAACGATACCAAACCGTTTAGGCTCATGCAGTTTCAAGATCATTTGAAGGTATGCGGTTTCAAAACCGATTGTGTCCATGCGGTTTCAAAAGTCAACTATGGGCAAACGGTCTTCACCTCCTTCTTGGGCAAACGGTCTTGAGTGTGCAACTTTACCAAATGGTCTCAAGGGCAGACCAAGACCGCATGAAGGTCCAAACGGTCTTATACCATTTGGAGGTCAAGTATGCAAGACCGTTTGAGGTTTGATCTATGCAAGACCGTTTGAGGTCTCAGAGGCTAAGGTTGTTTGGTGGATGCTTAACCTAAACCACATGGATACTTAAAGTGTTTAAAGGACCAAGTTATTAGTTAATTAATGCATTTTATAATCAATGGTGATTATAATAAAGGTATCCTTGATGGGATAGAGTGATTAGTACTCTTTGAATAAGTAAGCCTTAATGATCACAATAGTAATGACATAACCCATGATGTTAATATTGAGTTGATTTAGCCTAATCAAGGGTGATGCAAACATCAACTTACATAAGGATGAGAGAGAAAAGGCTTCTTACATGAATGTTAATCAAGTAATGGACTTCCAATATGAATGAATGCCTAATTAGGGTATGATCCATGTTAATGAGATCATGAAAACCCTAATTATGATGGTTAATGAATCTTAACCCTAAATTGAGGGTAATAATGGAAGTATCCCTAATGCATGATGATGATGTAATCCTAATTCATAATGATGACATGGTAAACCTTAATTAAAGGTACTTTGTTGATCACTCCTACTTGGGGTGAATAGTAAACCCTAATGATGGGATATTAATGATAACCCTAATCTAGGGTAATGTGAATAGTAAACCCTAACCCAGGGTAATGTGATGTGATGTGAACAGTAAACCCTAATTCTAGAATTGTGCTTTATAGCATGAAGCTCTTTGATTAGATGATGAAATGAGGAATTACTATTCCTAATTAAGCTAAAGAGGTTGGATGATGCCAGCCGTGGTGGTGTAAAACGGTCATGGTGATCTTCTGTAGCATGACTGTGCAAGGTAGCACGGCCGTGGTGGCTTCCCCTAGCACGGCCGTTCTTGGCTGCACGGCCATGGTTCTCTATGCTTGACTTGGAGTTGATTTGCAAGTGACCCAGAATGGCCGTTTTGTGGTACCATAAGGGCATAGTGGTGCAACCCTTGAATAGTAAAGTTATCTTTGTTTTGCATTGTGCTGATATAGAGATAATGTGCATGTTATCATTTGTATTAATCATGCATGTTTTTATGAAATAGTGAGCATAGATAGGTAAGAGCTATGATTCCATATTCATTGAAATCACTTTATAAGCTTTGAAAGCAATGATATGCTATGTTGCCTAGTGAGAGGTAACAAAATTAGACTGATAGGCTGTATGAGCCATGAGAAATATCTGCATTGCTACAATCATGTTCATACTGTTAAATGACTTGATGGCAATATGTTACTTGGTAACAAGTGTTTTGATGATCTAAGGGTTTGAACACCCATATTCCTGAATCATAATGATGAGATGGTTAGGGATTGATATCCCAATGTTAACAAGATGTAAAATGAACTTAATACAATTAGTACTCTTTCTTTATAGCAATTGTTTTAATGGTTTATGTTTGAAAACATGCCTGATGCTAAAAAAAATGCTATAATGTACTTAAATAATCAAGTATAATGATATCATGTAGAGCCCTGACCATAGATCCATCATCGTAAGAAGCTAGATGATGGTGGAACAGGTTTTCCTAAGGGAACTCCTAGAGAGCATACTTTTGAGTATGTTGGGGTTATGGATGTGAATATCCTTACGTCCTAATGGGGGAATTGATGTGAGATGAACATTTAATCTCTCAATCCTTCATTATATGTATATGCTGGGATGATGTATCACTAATCTCTCGATGATGTTGTTAATGCCACATCGATGTGAGATAAACAAGAAATCCCTCGATGGCGAAGAAACTACAGCATGCCACTGTAACTCTAATAGTGAAGTTGCCAGAATACCCTGGAAAGCTATTATAGAAGAGACACATGATGTCATGCATGTTGTTCCTCACACTGACTGAGGAAGATGAGGTCATAGGAATACGGCTCTTCTGATGACCTATGTATGGTACCGATTGTGATTTCATAATGGTCGGTTAGAGTATGAGCGGTGTAACTCATCTCCTCAGGGCATAAACATGTTTGTAAAATGTAATCAGTCGTATAGCATAATTTCTTAGGTTGAACTATGAGAAATAATGATTGATGATACATTGTTTATAATATCCTAGTTGGATAACCAGTATACATGTTCTTCATATTCCTTATTGATTAAATGACTTGCTATTCAATCAAGTTATAATTGAAATGATTGCATAAAGAATACTGCTCTACTTAGCTTTTTTAATTAATTGCCTGTTGTTGAATAATTATAGTTCTACTGTTCATTGTTATTTGAATATTTTCAATAACAATGCTTCTAGCGGAGAGTTATAACTCTTGCTGGGACAATTTTCAATTGTCTCACCCCTGTGGGATTCAACTTTTTAGGTAGACGCCGAGGATGAAGGAACCCTTCAGTGGGTGAGTAGCAACAGCAACATCAAGGACAGCAGTGATCCTCAGGTGGAGACACTGTCTGTCAAGTCTTGTATATAGAGAGTCATATGTGTCTTATCTGTACTCTCAGATCCTAGGAGTCAGTAGATGGTTTGATAGAGATCTGAGATTTTTGGTGTAATGCCTCAAGATTTTTGTACACTGCCTTGTACGGTTTAATAGGGCAGATGATGTTGTGACTCTCGAGATGAGATATTATAGAGATGTAATGATGGATTAGCTTGTAAATAACTTACCTTATTTATTTATGAAAGAGTTTCATAGTTTGTAGATCTCTTTACAAAAAGTTTTAATTTTTAGTGATTTTTAGTATTTCCGTTGCTAATTAATCGCTTCCGCATCGTTAATAACGTTTTGTCCGAACGGGGTATCACATGAGTGAAAAGTGCAATTTATACAAGATGAGGGGTTACATTGCAAAGTGTCACATGTGGAATGTGTTATAAGTGTTTTAGTATCATAAGAAAGAGAGTGATGCTAAGTGGTGGCTTGTGGAAAGCCTAAATCCCAAGATATAACTTGTTTGAATAATGCCAGTACTATGTGCACCAATTTTGGTACAATTTGTAATTTATCCTATATATGGGGTTGAAATGCAAAATTATCACCTCTAGAGTGTCCCTACTTCCTCTATGTATCATTTAGAGGAGAGATAAAGAAGGGGGCGCCATGTTGAAGTCATCTTTGAATAATGATACTCTTGGTAATAAATAGACCAAGGAAGAATTGAAGGTAAAGCTTTTTATGTGTTGTATCGAGTTGTGGACTTGATATAGGAGTCCTATCGGCCAAGGAGCCATAGTAGAAGTCTCCTATCGGTTTTTTGATCCTTGGCAAAGGCCATGACGGGCAGAGCACCTCAAGGAGGTGGCCCATGACGGGTTTCAAATCCCCTTGAAAAAAGTGTATCGGGTTTCCTTGTTGATGAGATAAAGATGAGGAAACGTATCCAAGAAGAATAAGGATGGAAGAGATATTATCTCTAGCTTATCCTCAAGACTCTTGCATGGCAAGATATAGATGTGTGCATGCATGTCCATGTGTCAACCATGAATGGCCATGTGTCATCTAGTAGCATGAGGTGAAGACACCTCTTATACACTTTATCTCATGAAACCAAGTATATATACTTCACCTTTCACCAACTTATGAAAGTTTACAATCCTCACAAACCATATCCCTTGAAGATATCATGCAAAGCCCCTTAGGTATCATGCAAAGTAGCTCAAGGAGCAAGGAGAGCTCAAGCACCAAGCTTTAGGTAAGGATTTGGTCATCTTCAACCTTGGTTGAAGTAGGATATCAGGTTATGAATATTCCTTTCTTTCCTTCTTCACCAAGTGCTTAACTATGGTGATTTCTTGTCTATGGAAGAGTTGTGAACAAGCCTTGGACCTTAGATAAGTTCATCTTTAACCTTAGGGAGTGAATCTTTGGAGCTTGGAGCTTTGAAGTTGTTCATAAGATGTGTTATATAACTTGAACTCAATCATATTATTATTTGTCATCTAACTTGCTATACTTAATGATATACTTTTAATTCCGAGATCTTCTTGAATAGTTGATGAAATTATGAGTTCTAGTAGTTGTTTAGACCAGTTGCCATGGACTATAACAGTTAGAACAAAGTTCTAGAGCTTGAAGAAGGTGGTATCACTTAATAAAGTGATATCGGGTTCAAGCATACACAGTAGTACCTCTAACCCGATATGGGTATGTGCAACCATCACTTGCACGATATGCTTGTGAGATTATATCTCCTTGCATGATATGGAGATGAATTTCATACCTTGGAACATGATATGGTGTTAACCATAATACCTATTGCATGATATAGACTCCATGCACGATATAGGAACAAGGGCGTACTTGTAAGTCGATATGAAACCCTAGTTTGGGTAACCCGATATGAATGAGAATAGCAAGTGCTCCTTGCACGATATGATCATGTAATACACCTCTTGTACACGATATCATAAAGCACACATCTGGTGCATGATATGGTTGATGAAGTATACACATGCATAATATAAGACATATAATCAAATACATGGTATAACCCGATATGGTTGAAATGCCTTAACCCGATATGAAACCCGAGATGGGGGTTAACCCGATATGGGGATAGAGGATAGCTCATACATGATATGAGCCATGCCCTTGCATGATATGGGAGATACCCACATACCTCTTATACACGATACAAGTCTAAGATTACACCTCTTGCACGATAGAGAGATAGTGAACACTCTAAACAATATAGAGTTGGATAACCCTAGGTGATGGGTAAGCCGATACAAGTGGTGAGTGATACCACATGGACGATATGAATGATATACCTTGATTGATAGGAATAGCACCTACTCCTATCTTGTGAATGATATGAGGTTCAATTCATACTTCATGCACGATATGGCATAATTTACCCAATCTGGTGGAAAACCCTAGATGATGGATTGAAACCCGATATACCCTACCCTTTGTGTAATGGATTGTGGTATGAGAATTCAATACGACACCTAGTTTGTCAAGTAACTATATGATAAGGTTGATCCTTGAAGGAATGAAGGGGTTATGAGTCTAAGGGTCTACCTAACATGGTAACCTGATATGTTACCCGACATGGATACCCGATATGATAATCCTAAATGGAAACCGATATGGTATCTTGTAAATATACCACTCAAATGATACATGATGAGGCATATGCTCTATGCCCGATATGGTGCACACCTTGTGCACGATATGGTATCAAGAACATAGCTTATACATGATATGGTATCAAGCACATAGCTTATACCCGATATGGGGTCAAGCACTTAGCTTATACCCGATATGAAGTTATCTTGAAATGATAAGAACTAAGTGATAGTCAATTTGATATGGGTACATGATATGATGATTAGGGGATACACCCTGAAACATGACATGGTGATGTGACTATCTCACATGCCCGGTATGGATACACCACATGCCATAAGAATGTATCTTAAAGCATAATATGTTAACATAAAAATCTTGATACCCGATATGGAAGGGACACTTCAATCATATGTTATTGATTGAGTAACATATGTTGTAGATTGTGTTAATTGCAATATAAAAGATGATGTGAATTGTCAATGATGAACCAATATTTCTCAAAAGGAGGATTGAACCAAAAGTATGATGCAATCAATATCCTAGTGAGGATGAGAGAGAAACTCATACTTTGTGTTGATAATCATTTAATGATAAATGATGAGAATAAATAAGTATGATTGAATGCTTATGATTTCAATTTATGCTCCTAGATGTGTGGAGTAATGAATTAGGGTTTGAATTGGTAATATGAACTTGAAACCATTTTTGGCTATAAAGAGAAATCCTAAACTTAATAATGGGAAGGTTGTACTTATCTTATTGAATAATCCTTGTGAAGCATGCTAAATACTTATATAATAAGTATAATGTTATGAGGTCTGATGACCTAAAAGATAGTTGTTGCCTAGTGAGAGGTAACAAGATGTTTAATGGCCTTGTGAGCCATATGCATAGTTGTTGCCTAGTGAGAGGTGACAAGATGTTTAATGGCCTTATGAGCCATATGAATAGTTGCTGCCTAGTGAGAGGTGACAAGATGCTTAATCAAACCATGTGATCTATATGAAATACTTGTACAATAAATGAAATGAATACCTTGGTCTGAGGACCTAAAGGTAATGGTTACCTGTTACAAAGGTAGTAATGTTATGTGGTGATCTAAGGGTTTGAATACCTAGATCCAGTAATCATGATAATGATGATGTGAAGGGATGAGAATTCCCAATAATGTGATGAGGGACTGAGATCCCAAGTATCATGGGTCTTAAAGATTTAAAAAGTACTTGATAGATGTATTACACCTTTCTTTGTAGCATTTGTTGTGGTTAATGATTATAATTTGCTTGATGCTAAAAGAATGTTGTAATGCACATAATATATCACTAGAAACCATAAAATGTTGCCCTGACCTTAGATCTATCAGTGTCAGGATTTGTCAAATGGTGAAATGGGTTCCCCGCAGCATAACCCGGAGTGCATACTTTTGAATATGTGGGGGCGTAAGTATAAACGGACGGCCATGTGTGAGTTGATCCGCTTACGAACTCTAAATAAATGTCTCAATGGAGCACGGTGAACTGGACCGTGGCTCAGAGTATGGCTATATGCCATGACTCAGTAATTTCATAACTGTGGACAGTTGTTAGTAGATGTTTCCCCTAAGAGAGTGCAGTTGACGTTGTAGCTCTCAGCGAAGATGCCTAGTACCCTGGAACGCTCTTTTGCAGATTGACACGAGATGTCACTACCAATGGTCTCGTACTGATCGAGATAGCTGAGGTCATGGCAACCGTCTCTCCCATTGACCTTGTATGGTACTGACTTGTGAGAAGTTTGTGGTCGGTTGGAGATGAACGGGGTATACTTCATCTCCTCATGGCATAAATGTGATTGTAAAATATGATCAGTCGTATAGCATATTTTCTTAAGGATTGAATACAGAAAACATTGTTTGATGCGCAGTTTAGTTATACATCTTAGCTTGATAGATGTTATTTATGTTTCTTTACATTCCTTATAAATTAGATAGATGGTTTATTATTCTACCATGGGTAGATGCATAATTTTCTTAAGTAAAGAGATTACTTTATCCTATTCATACAATGTTTAATCTTGCTTGTTAATATAAAAGAACCTCTGCTCAGTTTTATAATACTTATCTGTGATAATAATATGGTCAACGGAGAGTTATATCTCTCGCTGGGACAATTGTCTCACCCTGTGGGATCCATAATTTTTAGGTGGACGTGCACGAGGCGGTGGAGACCTTTCTGCATATGAGAAACAACAACTGAGGCAGCAGTGATAGCTCAGGTTGAGTGTATTGTTTGTCGTGTCTTATAGTTAGAAGTCCTATGTGTCATCTCTGTACGCTCAGGTCCTTGGATTCAGTTTGTAATGGTTTCATGAATGATCTGAGGATTTTAGCTTGTATGCCTTGAGGTTTTATGTTGCTTCAGTATATGTGTTGATAGAGCAATTGTTATATGTTGTCCTCGAGATGAGTAGAAACAGTGTTTGTATAATGTGAATCATGATACGTATAAGTTTTGGATCTCTTAGTAAGAGTTTCCTGGAAAAGGATCTCCTTGCAAAATGGTTTTTAAATTTTAGTGATTTTTGTTAATCTGTTGTTTATGATTATTCTGCATAATTAGTAACGATTTGGTTGTCAGTTTGATGGCGGTCGTTACAGTACCCATCAAGGAAGAAGAAGACCAAGAATGAAAGCGACAAATTCATATTTCAATTTATATTCAATTGCCCAGGATAAGCCTCAAGGCTACTATTTATACTAAAAGACAAGAAACTGTAAAGTTGAGATAATATTATATATTGTCCAACAAAATATAAAATTAAGACAAAACATAGATTAGTAACTAAGTGCATGTAACTAGATAATTGCACTTAAGTCCCTAATAACAAAACAAAAGCAAAACAACTATAATAGTGATGTATTTGTCCTGCATTAACTCCCTGGAGGTTCAAAAATTGAGCCATCAGTGAGTTCACTTTTATATTGGTTTATTCTTTGAAGCATCAACAAACACTGGCAACAAAAGGGAAGAGGTATAGGTACATCATCAATGTTATCAAAACATGTGATGAATGGATCTAACAATGAATTATATGGTACAGGGATGACGCCACCATATGTTTTTTTTTAGTCTTAGGGAGCCCAGCTCCCCCTCCTCCTCGAACAGGTGCCAGAGCCCGGATGACCCAAGGAGTTGGTAATTACAATGCGCTCAGGGGGATTCAAACTCGGGTCCCCTAGGGAGGACAAGCCAGACCGAACCACCTGAGCCACACTGACCGGGTGAGGCCGCCATATGTTAGAAGTATATATGTATGCACTGGCATGATGCCTATTTTGCAAGAGTCATTGGCAATAGCAATGTTGGAGGTAGCAAAGAAACATGTTTGTTCTTTTCCTTGTTGGTTTTAGGATCACTATCACCATCAATTTCTAGGGGTAGCACATAAGCTTGTTTGGGCTTGTCCTTGTCAGCTTCAGGATCATTAGCACCATCAATTTCTAGAGATAGAACATAAGCTTGCTCAGCCTCGTCCTTGACATCTTCATGATCAGTGCTTGAGAGTGCTTCTTCATCATCATCTTCATCATCACTAGGGTAGATGAAGGGGAGTATGTCTTCTGGTGCGATGTCGGCCGCTTGGTGCTTGGTGAATGTAGGCATGACATGGATGAGCTACAAAGAAGGTCAAATTCTTGAGCTCCATTTTGTTGATCAGGTCGTTGGAATATTGCAAAAAAAAATTACTTGGTGAAACTCTTGAACTTATTGAAATTCACAGTATTGATTGAATCCTCGTCATGCACCTTGTTGTACATTGAAAAAGTTTGGAAGCGTGACCCAATTCTTATATTCGTAGATGATACATGGGTAGGCACATATATCAGGTACCACGTATCTACATGATGCCCTTAAGAGTCGTTATTGCTGATCTAAAAGCATGCATCACTAATTGTCTGGTTTTTCAGAGACAAGTCAAGTTTTTGAGTTGTCCCAACTAAGTTAACTCATTCAAAGTTGTGAGACGCGTGTCTATGGAATTTGTATAACTGTTGAGGCCTAGTTTGGCCGTCGTAATTCGGATTACCCGTATTTGATGCACGGAAGATACAGTAAACTAACATTAATGGTTGTCCATCGGTACTTATTATTGACCGTTGTGTATATGATTTAATAGTGATCTGGTAATAACAAATAACGCCAGAAGGGAGGGGGGGCTTCGGAATTATCGATCCGTGCTCCCGTATTACCCGTCTTGCATGTCCTTCCCCCATGCGGAGCTGGCCTGGTCTCAACTCCCTTGTCGCGGAATACCAGATACTGTACGATTACACACACAATTACCAGATTTTGTGAAGTGCTCATCCAAATTAGGCCTAAGTTCATCATCGGTAACCATGTTATCATTCATAGTCATGTTTAATTAATAAGAATAATTGATCTATGTGGCTTGTCTTTTTTTAAATGTTCATCGCAGCAGATCAATGAAACAAAAGACCAATTCTCTGTTATTACCGTGACGCGGTTGCTGTTCGTGCAGTTGGCAATGAGTCGGCCCGCTGTTGGGCGTGCATTCTAGACGGGTCAACAGAGAAGATGTATCATTGTTGGCCACGAGGGTAAATAGGTACAGAGTGTGTTGGTAGCAGTGGTTTTGTAGAAGGTTATCGGGGGGTCTTGACTGTTGGAAAAGATAAGGATTAAGGACAAAAAAAAAGCACGAAGGTTTGGGGATTAGTGGGCTGGCTTACAGCAACAAAGAAGCAAGCGGCTGGGTCTGGGTCTGCCGTTTGAGTTGCGGGAGTTTAATAATGCGTGACCTTGCGCAGAATCAAAAGGCTCGTGGAGGGGCTTGCGCTGGTGAGAAGAGGAATAGGGGAAAGGGATTCAGGTGCTGAAGGAGGCAGGGGCGATATCGAAAGGAGTTGGTGGGAGATGCACAGAACAACGGAGGGGAGAGTAAGAGCGGCTTGGTTATGGGTGCGTGATGGAAGGGGGTACCAGCGGGATTAGGAGAGGCGGAAGTGGGGATGGGGTTCTGGGCTGCGGGGATGGGTATGTGAACATAATGGGAAAGGATTTGCTGGATGTTGAAATGAGAAACAGAGAAAGGCACTGATGGCAGCATGGACGGGTTGCGGACAAATTGAGGTTGTCGACTGCTGCTACGATTGCAGTATGGAGCGATGGAAGTGGGAGGAAGTGGGAGTGCGGAAGGGCGACCTAAGGGGTGTCGGGTGGTCACCAAGATCCGTTGGGAAGGTGGGGGGTCACGCTGAATTTTGGAGGTGGTGGATCTTTGTGAAGGTGTTTGATGTGGGAAGAGTGGTGGAAGGTGAAGGTCGGAGTGGTGGAAGCAGAAAGAGAGATAAAAAAAAGTGGCTTATAACAGTTGGTTTAGGACTGTAAATGGGTTGGATATGGTACGGATATGGTCATTCCCATAACTATATATTTAGTTAAGTGGGTATGGTATATACCAGCTTTGTCAAAAATCTATACCCACATCATTCATGTATCCGCATAACCACCAGGTATATGGATGGATAATTGGGTATATGGTTATTGATAAACTTGCAACAATTATACACTAAAAAATTTAGGATGTACCAAGCTAAAACACTTAAATGGGTAGGTTATGAAGAAATATCATTCAAGGCATAGAGGAGAGAGGACAAGAATGAGAGAATGACTTTATGGTCTTCTCAATTTAATGAAATGTGTTTGTGTGGCTATGATAGTGCATTAGTAGATTTTTCAGGCATTCATATATGCTAGATGTGAGTTCTATGATATGGAACATACATTCTAATATAAATGTTTACTATTTCAATGTCCTTATATTAACTAGATGTGAGTCCTACAATATGCACCATTACATTGTAATATAAATTATATACATAAACATATAATTGATTGGGTATATGGGTATATAGAGTATGAGTATATGCATAACCATAACCTACTCAGTGTAAGGCTGTAACATCCTGATCTCTAGCCCAAATTAAAACTCCTTATTAGAGCTATTCATAAAAACAAGCTTCTTTGAGGATTTTTTTGTAAAATCTATTTTAATATTAAAATAATTCATTTTGATTAATTTAAAAGTTTTTATATATTGAAAATATAATTGCGGTACTTTTTGCCAATTTTGAAAAATATCATTTTGGTGGGTAAGCACACAAGCAGGTAGATGGGTGGAATGCAAGTTGCTTATGGAGGTAATCATATAATTGGATAGCAAGTAGGTAGCTTGAGCAAGCACATTAGTTGGTGAAGCAAGTAGGTGAGCGGCATGCTCCTTTCATTGACACCTAGCATCTCCAAAATTTGACACCTATCCTTCCATATGTCAACCACCCTTTAATAGCTATCTTGAGATGACACATATGCTTCCATGTGTCATCTAGAAATTCTTGAGATGACACCTAACCATCCATGTGTAAACTAACTAGTAAACATCCACCTAAAGATGACACCTTGCACCCATGTGTCATCCACACACTTTTTGCTATTAGGACCATGCTACCCTTCACCATTCCTATATAAAGAGCCCCCATCCACCCCACCATAAGCACAAGTTCTCTCCTCTTCATCCCAAAGCAAAGGTGAATGTCCCTTCTCCCTCCTTTCCCATACCCATCACCAAAAACCTCCATTCTCTCACTAGATTACCAAACCACTCTCTCTTTCTTTATGTTAGTGAAAGGAACCACCTCCCAACAAATACTCTCTCTATAGAAACCTACTACCTCCTTCCTCCACCATAGTAAGAGAAACCCAATACTATGTCTTCCACAATATCCTTTCTCTAAGAATATATAAGCCATCTCTCTTCTACCCTAGTGAGAGAAACCCTAGAAGCTGATCTAGCTAGGAACGAGGATTGTGGTAATGACAAATGTGATAGAATGTTGCTGAAATATATCAAGACTGGATATATTTAATGATGTTATGGTCTTCTTGTGGAACTATGCATCAATGTACATCTAAAGGTATGGTTCCCACATTTTGTCATCCAAAAAGTACGGTTTATTATTGTTTAATATGATATTCAATTCATATCGTAATCTATTATATCAACATCAATAAAAGGTATGGTATAAAATGGTTTGGTATTATATGTCGTAAGGGTATAGGCATACTTCATATACTTTCATAAAGAATGAATAAGTGATCAACTATACACAACCTCTTTATTAATAAGCTAGGTATGACTTCCATATATTTGTCCATATTATCCTTCAAAATTGAGTTGAAAGGCTTTAGATGATAATCAAGAATTTATTTGAATTCCAGTCCTATTGTCTTTTGGTTCCCTTTTCCTTTATTTCTCTCTATTAATTGTGGCATGTGATATTGTTGGAATGTGGAATTCAATCAGACACTTCTAAGGTGACTAGGAGCCTGTTTCACTGATGTTTGTATCCAGTAAAGAGGAAAGGTTATTTAATTGGTTCTGTGTTCGCACGGGGGGACTCCCTAACCTCTTGCATGCTCCTGGCCATAGACTTGTCTGATTTTATTCCACAATCCCACAAGTTTACATTTTAGGTGTCATAGTGAAATAATAAGCAGTGATTCATTTACTTGACTACCTTTTGGTCTCCAACTCTGAATATCCATGAAATAGTTGTATATCTTTGATTATGTCCTTTTGATTCTAAACTTCATATTAGGAGATGTGTTGGTAACAGAGTCGGCATGTCTTGGCCGGGGATTGATACATTTGGGATCCGGATCTAAGTCCTTTGGAGTCAGGGATGGATGAGTATAATGCTCTACCATACTCAGGCCCACACTTGGGTTGGTCATGTAGAGTCAGGCATGATCAAGTTAGTAATGGAGAATAATCTCCTGCAAAGATTAAGCATACCAACTAATGATTATTCAAGTGGCATTTTGTGCAAGGAGCACCCTCTTTTGGTCTTGGAAAGGCGACCAGTGGCTACATGTGGTAATCTGATTCATTGAATAGAGCATGTAGTGTGCACGAGTGGCTGGGGGTGTGCCAGGGTACTTACAGGTGTTTTGGTGACCCTAATGGACTAAAGTCTTGGCTAAACAAGTATTTATGGTTGCAGGCCAGTTGCCCAAGGTGAATTGATACCTTCTCTGAGAGTTGTAGTTAAACTCGTTTATGGAATAAGGTCTCCCTTTTTGTTATCATTATACCAATAATCATGATTATGTTGCACAGTAACGGTCTATCATTTTGATAGAGTTGTCATCTGATAAATGCTTTATAAATATGCGTACATACACATTCCTTATGCTTCATGCTAGTAGATGGTCAATAATTTTGGTTTGGACTTTTATTACTTTAGTTATCTGAGTAATACATTAAGAATACAGTTATATTAATAGTTTCTTGCTGCTTATCTCTATTTTTTCATACTTAGACATTTGTCTAACCCATACTCTCCCACTTGGGTTGTGACATATTCTTCCATGTTGTAGATATATTGTTTATAAGACCTTTCCCTGTGGAAGACTCATCTTGAAAAGATCCTGAAGGGCGTCAAGAATCAAAGACGGATCAAGTTTAATCTTAAACTCATGTATCATTTTTTTATTGATACAGGAGATAATGTAAAAATACCTTTTGTAAGGGTGTAATATTTTGAAATAAAATATTACTTATCTCACTCTTGTGATTTGATTCTTGGTGCCATATTAACAGCTCAGATTTAGCTACTTGATTTTCAAAGGAAGAAAATCATGTGGTTGAGTCGGGGACATTACAAAGGTGGGTACACAGTTATAAGGGCAAGCAGTTACATGGTTATAAAAATGTATACCTATGACGGGTTTATAGGGTATAAGTTTGAGGGTATGCGGGTATACCCATATCTATTTACATCCCTAGGCTGGTTTGTTTCCTCAGAATGGCAACAATTAGGAATGGGTTGTGGATGATGCAATCCGTTGCGCAGTTGATTTTATAGAGTAGAGCAGAAGGGGAGGTAAAAATATATTTTTTAACAACAAATGCATATTTCAATTCGTATTCAACTGGTTGGGACATGCCTTCAAGGCTATTTTTTATACTAAAAGATATAAAATTTTAAACTTGAGATAAGTGCATATATTGCCCAACAAAAGATATAATTAAATAAAACAAATAAACTTGAACTAAGTCATTGTAACTATACAATTGCACTTAAGTCCTTAGTGACAAAAAATAACTATAATAATGACGTACTTGTCCTGCATCAGAAGGTGGTGTGAGGAATTTCTAGATTGAGGGAGAGAGGTTGAACTTAGGTTGTGCATTTTGACATTTTGAGAAACTAAGATTTCAGAAACAAATCAATGACTTTGGAATTGTATAAAGAGTGCAAGGGACTAAAATTAGAAGGGGGTGAGAAGAGAGAAGGAGATAAGGTGGAGAGATAATCTCCTCAACAATTGAAGTGAGAAAGCAGAGGAGTGAAAGATAGAGAAAAGAGGGTATGTGTTCAATTAAAATCTGACGAGTGTAGTTAAAGCGATGTATGGAAAAGAGTCGGGCTTCTGAAATAAAATTATGACAACATGATTATATTAAGGAATTTTTTATTTAAATGAATATAATTCACATATCTTTACTTTTATTCATTTTCATTCTAAAAGTTATTTAAGGTAGCTAACTTCATCCATTTAAGATGCTAATTGACATGGTTGCTAATTAAATTGTGTAGATTACATATCTAGAATTAGTTTTTAGCTTTCATATTAATTACCTTGTCACGTAAAATATTAAGGTTAGATGTTATTATTTCCATATATATTATCCTACCCAACGTTTGCTACTAATATTTTTGGAATTTGGTGTCTTTTATTATAATATTGTCATCCCATGGTTTCTTGACTTTGTATCTACAACCATTTCCATTATTTTCATGAAAAGACTTGCAAAAACATTCATTGATACTAAAATTGATTAGACACAAACTAATATTCATTTATGTACATTATCCCATTTAGTTCTTCTTAAAAAAACTACATCAATTTGACTTGTTTGTAGATGATTTATCTCATTTTAGGCATCATTGAACATACTAATGGGTTGTGTCACATTGGTATGTTTATTGCATATATTGGCCATTGTGGTTATATAACATGTCATCCATTACTATATGAGTCCTCAATGAAAATTGCAATTGATAAATTCTTAGATGTATTAGTTATTGCCTCTTGCATGTTACTATTTTTCTTACAAAATCTTCATATAAGCTCTGGTCATGCAAGCATTGCCTATAACCAATATGTTATTTTTATATAATTATTATATAGGGTGAAAAGAATTTATTCGTCATATAATATGGTTCTTGATGTATTTATCAAGTCACATGAACTGTCTAAGGTGATCCAAACCCCTCATGTTTTCATACCATGGCATAACTCATACATTGTTTGGAGTTAACCTACTAATTATGACCATTGGTACTTTTTTCATGGAATCAGTGTAAGGCCCCTGACCTAGCTTAGTGTTTGGGTATGCTTGCTTTGCTTAATAAGATGATTAAACCTTAATATAATCCTTTGAGATGCTTTTTATAACATGTGACATCTCTGTGTTTTCAGTTTGGTCCAGTTTGGTTGATGTTTGAGCTATGTTTGCTTGTTTTGGACCAAGTTGCAATTTACACATGTTGAAGGGTTATCTTGCAATTTTTCACATATAGAGTGCCCTCTATGTCTTAGAATCATGAGAGAGAGAAAGTAACATAGGGGTGCCTTTCTTGTACCATTGTTGATGATGTGACATCACATGGTGATATTAGGGTTTCCAGGGTTTGTTTTGTTGTTGTGTATCGACCTTTCTAGGGTTTGTGTGTCTTGTGACCACAACACCACTCTTGGATGAGTGTTTCAAGTGAAACACTTACCTTAGGTGTTGCTTTCTTCGACCATGGTGACCTAGGAGTGGTTTGGTCGATGGGGTTTGTCTTTTAGTGGAGTGTTTTGACCGTGTTAAGTGGGTGATATAGTGTAGCAGTCGCTACATGGTCTACCCTGGTGTGTTGTGACCGCAACATGAGATGTAGCTGACCTAGGTGGTCACTACACTCTCTAGGTTTTATCATCCTTTGATGCATGCATGTGTTATGTGGTTACATGGTTGTTTCATTGGTGGAAAAATGTCCTTTTGATGCTCTCTTATGTTGACGCCTCATATCTTCACCTCCCTCCTACCCCATGTGCATATAAGCTCTCTCCTCAACATGTAAGTAATCATTTTAGATCTCTCCTCTTACTCCTTCTTGCTTGGCTGACCTTGGAGCTTGGTGGAGCTTAAGAGGGCTGATCTTGGTGCTTTGGTGGTCGATCACCCTTGCATGTGGTGATCTAGGGCTTGATCATCTCCTTGGTGGCAGTTCTTGGTGATCTTCTTTCTTGGTAAGTGGTTTTGAGCCCTTGATCTCATTTTATTTTGCACCCTATCTCTTCCTTCTTGGACATGATACTATGGTGCAACCATGGTGGCTTTTCCTTGAGGATCTTCTCTTCACAAAGGTCGGATACTATGGTTTTACAGTGGTGGTACTTATGTGAGAATAAGCTCTCCTCTTTCTCCTCTCTTTTTTGGCCTATAGTCTCACCCTCTTTTCTTGAGCTATCCTTTGGCCATGGTTTTCTTCTCTTTTGAGGTGACATTATGGCCCTAGAGTTGTTCTTTATTGAAGCTTCTTTCTCTCCCTTTGGAGCTTGTGGCTTTGGATCTTGATTCTCTACATAAGGCAGGTTATATAACTCTTTTCCCTCTTCTATTGTTTGCACAATAATCAGCTTGTATGCTACTAAATTCATCTCTAAAATGCAAATTAATGATGCTAGATGATGTTTTCATGATCTAGGGTTTATGACTTTGTAGTATTCTTATACATATTGCTCTCTTTTCTAAACCCTAATTGCATGTGCCTGATTTCTAATTGGTGTTGAGGTGATGTTCTTACATGTATCATGATCCTTGGTTTTATCACCATGCTATGGTTTGATCTTTATGTTTTACTTGAATTTTTGATCAATTTTCATCAGGTTGAAGCTTGGTCTTCTCTCTCCTAGTTTTGTTTCTTGGTTGTTCATGATGGTGATCATTTATAGGGTTTGATGTTGATGCATCTATCAGATTTGAACATGGTAATGTTTGGTCTTCTTGGTGTTCTACACGTGTTTCAGTCGATGTATGTTTTTGCTTGATGTTTTTGGTCGGTACACATATGCACTCATGTGTTTGGTCACTACCTAAGTTGTTGATGTGATCGACACATGTGTTGATGAGTTGGGCACTACATGGCTAACACTAATCACCCTTGGCCATTACACCTTGTGCCTTTGGTTGTTGTTACACCTTGAGCTTGTTTTGGTCGATACTCCTTGATTTTGGTTAATGGTCGCTATGCTTGGTCTCCTGTTATGGTCGAAACATGTGACTCTTATGCAGCAGTCGCTACACTTGTGCTACTGGTCACAACACCTATTTTGGCTTTGGTTGGTCGCTACTCCTTGTGTTGGTTTCGGTTGTAGCATGAGCTTTGGGTGGATTTTGGTTAAGGCATGTATGGTGATGTGTAGTGGTTGCTATCCTGACCTATGTTGATGGTCGCTATACATGGGTGACACCTTTGCTAACGGTCACTACACCTAATGTTGTAGTTGCAATAAGGTGTTAGCCACCTATGGTCGCTACACTTGTCTTCTTGTATGGTCAAAGCATAGTGTTGTTTGGATATTTGACTAATCATATTGATAATAATGATGTTTAACCCTAAAGTGATCCAAGAAAGTGGGAGATGGTGTATCTAGGGTTTGGTGGTTGAATGATAATATGAAACCCTAATCATTTATTCGTTTGAATCCCTAACCCAAATTCTAAGGTACACTAAACTTGTTGAGTTGCTTGGACGAATAGCATGTGATTATATTTTCTCTCTCCTACTTGTGTAATTCTAACCTTGCAGGTTGAATGAATGTCATAGCTTGTGAATGCTACGGTGGTAATTATATGAGATAGGGTGATGGGTGTGAGCCTTTATGAGGCATGATGAGATAATGATGTGTGATTCATGAGTGATGTGTTTGGGTCCTAAGACCTAGAAGAGGCTTAAAGCCTAGTGTGAGGTGTTATCCTCCAGTGATGTGATGAGGGATTGATGCCCCATGGAAATGTGATGATGGTGATAGCCTTGTGTGGCATTGGTATCATGTGGTGATGTGACAAGTTTATTCTTCAAACATTTTATATCTTCTGGAGTTGTATTATACCCTTATCTTTGTAGAGTTTGTTTAAGGTTTATATGATGTAATTTGATTGATGCTACAAGATACCCAATTGGCTTAACTAAATCAAGTGAAACCCTAATCATGTAGTTGCAGTGTGTCATTAATCCATCTACAATGTCAATACTAGCTGGATGGTGAAATGGGTATTCTCAAGGGAAACTCGAAGGGCATACTGTTGAGTATGTGTAAGGAGTGGGATCCCAGAGGGGAACCATTCCCTACTAAAATAAAAAGGCAACATCCCAAACCAAACACCAACACAATTTTTTTGCCAAAGGGATGAAACCAGTTTATTCAACATGAATGTATCATAACACCAAAGTTTAGCAATCGAATAAAAACATTGACTATATTCAACTTATCATAAGACTACAAAAGTACCTCAACATTATCTCCCATAAGGGTTTACATAAAAGGTACATCATAAGGATCTAGTAGAGGGAAATCTAAACCATAACAACTTTGTCTTCAAGCTTTAACTCCTTAAGTCAATTCTAAGTCTTCATGCCATGTCATCCAAGTCCTTCACCTAGGGTTAGAAGCATACCCCAGCAAGAAGAGAAAATAGAAAACATTAGCAAAGGTTGGTATGTGCATACTAAAAGAAAATTGAGAAATATAAAGAGATAAAGACATCAATAATAAAGGCCTCCCATGAAAGATAAAAGTACTACCCAAAGGGGCATAAAAGAATAACAAAATAAGAATGAAGCAAAAGAGTATATAAACAAGGCATCCATGTGTTTCACCTGTGACAAAACTAGATAATATAAACATGCAGGTAGGAAATAACACATCTACCATAAATGTGGGGTAAGCAGGAATTGTATACATCCACTCTAAATATGGGGTGGCATGGTCTATCAACATCTGCCGGAGTAGGAATTTTACATCTGCCCAAATATATAAATATGTAGGAATTTAACATCTGCATTCATATGTGGGAATTTAACATCCACATAAAAACACATGCACATTATACTAGTAGTCACCACATGATGCATAACAAAAGATAAGTAAGAATACAAGAGATTAAGAGAACATGAAGAATGAGAACATCCATCCAAATACCATCACATATCGTACCATATACACATCCACTACCATGGTGGGAAAAGAAGCACATATCATCAATTAAGTCCAACATGCACAAAGCAAAATAGAGAGTCCAAAAGAATATCCTTGATCAAAATATCAATATCAAATAAGGTAGTTCTCGTGAACCATGATTTTCAAAAGAAAAGACATTGTGTATAGGCTAATATCCATAGGACCAAGAGAAAGAGAATATCGGTTAAATACTCAACATAGAATAATAGGAGATGTAAAACATACATTTAGAGAGAAGAATTAGAAATTGCTCAATATAGAAATAATAAGGGATGCAATCATACCTTATAATAGAATCCTAGAAACACTCTTCACCGATTTAGTTGTTTCCAAGATCAACTTTGCCTAATTACAAATTATTCACATGTATTAGGGTTTGTCATATGCATTAATGTAAAAAAATCCTAGTCTTGGACTTTTCACACAAAACTCCAATTTAAACTCTGAAAACATCACCATTGATCTAGTTAGGTTCTCCTAATTAAGAAAACATATATTTTTTGTCTATATTGGAGTAATGAGGTTAAAAGTGTATTTTTGGTGATTTTTATCTATTAAATTTATTTTTGGAAAACACCTTCTGATAAAACTCAAAATCAAACTTCGAAAGTATTTCTTTTAGAAAGAACACATTTTTCTGATTCCAAAGCATATTTTTACTTAATTTTTGGACAAATGAGGCAAAAGTTATGATTTTTATAAAATCTACCAATCAAAAATTGACACATCATCAATTGAGCGAGAGAGAGAGAGAGCGAGGGACCCCCCACATGACTTGGCCCAATCATGGGTGGTCAAATTGCACGGTTAAAGGTTGGGTTGACTCGTTCAAGGCGAGGAGAACAAGGAGAAAGACCATTATACCCCTGATGAAGAAACAAAACAAAAAGGTCGATCAAGGACAATGTTGGAAATCCACGGAGGATCACCCCCTTCCCACAGCCACATCCATGGCCGGTGCAAGCAGCTTCTCTGTTTCGACCGAGAATTGGGCAAAACGTGGAAAAGCACCCAAACAATAAACCAAGAGCATGAAATCGAAGACCAACAACTACTAAATCTAACCTTAAACGGAATTGATGTGGGGTGAAGCAAAGAGATAGAACAATTCGCTGATGCCAAGAGTAGCTCTTTGAACTTGCTGCGGCAACTCACGAGGGAGAAGAAGAAATTGGGAAGAGAGGAAGTTCGCAAAACACCTGATAATGGTTAGAATAGGGATATATATATAGGTGGGGATGGGTGTAAGCCCCTAGGGGAGTAGGAGCTTCGAAACAATGGCAGCCAAATTGGGAAAATCTAGAATACACCATGAAAAACCATGAGTAAGGGCTCGTTAGATCTGAAATTCAATTTGCAATGTGTGGCCAAAGAAATCTTACAAAATAATTGAGATACGAGTGAGAAATCATGATTTTAAAATCACAAAAGTTGGTGGCATGCTTCCCACTCTGACCCGAGCTAGGTGATGAGGCGTGGGTTGTTGGATCATGAATCCAACAGTCCAGATCGCGCGCATTGCGTGACATTTAATGTCACTCCTATTTGATTTCGAATAAAGTTCTATTTAAATTATCTTCCTTTCTCTCTCTCTCTTCATTTGAGGGTGAAAGTGACTTTTAAAATTAAGAAAATTTGACACACAACCTATTTTGGACATGAGGAATCCGAACATGGCATTAGTTTTTGCTTTTGAAGACTCTAAATATTTTATTTAATTATTTTAAAGAAAAACATATTTTCTCTTTCTTAATGTATTAGAGACTTCTAGAATCTATCAATTAATGTGAAACTTCATCCTTAAGTAAACCAAAACTTGTGGAACACAAATTGTCCATTAGTTTTATCCTTCAAAATTATTTTGCGCATCATTTGATATTTTCTACTTTCTCTTTCCTAATCAACACATGAATATTAAGGATTATCCAAATTACATAAAAATTCACCCAAAGACTATTTTCAATGTGTAGTTTACAAATCTAAGATTATTTTCCACTTTTTGAGTCATTAAATATTTTATTTCATATTTTGGGGGAAAATCATATCTTGTTTTCCAAAATGAATTAAATTAATTATTATTATGTAAATAATGTGAAATTGACTCCCAAGCCAACTGGGACCCAAGGAACACAATTGTTAACTTATTAATAAGTTATGACATAATTAATATTTGTGGCCATTAATATCACATTATTACTTAGGTTATCATATTATTTCACTATTATTATTATTTCTCATCCAATTATGTTAACATTATCTCCAAAAGAATTCTGTATGATTATTTGCACAAATTTTATATTATCATATGTGACATATTTTATATGTCTATTATTGGCCCAAGATTAATGTGTGAACATTAGGTTACATTAGGGTCATTTATACATTCATTAACTCATTAAGGTTATACTAAACCTCACCTGGATCTATCCTCAACCTTGTTTGTCTAAGTCCAAAAAGATCAAACTTCTAGGGTAGGGTTTGAGATCTAGTATGTTACAGTATGTGAGGTGCAAGTGACTATGTGTCCTTGACATCTTGATCCCAAGTTGTTTGAGAACAACTATGGTCAGGTCTCGGTGATGAGTATGTGATATGATGAGGGACAATTATGGTTGTACCTCAGTGATTGGGTTACATACCCTGGTTTCTAGCGTCATGACCTATGTAACGACCCCGCCTCTCAGTAACCCCCAATTAAGGGAGACTAAAAGGTCAGAGTCGTTTTCCCAATTTTCCGGATCAATTGTTCAACAAATAATCAATAACAATTACTAAATTCTACCAAAACATATACTGAAAGGCTGGAATGAAACTTTGCATACCTTTTAAAAACTTGGATATCTAACTTCTATCCATAGCTGGAATCTATTCTAACTAATCCTCCTTGCACTTTAATTCTTATTTCCACAATGTGCCACTTTACTGTTTGTCCTTTTCAATATTGTACCTAAAATGTCGACAAACAAAACGTCGGTCAGCATAAATGAATATGTCGGTATGTGGGGACAACCAAAATTTCGCATATATGTCTAACAACCTAAATATCACAATCAAGTTAATTAATAATTCAATTTACATTTTCAGTGTGTCAATCTCCATCACTTTTTCCCTAACCCTGGAATACCCTCCTTAGGGTTTCTCTTTTGCAATTGACTTAAGGACACCTTCTCCATCCTGAGCTTGGTGCCTGGGGTCACCTCTCATGGTGCCCATGAGTCATGCAATATCACAAGGCCACCTTCTCTATCCTGAGCTTGGTGCCTGGGGTCACCTCTCATGGTGCCCATTGGTCTTCCCTCTTGGGCTTGACCTCATTGCAAACTCCATCAGGGTGGCATGTAGGTGCAAGAATACACACTTATAACATAATTGTGATAATCATAGTGACTTTATGAATTTGTGTATATGCACATCCAAGCAGATAGGTTGCATTCAATTCGATCAATCACCTGAGAAATCTTTGTGAATCTAAAGTGGTTAACCATAAATAACCACATATCTGCTTTGTAGATCTTTGAGATATAATCAACCAATAAGAGAAATCCAATCAAGCAAATACAAGGATCCTAAAATAACATATAATTCATTTTCATCAAGATCTATCCAAACCATCTTGCTTCTTAGGGTTTCTATTCCTTTTTAGGATTTCTCCCTCTTTTTAGGGTTTCATATGCAATTAGGGTTTTGCTTCACTTTTAATACCTCAAACCCTAATTCGGTAAAATTACTCATAAACCCTAGGTTTTTCATCTTATCTCTCCTAACAGGCTTAGGATCATCTTTTGACAACATAATTCCATATTTTCGAATTAATTATAATTCTCTCTTCTTTTACCCTAAATTAGGGTTTCTAAATGTATTATCAACCATACTAGGTTTAAAACCCTAAAACATGCAATTAACCATCTTTATCGGATTAAAACTTGACATTATCGTTCAACAGGTTAATATTATTTGAACTAACCTATTAATCCTCATAAATTCATTCCTTAGTCTCGATTAGGGTTTCTAACCTAATTTTAATACATTTTCCATCAAAATAATATACTTTTGCAAAAAGAGATGGATTTAGGCTTTCAAACTATTTTTATCTTATTCCTTGTATTTTTCTGATCAACTTTCATATATAAAGTTTCGTCATTAGGGTTTCCTAGAAATTCCTATGATTTTTATAAGAAAAAACCTTTTTCTAGAATATTTGAGTAGAGAGGCGAATTACTGGAAAATTGGCGGCCGTTTGATCAGTGGACCGGTGATCTGCTCTTCGGATCTGACAATTCTCATTGCACACACCTAAGATAGTCGACTCCTCTCTGGATCATCGGATCTCAGTGCGGGATCACGATGGACCGCGATCAGACGATCACTGTTCGTCGTCTTCCTCCTCGTGTGAGCAGAGTCAAGGTCAACGTCGTGGTTGACTCTGAGCTGTCGACCACCTACGAGCATGCCGATTGCTCAGGGAGCTTCGTCTCCCTCCTCCGAACTTGACTATAGCCTCAATTGCTTGCCACGACCCCGCTGTGACCACCTCCTACTCGTCGGACTCTGGCAAGGTCCTCTGGGATGATGGGGGTGAAGGTCGGGGTGAAAGACGGAATTGAGGGTACGGAAACGTTCCTCTCAGACTGCCGTAGAGTCTAGGGTAGAAAAAAAAGATGTGGGTACCCTCTCTCATCCCCCCTATATATAGGGTTGAGGACAGGCATGGGATGAATTGGGATCGTTCCCAATCATCGACCAAACCCCTACAAAGTAGGGATGGTCATCACCGAACTTCTCTCATGAGTCCAACGGTGATCTTCCCTCATCCTAACTCTCTTTCCTTTTCTCACAATGATCTGAGTTTGGATCATATCCAACCTGTCTAGCGCAGGACTCCTCGCGCCTATGGGAGTCATCCTAGATCATTGGATCGTGATCCAACGGTCCCTATAAAGCCCAAAATCTTGAATTATCCAATTAATCCATATCATCGATTTCTTAGGCGATTAATAACTACACTTTAGGTAATTTTGCAAATTACATATCTCAGAAACTGTGTAGTATTTTCCAACCAAATTTTAAGGGTTTCTCTTTCTTGCCTTTATCTGCTTGCATGTCAAGTTTGAGTCCGAAATTCCAAAAGAATAGGACTATCTCTTCATAGGCAAGTTACTCTTTAAACAAATCTAAATAATGGTTATTTTCTCTTTCCTCAAACCAATATCTTGCTATTCTAGACTCCTTGGAACCCAAGGAACCCTAAAGGCACGAAATCCATCCTTGGAGGGTATTACCTAGCCTTCTAGAGGATTCTACCTTTTTCTCTTCTCCCTTTCATAATATGTATTCTTTTATTAACTGAATTTCTTTTTCTCTTTTATTTTCTTTTTCTTGTTATTGGTCCCAATAGCCAATAAGGCCCACAAAGCAACTAAGAAGGCTATTGTAAACGAAATTCATTCATTCAAATTAAACCACACCATTATTTCTTCATATATCTATATTAAGAGAAATTGCATTTCTCACCAAAAGAACCCAAAATTGGGGTTGTCCTTCCCCTCTTATGGGAATTTTGCCCTCAAAATTCCACCAAGCATACAAACAAACAAGATAAGACTTTCTCATATCCATCATGGCTCCCATGTGGCTTCACCCTCTCCATGGTTCTTCCCAAGAACCTTCATCATCTTATATTCTTACATCTGAGTTCTCTCTCACCTTGGTATCATGTACCCTTGTAGGTGACTCAGGACATTTCAGCCTCTCTTGAAGCTTAATAGGTTCATGGCTAAGCACATGGTTTGGGTACCTCACATAGTGCTCTAGATCGAACTCGAGGAACACATCATACATCTTGTTATCCTGAGGGGTAAGGCTAAACATAAGCATCTCCACCAATCCATCTCAAATGGACCTATGTATCGGGGACTCAACTTTCTTAGCTAAAACTCAGAGGGGCCGGATTTTCATACCACATATTCTCCCATAGTGAATTGCATGTCAGTCTACTTCACATCAGCTCACGACTAATGTCGCCCCTGGGCTTTCTCAGCCATTACATGATCAAAGTGACTTCATCTGCACACACTGTGGTCTCTTTTGAACCTTCACAAGGTCATTTCACCAACATCATCTTAATGAAGAGGTGACCAACACAGTCTTCATTACAGAGCTTCTTACATCTCGATATTGGTTATGGTGGCTATCATCACAAACAAAGTCTCTTAGGGCAGGAACTGCCCCCATGCATCACCTTGAACTCTCATCAGACCCTCTAGTCTAGATCATACTAACCATCAGTTAGGGGTGTTAAGCTGTACTAACATCGAGTTCTTCATGTACCTACTTCCACCGCATGGAAGTGAATCTTTAAGTCATACTCAAGAACCTTTGAACTCGCATCATGGTGTAGTTGAACCATCTCTCTCTCTCTTATATGTAGTTCAAATGGGTCTGTCCCCTGACAGTATGCGAATGCATCGTTTAACACTTAAAATCACTAAGATAATTATCCTAGAGTTTAATCCTTTTTCAACTTTTCTGATTAAGGCTAGTATAGAAAGGGTCGATCCCACATGACAACTTTTTAAGATTGTTTCTTTTTATCTCAATTATTTTGAAGAACTTGTTATTTGTTTTTGGTATTTTTTTTAGATTTGGAACAAAAAGTAAAAGTCGAGTTTTGGGGGTTGATGATTAACACTAAGGAAATAAAAGCAACTACTTAACAAGAGTGTAAATTTTCCCTATCACAAGGAAAATTAAGATTGTTGTTAGCACAAGAAAAACTATTATGAATGAATGGACTATAGAGAATGCAAAAGCAAGTGGTGATTAGATCAAGAGATGAGAATCGAGGCTTTAGGGGTTTTCACCACCTTAGCCTAGGCAAAAACAAACTAATCCTTTAAAAACGACGGATTCGATGAAAGCAAGTGAATTAATAAAAATCCACTAAAGATAGACTCCACATGAGTCCATTGGTCCTAGTGCTCATACTTCTTAGTACATCATTCTAAAAGAAGAAGATCCATGTTCGTTTCAAAACTTCTATGTGATTGGGTTTGTTGTTCTAAATCTGAACTTTCACGGTCATATCCATCCAGATTAACTTTTGATCAAATCAATTAATTACTTTGATAGATCAATTAGTTATCAAACTCAGAAGCCATCTAGAATCATTTTTTAAGGAAAAGTCGATAAATCCATGGCTAAGGGGTTATTCTCCTTGCCTCGATAAAGAACTACTCACTCATGGAGAAGGAGCAAAGAGAGACGGAGGGAGGAAGTGATCTAGCCATCTTCGAGTCTTACGACTACTGATCCTTGATTAGAGACAATGATGATGGCTGCCTTTTCCTACCATGCTCAATTTCTCAAGAGAGAGGAGGAGGAGAAAAGAAAATACTAGATCTAAAACACAACAGAATAACAAAATAATATGTAATAAAATTGTAAGGCTACTTTATTTCAGAATTAAAAGAATACAAGAAGATTGCTCCAGAATGCTAATACAAGAAAAAACTCGAGATGCCAAAAGATGGAGAAACCCCCCCCCCTCCTTTTATAGGAGAAGGAGAGGGTAGTCTTCCCTCAAAAGAGGGGGAAAAAAGGGGAGGACTATCAGTTTGAATTTTTAGATCTAGTCAACAAACTATTGATTGTCTTTCTTTAATGTGGATTCTCACAGTAGCGATTTCGAACGAATTTCCGATATCTATAGAATTTAAAGTGCACCCAAAAATATTATTTTCCTGTAGTCCTTTGAATTCTCTTTCCAAATCATATTTGAACATTAAATTCTGCCTTGGGATGTGAGAGTTATGCCAATTTTGGTGCAAGGTATGCATTTAAGTCAGCACTGCGGGAAACTGAATTGTCTCCTACCTTCATCTCTTCTTATCTTCATTCATTCCTGAAAATTGAGGGAAATATTATTAGAATTCAAAAAAAAAATATTGAGAGGATCAAAGTACAATTTATTTGTGATAGAGATAGGTAGAAGTTATGTTATTGCATGTCAGTCGATTAATAAAGAAAATCTATGAAATTAAGACTGCAACGTTATCCAAAATTAATGCCAGAATGGCATGCATTAAAATACCGCGGACTTAAGCTTTTGCTTGTCCTCAAGCAAATAAAATCACAAAATATCTGTTTATAAAAGAAACATGTTCATCCTCTCCAATTAGCAAAGATTTATATCCTTTTCATGGTCAAGCAACCAAATCTCCTAGAATCACAAAATGCAAGGTTCTATATTTCTTATGATAGCAATTTTCATAACTTTTCTTTTAAGTCCACACTTTGTAAAAACTATTTTTCATCCTACTTCTGCTTCAACAAAAAAAATTCTTTTTTTTTCTCTTTTTTTTCATTCACGGGGACGAGAGAAGTGGGGGTGTGGAAGATGGATCCCTCCTCTATTCGACTTGGGATATTATTTATGGACTTGCAGTTATATTGACTACAATTTTTTGTGTGCTCTCTTTTTTGGCATCTTTTGGTGGTACGCCCCTATTACATTTACGAGGTATGGAAGAGAGAGGGTGAAGGGGCTTGCCACCCCGGACTTAGGGTTTGGCAAGCAGATTTATTTGTCCCCATGTGTGAATTTCAAACTCTTTTTTTAAGCATTGGTATGACAGAACATGAAGATACATTGCATAAACTGAAATTATCAGTTAATCAATGCTAAAGATAGGAAAATTTTGCATTTGATTCTGATTGATACTCTAAGGCTTGCCATCTTTTCCAAATCTATTGCTAATTTAGGTCATAGGGAACATGCAAATTTCAGCTCATAGATGTTTTGGTGACAATTTGTTTTGCAGGAAAGTTGCTTTATAATTCAATTTTGGCAGAAAATACAACCATTGGCCGACTAGATAAGGGCCAAACTAAAAAATTTAAAAATTTGTGATTTTTTTAAGGAAGTTAAAACTAAATTATATAACATAATGAAAAATTTTAGAAAAATAAGATAGTATAGCTGGAAGGAGTATGTACCACCCACCTCCACCCCGGACTTTAAATTTTGCTCATCCCGAGCAAAATGCAGATCCAGGATGGAGGGAAGAAAATCACTGGGATCACGGGGAGGTCCTGGTAGCTCAAAAAATGTCCAGCTAAAGGGGATGTTGATGATGGTTGCAGCTTTGAACAAAGGAGCTTCATGGTACACCCAATTGATGGGTGATCGTAGAGGCTGAAAGAGGATTTCATAATGTCTTTTGCCTCGCACTCCTTCCAAAAGGATCCACACATCTTCCTTTAGTAGTAAAGGAAATGTCATAAATGTGAGTGGCTTGAGGGGGATTGGCGGGTGTTCAGTGGGTGGCACATATGGTGTCGACTCTACAACATCGGGTGGGGGATCATGCTTTAGTTTCCCTCTGTCATATTGATATACATATAGTAAAATTGGTGGTAATATAAAAGAGATACATGAATTTAAATCAACATCATACATATTTTGGCTCTCCTCAAAATTCATGCAATCAACCTTGGGATAGATGGATTTCATGGTTGATATTGCAGGTAACTGTAGTTCCTCTATGCAAGGATTTCCCAAGGGTTCTTGAAGGATAAAAATGGAGATATATTCCTTGCAGCCAGTAGAAGGGGGTATATGGATTTCTTCTAAGGAGTTCTCCCCTTCTATATCATCCTTATGTAGAATGGGAATTGGTTGTGGTAGAATGGGAGGAATCATTTCATCAATGGAGGTTGGCTTCTCATTATCCAGAATAGATTCTACCAGAGGGGATTGATCGTCGATAACAATTGGACTTTTGCAAATTATGGGAAAGGTTGTTGGGTCTTTAGGACGACTCTCTGATATTGACTTTTCATACTCGAGTAATAAAGTCTCCAAGGGAAGGGTAGGAATGCCAACGTCCTCATCGCACAAGAAATACGACCCCATGGTATGTATTGTTTCTTTAGAATCCGACGTATATGACATAAAAATTAGATCATCATCATCATCTTCAGGAAGAACCATCTTAGATTGCTCTAAGTCCTCCACAGATTTTAGTGCTTGGGCCTCTAGTAAGGTAGCTAAAAGGGCTTGGCTAGTTTCTAGTTTTTTCTGTCCTTCTACTACCATTTTTTCTAAAGCCCCAAGTTTCTCTTTTAGTTGATTTTCATTATTAGATTCATACAACCCAAAAAAATTACCATCCTCACCATTCCCCCCATAAGGATCTTGGTCATGGTACCCAATATGTTGGTTGTGATGTTGCTCCTCATAATAATCTTCAAAAGATGGTGGATTGTAATTACCATTGCTTTCATCGTGATGGGAAGATACAATATTACAAGGTGTCACCGAGTCATCGGGGAACATATTTGGAACATCTGGGTTTTGGGATTGGGATTTCAGCAAGGTGGCCAATAAGGTTTGGCTAGTTATGAGTTTTGTTGCCATCTTCTCTAGGAACTTAAGTTTCTCTTCTTGTTGAGGATTATATTGGGTATCATATATAGGTCCATTTCCCCCAAAGTTTTGTTGGTCGTATCCTCTCTTAGAATATGGATAGCAAGGTTCCCCATATTGGTTCTTAGAAAAATAAGGATTTACATTGTACCCACCAAGATGAAAGGGCTCATAGAGAGGGGTGCTATGGGATAAAGTTGGACAGGCAAGAGATGTATGGTGGCAATGACCACAATAATAATATTTTGGGGGATATTGCAATGCCCACTCCATTTGAAAAGGTTTTTTTACAATTCAAAAAAAGAACTAAAGATTTGTACAAGACCATAAATTAAAAGGAAAAGCTAAGGGATTATGACACAAGGTTAAAAATTACAAAACTAACATTTTTTTTCAAAATAGTGTATTTGCAGAAAAAAACAGACTGTCGGAATGGAAACTTGGCAGAAGGAGGAGTAGCACTTCCGGAATGTTACTCGGAAGGCAAAAAAAATAAAAAAAGTTTTTCAAAAGATTTTTGGGGGTGTGAGAAAACAATCTGTTGTCCCCGGAAATAGCGCCAAATTGTTAATGTGTCATTTAGCACTTGGAATCACTAAGATAATTATCCTAGAGTTTAATCTTTTTTCAACTTTTCCGATTAAGGCTAGTATAGAAAGGGTCGATCCCACAAGACAACTTATTAAGATTGTTTCTTTTTATCCCAATTATTTTGAAGAACTTGTTATTTGTTTTTGGTATTTTTTAGATTTGGAACAGAAAGTAAAAGTCGAGTTTGGGGGTTGATGATTAACACTAAGGAAAGAAATGTAAGTACTTAACAAAAATGTAAATTTGCCATGTCACAAGGAAAATTAAGATTGTGTTAGCACAAGAAAAACTATTATGAATGAAAGGACTATAGAGAAAGAAAAAGTAAGCGGTGATTAGATCAAGAGATGAGAATCGAGGCTTTAGGGGTTTTCACCACCTTAGCCTAGGCAAAAACAAACTAATCATTTAAAAACGACGGATTCGATGAAGGCAAGTGAATTAATAAAAATCTACTAAAGATGGACTCCACATGAGCCCATTGGTCCTGGTGCTCATACTTCGTAGTACATCATCCTAAAAGAAGAAGATCCACGGTCGTTTCAAAACTTCTATGTGATTGGGTTTGTTGTTCTAAATCTGAACTTCCACGGTCATATCCATCCAGATTAACTTTTGATCAAATCAATTAATTACTTTGATAGATCAATTAGTTATCAAACCCAAAAGTCATCTAGAATTGTTTTTTAAGGAAAAGTTGATAAAGCCATGGCTAAGGGGTTATTCTCCTTGCCTCGATAAAGAACTACTCACTCATGGAGAAGGAGCAAAGAGAGACGGAGGGAGGAAGTGATCTAGCCATCTTCGAGTCTTACGACTACTGATCCTCAATTAGAGACAATGAAGATGGCTGCCTCTTCCTACCTTGCTCGATTTCTCAAGAGAGAGGAGGAGGAGAAAAGAAAATACTAGATCGAAAACACAACGGAATAACAGAATAACATGTAACAAAATTGCAAGACTACTTTATTTCAGAACTAGAAGTATACAAGAAGATTGCTCCAGAATGCTAATACAAGAGAAAACATGAGATGCCAAAAGATGGAGAACCCCCCCTCCTTTTATAGGATAAGTAGAGGGTATTCTTCCCTCAAAAGAGGGGGGAAAAAGAAGGGGAAGCATAAGTTTGAATTTTTAGATCTAGTCAACAAACTCTTGATTGTCTTTCTTTAATGTGGATTCTCGCAGCAGCGATTTTGAGTGAATTTCCGCCGTACAGAGAATTTAAAGTGCACCCAAAAATATGATTTTCCTGTAGGCCTTTGAAATCCATTTCCAAATCATATTTGAATATTAAATTATGCCTTGGGATGTGAGAGTTATGCCAATTTTGGTGCAAGGTATGCATTTAAGTCAGCACTGCGGGAAACTAAATTGTCTCCTACCTTCATCTCTTCTTATCTTCATTCATTCCTGAAAATTGAGGGAAATATTATTAGAATTCAAAAAAAAATTGAGAGGATTAAAGTACAATTTATTTGTTATAGAGATAGGTAGAAGTTATTTTATTGCATGTCATTCGATTAATAAAGAAAATCTATGAAATCAAGACTGCAAAATTATCCAAAATTAATGCCAGAATGGCATGCATCACAGTACTCTCCCTTTCTCTTAGATTATGTCATCTAGGTAAGGTGATCTACCATAACCCATATCACATTGTGACCTTCCTCGGTCGAGGGGAGACTCACCACACTATCCATGGTGATCCACTCCCATTCCCTCTCAGGGACTCTTTATCCTCTATATCAACTCACTGGGTTACTGGTGTTCGTCCTTCACCTCCTGGCATGCATGGTGACAAGACACATGCAACTCTGTACACTTCTTCATCTTAGGCACCCAAAGTACTACTGCCACTTACTATCTTAATAGTACCACTGTGTATGGTGAACTAAAAATCATAATCTCCTGTATATCATGATTCCTCAAGGTTTGTTCCTCAGAAACCCTAAAACACTCTAGTCGTGGGTTTCATCACCTTCTTTTCCAGAGAAGTGCATCTGAGGTTCTACAACCATCCTTCTATCGCATCAAGCCCTAGGCTGGATAACCAAACAACCACTAACTCAACCAACGGGTCTAGTTGTATATGAGAATTAGCTGTACATGTCTCCTTTTTGAACTTAGGGCTCACCTAACAACCTCTTCTAGCCTCTACACGAGCTAAAAAGATTGCTACATCTCAACTAGAGCATCCATTACCACCTTACATCCGTATGTTCTAGGTAATGATGAAGACATATACCATGTATTCCACTTGATACCTCATCTCGGACTTTAGGTCTATCTTTATCAAGAAAACTCAGAGTTCATCCTCTTGGTTATCAAACGCAAACTTATATAACTCATAAATTCCATACAACTCTTGGTAAGAACGTCCTTATAAGATGACTACCTTAGTTCTCTTAGTGTTTGTAAACCATCCACACATCGTACACTCCACAAAGGTACACTATTATCTCTATCCTCATGCATCATAGTAATGTTTCAACTCACATCATATTTATCCTTAGTGTATGGTATGTGTACTGTCCTATCTCTCACCCCTATAACGAGAGGAAATAAGCATTTGGCGGCCATCCAAACACAGAGTTATTCCCATTCCAAGAGTAGAGATGGTGCATCCCACATCACCAGTACACCTTCCAATCTAGGTTGGAACGTGTATTACATGTCTCCACATCATGAACAACTCGATTATGGGTCTAAACCCATGGGAATACTTTTCCCATCACCTTATGGATCTTAACATATCTCATTTATGTACAATCCTTAGTCGTTACCTCAAGGTCTCTAGGGTGCCGACACTTTTGGAGTGATCTGACCTTTATGCATCTAGAGAGTGCCTATCACATTTACCCCTTAGGCCCCATGAACTCATGAAGGTGGTCAACCTCATAACCCATGGCCCTTGGGCAAAGGTAGTTGTTACCTCCCGACCTTATGGTCTCGTGCATCTAGGGAACAGACAACTCCTACTTCCATCGGTCTTATCCCTTCATGACCTTAGTATTGACCTAGGATTCCATCATAGCACATCTCATTCTTGAATCTTTACCCAAAACTACATCATCTCTCTGAGCACAAACTTACATCCTTTCATAGGGATCATAGTGACCTACCTTCCTCGGTCTGGCCCCTTGTAGGTTACCTCCATGGCAACATATCCTCATGCCCTTTAGATATGGTCAAACTTGAGTCTATAGATTCATGCTCATACTATGTACTCTCCACTTAGCTTCTCAAGGTCCTATGAAACCTCTTTAGGTTGCCTCAAACCCAACAAAAACGGGTACATACCCTACAGAAGGGTCCCTCCCCAGGATGGGAGAAAACTATCTCTCGATAGCAACAAAGGTCACAAACATCCCTACATCTAGGGTTTACATCCACATGAGCATGCTTAGCCCTAGCAAGCTACTAAGGCACATAGCTAACAAGCAGACCACCTACTAAACCATGCTAGGTTTCCATGGTAGGTCATACTTGTTTCTATTCCTTAACATGGACCAAGATCATACATACATATGTCACCAACCTATAAGTAAGGGGTTCATCAAACATACTCCTTAATCCAAGGGGTTTCCTTTTCCCCTAAACATGAGGAGTGCCATGCTCAAATCTATAGAAACCCAAATCTCACCATGAGCATTAGGTACTACTACTTCCCCTCTTAGGTCTAGGAACCCTATGTTCACTTTTATGCATCAACCATCTAACAGCATGCTCAGCTTTTTCAACCACAAACCAAACAGGTACAAGGTATAGCATGCACTTCCTACTATTCTTCCATGTGAGCAACACCTGAGGGTCCTACACCAGGACAACCAACTAGGTGCAAGGCCTCACAACTTGATACTATACCCCCTCAGGGTCTAAGGAACTCTTCTTCCTATCCCTAGAAGGTAAGGTAGGCACCTACAACTTCCATAGATCAGTTCAAGAAGTGTTACGACCCCACCTCCCGATAACCCCCAATTAAGGGAGACCGAGAGGTCGAAGCCACACCCATAACTTTCGGATCAAAGGTTTGGCAATTAACCAAGAATAACTATCAAATTTTAACAGACTAAACGGGAAAATTGTAAGAAAATAAACTTTTGCATACCTTTTTGAAAACTTGGATCTCTAAACTTCTATCCACTTATGGATTCTATTCTAACTAATCCTCCTTGTATTTTACTTCATGTATTTCACAATATGACGATTTACTGTTTGTCCTTTTGGCTTGTACCTAAAACGCCGACAAACAAAAACGTCGGTCAGCCGAAGCTGGTATGTGGGGGAAATAATAAACGTGCAACAATGATAAGAACGTAATCATTCAATTAATCATTTAACAACCAAGATTACGTTTTAAATATAACTCCACAATCCATGAGTACCCTATCCTATGTGATATCCCTACAGTGGACTTGGATACTACCTTCCTTATGGTAGATCCCCATTAAACCCCTCATGGTCCCACCTATAGGTGAACCAGTTTCTAGGGTTGAGTCACATGGCACTACTCATAAGTAGCCCACTCCTTAACTCATGGCATGCTAATGGGTCTCATGGCACTACACTTGGTAGCCCAATTTCTAACCCACGATAACCTAGACCTTACTCTAGGTTACCCCTTTTTAGCCTTTACAAACCACAGAGGTGGACCCCGATCTAGCCAGTTATACATGTATATGCATAGTGATAGTCGTAGTCACTCTATAGTTGCATGAAATAAAAGCATCCAACAGTTATTTCAAGCCATGAGGGAAACGTCGATAAAATCCTCGAAAAACTAGTCGGGATAATCATAAGCGTAACCACATACCTGATTTGATGATTTCACAAGCATTAAGCAAATCCAACCAAGAATGCGATCCAAGCAAGCAATTCAATAATCACATAATTCCTGAAAAGAATATGTACTCTATTTATTACACACCACACTTTATCAAGAATCTACTTTATTGACTTGGATTCACTTTCTAGGGTTTTTGTATCCATTTTAGGGTTTCATTTTGCAATTAGGGTTTCCCTTCATCTTTTACCATATTAAACCCTAATTTTATGCCATTACTCATAAACCCTAATTATCTCATCTATTCTTCAATATTAAGGTTATCTTAACAACATATAACCCTATTTCCATATTAAAGGCACATTAATCATTAATTAATTTCATTAAGCTTCTTTTTCATTAAAGCTACTATTTTGATCCTTTTAATCCATGACAAGATCATTATGCGCATATATCATTAATTCAAAGTTCATTAGGGTCTAATTAACATATGAACTCATTTTGCCATCAATTCCACCTTTTATTCATGAAAAGACCCTAATTACTACATTTAGGGTATTTATCCAAAATTAAGGAATTTTATATACAAATAACTTAGAACCATCACGCACCAAAAAAAACATAGAACCATCATTTAACAATCATATTTTCACATTTTTCAAATTAAATATGATATTATCTTCTTTTACCCTAAATTAGGGTTTCTAAATGCTTAATCATTCTCATATGAGGTAAAAACCCTAAATCATGCAATTTCACATCTAGATCAGGTTCAAATCCAACATTATCATTCAACAGTGACGCTATTTTTACTGTGCGCTAAACGCAAGTGAACGCGTCGAGTAGTATAGGCCTTTGTGAGGCCCGAGTCGAACACAGGGATACTAGGAATTGTTGGAGACTTCTACTAACTATTTGCGATCAGCTAAGCCGAATAACAATTTGAGGATGGTTGTTAAAATTAAAAGAAAATAAAACCAAAACAAAACAAACGATCGATTAAATGTTAATTTAATCAATTCAAAAGGGTATCTTTAGGATTACGGTTTCACCGCAGGTTTTCATTGTATTAAATTCTATCTGTTCACTCAACTTTATCTCTCTATCCGGGTAGTGGCCTGAAAACAGAGTTGCCCACTGTCGTGGTACAACTCACTACCTAGGTTTAGGTCGGTTCCACCGTCGTAGTAACCTATACCCTAAACTAGGTGCATTATGAACGGTCTCTCAGTATCCACCATTAACTTTACACCACCTTGGTCAAGGGATTTGTCGATTAATGTGAATTCCGTCTCTTTTCAACTGTTAATCCTTCTTTCAAAGTGATTAAAGGCATTAATTTATTATTATGGTGATCAAGCATAACAATATATTGAGAAAACAAAATCATACCATGGATTTAAGAGATAAAATATGAATTACTATCATAAAATTGTCATACAATGAATTCTCAGGCTACTCCCGGTCCTAAAGACGAAGGGGATTAGCCTCGCATGTTCATCTCAAACAAGTACAAGGTAGAGATAAGGGAAATCATGTGAAGAACATGAATTGAGAATTGAAACCCCTGAACGGAGAAGAACTGGTTGATCCTTGGCGTAGAACACGTGCTTTTCCGCCTTTCGGTGGTGAAATCCGTCTTCTGCGGTGTCTGGGTCAACTGGTATGAGCTTCTGGCCTCCGTTCTCCTCTCTATTGCTCTTCGGCACTCGTGCAATGGCTAATGAGATGATCCTCCGGACTGGGGTGCCATCATTAGGTATAACTCCCTCATTAGGTCGCTAATTAACCACGGCCATCCGATTAGGATCAAGCTGAATCCAACAGAAATCTGACGGCGTCGATACTATCGACGCGGGGTCGATAGTATCGACCCGTCTTATAAATCGTGGCCAAACTTTGCTTTCTTCTTTGGGGTGCCTGATGTGGGGTCGATACCATCGACGCCGGTCAATGGTATCGACACTGTAGCGTCGGTTTTTGACTTTAGTGTCGCTGTAGCTCCACCAGTCGATAGTATCGACCGGTGCGTCGATACTCTCGATGCAATCTCCGCCAGCAACCTGATGGTAGCTCGATACCATCGACGTCCCTGTCGATAGTATCGACTCTTTGCTGATATTCGCGGCTGGCAACCTGAACCATGGTCGATAGTATCGACTTCCGTCGATACTATCGACGGAAGCAAATACTCGTTTTTCCTGAAATAAGAACATGAAGCCACATAAGTTCACACAAATAATAATATTTTGATAATTAAAGCTCAAAACACTGAAATAAAGGGGATTTGACATAAAATAGTGGCAAAGACCAAAGTGGATGAATTATGCAACATTAACCATAAAAATGACTAATAAAAGCATAAAACACATATCAAGCTGGTCTATAAATGCGACTTAAAATCATCACATCAAACTCCCCTAAGCTTGAACGTTGCTCGCCCTCGAGCAACTAATCCTTAGAATAGAATTGCTAATGTCAACTGAAGAACAACGCATCACAACTAACGTCCCATATGACTCCCACCGGACTTTCACATACCGGCCCTTTCTAACCACGGAACGGTAATTACCCTGAAGGTGACAGTAATCATCCATAAAAGAAATTGACCTCAAAACCGATGAACACTATCACATAAGGCAGTTAACATAATAAAACTCGCCGGTTCAGACTTGGTGCATCTTGTGATCTCCTATACTATGTTGCTCACCCTAACTACCATCTACATGGAAGCAGTCCTCCTAATATTCTTTAGTGAGGAGAAATTCACGGTGGCCTACCAATCCGAGCAACAGGTGGATGAAGTAGGTGGCTCATGGAAGAAATGGAAGTATTGTACAGTTTCAACATGCATAAAACAAAAATGTCCTAAAATGATGCAAATGCTCATGAAGAATGTCATAATGCTTAGAATTGGGTGAAATGATGCATGCACTAACCATCTGTCTCAAGATGAGATGGATATCTAATTAAGCTACATCATGTACTCAATTATCTTGAAATGCATGTGATATTGTGTTCCTTTCTCCTTCTTATTCTAGTTGCTTCTAAATAGCTCTTTTCTTCATTCTTTCTTTTTATTATGCAGATTTTTAGATTTTTTTTTTTCAATTTTCGACCCTCATATCCATAATTAATAATGAATATTTAATTGGGCTCATTTTTCTGCATACTCAAAAATTTGCACTATTGAGAAGGTATAGAACAATTTAATTCACCATTTGGGAAAAATGAGATACATGATGTGCTCTATGTGAATAAAAACAAAATTATGAATGCAACTACATGACATGCACCTTAGGGTAGTGTGCATGTATCCCTATTCTAATTTTTTCTTTTATGCAAAACATATGGAACTAAATTCAATGCAAGTCCTATCTATATGCCATGGAATCAAGAAAATTAAAACTGTACTTTACTTTCAGTTCTTGGTGGATTGTGAACATTAATGAGGTGGAAAGATCACAAGATTAGATGACTGAACCTTAGAAAGATATTATGTGTCCCTCCTTAATGACATGTGTAGTAGTTAAAAGGTTTCTCTCTATTACATCCAATTAAAGTCTCATTACCATTTGGTCAGTTCAGGCTCAAACAACCATTTCCGTCCACTTTCATGAATCATTAGGAGTATAGTTGTGACATTTTGTTTTAAAGTTGATAAAACCAATCATTTCCATAGCATATGTGCCCAAGGTCAAACAAGATAAGCTTGTAAACACACAAAAAAAAATTCAAATTTCCCTTGATTTTCCCATGCACTATTTAACGAGATGACACAACTTTAAGACATCCACGATTACACTAGATAGATGTGGATCCTACAACAAACTAAAATTGCAAGAACAAAGTAACAAGAACAAAAGCAATAAAGCTAAACACTAAAAAAATAAAGCTGTTCCAACTACCCCCCTAAGCTTGAATTTGACTATGGCCTCATAGTCAAAAACAAACTTAAAGATTGGAACAGTGATACCGGATCACTCCTGTGGTGGTGGATACTGCGGCGGGTACTGGGAGGCTGTGGGGTCCCACGATGGGTACTCCCCCTGGAAAGATGGATCATATTGGGCCCTAGGTGGAGGTTGTGGATAACCTCCAAAGAAGTTCTAGCTCCAATAGTGATCATAGAAGGGCTCCTGTTGCATCTCTATTCGTTCCAACTAATTGTGAATTTGTTGTTGGTTGTTGAGGAGACGTCGTTCATTCTTGAACATCGCCCTTTGGTTGTCAAGTATCCGGTTTGTCGTATCCTGAATACCGGTATACATCGCCATATGTTGTTGCTGTGTCTGATGGATGTCCTGCAGCATCGTGTACATGCCTTGCATGGAATAGGCATCCTCGCTTGGCTGCGAGGGCGGTGGTGGTGGCGGAGCCTGTGAAGAAGAAGATGCACCTAGATGCATGCGAGGGCGCTTCCTGGGTGCTACTCGTCTGCTCAGAGGAATGCAAGGTTCCTCCTCTTCTTCTTGCTCGTCGCCGCAGTTGTTGTTGTTCCCGCCTTCTCCATCATTGTCGTCAATGACTATGATTGGCCATCGGAAGTGTGGGGCTCCCTCAATGTTGAAGATGGGGTCAGGAAGGAAGCATTGTTGATATGCCTTGTTGACGTGGCAATGGGCGTACGTCACGCCATCCCGTGAAAATATTAAATTTGAGTGGTGGAGGTGGGGAATGTCGACCTTCTTTCGGTTGGAGAGAGGCGTGAGTTGGGACAGGTCCAATCCCAAATAAATGGCCAGCGGGGTGATAAGTCCTCCAAAATGAATGGAGGCATTCCTCGTGCTCCTCCTCACGTCTAGGACGTGCATCAGAAAGAATGCACCCCAGTTGCACTCTTCGCGCGTTAGCAGCTTGTGTAAAAAGAACAAGTCCATCTCCTGGAACTTGCTTAATGCCATCTCGGTGCGGGCGAAGAGGGTGGTGCAGAGCATCTGATGCAATACCCGTGCAAACGGGTGCTCGAAGTCCGCCACAGCGGCGTTGTGGTAGCTAACCGACTTGCCCGGCGGTGCTGTGCACAGCTGACTAAAAATTGTGTCGTAGTCGGTGCGGTTATCTGGACGCCGATAGTCGCTGTCGGAGTGGTTCCAGTTATAGATTCTGTTGAACTGCCGGAGGGTGAGGGTGTAGTCGTGGTTGAACAGCCGGAAAAACACCTGGCCCTTCTTCCACTCGCGGTCAGTGGCGATCAGGTCATTTGGTACGACGCAGACGTCCAACGACGCCATGAACTCAGCCATGAGCTCCTTGTACGTTGGCCACTCGCCAAAGAATGGCTGGCCATCCGCATGATATTCCAGCTCGTCGGGCCTCCTGCCCGTGTGTCTCGCCTGTCCTGCCAAGACATAGGCGAGGTTGGCCTCAAACCCAAGGTTACGGATCATGTCACGATCCACGTAACGCGTGGGCTCGATCCGCCTCTTCATGATTTCTTCGTAAACTCGCCGGACCTCCGAAGAAGGGTGGATGATTCGGGGATGCTGAACGGAGTCGGGGTGAGGCGGGATGAACTCCGAGATTTCCAGGGGATTGGCGCGAGATGACGACGCACCTCCGGTACGCACCATCGTTGCAGGAGAAGAGAATTAGAAAAGAAGCTCGGTGTAGATCAGAGAAGGAAGTCTCCGCTCGATGAAGACGCGATGAAGAACGGGCTCCTGGATGCTCGGAGGCGGGCTCTGATTGCCTTAGGAACGCTCGGCGCACGTAGGAGGAGAAGTAGTAGAAGGTGTGACGTCATATGCCGACAAACCTCTCCTTTTATAACTGAACCCGGTGCTCCTGTAGACTCGTCGATACTATCAATGTGGGGTCAATAGTATCGACCTTGGTAGCACAATCCGCGTGTCGAGAGTATCGACGGTCGTCGATGGCTGGATCTGCGGGGCCCGGATTGCTGACGCGTCGATACTATCGACGCGGGTCGATAGTATTGACCCGTCCCTCAGATCGACTTCTTTGGCTGTCGCGATACCGTGGATCTTCTCGTGCGGATTGCTGACATGGCACGTCGATACTATCGACGTGGTGTCGATAGTATCGACCCTCTGATTAGGGTTGCTCCTCGCGAGGCTGGCCGCCGCCTTCTTTTTTCCATCTTGGTCGATACTATCGACTGGGTGGTCGATAGTATTCACTTTACTGATAAGTTTGCGTCTGAATATCTCCAGAGAACTCGATAGTATCGATCGGGTGGTCGATACTATCGACATTTTTCTTGCGCTCAACCTGCTAATTGGTTGATACTATCGACGAGGCCGTCGATAGTATCGACGCAATGCAATTCTTACAGTCGCCAACCTGAACCACGGTCGATACCATCGACCAGTATGTCGATGGTATCGACGCTGCCTGATCTTGCACAAGTGACAAATTGATCACGGTACCTTTTTTAAACTAAAAATCGAACCAAAACAAATCAACCTATAATTATACATGAACTAAACTAATGTACCGATGGTTGGGTTGCCTCCCAACAAGCGCCCTTATTTAACGTCTTAGGCTAGATGACTTTTGGGCACCTCATGCATCCGAAAGTGAAATGAGTTTGACCTCATTCACCTTCCTCTTGTAATTTTCACCATAGTAGAGCTTCAATCTCTGTCCATTTACCAAGAATTTGGTATCACCATCACGCACTAAGATCGTGTCGTGTGGTTTGACCTCCTCTACCACGAACGGCCCACTCCACCGAGATTTGAGCTTCCCAGGATGCAACTTGAGTCGGGAATTGAACAACAACACACGATCTCTTTTCTTGAAAGTGTGCAACTGGATGTGGCGATCGTGGATCAGCTTTGTGCGCTCCTTGTATATCCGTGCGTTCTCATATGTCGTCATCCGCAACTCATCCAGCTCATTCAACTCAAGCATTCTCTTTCTCCCCACTTCATCATAACTCAAATTGAGCCTTCTAAGTGCCCAATGGGCCTTGTGCTCCAGCTCTACCGGTAGGTGGCAAGCCCAGCCATACGCCAACCTAAAAGGCGTGGTGCCTATAGGTGTTTTGTAAGTCGTTCTGTACGCCCATAATGCATCCGGTAATAGGGCACTCCAGTTCTTCCTCGTGGACACCACCGTACGCTCCAAAATTGTCTTAATTTCGTGATTAGAGACCTCCACCTGCCCTTGGGTCTGCGGGTGATATGGGGTACCTATGTTGTGCTTGACCCCATATTTCTTCAATAAAGTTGAGAATTTCTGATTCCTGAAATGTGTACCCCCATCACTGATTATCATTCGGGGTACTCCAAACCTACAGAAGATATTTTCTTTCACGAATCTGCACACTACAGTGGAGTCATTAGTCCTTGTGGGTATTGCTTCCACCCACTTCGACACATAATCAACTGCTAACAAAATGTATAAATTGGAGTTTGAGGACACAAAGGGTCCCATGAAATCTATACCCCACAAATCAAATACCTCCACTTCCTGAAACACATTCAGGGGCATCTCCTGTCGCTTTGAGATATTACCTGCTCGCTGACAAGGATCACATTGCCTCACAAATTCGTAGGCATCTCGAAACAAAGTTGGCCAATAAAGGCCGCTTTCCAGAACCTTAGCTATCGTGCGCGAGCTGGCGTGGTGTCCTCCCGTAGGTGATGCATGGCAATGACGGAGAATGCTCTCATACTCCACCTCAGGCACACACCTGCGTAAGATACCGTCCCTGCATTGCTTAAGAAGAATTGAATCATCCCAAAAATAATATCTCAAAGAATGGAAAAATCGTTTCTTTGATATGACCAATCTTCCGGGATGATCCCGCAGGCCAAATAATTTATGATCGTAGCAAACCACGGATCCTTAGAGTTAATTTTCAAAATCTGTTCATCCGGAAACGTCTCGGTTATGGGTATATGTAAATCTTTTTCATCCACCCTTTCTAACCTAGACAAATGATCGGCAACAACATTTTCAATCCCAGATTTATCCTTAATTTCTATGTCAAATTCTTGTAAGAGAAAAATCCACCTAATGAGTCTAGGCTTTGCGTCTTTTTTCTCCATTAAGTATTTTATTGCGGCATGGTCAGTCCATACAACTACTTTAGATCCAACTAAGTACTGCCGAAATTTTTCAAAAGCAAACACAACGGCGAGTAATTCTTTTTCAGTAGTTGTATAATTCAATTGGGCATCATTCAAAGTTTTTGAAGCGTAGAAAATCACAGCGGGCTTATTGTCCACCTGCTGCCCCAATACGACTCCTACCGCAAAGTCCGAAGCGTCACACATTAGTTCGAACAGTTTTGACCAATCCGGCGTTTGAACAACCGGTGCAGAAATTAGTTTTTCTTTCAAAACGTCGAACGCATGTAGACACTTATCATCGAAATTAAAAACAGCGTCTTTCTCTAAAAGCTCGGATAGAGGTTTTGCAATTTTAGAAAAATCCTTGATAAATCGCCGATAAAACCCGGCGTGTCCCAGAAAACTTCTTACCCCTTTAACAGAATTTGGTGGGGGTAGCTTGGAAATGACTTCGATTTTGACAGGATCTACCTCTAAACCTTTGCTAGACACCTTGTGTCCTAACACTATCCCTTCGGTCACCATCATGTGACACTTCTCCCAGTTGAGGACCAAATGTGTGTCCTCGCAACGCTGTAAAACTTTGTCCAGGTTATAGAGGCATTCCTCAAACGATGCACCATACACCGAGAAATCGTCCATAAAAACCTCGAGACAGCGCTCTACCATGTCAGAAAATATGGCGAGCATACAACGTTGAAACGTCGCCGGTGCATTGCATAAACCAAACGGCATTCGACAGTAAGCAAAAGTCCCATAAGGACAAGTGAATGTAGATTTCTCTTGATCCAAAGGATCAATCGAGATCTGATTGTACCCCGAGTACCCATCTAAAAAACAAAAGTGCGATTGACCGGCAAGGCGCTCTAAGATTTGATCAATGAACGGTAAAGGAAAGTGATCCTTAAGTGTGGCTGCATTCAAATGACGGTAGTCAATACAAACTCGCCACTCGGTTACCAATCGGGTGGTGACAGGTTCATTCAGTAAATTTTGGGTGATAGTAACTCCCCCCTTCTTAGGGACTACCTGAGTGGGACTCACCCATGTCGAGTCTGATATGGCGTAAATGATACCTGCTGCAAGAAGTTTAATAATCTACTTCTTCATTACCTCCATCATGCTTGGATTGAGATGTCTTTGAGGTTGAATCACGGGCTTGGCTCCTTCCTCGAGCCGAATCTTGTGCTGACATAATGTAGGGGAAATCCCCTTGATGTCTGCGACGGACCACCCAAAATCTCCCCGGTGGTTCTTTAGCACTATTAACAGTTGTTTCTCCTCCTCCGCACTCAAATAAGCAGAAATGATCACCGGTAACTTTTCTTCCTCAGCTAAGAAGGCATATTTGAGATGCGGTGGCAGTGGCTTTAATTCTAACTCCGGCGGGCTGATCAGCGATGATTGAAGCGGCGGGGGAAGTTTACCTAAATCTTCATAATGCCTCGCATAGAAACATGGAAACATCTGAAACATTTTGGCACACTCCTTGAGTGTATTGCTCCGCATCCAATCATATGTAATATTCAACAAGCAAGCCTCCAACGGTAATTCTGGGTATGCATCAGAAACAGAAATAGCAATCACATCATCCTCCAGAGAAAGGGGAATGTCCTCATTCTCATCATTAGGAAATCCCACAGCTTTGCACAAAGAAACTACTTTGGTCTGCTCCATGATATCCACAGTCAAAGTTCCATTGTTCACCTTGCTCATAACATGAGCCATGTCCAGAAATGGCTTCCCAAGACAAAGTGAAATATCACCTTCCAGATGTTTTACCATATTGCACTGTTCCTTTGCTTTAGATGACCCACTAGTAGAAGGCATGAGCAGCTCAAAGCGGTCATCGGCTATGCCCAAGGTCAAACAACCTCTCCCCGGCAACAGTGCCAAAAACTTGACGCTATTTTTACTGTGCGCTAAACGCAAGTGAACGCGTCGAGTAGTATAGGCCTTTGTGAGGCCCGAGTCGAACACAGGGATACTGGGAATTGTTGGAGACTTCTACTAACTATTTGCGATCAGCTAAGCCGAATAACAATTTGAGGATGGTTGTTAAAATTAAAAGAAAATAAAACCAAAACAAAACAAACGATTGATTAAATGTTAATTTAATCAATTCAAAAGGGTATCTTTAGGATTACAGTTTCATCGCATGTTTTCATTGTATTAAATTCTATCTGTTCACTCAACTTTATCTCTCTATCCAGGTAGTGGCCTGAAAACAGAGTTGCCCACTGTCGTGGTACAACTCACTACCTAGGTTTAGGTCGGTTCCACCGTCGTAGTAACCTATACCCTAAACTAGGTGCATTATGAACGGTCTCTCAGTATCCACCATTAACTTTACACCACCTTGGTCAAGGGATTTGTCGATTAATGTGAATTCCGACTCTTTTCAACTGTTAATCCTTCTTTCAAAGTGATTAAAGGCATTAAGTTATTATTATGGTGATCAAGCATAACAATATATTGAGAAAACGAAATCATACCACGGATTTAAGAGATAAAATATGAATTACTATCATAAAATTGTCATACAATGAATTCCCGGGCTACTCCCGGTCCTAAAGACGAAGGGGATTAGCCTCGCATGTTCATCTCAAACAAGTACAAGGTAGAGATAAGGGAAATCATGTGAAGAACGTGAATTGAGAATTGAAACCCCTGAACGGAGAAGAACCGGTTGATCCTTGGCGTAGAACATGTGCTTTTCCGCCTTTCGGTGGTGAAATTCGTCTTCTGCGGTGTCCGGGTCAACTGGTATGAGCTTCTGGCCTCCGTTCTCCTCTCTATTGCTCCTCGGCACTCGTGCAATGGCTAATGAGATAATCCTCCGGACTGGGGCACCGTCATTAGGTATAACTCCCTCATTAGGTCGCTAATTAACCACGGCCATCCGATTAGGATCAAGCTGAATCCAACAGAAATCTGACGGCGTCGATACTATTGACGCGGGTCGATAGTATCGACCTGTCTTATGAATCGCAGCCGAACTTTGCTTTCTTCTTTGGGGTGCCTAATGTGGGGTCGATACCATCGACGCCGGTCGATGGTATCGACACTGTAGCGTCGGTTTTTGACTTTAGTGTCACTGTAGCTCATCCAGTCGATAGTATCGATCGGTGCGTCGATACTCTCGATGCAATCTCCGCCAGCAACCTGATGGTAGCTTGATACCATCGACGTCCCTGTCGATAGTATCGACTCTTTGTTGATATTCACGGCTGGCAACCTGAACCATGGTCGATAGTATCGACTTCCGTCGATACTATCGACGGAAGCAAATACTCATTTTTCCTGAAATAAGAACATGAAGCCACATAAGTTCACACAAATAATAATATTTTGATAATTAAAGCTCAAAACACTGAAATAAAGAGGATTTGACATAAAATAGTGGCAAAGACCAAAGTGGATGAATTAAGCAACGTTAACCATAAAAATGACTAATAAAAGCATAAAACACATATCAAACAGGTCTATAAATGCGACTCAACATCATCGCATCAAACAGGTTATTAATACTTCAATTAACCCATTAAGCATACTAGATTCAACCTTTAATCACAAATAGGGTTTTTAACTTAACTTTAATGCACTTTTCATCAACTTATAGTACTTTTGCAATTAGGAACGGAATCAATCTTTAATATCATTTTTATTGGATTCCTCTCATTCTCCTGATCAAAATTCATATATTACTTGTCCTAATCGGAGTTACCAATATTTAATTATGAAATTAGCAAGATTTTACTTACTTGGGCCAATCAGAGCACGCCAAGTGTCCGCTCCATGCAACGTTGTTTGGCTGAACTTGAAAACATTTCAAATTTTCCTTGTTGCCCCTGGTTAAGTGGGTCGCTCCTTCACTACCCAGGAAGGTAGAACGGTCCAACGGCCCAAAGCCTTCTTCTACCTCGTGCGTGCCCTAGCGCGACTGCTGCTGCAACACTTCGGAGGTCCGCCCTACCTTCCTGGGGGCTCGAGGACCACCACCAGAGGGTGCCCTAGCCCCGCCACCTTTTTGCCGCACCTGGGGCGCTACCCAGCTTGCGGTCTAACTGGCTTAACTGCAGCGCATGATGCCTGCAACCTACAGACGACTTGCAGCCGCCTAGTGGATGTGGCGCAAGCTCCTAGTGCATAGAATGATGGCCTCTCACTTATGGTGTTGTCGTGGGATCAAAGGGCTTCCAACACACCTCCTTTGCATCCCCTTTTTGCTCCAAAATAGAGCCACACTCAAGGGTTAGGGTTTATATGCAAAGAACAAGAAGAGGAGGAAGAAAGAAAGAGAGGAGTGTGTGGGATCCTTTTCAACTCGACCCTGAGCTCTACCCCTTATATAGGGGAGGGTATCCACGCCCCAAGATGTTCATACAAAGGGAAACAAGCCCCCTTTTCCAAAAGGAAACTACATTTCTTCAACATAAGGAAATCTTCTCTCTCTTCTTTATTCTTTTTGATATCCTTTATTATTTGGATATTTAGGAATACGAAAAACCTCTCCCTTATTCTCCTTTATACTTGCTTTTTAACTATTTTTCACGAAATTCTATTTTCATTTAATAGAAAATACTTCCTTTTTTTAGCAATACCACATAATTCATTAATAATGCATTACATTATCCTCTTATTTTGTAATTTTGGTATTTTCTCTTTCTTTCCTCTTTATTGGGACTCCTTATATCCCAAGAAACTCTATGATTTCAAAATTACTTTTTAAGGATACTTATTATCCTTCTAGATGCATCTATATTCATTATTTCACATTATCTTGTTTATTTCTTATTAAAATGTCTCTTTTTGAGGATTTCTCTTTATTTCTCTTTTATTTTCCTCATTGGTATTCCTTTTATCATTAGTAATCCTTGGGATACGAAATTCCACTAAGGATAACTCAATTGTACCTCTTTTTACTTATTTTCCACATTTTACCATTGTTTTCAATTTCTTTCTTAATAAAGAAATATTTAATTGATCTTTTCTTTTCTTATTGCACTTCTTTATGCAACTTTGGACTCCTTGGTACCCAAGGAACCCAAGAGGCATGGAATCCCTCTTTGGATTTGCCTTCTAGAGGTTTCCACATTTTTCTTTCCTCAAATATTCAATTATTCATTCACTAATTGAATTTTCTTGTTATTTGGGCTCAATAGCCAATAAAGCCCACAACACAAACATCAAGGCTATTGTAAACAAATTATATGTATTCAAAACAAATTATATCATTATTTGTTCAAATATCTTTAATATGAGAAATTACATTTCTCACCAAATGAACCCAAAATCAGGGTTGTAACAAGAAGTCTCTTTCCTTTTTCGGGGTTTGTTCCTCTAAAGGCAACCAAGATGCCACAAGTCTCCAAGGATCATGCATGAGGCAACCACCACCATCCACTTAGGTCATCCATTCTCGGTTAAAACATACTCAACTACTCATGGTTCCTCATATCTCAGAGTCTAAACTTCCAACCTTCTTTCTCAGGTCTTATTCTCCCTCTCTAGAGCTACCACTACAACTGACCTTACCACTGGGGGTTCTCTCTCTAAGAAGGTAGATCAAGCTCACATGCATACACCTTCGTGGGAGAAACATACGAATCAAACTTATGTTCGCTCAAGATTAGCCACAGCTCTTCATGCTTATCTCATAAGCTATCCAACATGCCCTTCTGGCCTAGGTTTTAACCTATTGTCAGCACTACTGACGTGCTCTCCTACATAGGGGCATGCTCATATATGCTCACATATGCCCATAAGGGTTTCTATATGGTCATCACTAACCTCATTAATGAAGGAGTTATCCTTCACGCTAACATGTACGACCCTTCCCAAGTTGGATTGCCCAAAAGGCACTAGGTCAACCAACCTCACATTGCTCATACTTCTCATAGGTATTCTAAAACCAAAAGCATGTCAACCCACACACATGGTCGACCATGATATCTAACTCATCATGCCATCTCTCTCTAACAACCACTTAGGGTTTAGGGTTAGCATCATCCTCATAGGATGTGTCAGGTCTCTACCTCTTTCTGGAGGCCTCTGCCTCCAAGGCTCTACTCATCCTCCTGTTAAGAAGGTCTAACCTCAGGTGTGGCATCCAACTTATAAAACACCAGATTAACTAATGTGGAAGTGAATCATTAGCAGCGGATTACTGAAAATCACTAAAAATTAAAACTTTTTGCAAAGAGATCCAAACATAGGAAACTCTTATAACAAAAACCATAGAATTACATAAACATCATTATTTGTAGTTACACACCATGTAACATCTCTTCTCGAGGATTACATACAACAGTTGCTTTACTCTACTATACATAAGCAACATAAAACCTCGAGGCATTCAAGCCAAAATCTCAAGTCGAAGATAAAAGCACTATCTACTGACTCCAAGGACCTGAGAGTACAGAGACGACACATAGGACTACTAACTATACAAAACTTGGCAGCCAGTGCCTCCACCGGAGTCATCACTGATGTTCTTGATACTGCTGCTACTTTCCTTTTTCTGCAAAAGAGTGTCTGCTCCTTTGTCCGCGCCCACCTAAAAATGTTGGATCCCACGGGGGTGAGACAATTGAAAATTGTCCCAGCGGGAGATATAACTCTCTGCCAAAACATTATTGTTGCAGATTATCATATTAAAATTGAACATGAGTTCTTACATATTGACAGCAGTAATATTCATTGTATGAATAGAGAAAGATAATCTCCTTTCCTAAGGAGAACATTGTATCTACTCATGGTAGATTCATAATACATTTATTTAATTACAAGGAAGGTAAAGAGATATGAATAACATTTATCCACTGACATTGCATAACAGAAATATAACATCAGCCAATGAATTTCCATATTCAATCCTATAGAAAACATGCTAAATGGCTGATTACATTTTACAATCATACTTATGCCCTGAGGAGATGAGGTGTACCGCTCATGCTCCAACCGACCACTGCGAAGTCGAAATCGGTACCATACAAGGTCAAAGGTAGAGCCAGCTACCACGACCTCCCACATCTCGGTCAGCGCAAGATTACATTCAGGACATCTTGTGTCTCTGCTATATATAGCTTTCCATGGTATACTGGAAACTTCGCTATTAGAGTTACAGTGGCGTGCTGCACTCTCTTCGTGATCGTGAGATCTTGTGTTTATCTCCATCGATCTGGCATTGTCATTATTGGGAGATGTGTACGGCATCTTCCCAATCATCGGGGGATTAGTGAAACATCCTTCCCGGAATATATAATGAAGGATTGTGGAATCTCGTGTTTATCTACCACCAATCCTGCATTAGGGCGTCAGGATATTTTCACCCATTACCCCCACATACTCAAAAGTATGCCCTCCGAGTTTTGTCGTGGAGCACCCATTTCACCATCACTAGTTTGCTGACGATGATGGATCTATGGTCAGGGCTCTACATGATATGATTTCACTTGATTAATTAAGTACATTATCATGTTCTTTTAGCATCAATCAAGTTCTCAAACATATTTTATTCAAACAAATGCTATAAAGAAACATGTATTATTTTCATCATTCACTTCTCATTCTTTGTGAGGCATTGGAATCTCAGTCCCTCATTTCAATATTGGGATTTCTCATCCCTCAACCACATCATTATCATTCTTATCAAATATGGGTATTCATACCCTCAATTCATCATTGTCATTGTTACCACTTGCTAGGTAACTATTACCTTCAGGTCCTTAGACCGAGGTATGCATGATACTTGTTGTACAAGTATCTCACATGGCTCTCAAAGCCTATTAAATGTTTTGTCACTTTCTACTAGACAACAACAACTTATTCATGAGACTCATAATGTCCATATACCTTTTGTTACTTTTGCTAAGCAACAACAACATTAGGCACATAAGGCAGTTCTACATTTATATTATACGAATGTCATAGCTCAGGTCTGGCTATGCTCTTCATCTCATAATGTCTACTTGATTAATAAACATGATAACAATCATACAAGTCATTGACCACATCATGTGATACATTAGTAACACCAATATTCCTTTATCAGGATTATGGTTTATCATCAAATAGGGATTTGCACTCCCTTTACCCAAAATTAGGGTTAGGGTTTCCCGACTGACATTAATTAGGGTTTTATGCTCATGTAGTTAGATCAACCCTAATGTATTTCTCCACACCTCTAGGAGCATTCAAAGATATCATAAGTGTATGCTTATGATCACCATTCTCATCATATATCATTAATGATCGTCAATACAAGGTACAAGTTCACTTCTCATTCTTATTATGGTACGATTTTTGCATACCCATTAGGGTGGCTCGTCCCTTTCTCAATGTCTATTAGTTTAAACTCATCAAAGTATATCAATTCATTACAATTTCATTGTAATAACTACATAACACACACACTTCATGTGTTTCTCATCCAAATATGTTGGATTGAGATACATCAAGGTATTTCAGCCCTGAAATGTTGAATGTGATATCTATCATATCTTGATGTATCACTTTCTTCTCATTTATTTCTTATTTAGGTTAATCAACTAACCTTGTATTAAGGTATCTTCCCTCTTAATACTTTATCCACTAACATGTTACTTCCATCATATGGTGCATACGTTACACATTAGAATTGTCCAACTATCTTTAATGATATGGACTTATTCAATGGTTAGACATTGCTGAATATAGGATAACCCATTATCCATCACTTTTGATATTTCAACTCTTAGGATGTTGTCCATATCATTATTAGGGTAGCATACATCATTCCTAAGAGTGTCATATCCTCATTTTTATAGGGTATATAGGGTTGATACATATGAGTCAAGATAAATACACATATTGAGTTAGATGCATAATGATCTAAGCATCATCTTACCTCTTATACCCTTATTCATCAAATTATATTAACTTCAATTCAAGTATAGAACACCACTGCCGTGCAGCCTTGCACGGTCGTGCAAAGTGGAGCCACCACGGCTGTGCTACCTTGCACAGTCGTGTAAAGTGAATCCACCACAGTCGTGCTACCTTGCACGGTCGTGCTACAGCAGTTCACAATTGTATTACACTTATGAAGTCAATACTTCCAATTAATTAGGGTTTTACTATTAACCCTATGTAGGAATAATCAACAGAGTACCTTTAATTTAAGGTTGCCTTATCATCATTATGAATTAGATTTATATCATCATCATATAATAGAATTTCATCTATCAATGCTCTCAATTAGGGTTATGATTCATTAACCTTCATATCTAAGGTTTCATTATCTCACTATTAATAATCATGCCCTAACTAGACATTCATACGTGAAAGATATTGTGGGCTCTGATCTCCAAACCATGACATAAACACGATTAAAACTTAGCGGAAGCGATTCGATAATCAGCTGAAGACAAAAATCACGGGAAATTAAAACTTTTTGAGACAAGAGCTTGGATCCATAAAAACTTCTTTCATAAAGTGAGATAAACTTGTTTACATCTCAGGATAATTACTTCTTGAGTAATTATATACATCAAGATACAAAATCTCAAGATCACATAACACAAGACTCCAAGACCTGAGAGTACAGAGGACACATAGGACTGACTCTAACTACACCACATGGCAGACTAAATCTCCACCTGAGATTACTACTTCTCCTGGTGCTGCTGCTGCTGAGACTGGTCACCTGTAGGCTGGTTCCTTCGTCTCCGACGTCCACCTAAAAAGTTGAAGTCTACGGGGTGAGACAATTTTACATAATTGTCCCAGCGAGAGTTATAACTCTCCGCCAGAAGCTTTAATATAACATCAAAGAACATCTTAAGCAATAAAGCCTTCAAAGTATTAGATAACAGTTGCAGCTATAACCAAGAACTCAACATTTATGAGGTATGAAGAAATATAAGCACTATTACAGTGTAACATCAATCAACTAACTTGGAGTTATCTCTAACAAGTATACTACCTGGTTCATTATGTTTTACAAACAACATTATGCCCTGTGGAGATGAGGTATACCACTCATACTCCAACTGATCGCTGCGAAGTCACATCAGTATCATACATAGGTTATTAAGAGAGCCGGATTCTCATGACCTTCACCTTCTTCAGTCAGTAAGAGGATCACTTGTAGGACATCTCGTGTCTCTACTACTATAGCTCACCAGGGTAAACTGGTCCTTCGCTATTCTAGAGTCACAGTGGCGTTCTGTACTCTCTTCGTCATCAGGAGATTCCATGTTTATCTCCACTGATATGAATATCTGTGTTTTCTTCGTCATCAGGAGGTTTCATGTTTACCTACCACTGATACGGTATGGAATTATAGTGGAGGATGGATGGATTACACATCTACATCACTTTCCTACACTAGGATGTAAGGTTCTACACATCCATGTACCCCACATACTCAAAAGTATGTGCTCCAAGAGTTCCCTGAGGAAAACCTGTTTCACCATCACTTAATCTCTGACAATGATGGATCTATGATCAGGGCTCTACATTATACTTGATTAGTTAGGTACATTCAGTATTCTTTAACAAAATACATTGTTCTTTAAACAATAACAGTAGCATAACAGCTATAACAGAAGAATACTAAATGTAGCAGGCCTAACTCATATCAATCATAATTTCTCATCATACTCATCACAAGTCATCTCTAAAGCATGACTTTGATGGTATTCATGGCTCTCACAGCCCATTATCATTATGGGATGCCATTGACAAGGCATCAAGTTACTTTTCTTATTCATAAGGCTAACAACATGCCTTCAATGAATATAACATCAACATCCATACCTGGATATGATCACCTTCATATCAGAACCTGCATGGTTAATTCAACTGATAAAGGTAATACAAAATAAGGAATATACTTTCCACTCTTGTCATAAGAGTTAAATCCTTCGATTCTCATCAATTGGAGTTTAATACTTATTTGCATGCCATTACCCTTGAATTAGGGTGTACTATTCACATTACATGCCATCACCCTTGAATTAGGGTTTACTATTCACATTAAGGTGAGTTGATCTCATATCATCATCATGTATGAGTAACATCATCATTAATGCTCTCAGATTAGTTACAGGTTCATCATTTATCATAATTAGGGTTTCTATGACTTCACACAGGTGAATCATACCCTAATTATACACATTCATGTGCATTGAAGATGCTTCACTTAAGTTTCCATCCAATTAGGGTTACTTTCTCTCTCTAGGGTACTTTCTCTCTCTAGAGTACTTTCTCTCTCTAGAATACTTTCTCTTCCTTCATATTAGTGATTGATGATAACATTAGACTAGATCAAGTTGGATGGAATCATTATGGTTAAAAACATCATTCTCATGTAATTAGGGTTTGAATCGAGCAAGGTATTACTCAATTGACCCTTCAGGGGTATTTTCGTAATTCACCCCATTGATCATCATCATGGTCAAAACCTTAGTCAATTAACCCCTTAATATCCTAGGTTATCATTAGGTTTTAGATTAGGGCATCATTGAACTATTTATATTATCAATTGATTGAATGAAGTCAACCTTGAATTATCTTGATCGATCTCAACCATCAACCCTCAATCGATTTGAGACCCATTGGTTGAGTTGACCTTTTAACCAATGTGACTTTCAGGACCGTGAGGGTGAGTTGACTGTTTAGCCACCTTTGACCTTAGGACCGCGAGCCCTCAACCTCTTCCAAGACCGCGAGCCCTCTCAACCTTCTTCAAGACCGCGAGCCTTCATTTGATTTCAAGACCGCGAGGATGGTGTGGACCGTTTACCCACCTTTGACCTCAGGACCGCGAGGCCCCTCATGGTCTTGAGATCATGAGCCCTCTCTCGGTCTTGAGACCGTGAGCCCTCTCACGGTCTTGAGACCGCGATCCCTCTCACGGTCTTGAGACCGCGAGGCTCACATGGTCTCAACCACTTGGACCATCAACAAGATTCAATGATATAACCGATAATGTCAACTCATGTTGAAGCCCTCAAAAGGTCAGAGCCATGTTGACCACTTATGGATTGGGTCAAATAAGATTATGCTTAACCAATTGGTCATTCAATTGACCCTCAATTGTTGACCAATTAGGGTTGAAATCGATTCAATTAGAGTCTATCAATGTTCACCCATCAACACTCGACAATGTGCATCAACACAAGGTTGAACCCTTCAATTGAGCTCCAAATGGGCCCAAAATTGGCCCAAACGGTCTTGAGATCATGTGGGTGGACCCCACATGGTCTTGATACCGTTTGCCCAAGATTTCCTCAAGATCTAATGTGATTTGATAGGGTTTGAACCATGATTGAGTCACAAAATCAGAATTTTGATTAATTTGATAACTTATTGAAATTGGGTCCTCAATTGGTCAAATTAGCTTAACCCTAGACCTTCAAACGGTCTTGGGTGATTGTCCTCTCGGTCTTGAGACCGTTTGGATGAGTTCCAAACGGTCTTGAGACCGTTTGCCCATCCAATTTTGGATTCTAGTGCAAATTCATCAAGGTCTGACCTATTGAGTTGATGATCATATCAATATTTAATTGCAATATAATTTGGTATAAATGTACCTTCAATTGGTCAACTATTCTTGACCCCAGACCTCCAAACGGTCATGGTTGATTGCCCTCGCGGTCTTGAGACCGTTTGGATGACCCCCAAACGGTCTTGAGACCGTTTAGGTCAATCAACCCTAAAAACCCTAATTAGGTCACCATAATTTCAGTACTGATTTCATCTAGGGTTAGCCCTAGTAATCACCCTTCAACTCTTAGCTCGTTTGGAATTAGACCATTAAACTTGGTGAGTTGTTAATTAACATAATTTTGAACAGTAATTTCATATGGTAAATGCTTGTTCAACGACCTTACACGGTCTTGAGACCGTTTGCCCAAAAAGGCAATTTCAGACCGTTTGAAAATCAGGAATAAATTCAATTAAAGTTGTTACTTAAAAATGTAATATCTCCCGATTCCTTTGGAGTTAGCCTCTCAAATTTTGAGGGTGATTAGCCTATATAATTAGGAACAGATTTCTTATACGGTCCACGCTCGGTCAACGGGTCCAAACGGTCGTGAAGACCGTTTGCCCTCTCGCGGTCCTGAGACCGAGAGAGCAAACTGTTGGGACCGTTTAAGAAAGTGAAAAGCGGTGGGTTTTTCTTGGAAATCACGCCTTCATCTCCTAGCTCAAGAACAGTATGGATATCCCATGGATTTGCTTGCAAAATAGCAAAGAAAAGTAGGGAAACATGAAGAGCTATCATCTAACCGCATATAAGAGACGTACATAGTAAAGCATGGGTTTAGAGTTATAAAACCCGCCTAAAGCTTGCTCCTTGAGCTCCAAGCTTTCAAGCTCCAAGCTCTAATGGCGTCCTTGAGTTCCCACAGGTTGGTCAAGGTGAAAACTCCAAGGGAAAAACGAGAAAGGATGGCTAGAAAGATAGGGTTTCATGAGTTAGTCACCCAATTGACCTTGAATTCGAGTTCTAACCATGGAATTAGGCAAGAAGAGAGATTCAAACCTACCTTGCACCCTTGTTCGTTCCTCTTGAGCTCCAAGACAGTCCTTAGTCGGCCAAGAAAAGGGAAACAGTGATATGCACGAAGGAAAGGTTCCTTTGCTTGAGAGGTAAAGTGTATATATATACATGGGTGAGGTTTCATTAAAGGCCCATAAGTTTCCCATAAATCCAACTAGGTCCTTCCTTCATTACTTTCTCGTCCCTTCCTCTTTATTCTAAGGACAAAACTTCTCTTAAGGTCTAGAAAAAGAGGGAAAAGAAGATCAATCTAATACTAAGGTACATACATAAAAGGGATATTGTACATATACCCTGATTATTCAATCACAAGGTATATTTCATAACTTGATAATTCAATTGAGGTGACTTCCTCATCATTTCTTCTCTAAATGATGGCAAGAATCTAGAAAGATACATTAGATAATATATTTTACAAATTGCATCCCTTAATTTGGGTAAATTGCATTTTACCCCAAATTAGGGTTTCAAGCACCGGGATTGCTTCCACAGCTGCACCTTGGTGCCCAAGCTTGGGAAATCCCTCAAACTTTGCCAAAAAGATTTCTCATGATGTCTCAACATCAGAGGAACATCTCATCATGTGCAAATTGCAAGATAACCCTTTCAACTGGGTAAATTGCACATAGGTCCATGTATATCAAAACAATGCTACAATCTTTAAATAAAAAGGAGCAAATACTGAAATATATGTTTCTGAGAAACTTAATTACATGATCATAGTTAATCACAAAGATTTAATTACATATTTAGGCAAAACACCTAGGGTTAACTCATAACCCAGGTCAGGGATGTTACAAATTATCCACCCCTTACAAGGATTTCGTCCCCGAAATCGATAAGACATATCAAGAGAAAAGGGCAGGATACTTCCTTCTCATCTCATCCTCTAGTTCCCAAGTGGCTTATTCAACGCCACGGTGATTCCAGAGGACTTTCACAAGACTTATATCTTTCTTCTTTAACTTTTTAATTCTTTTATCAAGGATTGGCATTGGTCCCTCCTCATAGGACATATCATCATTCAATTCTACTTCCATGGGTTGTAGAACTGACTCGGTGTTTGGGTGACATTTCTTCAACATAGAAATGTGAAACACAGGGTGTAACCTCTGTAACTCTGGGGGCAGCTCTAGTTTATATGCTACCTTTCCAATCCGTTCAATGATTGGATAAGGCCCCATAAATCTAGGAGCTAACTTCCCTTTCCTTCCAAAACGGAGGACTCCTTTCCATGGTGAGACCTTGAGATACACTCTGTCTCCAACCTGGAACTCTAAGGGTCTACGATGTTTGTCAGCATAAGATTTCTGCCTATCCTGAGCAGTCTTAATCTTTTGTTGTATTATTTTAATCTTTTCTGTGGTCTGCTGCACAAGGTCAGGACCCAACAACTGATGTTCACCAGTCTCAAACCAACACAAAGGTTATCTACAACGTCTACCATACAAGGCTTCATAAGGTGCCATATCAATACTATGATGATAGCTATTGTTATAGGCAAACTCTATCAAGCTTAGGTGTAGATCCCAACTTCCGGTGAACTGGAGAACACATGCTCTCAACAGGTCTTCTAAGGTCTGTATGGTCCTTTCTGACTGTCCATCAGTCTGCGGATGAAAGGCTGTGCTAAACCTTAGCTTGGTGCCTAAGGCTCTGTGTAACTGTTCCCAAAAATGACTCGTAAACTAAGGATCTCTGTCAGAAACTATTGTGACAGGAACTCCGTGCAAACGCACTATCTCTTGAACATACAACTCTGATAACCTTTCAGCAGAATAGGTTGTTTTGACAGGTAAGAAATGTGCTATCTTAGTCAACCTATCAACAATTACCCAAATGGAATCATGTCCCTTGCTTGTCCTGGGTAGGCCAACTACAAAGTCCATGGTCACATGGTCCCACTTCCACTGTGGTATGGGTAAAGGTTGCATTGTACCTGCAGGCTTCTGGTGTTCAGCTTTAACTTGCTGACACACAGGACACCGCATAACAAATTCTACAACATCCTTCTTCATTCCAGGCCACCAATACAGATCTTTCAAATTCCGATACATCTTGGTGCTCCCTGGATGCATAGCATACATGGAAGAATGGGCTTCTTCCAGGACTAACTTTCTCAAGTTGTCCACATCCGGCACTACCATCCTTCCATTATAACAAGCTACATGATCCTCTGAGTCATGAAAACCATCTTGTTTCTCATTTCCATACTCAGATCTAATCTGTTGAACTGCAGCATCACCTAGTTGTGCTTCCTTAATCTGCTCTCTTAGGGTAGGTTTAATATGCATCTCAGCTAACAAACCGGCTAACAATGACACCTTCAACTGTACATTGTCTTGCCTTAAAGAGATAAGCATATCTCTCCTAGAGCATACTAAAGAGTTTAGTTGTGCTCTATTCATGGTTGATGTTGCTGATTTCCTACTCAAGGCATCTGCAACAACATTGGCCTTGCCTGGATGGTAATCAATTGTACAGTCATAGTCCTTGATTAACTCCATCCAGCGACGTTGCCTCATGTTGAGCCCATGTTGAGAGAAGATATACTTAAGGTTTTTGTGGTCTGTGAAAATCTGGAATGTTTCTCCGTAGAGATAGTGTCTCCAGATTTTCAAGGCATGAACCACAGCAGCTAACTCTAGATCGTGTGTCGGATAATTCTCCTCGTGTTTCTTAAGCTGTCGGGAAGCAAAAGAAATCACTTGTTTATCCTGCATCAACACACATCCAAGTCCATTCTTGGAAGCATCACAGAAGACTACATATCCTTTTCCTTGTTCTGGTAGCACTAGCACAGGTGCACTTGTCAATCTCTCCTTCAGCAACTGGAAAGACTGTTGACACTTATCACTCCAAGAAAAAGGAACATCTTTCCGGGTCAACTTGGTCAAAGGTAAGGCTATAGAACTAAAGTTCTTAATGAACCTTCGATAATAGCCAGCTAACCCCAAGAAACTTTGAATCTCCGTCGGTGTCTTCGGTTGTTCCCACTGTAGAACAGATTCTACTTTCATAGGGTCAACACGAATTCCCGAGGCAGATATCACATGACCAAGAAAAGATACCTCCGGTAGCCAAAATTCACACTTGCTAAACTTAGCATACAGCTTATGTTCTCTTAGCAAGGTCAAAGCTTGGCGAAGATGTTGTTCATGTTGCTGAGCATCCTTACTATAGATCAGAATGTCATCTATGAAGACGACAACACACTGATCAAGGAAAGGTCGAAAAACTCTATTCATGAGTTCCATAAATGCAGCTGGTGCATTGGTTAGTCCAAACGACATAACCGTGAACTCACAGTGACCATATCTTATCCTAAAGGCGGACTTGGATATGTCACTATCCTTAATACGGAGTTGATGATATCCAGACCTCAAGTCTATTTTTGAAAAGACTGTTGCACCACGCAACTGGTCAAAGAGATCATCAATCCTCGGCAGAGGGTACTTATTCTTTATTGTTACTTTATTGAGTTGCCTATAGTCGATGCACAATCGCATTGACCCATCTTTCTTTTTAACAAACAAGACCGGAGCACCCCAAGGTGAAGTACTCGGTCTGATAAAACCTCTCTCAAGTAACTCTTGAAGCTGTTTCTTGAGTTCTGCCATCTCGGCAGGCACCATTCTATATGGAGTCCGAGCTATGGGTTTCGTATCTGGGATCAGATTGATTTCAAAATCAATCTCCCGAGGTGGTGGTATACCAGGAAGTTCTTCAGGAAATACATCTTCAAATTCCCTGACTACAGGAACTTCAGCAGGATTGGAACTTTCCTTGGTAACATCTACCACATGGGCTAAGAATGCATAACATCCTTGCCTCAACAGCTTATCAGCAACCATAGCTGATACAAGACAGGTGGGCAGAATCTTTCTTTCTCCTTGAAAGATCCATGTGTTGCTTTCATCAGCAAACACAGCCAACTTGGACTCACAATCCAAGACAACTCTATACCTTTCTAAGGTATCCATCCCAAGGATTATATCAAATCCTTGCATATCAAGTGGTATAAGGTCCACTTGAATGCGATGGTCAGAAAAGAAGAGGATGCAGGGAGAACATACCTCCTGCAAAATGGCAGACCTACTCAACGGAGTCTCTAACAACAAACTATATGCTCTATGACTAACAGTCACATTGCAGTTACGAATCACTTCACGAGTGATGAAAGAGTGTGTAGCACCCGGATCAATCAGAACGGATACAACACAGGATGTAGACATATCAGAATATAAAAGTTTCATCTGACCTGCCACTACCCGTGGATTGACCACTGCCTCAGGTGGGTTCATAGCATAGAACCTCGCAGTCGCCTGGTGTTGAGGTGGTGCTGATGATCCAGCTTGAGACGCTTGTCCACGTCCTCGAGCTGCTCCTTGATGTTGTCTGCTCTGAGATCTCTATTGATTCTGTCTCGGAGGTTGTTGTGTCATACTAGCAGGCCTAGAACGGCAATCCTTCATCAAGTGTCCCACCTTACCACAGTTGTAACAACTCCTCTCCTGTTGTTGTGGTCTGGGTGGTCCAGTAACTGACACAGATGCAGAACTGTGCATCCCTTGAAGCAGTTGACTCCGTCCTCTACCTCTGCTTGGTGTCCATTGAGTTTGAAAACTCGATCTGGGTGGTGGAGGGTTAGATGCAGAGAATCTAGGTTTCTTGGAATCCCTAGATGAAGAACCCTGGAACTGTGGATATCTTTTATGGGTTTGTCTCTTCTCAACCACAGATCTCTCTATCCTTCGGACTGACTCAACGAAGGTAGAGAATCTCTCTCGGTTCTCTAAGGTAGATACAGGGGTTGACATATCAGAATTCAAACCCTTCTCGAATCTTCTGATTCTTTCCTCATCTGTAGCAGCCATGTGCGGACATAACCGCAGCAACTCCATGAACTTAGCTTCATACTCGCTAATGTTCATCATACCTTGCCTTAGTTTCTCAAACTGAGAGATCTTCTCATCTAGGAAGGTCTTTGGAAAATATCTATTGATAAATTCTCGACGAAACTCTTCCCATGAGAACTCTACTCCAGGTCTCTTCTGCTCTTCCATGTTCCACCAGTGACCAGCATTGCCTTTGAGAAGATAGACAGCATGTCTAACCTTCTCAGCTTCCGGAATCATAAGAATTAGGAAAGCCTTCTCCAACTCTGTCAACCATAAGTCAGCATCTACAGGGTCGGCAGTTCCGAAGTACTCGGTAGCTCTGACATGACGAAGTCGTTCGAACGTCTTACTGATACCTTGTGCTTCATGCTGGACAGGTGCCCTAGGTGCAGGAACGGGCATCCTATCGGTTATATGTGTCATGGCAGTCATGAACTGCCCGAACATCGTCTGTACAGCTGGGTTACTCACGTCAGCTGGGTCGAACTGGGGTGGCTCTCTTGGCGACTCAGGTGCAGGTTGTTCTATCCTCGGAACCCTTGCACTGCCTCGAGGTGCACTAGCACTACTCTCTGCCACGTACTCATCATGATGTTCTGACATCCTTAGGTAAATTCTTCTCCTGAGGAGCAGAAGATTCTATTAGATAAGGCAGGAGTACTAAAGATAGACTCGACATCCTAAGTCCTATGCCTCTGTAGACTCAACTGACCTAGAGCTCTGATACCACTAATTGTGGGCTCTGATCTCAGAACCATGACATAAACACGATTAAAACTTAGCGGAAGCAATTCGATAATCAGCTGAAGACAAAAATCACGGGAAATTAAAACTTTTCGAGACAAGAGCTTGGATCCATAAAAACTTCTTTCATAAAGTGAGATAAACTTGTTTACATCTCAGGATAATTACTTCTTGAGTAATTATATACATCAAGATACAAAATCTCAAGATCACATAACACAAGACTCCAAGACCTGAGAGTACAGAGGACACATAGGACTGACTCTAACTACACCACATGGCAGACTAAATCTCCACCTGAGATTACTGCTGCTCCTGGTGCTGCTGCTGCTGAGACTGGTCACCTGTAGGCTGGTTCCTTTGTCTCCGATGTCCACCTAAAAAGTTGAAGTCTACGGGGTGAGACAATTTTACATAATTGTCCCAGCGAGAGTTATAACTCTCCGCCAGAAGCTTTAATATAACATCAAAGAACATCTTAAGCAATAAAGCCTTCAAAGTATTAGATAACAGTTGCAGCTATAACCAAGAACTCAACATTTATGAGGTATGAAGAAATATAAGCACTATTACAGTGTAACATCAATCAACTAACTTGGAGTTATCTCTAACAAGTATACTACGTGGTTGATTATGTTTTACAAACAACATTATGCCCTGTGGAGATGAGGTATACCACTCATACTCCAACTGATCGCTGCGAAGTCACATCAGTATCATACATAGGTCATTAAGAGAGCCAGATTCTCATGACCTTCACCTTCCTCAGTCAGTAAGAGGATCACTTGTAGGACATCTCGTGTCTCTACTACTATAGCTCACCAGGGTAAACTGGTCCTTCGCTATTCTAGAGTCACAGTGGCGTTCTGTACTCTCTTCGTCATCAGGAGATTCCATGTTTATCTCCACTGATACGAATATCTGTGTTTTCTTCGTCATCAGGAGGTTTCATGTTTACCTACCACTGATACGGTATGGAATTATAGTGGAGGATGGATGGATTACACATCTACATCACTTTCCTACACTAGGATGTAAGGTTCTACACATCCATGTACCCCACATACTCAAAAGTATGTGCTCCAGGAGTTCCCTGAGGAAAACTTGTTTCACCATCACTTAATCTCTGACAATGATGGATCTATGATCAGGGCTCTACATTATACTTGATTAGTTAGGTACATTCAGTATTCTTTAACAACATACATTGTTCTTCAAACAATAATAGTAGCATAACAGCTATAACAGAAGAATACTAAATGTAGCAGGCCTAACTCATATCAATCATAATTTCTCATCATACTCATCACAAGTCATCTCTAAAGCATGACTTTGATGGTATTCATGGCTCTCACAGCCCATTATCATTATGGGATGCCATTGACAAGGCATCAAGTTACTTTTCTTATTCATAAGGCTAACAACATGCCTTCAATGAATATAACATCAACATCCATACCTGGATATGATCACCTTCATATCAGAACCTGCATGGTTAATTCAACTGATAAAGGTAATACAAAATAAGGAATATACTTTCCACTCTTGTCATAAGAGTTAAATCCTTCGATTCTCATCAATTGGAGTTTAATACTTATTTGCATGCCATTACCCTTGAATTAGGGTTTACTATTCACATTACATGCCATCACCCTTGAATTAGGGTTTACTATTCACATTAAGGTGAGTTGATCTCATATCATCATCATGTATGAGTAACATCATCATTGATGCTCTCAGATTAGTTAAAGGTTCATCATTTATCATAATTAGGGTTTCTATGACTTCACACAGGTGAATCATACCCTAATTATACACATTCATGTGCATTGAAGATGCTTCACTTAAGTTTCCATCCAATTAGGGTTACTTTCTCTCTCTAGGGTACTTTCTCTCTCTAGAGTACTTTCTCTCTCTAGAATACTTTCTCTTCCTTCATATTAGTGATTGATGATAACATTAGACTAGATCAAGTTGGATGGAATCATTATGGTTAAAAACATCATTCTCATGTAATTAGGGTTTGAATCGAGTAAGGTATTACTCAATTGACCCTTCAGGGGTATTTTCGTAATTCACCCCATTGATCATCATCATGGTCAAAACCTTAGTCAATTAACCCCTTAATATCCTAGGTTATCATTAGGTTTTAGATTAGGGCATCATTGAACTATTTATATTATCAATTGATTGAATGAAGTCAACCTTGAATTATCTTGATCGATCTCAACCATCAACCCTCAATCGATTTGAGACCCATTGGTTGAGTTGACCTTTTAACCAATGTGACTTTCAGGACCACGAGGGTGAGTTGACCGTTTAGCCACCTTTGACCTTAGGACCGCGAGCCCTCAACCTCTTCCAAGACCGCGAGCCCTCTCAACCTTCTTCAAGACCGCGAGCCTTCATTTGATTTCAAGACCGCGAGGATGGTGTGGACCGTTTACCCACCTTTGACCTCAGGACCGCGAGGCCCCTCACGGTCTTGAGACCATGAGCCCTCTCTCGGTCTTGAGACCGCGAGCCCTCTCATGGTCTTGAGACCGCGAGCCCTCTCACGGTCTTGAGACCGCGAGGCTCACATGGTCTCAACCACTTGGACCATCAACAAGATTCAATGATATAACCGATAATGTCAACTCATGTTGAAGCCCTCAAAAGGTCAGAGCCATGTTGACCACTTATGGATTGGGTCAAATACGATTATGCTTAACCAATTGGTCATTCAATTGACCCTCAATTGTTGACCAATTAGGGTTGAAATCGATTCAATTAGAGTCTATCAATGTTCACCCATCAACACTCGACAATGTGCATCAACACAAGGTTGAACCCTTCAATTGAGCTCCAAATGGGCCCAAACTTGGCCCAAACGGTCTTGAGATCATGTGGGTGGACCCCACATGGTCTTGAGACCGTTTGCCCAAGATTTCCTCAAGATCTAATGTTATTTGATAGGGGTTGAACCATGATTGAGTCACAAAATCAGAATTTTGATTAATTTGATAACTTATTGAAATTGGGTCCTCAATTGGTCAAATTAGCTTAACCCTAGACCTTCAAACGGTCTTGGGTGATTGTCCTCTCGGTCTTGAGACCGTTTGGATGAGTTCCAAACGGTCTTGAGACCGTTTGCCCATCCAATTTTGGATTCTAGTGCAAATTCATCAAGGTCTGACCTATTGAGTTGATGATCATATCAATATTTAATTGCAATATAATTTGGTATAAATGTACCTTCAATTGGTCAACTATTCTTGACCCCAGACCTCCAAACGGTCATGGTTGATTGCCCTCGCGGTCTTGAGACCGTTTGGATGACCCCCAAACGGTCTTGAGACCGTTTAGGTCAATCAACCCTAAAAACCCTAATTAGGTCACCATAATTTCAGTACTGATTTCATCTAGGGTTAGCCCTAGTAATCACCCTTCAACTCTTAGCTCGTTTGGAATTAGACCATTAAACTTGGTGAGTTGTTAATTAACATAATTTTGAACAGTAATTTCATATGGTCAACGCTTGGTCAACGACCTTACACGGTCTTGAGACCGTTTGCCCAAAAAGGCAATTTCAGACCGTTTGAAAATCAGGAATAAATTCAATTAAAGTTGTTACTTAAAAAGGTCATATCTCCTGATTCCTGTGGAGTTAGCCTCTAAAATTTTTAGGGTGATTAGCCTATATAATTAGGAACATATTTCTTATACGGTCCACGCTCGGTCAACGGGTCCAAACGGTCGTGAAGACCGCTTTCCCTCTCGCGGTCCTGAGACCGAGAGAGCAAACTGTTGGGACCGTTTAAGAAAGTGAAAAGCGGTGGGTTTTTCTTGAAAATCACGCCTTCATCTCCTAGCTCAAGAACAGTACGGATATCCCATGGATTTTCTTGCAAAATAGCAAAGAAAAGTAGGGAAACATGAAGAGCTATCATCTAACCGCATATAAGAGATGTACATAGTAAAGCATGGGTTTAGAGTTATAAAACCCGCCTAAAGCTTGCTCCTTGAGCTCCAAGCTTTCAATCTCCAAGCTCTAATGGCTTCCTTGAGTTCCCACAGGTTGGCCAAGGTGAAAACTCCAAGGGAAAAACGAGAAAGGATGGCTAGAAAGATAGGGTTTCATGAGTGAGTCACCCAATTGACCTTGAATTCGAGTTCTAACCATGGAATTAGGCAAGAAGAGAGATTCAAACCTACCTTGCACCCTTGGTCGTTCCTCTTGAGCTCCAAGACAGTCCTTAGTCGGCCAAGCAAAGGGAAATAGTGATATGCACGAAGGAAAGGTTCCTTTGCTTGAGAAGTAAAGTGTATATATATACATGGGTGAGGTTTCATTAAAGGCCCATAAGTTTCCCATAAATCCAACTAGGTCCTTCCTTCATTACTTGCTCGTCCCTTCCTCTTTATTCTAAGGACAAAACTTCTCTTAAGGTCTAGAAAAAGAGGGCAAAGAAGATCAATCTAATACTAAAAGGGATATTGTACATATACCCTGATTATTCAATCACAAGGTATATTTCATAACTTGATAATTCAATTGAGGTGACTTCCTCATCATTTCTTCTCTAAATGATGGCAAGAATCTAGAAAGATACATTAGATAATATATTTTACAAATTACATCCCTTAATTTGGGTAAATTGTACCCCAAATTAGGGTTTCAAGCACCGAGATTGCTTCCACAGCTGCACCTTGGTGCCCAAGCTTGGGAAATCCCTCAAACTTTGCCAAAAAGATTTCTCATGATGTCTCAACATCAGAGGAACATCTCATCATGTGCAAATTGCAAGCTAACCCTTGCAACTGGGTAAATTGCACATAGGTCCCTGTATATCAAAACAATGCTACAATCTTTAAATAAAAAGGAGCAAATACTGAAATATATGTTTCTGAGAAACTTAATTACATGCTCAGAGTTAATCACAAAGATTTAATTACATATTTAGGCAAAACACCTAGGGTTAACTCATAACCCAGGTCAGGGATGTTACAGATATCCTCTCTCTCTCATCTTCCATAAGATGAAGTTTACCTCAACCTTGATTAAGCTAAATCAACTCAACTTGAAAGAAGAATTGACATCATAGGATATGTCATAATACCAAGATCGTTAGAGCTCAATTTCCCTTGAATTACATCATGTGCTTTATTACTTAAACCATTGACCCTCACCCACTTTGAGAGTTCATACAATTTGGTTGATTACCTTCCAAGTGATCTCAAATGATCTTGAACAAACTAGTGATTCCATTTAGTAATGTAGAATTTGAAACTGTTTGAGCCTCAACCGGTTTGGGATCGTTTGGTCGCAAATGGTCTTGAGACCGTTTGGTCCAAACCACCTCAAAACCGCAAGGACCAAAAATGGTCTCCACCAATCACATTGAATTAGGTTTTTCAATGTTGATTCCTTCAATCATTGAATTCATGGAACCAATCATCAAGTGGACCTATCTTCATACTTCAATTGAGTTTAATAGGTCAACCTTCAACTAATTTAAACCTCAATTGACCCTCAATTGGTCATCAATTAGGGTTTGATTCAATTGAATTAGGGTTTGGAATCGATGATTCAACAACACAAATCAATGTAAGACTAGTTACTTTGAAACCATTGAACTATCATCTAAATTGGGTATGACCTGACCCCACACGGTCTTGAGGTCATTTTGATGACCTAAAAATGGTCTTGATACCGTTTGCCCATGTCCGCATCATAATCCAAGTCAATCAATCAAAGTTTGAATCATTCTATTGACCGCCAAATTAGCATTGCATTGAATATCAGCTTGGTACCTTTAGACCATCAAACACCTAATCATACTCAACCCTAGACCTCCAAAAGGTCTTGGGTGACCACCAAACGGTCTTGAGACCATTTGGATGAGCTCCAAACGGTCTTGAGACCGTTTGACTCATCCAACCTTTGGATTCTAGTGAAAAATCATCAAGGATTGGTCTATCGAGTTGATCAACAATTCAGCACTTAATTGCAATATGATTGGTACCTTTGGACCTTAAATTGATCAACTATACTTGACCCCAGACCTCAAAACGGTCTTGGGGTGACCCCCAAATGGTCTTGAGACCGTTTGGATGATCCCCAAACGGTCTTGAAACCGTTTGGGCTAATAAACCCAAAATCTCCAATTAACTCATTGGAATTTCAGCACTGATTTCAATTAGGGTTTGCCCAATTGAATAGCCTTCAACTCACGATTCCTTGGGAGTTAATCCCTCAAATTTGGTGAGTCATTATACCACATCATTATGAACAGTAATACCAAACGTTCAACCCTTGGTCAACGCACTCAAATGGTCTTGAGACCGTTTTCCCAAAAAGCTCACTTAAATCAGATTGAAAATCAGCACTAAATATAATTAGGTTTACCTAATTGATTAGCCTTCAAATCATGATTCCATGGGAGTTAATCCCTAAAATTTGGAGGGTCATTAACCATCATAATTATGAACAGGAATCCCAAACGGTCAATGCTTGTTCAGCTCGCTCAAATGGTTTTGAAACCGTTTTCCCAAACAGGTCAAGTTAATCAGGTTGAAAATCCGCATTTCATTCAATTCGATTTGCCTAATTGATTGGCCTTCAACCTACGATTCCTTTGGAGTTAACCCCTCACATTTGGAGGGTCATTATCCTACATAATTAGGAACAAAATTCCAAAACGGTAAATGCTTGGTCAACCATCTCAAATGGTCTTGAAACCGTTTTCTCCCAAACGGTTTCAAACCGTTTGCCCTTAAACGGTTTGCTGAAACCGCATAGCCAATCAAATTAAAACGATTTGGAGTAGCTATCAAAACCGTTTGGCTTGATAATTTTCTTTGGATAAGCATCTAGGATGATTTCATCATACCTTTACTTCGAACAACCAAGAACAGCAACCGTTCTTGATGGAAATTGCAGCAAAGAACCAAGAGTGTGTCAAATTGAAGAAATCAATCAACAAAGCATAGAGAATTGATGCAATAGCAATGTTTAAGGATTTAAGTTATAAAACCCACCTCTAAATGAGCTCCAAAGCTCCAAGCTCACGCCAACAATGGTGTATGAAGCTTTTGCAACTCCCCTTAGGCTCGTCCTCAAGTTTTTGAATGAAAAAGTTAGCTAGGGTTGAAGAGGAGATCGAAATAAGAAGAAATCCATAATTTATTTTCGATTTCCACCATGGAATCAAGGTGAAATGGATCAAGAACCTTACCTACAGGTTGGGGTTCGTCCTCCTGGTCCTCCCTATCTCCCTTGGTCGGTTTACAAGATAAGAGAAGAAGTGGGGTCGAAATAGCCTTTCATTTGACTAGGAAAAGGCCTTTTTATAAATATTCAATGAAAGAGAAAATGCATTATTAAAATGCATTTAGTTCCAAAATTGGTGCCGCCTATTCCCCCTCAAAATCCTTAAGTACAAGGCTATCTTCATTGCCTCATATTCTTCTCAATTATCCAAGATGTAAAGAAAAACAAATTAAGCACCTTAATGCTTATTATATTAATATCCATATGTGAGTGGGTTTTCTTTTTCTTCTAATAATGGTGAGTGGAATTTCACCTCCTTAGGATATGCTCCTGCCTTTGCAAGGCTTAAGCTCGTCCACACACATATGAATCCAACCAAATTAATTTTGGTTAAAGGCCCCTTCAATTACTTTATTTATTTTTGCATTAATTTGAATTAGGGTTCCAATTGGGCTTAAATCTTGATTATTTTAATATCAAGATTCTCTCTCCTCCGACTTAATTCAAATGAGGCTCCCTCCTCATTTTATTTGCTCTAAATGATGTCAAGAAACATTAGGAACCTTATTGAAGTGGTAATTTGCATATTGAACCCTAGGTTTTGGGTAAATTGCACTTTACACCAAAACTAGGTTTTAATGCACAACATTGTCAATCAAGCTCTATCTTGGTGTCCAGGCTTGTAGAAGCCTTACCACTACATAAAATTCATTCTTATGATGTCTCAACATCAGAAGAACATCTTATCATGCAACATTTGCAATTTAACCCCTCAACTTGGGTAATTTGCACTTTAGTCCAAAATAAGCAAACATTGCTTCAACATTGTCCAAACAGGACCAAAATTGAAACATAGGTTCCTCATGAGCCCTAATTACTTTTCACAAGATAAGATTAAGGATTTAATTATCTTGCTTAAGCAAAACTCCTAGGGTTAAGGCACAATCCAGGTCAGGGATGTTACAAATTATAAACCCCTAACAAGGATTTCGTCCCCAAAATCCAGATAAAGGAAGACAGATGTATTTTATTCATCATACCATCTAGTATTCACATATCATCTCCTTATTATGGAGACACCATAAAACTTTTGGTCAGCACAAGGTGTTTCCATACAAGATTCTCATAGAATCAACATACAAGACACATGCTCCACTGTCCTTCATTATTGACTGCGGACTCAATTTTGTATCAAGTAACACTTTTCTTGTTCAGAGAAACATCATGCATTCTTTATTAATATCATGTTTATGCAGAGCATAAACTCCTAACATATGATGTTGATATTATTTTATATAATCAGATTAATTTCATAGTTGACCACTCCAGGTAATCAACATAAATCATCTGATATTTCTTTTAGATACCAGGATCCCTCACCTTGGTATCTATTTCATGTGTTAACAACACTTAACATCTTTATCTTCCTTTCCTCTTGGGACATCACTTGTTACATATATCTTCACCTTGGAGCCAAAGCCCAAGATAAACTAGTACTTTTCTAAGTATCCATCACATAATATTTTTATCTTATGCACATCAAGTGTCCTAAGACCCTCTTGATTGCCATGTCCCTGGAAGGAAAGAAAACAAGGATTCATATTCCTATTATTAATTCAAGTATTTTCAACTATTCATGAAGCAATTACTCTTTATCTCATCCAAGGTTCCTTGCCCTAGCATAGGAATTATAAGGATGATTACATGACATTATTCCCTTCTTTATTATTATCTTAACATGTTTATGATTATCTCAAGGTCTCATCACATTTTCCATTTCCACATTATGGAAATGATCTTTATTACGCTTGAAGCATTATTGAGCAAGGTTCATCTCCCTTGATCCCATTATTGTCTTTTGGGGAATATACTTTTAATTCCTCATACACACATGCTCTTTTGATATTATCTCAGGTTTCTCTTTCTTATACTTAGGATATGACACATTCATTCATTCCATATTTCTTATTTCATGATACTCATTAGATTGTATCAGAATGACTGCTTGATCAGGGCAATCAGAGAGATTACAGTCTAAGAGTTTCCATACTCACTTTATCATCAATAATTGTATACCTGGCCAGGGTTTACAAATACTGAGATCAAGTAGTATGCACTTACATGCTATCATATTCCTTACTTTTCATATTATCATAAACATAAGATTTAACATCCCTGGATTTTATCCAGACATCTCTTCTATAACTCTTCCTCTTTTCATAGAGGTAAGAACAATATAAAACATCTATAATGTTACTACATAAAATGTAAGTCCTCATAGGACTAATCCAAGAAAACTTAATCAATTGCTTTCTATAGCTCATAAAATCATAAAATGACAAGTTAAAATGACATTTATTTTGTCTAACCTGTCATGATTCGTGGGTTATTCACTGTCTCAGGCTGATTCTGCCTCAGAGGTTGATTCACCATAACATTGTTGGCTGAGCAATCTCTTGCCATATGTCCTACTTGTCTGCATTGGTAACAAATTCTGGGTGCCCGGTATGGTCTAGAGGGTTCTTTACCCTTTCTAGATGACCATTGCCTTGGTGCACTAGGTCCTGGTTGTACTGATGATACCAAAGTGTTCCCTTTTTGGAACTACTAGGCCTCTGTTCTTGGATTTGGATAGGCCTTTTCTCAATCATCATCTTGTTTTTCTTTTCTGGGCAAAACCTTCTGACAAGTCCAGATCCCCTGCACTTGTAGCAGATCTTGATTTCAGGTTGTATTCTATTCCCTACATCACTATATATTGATTCAACAGGATGAGGTCGAGCACAGACTTGTTGTAAGTCTAGAACTTCATCATTTCTTATAGTTTCAACCTGTTGTTGTGGATTACATATCCTGTTGATGTCCAAAACATCATCATTGGGGGCTGGTAATCTAGGTTGCACTGCCAGTGCTCGATCCACTAGATACATCATGGTTGCCCTGAGTTCCCCAACAGTGATACCTAGGGAAGGATTTCTTATCATAGGTGGATTAGTTAGGGAATTCTCAGGCAATAGCCCCTCTCTTGCCTGTTCCCCTGCACCGCTTCTTAGTGCAGCATTGCTGCTTTCTGCAGCAAACTCCTCATATGACCCAATCATCCTCAAGTTCTTCTCCTCCTATATGAGCAGAAGATATTATCATATATACTAGAAGACACTAGAACAGACTCTTCTACCTTAGTCCTATGTCTCTGTAGACTCAACGAACCTAGAGCTCTGATATCAACAATTGTGGCATCCAACTTACACTAGATTAACTAATGCGGAAGTGAATCATTAGCATTGGATTACTGAAAATCACTAAAAATTAAAACTTTTTGCAAAGAGATCCAAACATAGGAAACTCTTATAACAAAAACCATAGCATTACATAAACATCCTTGTTTGTAGTTACACACCATGTAACATCTCTTCTCGAGGATTACATACAACAGTTGCTTTACTCTACTATACATAAGCAACATAAAACCTCGAGGCATTCAAGACAAAATCTCAAGTCAAAGATAAAAGCACTATCTACTGACTTTGAGAACCTGAGAGTACAGAGACGACACATAGGACTACTAACTATACAAAACTTGGCAGCCAGTACCTCCACCTGAGTCATCACTGTTGTTCCTGATACTGCTGTTGCTTTCCTTTTTCTGCAAAAGAGTGTCTGATCCTTTGTCCGCACCCACCTAAAAATGTTGGATCCCACGGGGGTGAGACAATTGAAAATTGTCCCAGCGGGAGATATAACTCTCCGCCAAAACATTATTGTTGCAGATTATCATATTAAAATTGAACAGGAGTTCTTACATATTGACAGCAGTAATATTCATTGTATGAACAAAGGAAGATAATCTCCTTTCCTAAGGAGAACATTGTATCTACTCATGGTAGATTCATAATATATTTATTTAATTACAAGGAAGGTAAAGAGATATGAATAACATTTATCCACTAACATTGCATAACAAAAATATAACATCAGCCAATGAATTTTCGTATTCAATCCTATAGCAAACATGCTAAATGGCTGATTACATTTTACAATCATACTTATGCCCTGAGGAGATGAGGTATACCGCTCATGCTCCAACCGACCACTGCGAAGTCGAAATCGGTACCATACAAGGTCAAAGGTAGAGCCGGCTACCAAGACCTCCCATATCTCGATCAGCGCAAGATTACATGGAGGACATCTTGTGTCTCTACTATATATAGCTTTCTATGGTATACTGGCAACTTTGCTATTAGAGTTACAGTGGCGTGCTGCACTCTCTTCACGATCATGAGATCTTGTGTTTATCTCCATCGATCCGGCATTGTCATTATTGGGAGATGTGTACGGCATCTTCCCAATCATTGGGGGATTAGTGAAACATCCTTCCTGAAATATATAATGAAGGATTGTGGGATCTCGTGTTTATCTACCACCAATCCTGCATTAGGGCGTCATGATATTTTCGCCCATTACCCCCACATACTCAAAAGTATGCCCTCCGGGTTTTGCCGCAGAGCACCCATTTCACCATCACCAGTTTGCTGACGATGATGGATCTATGGTCAGGGCTCTACATGATATGATTTCACTTGATTGATTAAGTACATTATCATGTTCTTTTAGCATCAATCAAGTTTTCAAACATATTTTATTCAGACAAATGCTATAAAGAAACATGTATTATTTTCATCATTCACTTCTCATTCTTTGTGAGGCATTGGGATCTCAGTCCCTCATTTCAATATTGGGATTTCTCATCCCTCAACCACATCATTATCATGCTTATCAAATCTGGGTATTCATACCCTCAATTCATCATTGTCATTGTTACCACTTGCTAGGTAACTATTACCTTTAGGTCCTTAGACCGAGGTATGCATGATACTTGTTGCACAAGTATCATGCATGGCTCTCAAATCCTATTAAATGTTTTGTCACTTTCCACTAGACAACAACAACTTATTCATGAGACTCATAAGTTCCATATACCTTTTGTTACTTTTACTAAGCAACAACAACATTAGGCACATAAGGCCATTCTACATATTTATTATATGAATGTCATAGCTCAGGTCTGGCTATGCTCTTCATCTCATAATGTCTACTTGATTAATAAACATGATAACAACCATACAAGTCATTAACCACATCATATGATACATTAGTAACACCAATATTCCTTTATCATGATTATGGTTTATCATCAAATAGGGATTTGCACTCCCTTTACCCAAAATTAGGGTTAGGGTTTCCCAACTGACATTAATTAGGGTTTTATGCTCATGTAGTTAGATCAACCCTAATGTATTGCTCCACACCTCTAGGAGCATTCAAAGATATCATAAGTGTATGCTTATGATAACCATTCTCATCATATATCATTAATGATCGTCAATACAAGGTACAAGTTCACTTCTCATTCTTATTATGGTATGATTTCCTCATACCCATTAGGGTGGTTCGTCCCTTTCTCAATGTTTATTAGTTTAAACTCATCAAAGTATACCAATTCATTACAATTTCATTGTAATAACTACATAACACACACACTTCATGTGTTTCTCATCCAAATATGTTGGATTGAGATACATCAAGGTATTTCAGCCCTGAAATGATGAATGTGATATCTATCATATCTTGATGTATCACTTTCTTCTCATTTCTTTCTTATTTAGGTTAATCAACTAACCTTGTATTAAGGTATCTCCCCTCTTAATACTTTATCCACTAACATGTTACTTCCATCATATGGTGCATAAGTTACACATTAGAATTGTCCAACTATCTTTAATGATATGGACTTATTCAATGGTTAGACATTGCTGAATATAGGATAACCCATTATCCATCACTTTAGATATTTCAACTCTTAGGATATTGTCCATATCTTTATTAGGGTAGCATACATCATTCCTAAGAGTTTCATATCCTCATTTTTATAGGGTATATAGGGTTGATACATATGAGTCAAGATAAATACATGTATTGAGTTAGATGCATAATGATCTAAGCATCATCTTACCACTTATACCCTTATTCATCAAATTATATTAACTTCAATTCAAGTATAGAACACCGCGGCCGTGCATCCTTGCACGGTCGTGCAAAGTGGAGCCACCATGGCCGTGCTACCTTGCACGGTCGTGTAAAGTGAATCCACCACGGTCGTGCTACAACAATTCACAATTGTATTACACTTATGAAGTAAATACTTCCAATTAATCAGGGTTTTACTATTAACCCTATGTAGAAATAATCAACAGAGTACCTTTAATTTAAGGTTGCCTTATCATAATTATGAATTAGATTTATATCATCATCATATAATAGAATTTCATCTATCAATGCTCTCAATTAGGGTTATGATTCATTAACCTTCATAACTAAGGTTTCATGATATCACTATTAAGAATCATGTCCTAACTAGACATTCATACATGAAAGATATCCTCTCTCTCTCTCATCTTCCATAAGATGAAGTTTACCTCAACCTTGATTAAGCTAAATCAACTCAACTTGAAAGAAGAATTGACATCATAGGATATGTCATTATACCAAGATCGTTAGAGCTCAATTTCCCTTGAATACATCATGTGATTGATTACTTAAACCATTGACCCTCACCCACTTTGAGAGTTCATACAATTTGGTTGATTACCTTCCAAGTGATCTCAAATGATCTTGAACAAACTAGTGATTCCATTTAGTAATGTAGCATTTGAAACTGTTTGAGCCTCAACCGGTTTGGGATCGTTTGGTCCCAAACGGTCTTGATACCATTTGGACAGAAACGGTCTCGATACCGTTTGGTCCAAACCACCTCAAAACCGCAAGGTCCAAAAATGGTCTCCACCAATCACATTGAATTAGGGTTTTGAATGTTGATTCCTTCAATCATTGATTTCATGGAACCAATCATCAATTGGACCTATCTTCATACTTCAATTGAGTTTAATAGGTCAACCTTCAACTAATTTGAACCTCAATTGACCCTCAATTGGTCATCAATTAGGGTTTGATTCAATTGAATTAGGGTTTGGAATCGATGATTCAACAACACTAATCAATGTAAGACTAGTTACTTTGAAACCATTGAACTATCATCCAAATTGGGTATGACCTGACCCCAAACGGTCTTGAGGTCATTTGGATGACCTCCAAATGGTCTTGATACCGTTTGCCCATGTACACATCATAATCCAAGTCAATCAATCAAAGTTTGAATCATTCTATTGACCGCCAAATTAGCATTGCATTGAATATCAGCTTGGTACCTTTAGACCTTCAAACACCTAATCATACTCAACCCTAGACCTCCAAACGGTCTTGGGTGACCACCAAACGGTCTTGAGACCCTTTGGATGAGCTCCAAATGGTCTTGAGACCGTTTAGCTCATCCAACCTTTGGATTCTAGTGAAAAATCATCAAGGATTGGTCTATCGAGTTGATCAACAATTCAGCACTTAATTGCAATATGATTGGTACCTTTGGACCTTAAATTGATCAACTATACTTGACCCCAGACCTCAAAACGGTCTTGGGGTGACCCCCAAATGGTCTTGAGACCGTTTGGATGATCCCCAAACGGTCTTGAAACCGTTTGGGCTAATAAACCCAAAATCTCCAATTAACTCATTGGAATTTCAGCACTGATTTCAATTAGGGTTTGCCCAATTGAATAGCCTTCAACTCACGATTCCTTGGGAGTTAATCCCTCAAATTTGGTGAGTCATTATACCACATCATTATGAACAGTAATACCAAACGTTCAACCCTTGGTCAACGCACTCAAATGGTCTTGAGACCGTTTTCCCAAAAAGCTCACTTAAATCAGATTGAAAATCAGCACTAAATATAATTAGGTTTACCTAATTGATTAGCCTTCAACTCATGATTCCTTGGGAGTTAATCCCTAAAATTTGGAGGGTCATTAACCATCATAATTATGAACAGGAATCCCAAACGGTCAATGCTTGTTCAGCTCGCTCAAATGGTTTTGAAACCGTTTTCCCAAACAGGTCAAGTTAATCAGGTTGAAAATCCGCATTTCATTCAATTCGATTTGCCTAATTGATTGGCCTTCAACCTACGATTCCTTTGGAGTTAACCCCTCAAATTTGGAGGGTCATTAGCCTACATAATTAGGAACAAAATTCCAAAACGGTAAACGCTTGGTCAACCATCTCAAATGGTCTTGAAACCGTTTTCTCCCAAACGGTTTCAAACCGTTTGCCCTTAAACGGTTTGCTGAAACCGCATAGCCAATCAAATTAAAACGATTTGGAGTAGCTATAAAAACCGTTTGGCTTGATAATTTTCTTTGGATAAGCATCTAGGATGATTTCATCATACCTTTACTTCGAACAACCAAGAACAGCAACCGTTCTTGATGGAAATTGCAGCAAAGAACCAAGAGTGTGTCAAATTGAAGAAATCAATCAACAAAGCATAGAGAATTGATGCAATAGCAATGTTTAAGGATTTAAGTTATAAAACCCACCTCTAAATGAGCTCCAAAGCTCCAAGCTCACGCCAACAATGGTGTATGAAGCTTTTGCAACTCCCCTTAGGCTCGTCCTCAAGTTTTTGAATGAAAAAGTTAGCTAGGGTTGAAGAGGAGATCGAAATAAGAAGAAATCCATAATTTATTTTCGATTTCCACCATGGAATCAAGGTGAAATGGATCAAGAACCTTACCTACAGGTTGGGGTTCGTCCTCCTGGTCCTCCCTATCTCCCTTGGTCGGTTTACAAGATAATATAAGAAGTGGGGTCGAAATAGCCTTTCATTTGACTAGGAAAAGGCCTTTTTATAAATATTCAATGAAAGAGAAAATGCATTATTAAAATGCATTTAGTTCCAAAATTGGTGCCGCCTCTTCCCCCTCAAATTCCCCTCAAAATCCTTAAGTACAAGGCTATATTCATTGCCTCATATTCTTCTCAATTATCCAAGATGTAAAGAAAAACAAATTAAGCACCTTAATGCTTATTATATTAATATCCATATGTGAGTGGGTTTTCTTTTTCTTATAATAATGGTGAGTGGAATTTCACCTCCTTAGGATATGCTCCTGCCTTTGCAAGGCTTAAGCTCGTCCACACACATCTGAATCCAACCAAATTAATTTTTGTTAAAGGCCCCTTCAATTACTTTATTTATTTTTGCATTAATTTGAATTAGGGTTCCAATTGGGCTTAAATCTTGATTATTTTAATATCAAGATTCTCTGTCCTCCGACTTAATTCAAATGAGGCTCCCTCCTCATTTTATTTGCTCTAAATGATGTCAAGAAACATTAGGAACCTTATTGAAGTGGTAATTTGCATATTCAACCCTAGGTTTTGGGTAAATTGCACTTTACACCAAAACTAGGTTTTAATGCACAACATTGTCAATCAAGCTCTATCTTGGTGTCCAGGCTTGTAGAAGCCTTACCACTACATAAAATGCATTCTTATGATGTCTCAACATCAGAAGAACATCTTATCATGCAACATTTGCAATTTAACCCCTCAACTTGGGTAATTTGCACTTTAGTCCAAAATAAGCAAACATTGCTTCAACATTGTCCAAACAGGACCAAAATTGAAACATAGGTTCCTCATGAGCCCTAATTACTTTTCACAAGATAAGATTAAGGATTTAATTATCTTGCTTAAGCAAAACTCCTAGGGTTAAGGCACAATCCAGGTCAGGGATGTTACAAATTATAAACCCCTAACAAGGATTTCGTCCCCAAAATCCAGATAAAGGAAGACAGATGTATTTTATTCATCATACCATCTAGTATTCACATATCATCTCCTTATTATGGAGACACCATAAAACTTTTGGTCAGCACAAGGTGTTTCCATACAAGATTCTCATAGAATCAACATACAAGACACATGCTCCACTGTCCTTCATTATTGACTGCGGACTCAATTTTGTATCAAGTAACACTTTTCTTGTTCAGAGAAACATCATGCATTCTTTATTAATATCATGTTTATGCAGAGCATAAACTCCTAACATATGATGTTGATATTATTTTATATAATCAGATTAATTTCATAGTTGACCACTCCAGGTAATCAACATAAATCATCTGATATTTCTTTTAGATACCAGGATCCCTCACCTTGGTATCTATTTCATGTGTTAACAACACATAACATCTTTATCTTCCTTTCCTCTTGGGACATCACTTGTTACATATATCTTCACCTTGGAGCCAAAGCCCAAGATAAACTAGTAATTTTCTAAGTATCCATCACATAATATTTTTATCTTATGCACATCAAGTGTCCTAAGACCCTCTTGATTGCCATGTCCCTGGAAGGAAAGAAAACAAGGATTCATATTCCTATTATTAATTCAAGTATTTTCAACTATTCATGAAGCAATTACTCTTTATCTCATCCAAGGTTCCTTGCCCTAGCATAGGAATTATAAGGATGATTACATGACATTATTCCCTTCTTTATTATTATCTTAACATGTTTATGATTATCTCAAGGTCTCATCACATTTTCCATTTCCACATTATGGAAATGATCTTTATTACGCTTGAAGCATTATTGAGCAAGGTTCATCTCCCTTGATCCCATTCTTGTCTTTTGGGGAATATACTTTTAATTCCTCATACACACATGCTCTTTTGATATTATCTCAGGTTTCTCTTTCTTATACTTAGGATATGACACATTCATTCATTCCATATTTCTTATTTCATGATACTCATTAGATTGTATCAGAATGACTGCTTGATCAGGGCAATCAGAGAGATTACAGTCTAAGAGTTTCCATACTCACTTTATCATCAATAATTGTATACCTGGCCAGGGTTTACAAATACTGAGATCAAGTAGTATGCACTTACATGCTATCATATTCCTTACTTTTCATATTATCATAAACATAAGATTTAACATCCCTGGATTTTATCCAGACATCTCTTCTATAACTCTTCCTCTTTTCATAGAGGTAAGAACAATATAAAACATCTATAATGTTACTACATAAAATGTAAGTCCTCATAGGACTAATCCAAGAAAACTTAATCAATTGCTTTCTATAGCTCATAAAATCATAAAATGACAAGTTAAAATGACATTTATTTTGTCTAACCTGTCATGATTCGTGGGTTATTCACTGTCTCAGGCTGATTCTGCCTCAGAGGTTGATTCACCATAACATTGTTGGCTGAGCAATCTCTTGCCAGATGTCCTACTTGTCTGCATTGGTAACAAATTCTGGGTGCCCGGTATGGTCTAGAGGGTTCTTTACCCTTTCTAGATGACCATTGCCTTGGTGCACTAGGTCCTGGTTGTACTGATGATACCAAAGTGTTCCCTTTTTGGAACTACTAGGCCTCTGTTCTTGGATTTGGATAGGCCTTTCTCAATCATCATCTTGTTTTTCTTTTCTGGGCAAAACCTTCTGACAAGTCCAGATCCCCTGCACTTGTAGCAGATCCTGATTTCAGGTTGTATTCTATTCCCTACATCACTATATATTGATTCAACAGGATGAGGTCGAGCACAGACTTATTGTAAGTCTAGAACTTCATCATTTCTTATAGTTTCAACCTGTTGTTGTGGATTACATATCCTGTTGATGTCCAAAACATCATCATTGGGGGCTGGTAATCTAGGTTGCACTGCCAGTGCTCGATCCACTAGATACATCATGGTTGCCCTGAGTTCCCCAACAGTGATACCTAGGGAAGGATTTCTTATCATAGGTGGATTAGTTAGGGAATTCTCAGGCAATAGCCCCTCTCTTGCCTGTTCCCCTGCACCGCTTCTTAGTGCAGCATTGCTGCTTTCTGCAGCAAACTCCTCATATGACCCAATCATCCTCAAGTTCTTCTCCTCCTATATGAGCAGAAGATATTATCAGATATACTAGAAGACACTAGAACAGACTCTTCTACCTTAGTCCTATGTCTCTGTAGACTCAACGAACCTAGAGCTCTGATACCAACAATTGTGGCATCCAACTTACACTAGATTAACTAATGCGGAAGTGAATCATTAGCATTGGATTACTGAAAATCACTAAAAATTAAAACTTTTTGCAAAGAGATCCAAACATAGGAAACTCTTATAACAAAAACCATAGCATTACATAAACATCCTTGTTTGTAGTTACACACCATGTAACATCTCTTCTCGAGGATTACATACAACAGTTGCTTTACTCTACTATACATAAGCAACATAAAACCTCGAGGCATTCAAGACAAAATCTCAAGTCAAAGATAAAAGCACTATCTACTGACTTCGAGAACCTGAGAGTACAGAGACGACACATAGGACTACTAACTATACAAAACTTGGCAGCCAGTACCTCCACCTGAGTCATCACTGTTGTTCCTGATACTGCTGTTGCTTTCCTTTTTCTGCAAAAGAGTGTCTGATCCTTTGTCCTTACCCACCTAAAAATGTTGGATCCCACGGGGGTGAGACAATTGAAAATTGTCCCAGCGGGAGATATAACTCTCCGCCAAAACATTATTGCTGCAGATTATCATATTAAAATTGAACAGGAGTTCTTACATATTGACAGCAGTAATATTCATTGTATGAACAGAGGAAGATAATCTCCTTTCCTAAGGAGAACATTGTATCTACTCATGGTAGATTCATAATATATTTATTTAATTACAAGGAAGGTAAAGAGATATGAATAACATTTATCCACTAACATTGCATAACAAAAATATAACATCAGCCAATGAATTTTCGTATTCAATCCTATAGCAAACATGCTAAATGGCTGATTACATTTTACAATCATACTTATGCCCTGAGGAGATGAGGTATACCGCTCATGCTCCAACCGACCACTGCGAAGTCGAAATCGGTACCATAAAAGGTCAAAGGTAGAGCCGGCTACCAAGACCTCCCATATCTCGATCAGCGCAAGATTACATGGAGGACATCTTGTGTCTCTACTATATATAGCTTTCTATGGTATACTGGCAACTTTGGTATTAGAGTTACAGTGGCGTGCTGCACTCTCTTCACGATCATGAGATCTTGTGTTTATCTCCATCGATCCGGCATTGTCATTATTGGGAGATGTGTACGGCATCTTCCCAATCATTGGGGGATTAGTGAAACATCCTTCCCGGAATATATAATGAAGGATTGTGGGATCTCGTGTTTATCTACCACCAATCCTGCATTAGGGCGTCATGATATTTTCGCCCATTACCCCCACATACTCAAAAGTATGCCCTCCGGGTTTTGCCGCAGAGCACCCATTTCACCATCACCAGTTTGCTGACGATGATGGATCTATGGTCAGGGCTCTACATGATATGATTTCACTTGATTGATTAAGTACATTATCATGTTCTTTTAGCATCAATCAAGTTCTCAAACATATTTTATTCAGACAAATGCTATAAAGAAACATGTATTATTTTCATCATTCACTTCTCATTCTTTGTGAGGCATTGGGATCTCAGTCCCTCATTTCAATATTGGGATTTCTCATCCCTCAACCACATCATTATCATGCTTATCAAATCTGGGTATTCATACCCTCAATTCATCATTGTCATTGTTACCACTTGCTAGGTAACTATTACCTTTAGGTCCTTAGACCGAGGTATGCATGATACTTGTTGCACAAGTATCATGCATGGCTCTCAAATCCTATTAAATGTTTTGTCACTTTCCACTAGACAACAACAACTTATTCATGAGACTCATAAGTTCCATATACCTTTTGTTACTTTTACTAAGCAACAACAACATTAGGCACATAAGGCCATTCTACATATTTATTATATGAATGTCATAGCTCAGGTCTGGCTATGCTCTTCATCTCATAATGTCTACTTGATTAATAAACATGATAACAACCATACAAGTCATTAACCACATCATATGATACATTAGTAACACCAATATTCCTTTATCATGATTATGGTTTATCATCAAATAGGGATTTGCACTCCCTTTACCCAAAATTAGGGTTAGGGTTTCCCAACTGACATTAATTAGGGTTTTATGCTCATGTAGTTAGATCAACCCTAATGTATTGCTCCACACCTCTAGGAGCATTCAAAGATATCATAAGTGTATGCTTATGATAACCATTCTCATCATATATCATTAATGATCGTCAATACAAGGTACAAGTTCACTTCTCATTCTTATTATGGTATGATTTCCTCATACCCATTAGGGTGGTTCGTCCCTTTCTCAATGTTTATTAGTTTAAACTCATCAAAGTATACCAATTCATTACAATTTCATTGTAATAACTACATAACACACACTTCATGTGTTTCTCATCCAAATATGTTGGATTGAGATACATCAAGGTATTTCAGCCCTGAAATGATGAATGTGATATCTATCATATCTTGATGTATCACTTTCTTCTCATTTCTTTCTTATTTAGGTTAATCAACTAACCTTGTATTAAGGTATCTCCCCTCTTAATACTTTATCCACTAACATGTTACTTCCATCATATGGTGCATAAGTTACACATTAGAATTGTCCAACTATCTTTAATGATATGGACTTATTCAATGGTTAGACATTGCTGAATATAGGATAACCCATTATCCATCACTTTAGATATTTCAACTCTTAGGATATTGTCCATATCTTTATTAGGGTAGCATACATCATTCCTAAGAGTTTCATATCCTCATTTTTATAGGGTATATAGGGTTGATACATATGAGTCAAGATAAATACATGTATTGAGTTAGATGCATAATGATCTAAGCATCATCTTACAACTTATACCCTTATTCATCAAATTATATTAACTTCAATTCAAGTATAGAACACCGCGGCCGTGCATCCTTGCACGGTCGTGCAAAGTGGAGCCACCATGGCCGTGCTACCTTGCACGGTCGTGTAAAGTGAATCCACCACGGTCGTGCTACCTTGCACGGTCGTGCTACAACAATTCACAATTGTATTACACTTATGAAGTAAATACTTCCAATTAATCAGGGTTTTACTATTAACCCTATGTAGGAATAATCAACAGAGTACCTTTAATTTAAGGTTGCCTTATCATCATTATGAATTAGATTTATATCATCATCATATAATAGAATTTCATCTATCAATGCTCTCAATTAGGGTTATGATTCATTAACCTTCATAACTAAGGTTTCATGATCTCACTATTAAGAATCATGTCCTAACTAGACATTCATACATGAAAGATATCCTCTCTCTCTCTCATCTTCCATAAGATGAAGTTTACCTCAACCTTGATTAAGCTAAATCAACTCAACTTGAAAGAAGAATTGACATCATAGGATATGTCATTATACCAAGATCGTTAGAGCTCAATTTCCCTTGAATACATCATGTGATTGATTACTTAAACCATTGACCCTCACCCACTTTGAGAGTTCATACAATTTGGTTGATTACCTTCCAAGTGATCTCAAATGATCTTGAACAAACTAGTGATTCCATTTAGTAATGTAGCATTTGAAACTGTTTGAGCCTCAACCGGTTTGGGATCGTTTGGTCCCAAACGGTCTTGATACCATTTGGACAGAAATGGTCTTGATACCGTTTGGTCCAAACCACCTCAAAACCGCAAGGTCCAAAAATGGTCTCCACCAATCACATTGAATTAGGGTTTTGAATGTTGATTCCTTCAATCATTGATTTCATGGAACCAATCATCAATTGGACCTATCTTCATACTTCAATTGAGTTTAATAGGTCAACCTTCAACTAATTTGAACCTCAATTGACCCTCAATTGGTCATCAATTAGGGTTTGATTCAATTGAATTAGGGTTTGGAATCGATGATTCAACAACACTAATCAATGTAAGACTAGTTACTTTGAAACCATTGAACTATCATCCAAATTGGGTATGACCTGACCCCAAACGGTCTTGAGGTCATTTGGATGACCTCCAAATGGTCTTGATACCGTTTTCCCATGTACACATCATAATCCAAGTCAATCAATCAAAGTTTGAATCATTCTATTGACCGCCAAATTAGCATTGCATTGAATATCAGCTTGGTACCTTTAGACCTTCAAACACCTAATCATACTCAACCCTAGACCTCCAAACGGTCTTGGGTGACCACCAAACGGTCTTGAGACCCTTTGGATGAGCTGCAAATGGTCTTGAGACAGTTTGGCTCATCCAACCTTTGGATTCTAGTGAAAAATCATCAAGGATTGGTTTATCGAGTTGATTAACAATTCAGCACTTAATTGCAATATGATTGCTACCTTTGGACCTTCAATTGATCAACTATACTTGACCCCAGACCTCCAAACGGTCTTGGGGTGACCCCCAAACGGTCTTGAGACCGTTTGGATGATCCCCAAACGGTCTTGAGACCGTTTGGGCTAATCAACCCAAAATCTCCAATTAACTCATTGGAATTTCAGCACTGATTTCAATTAGGGTTTGCCCAATTGAATAGCCTTCAACTCACGATTCCTTGGGAGTTAATCCCTCAAATTTGGTGAGTCATTATACCACATCATTAGGAACAGTAATCCCAAACGCTCAACCCTTGGTCAACGCACTCAAATGGTCTTGAGACCGTTTGCCCAAAAAGGTCAATTAAATCAGATTGAAATTCAGCACTAAATCTAATTAGGGTTCCCTAATTGATTAGCCTTCAACTCATGATTCCTTGGGATTTAATCCCTCAATTTTGGAGGGTCATCAACCATCATAATTATGAACAGGAATACCAAACGGTCAACGCTTGGTCAGCTCACTCAAACGGTTTTGAAACCGTTTTCCCAAATAGGTCAAGTTAATCAGGTTGAAAATCAGCATTTCATTCAATTCGATTTGCCTAATTGATTGGCCTTCAACCTACGATTCCTATGGAGTTAATCCCTCAAATTTTAAGGGTCATTAGCCTACATAATTTGGAACAAAATTCCAAAATGGTCAACGCTTGGTCAACCATCTCAAATGGTCTTGAAACCGTTTTCTCCCAAACGGTTTCAAACTGTTTGCCCTTAAACGGTTTGCTGAAACCGCATAGCCAATCAAATTAAAACGATTTGGAGTAGCTATCAAAACCGTTTGGCTTGGTACTTTTCTTTGGATAAGCATCTAGGATGATGTCATCATCCCTTTCCTTCGAACAACCAAGAACAGCAACCGTTCTTGATGGAAATTACAGCAAAGAACCAAGAGTGTGTCAAATTGAAGAAATCAATCAACAAAGCATAGAGAATTGATGCAATAACAATGTTTAAGGGTTTAAGTTATAAAACCCGCCTCCAAATGAGCTCCAAATCTCCAAGCTCACGCCAACAATGGTGTATGAAGCTTTTGCAACTCCCCTTAGGCTCGTCCTCAAGTTTTTGAATGAAAAAGTTAGCTAGGGTTGAAGAGGAGATCGAAATAAGAAGAAATCCATAATTTATTTTCGATTTCCACCATGGAATCAAGGTGAAATGGATCAAGAACCTTACCTACAGGTTGGGGTTCGTCCTCCTGGTCCTCCCTAGCTCCCTTGGTTGGTTTCCAAGATAAGAGAAGAAGTGGGGTCGAAATAGCCTTTCATTTGACTAGGAAAAGGCCTTTTTATAAAAATTCAATGAAAGAGAAAATGCATTATTAACATGCATTTAGTTCCAAAATTGGTGCCGCCTCTTCCCCCTCAAATTCCCCTCAAAATCCTTAAGTACAAGGCTATATTCATTGCCTCATATTATTCTCAATTATCCAAGATGTAAAGAAAAATAAATTAAGCACCTTAATGCTTATTATATTAATATCCATATGTGAGTGGGTTTTCTTTTTCTTATAATAATGGTGAGTGGAATTTCACCTCCTTAGGATATGCTCGTGCCTTTGCAAGGCTTAATCTCATCCACACACATCTGAATCCAACCAAATTAATTTTGGTTAAAGGCCCCTTCAATTATTTTATTTATTTTTGCATTAATTTGAATTAGGGTTCCAATTGGGCTTAAATCTTGATTATTTTAATATCAAGATTCTCTCTCCTCCGACTTAATTCAAATGAGGCTCCCTCTTAATTTTATTTGCTCTAAATGATGTCAAGAAACATTAGGAACCTTATTGAAGTGGTTATTTGCATATTGAACCTTAGGTTTTGGGTAAATTGCACTTTACACCAAAACTAGGTTTTAATGCACAACATTGTCAATCAAGCTCTATCTTGGTGTCCAGGCTTGTAGCAGCCTTACCACTACATAAAATTCATTCTTATGATGTATCAACATCAGAAGAACATCTTATCATGCAACATTTGCAATTTAATCCCTCAACTTGGGTAATTTGCACTTTAGTCCAAAATAAGCAAACATTGCTTCAACATTGTCCAAACAGGACCAAAATTGAAACATAGGTTCCTCATGAGCCCTAATTACTTTTCACAAGATAAGATTAAGGATTTAATTATCTTGCTTAAGCAAAACTCCTAGGGTTAAGGCACAATCCAGGTCAGGGATGTTACAAATTATAAACCCCTAACAAGGATTTCATCCCCAAAATCCAGATAAAGGAAGACAGATGTATTTTATTCATCATACCATCTAGTATTCACATATCATCTCCTTATTATGGAGACACCATAAAACTTTTGGTCAGCACAAGGTGTTTCCATACAAGATTCTCATAGAATCAACATACAAGACACATGCTCCACTGTCCTTCATTATTGACTGCGGACTCAATTTTGTATCAAGTAACACTTTTCTTGTTCAGAGAAACATCATGCATTCTTTATTAATATCATGTTTATGCAGAGCATAAACTCCTAACATATGATGTTGATATTATTTTATATAATCAGATTAATTTCATAGTTGACCACTCCAGGTAATCAACATAAATCATCTGATATTTCTTTTAGATACCAGGATCCCTCACCTTGGTATCTATTTCATGTGTTAACAACACATAACATCTTTATCTTCCTTTCCTCTTGGGACATCACTTGTTACATATATATTCACCTTGGATCCAAAGCCCAAGATAAACTAGTACTTTTCTAAGTATCCATCACATAATATTTTTATCTTATGCACATCAAGTGTCCTAAGACCCTCTTGATTGCCATGTCCCTGGAAGGAAAGAAAACAAGGATTCATATTCCTATTATTAATTCAAGTATTTTCAACTATTCATGAAGCAATTACTCTTTATCTCATCCAAGGTTCCTTGCCCTAGCATAGGAATTATAAGGATGATTACATGACATTATTCCCTTCTTTATTATTATCTTAACATGTTTATGATTATCTCAAGGTCTCATCACATTTTCCATTTCCACATTATGGAAATGATCTTTATTACGCTTGAAGCATTATTGAGCAAGGTTCATCTCCCTTGATCCCATTCTTGTCTTTTGGGGAATATACTTTTAATTCCTCATACACACATGCTCTTTTGATATTATCTCAGGTTTCTCTTTCTTATACTTAGGATATGACACATTCATTCATTCCATATTTCTTATTTCATGATACTCATTAGATTGTATCAGAATGACTGCTTGATCAGGGCAATCAGAGAGATTACAATCTAAGAGTTTCCATACTCACTTTATCATCAATAATTGTATACCTGGCCAGGGTTTACAAATACTGAGATCAAGTAGTATGCACTTACATGCTATCATATTCCTTGCTTTTCATATTATCATAAACATAAGATTTAACATCCATGGATTTTATCCAGACATCTCTTCTATAACTCTTCCTCTTTTCATAGAGGTAAGAACAATATAAAACATCTATAATGTTACTACATAAAATGTAAGTCCTCATAGGACTAATCCAAGAAAACTTAATCGATTGCTTTCTATAGCTCAGAAAATCATAAAATGACAAGTTAAAATGACATTTACCCAATATTCGGGGGAACCTTTCCCCGAACCCATACGTGTTTCCGTGGGTCTTAGTGTAACAGGTTTGTCAGGGAATATACTGTGTGGGTTTGTTCCAAAAAACTTTTTTCTTTCTTGTATTGTAGTCAAACTTAACTCATTGGTTGGTCTTACTAAGTTAAGTATTATTAGAATAACAAACAAGTCTTTTTTTTATTCATTCAAAATTGCAATCTTTAGTGCTGGCTGGGAATTGGTTCAAAATGACTCTTTTACTACAACTCTATAACCTGTCATGATTCGTGGATTATTCACTGTCTCTGGATGATTCTGCCTCAGAGGTTGATTCACCATAACATCTCTGGCTGAGCAATCTCTTGCCAATTGTCCTACTTGTCTGCATTGGTAACAAATTCTGGGTGCCCGGTATGGTCTAGAGGGTTCTTTACCCTTTCTAGATGACCATTGCCTTGGTGCACTAGGTCCTGGTTGTACTGATGATACCAAAGTCTTTCCCTTTTTGGAACTACTAGGCCTCTGTTCCTGTATTTGGATAGGCCTTTTTTCAATCATCATCTTGTTTTTCTTTTCTGGGCAAAACCTTCTGACAAGTCCAGATCCCCTGCACTTGTAGCAGATCCTGATTTCATGTTGTATTCTATTCCCTACATCACTATATATTGATTCAACAGGCTGAGGTCGAGCACAGACTTGTTCTAAGTCTAGAACTTCATCATTTCTTATAGTTTCAACCTGCTGTTGTGGATTACATATCATGTTGATGTCCAAAACATCATCATTGGGGGCTGGTAATCTAGGTTGCACTGCCAGTGCTCGATCCACTAGATACATCATGGTTGCCCTGAGTTCCCCAACAGTGATACGTAGGGAAGGATTTCTTATCATAGGTGGATTAGTTAGGGAATTCTCAGGCAATAGCCCCTCTCTTGCCTATTCCCCTACACCGCTTCTTAGTGCAGCATTGCTGCTTTCTGCAGCAAACTCCTCATATGACCCAATCATCCTCAAGTTCTTCTCCTCCTAAATGAGCAGAAGATATTATCAGATATACTAGAAGACACTAGAACAGACTCTTCTACCTTAGTCCTATGTCTCTGTAGACTCAGCGAACCTAGAGATCTGATACCAACAATTGTGGCATCCAGCTTACACTAGATTAACTAATGCGGAAGTGAATCATTAGCAGCGGATTACTGAAAATCACTAAAAATTAAAACTTTTTGCAAAGAGATCTAAACATAGGAAACTCTTATAACAAAAACCATAGCATTACATAAACATCCTTGTTTGTAGTTACACACCATGTAACATCTCTTCTCGAGGATTACATACAACAGTTGCTTTACTCTACTATACATAAGCAACATAAAACCTCGAGGCATTCAAGACAAAATCTCAAGTCAAAGATAAAAGCACTATCTACTGACTTCGAGAACCTGAGAGTACAGAGACGACACATAGGACTACTAACTATACAAAACTTGGCAGCCAGTACCTCCACCTGAGTCATCACTGTTGTTCCTGATACTGCTGTTGCTTTCCTTTTTCTGCAAAAGAGTGTCTGCTCCTTTGTCCGCACCCACCTAAAAATGTTGGATCCCACGGGGGTGAGATAATTGAAAATTGTCCCAGCGGGAGATATAACTCTCCGCCAAAACATTATTGTTGCAGATTATCATATTAATATTGAACAGGAGTTCTTACATATTGACAGCAGTAATATTCATTGTATGAACAAAGGAAGATAATCTCCTTTCCTAAGGAGAACATTGTATCTACTCATGGTAGATTCATAATACATTTATTTAATTACAAGGAAGGTAAAGAGATATGAATAACATTTATCCACTAACATTGCATAACAAAAATATAACATCAGCCAATGAATTTCCGTATTCAATCCTATAGCAAACATGCTAAATGGCTGATTACATTTTACAATCATACTTATGCCCTGAGGAGATGAGGTATACCGCTCATGCTCCAACCGACAACTGCGAAGTCGAAATCGGTACCATACAAGGTCAAAGGTAGAGCCGGCTACCAAGACCTCCCATATCTCGGTCAGCGCGAGATTACATGCAGGACATCTTGTGTCTCTGCTATATATAGCTTTCTATGGTATACTGGCAACTTCTCTATTAGAGTTACAGTGGCGTGCTACACTCTCTTCACGATCGTGAGATCTTGTGTTTATCTCCATCGATCCGGCATTGTCATTATTGGGAGATGTGTACGGCATCTTCCCAATCATCGGGGGATTAGTGAAACATCCTTCCTGGAATATATAATGAAGGATTGTGGGATCTCGTGTTTATCTACCACCAATCATGCATTAGGGCGTCAGAATATTTTCACCCATTACCCCCACATACTCAAAAGTATGCCCTCCGGGTTTTGCCGCGGAGCACCCGTTTCACCATCACCAGTTTGCTGACGATGATGGATATATGGTCAGGACTCTACATGATATGATTTCACTTGATTAATTAAGTACATTATCATGTTCTTTGAGCATCAATCAAGTTCTCAAACATATTTTATTCAGACAAATGCTATAAAGAAACATGTATTATTTTCATCATTCACTTCTCATTCTTTGTGAGGCATTGGGATCTCAGTCCCTCATTTCAATATTGGGATTTCTCATCCCTCAACCACATCATTATCATGCTTATCAAATCTGGGTATTCATACCCTCAATTCATCACTGTCATTGTTACCACTTGCTAGGTAACTATTACCTTTAGGTCCTTAGCCCGAGGTATGCATGATACTTGTTGCACAAGTATCATGCATGGCTCTCAAAGCCTATTAAATGTTTTGTCACTTTCCACTAGACAACAACAACTTATTCATGAGACTCATAAGGTCCATATACCTTTTGTTACTTTTACTAAGCAACAACAACATTAGGCACATAAGGCCATTCTACATATTTGTTATATGAATGTCATAGCTCAGGTCTGGCTATGCTCTTCGTCTCATAATGTCTACTTGATTAATAAACATGATAACAACCATACAAGTCATTGACCACATCATGTGATACATTAGTAACACCAATATTCCTTTATCATGATTATGGTTTATCATCAAATAGGGATTTGCACTCCCTTTACCCAAAATTAGGGTTAGGGTTTCCCGATTGACATTAATTAGGGTTTTATGCTCATGTAGTTAGATCAACCCTAATGTATTGCTGCACTCCTCTAGGAGCATTCAAAGATATCATAAGTGTATGCTTATGATCACCATTCTCATCATATATCATTAATGATCGTCAATACAAGGTACAAGTTCACTTCTCATTCTTATTATGGTATGATTTCCTCATACCCATTAGGGTGGCTCGTCCCTTTCTCAATGTCTATTAGTTTAAACTCATCAAAGTATACCAATTCATTACAATTTCATTGTAATAACTACATAACACACACACTTCATGTGTTTCTCATCCAAATATGTTGGATTGAGATACATCAAGGTATTTCAGCCCTGAAATGTTGAATGTGATATCTATCATATCTTGATGTATCACTTTCTTCTCATTTCTTTATTATTTAGGTTAATCAACTAACCTTGTATTAAGGTATCTCCCCTCTTAATACTGTATCCACTAACATGTTACTTCCATCATATGGTGCATAAGTTACACATTAGAATTGTCCAACTATCTTTAATGATATGGACTTATTCAATGGTTAGACATTGCTGAATATAGGATAACCCATTATCCATCACTTTAGATATTTCAACTCTTAGGATGCTGTCCATATCATTATTAGGGTAGCATACATCATTCCTAAGAGTTTCATATCCTCATTTTTATAGGGTATATAGGGTTGATACATATGAGTCAAGATAAATACATGTATTGAGTTAGATGCATAATGATCTAAGAATCATCTTACCTCTTATACCCTTATTCATCAAATTATATTAACTTCAATTCAAGTATAGAACACCACGGTCGTGCAGCGTTGCACGGTCGTGCAAAGTGGAGCCACCACGGCCGTGCTACCTTGCACGATCGTGTAAAGTGAATCCACCACGGCCGTGCTACCTTGCACGGTCGTGCTACAACATTTCACAATTGTATTACACTTATGATGTCAATACTTCCAATTAATTAGGGTTTTACTATTAACCCTATGTAGGAATAATCAACAGAGTACCTTTAATTTAAGGTTGCCTTATCATCATTATGAATTAGATTTATATCATCATCATATAATAGAATTTCATCTATCAATGCTCTCAATTAGGGTTATGATTCATTAACCTTCATAACTAAGGTTTCATGATCTCACTATTAAGAATCATGCCCTAACTAGACATTCATACATGAAAGATATCCTCTCTCTCTCATCTTCCATAAGATGAAGTTTACCTCAACCTTGATTAAGCTAAATCAACTCAACTTGAAAGAAGAATTGACATCATAGGATATGTCATTATACCAAGATCGTTAGAGCTCAATTTCCCTTGAATAAATCATGTGATTGATTACTTAAACCATTGAACCTCACCCACTTTGAGAGTTCATACAATTTGGCTGATTACCTTCCAAGTGATATCAAATGATCTTGAACAAACTAGTGATTCCATTTAGTAATGTAGCATTTGAAACTGTTTGAGCCTCAACCGGTTTGGGATCGCTTGGTCCCAAACGGTCTTGAGACCGTTTGGTCCCAAACAGTCTTGATACCGTTTGGACTCAAACGGTCTTGAGACCGTTTGGTCCAAACCACCTCAAAACCGCAAGGACCAAAAATGGTCTCCACCAATCACATTGAATTAGGATTTTCAATGTTGATTCCTTCAATCATTGAATTCATGGAACCAATCATCAATTGGACCTATCTTCATACTTCAATTGAGTTTTATAGGTCAACCTTCAACTAATTTGAACCTCAATTGACCCTCAATTGGTCATCAATTAGGGTTTGATTCAATTGAATTAGGGTTTGGAATCGATGATTCAACAACACTAATCAATGTAAGACTAGTTACTTTGAAACCATTGAACTATCATCCAAATTGGGTATGACCTGACCCCAAACGGTCTTGAGGTCATTTGGATGACCTCCAAACGGTCTTGAGACCATTTTCCCATGTACACATCATCATTCAAGTCAATCAATCAAAGTTTGAATCATTCTATTGACCGCCAAATTAGCATTGCATTGAATATCAGCTTGGTACCTTTAGACCTTCAAACACCTAATCATACTCAACGCTAGACCTCCAAACGGTCTTGGGTGACCACCAAACGGTCTTGAGACCGTTTGGATGAGCTCCAAACGGTCTTGAGACCGTTTGGCTCATCCAACCTTTGGATTCTAGTGAAAAATCATCAAGGATTGGTCTATCGAGTTGATCAACAATTCAACACTTAATTGCAATATGATTGGTACCTTTGGACCTTCAATTGATCAACTATACTTGACCCCAGACCTCCAAACGGTCTTGGGGTGACCCCCAAACGGTCTTGAGACCGTTTGGATGATCCTTAAATGGTCTTGAAACCGTTTGGGCTAATCAACCCAAAATCTCCAATTAACTCATTGGAATTTCAGCACTGATTTCAATTAGGGTTTGCCCAATTGAATAGCCTTCAACTCACGATTCCTTGGGATTTAATCCCTCAAATTTGGTGAGTCATTATACCACATCATTAGGAACAGTAATCCCAAACGTTCAACCCTTGGTCAACGCACTCAAACGGTCTTGAGACCGTTTGCACAGAAAGGTCAATTAAATCAGATTGAAAATCAGCACTAAATCCAATTAGGGTTTCCTAATTGATTAGCCTTCAAATCATGATTCCTTGGGAGTTAATCCCTCAAATGTGTAGGGTCATCAACCATCATAATTATGAACAGGAATCCAAAACTTTAAATGCTTGTTCAGCTCACTCAAACGGTTTTGAAACCGTTTGTCCAAACAGGTCAAGTTAATCAGGTTGAAAATCAGCATTTAATTCAATTCGATGTGCCTAATTGATTAGCCTCCAACCTACGATTCCTTTGGATTTAACCCCTAAAATTTGGAGGGTTATTAGCCTACATAATTAGGAACAAAATTCCCAAACGGTCAACGCTTGTTCAACCATCTCAAATGGTCTTGAAACCGTTTTCTCCCAAACGGTTTCAAACCGTTTGCCCTTAAACGGTTTGCTGAAACCGCATAGCCAATCAAATTAAAACGATTTGGAGTAGCTATCAAAACCGTTTGGCTTGGTACTTTTCTTTGGATAAGAATCTAGGATGATGTCATCATCCCCTTCCTTCGAACAACCAAGAACAGCAACCGTTCTTGATGGAAATTGCAGCAAAGAACCAAGAGTGTGTCAAATTGAAGAAATCAATCAACAAAGCATAGAGAATTGATGCAATAGCAATGTTTAAGGATTTAAGTTATAAAACCTGCCTCCAAATGAGCTCCAAAGCTCCAATCTCACGCCAACAATAGTGGATGAAGCTTTTTCAACTCCCCTTAGGCTCGTCCTCAAGTTTTTGAATGAAAAAGTTAGCTAGGGTTGAAGAGGAGATCGAAATAAGAAGAAATCTATAATTTATTTTCGATTTCCACCATGGAATCAAGGTGAAATGGATCAAGAACCTTACCTACAGGTTGGGGTTAGTCCTCCTGGTCCTCCCTAGCTCCTTTGGTCGGTTTCCAAGCTAAGAGAAGAAGTTGGGTCGAAATAGCCTTTCATTTGGCTAGGAAAAGGCCTTTTTATAAAAATTCAATGAAAGAGAAAATGCATTATTAAAATGCATTTAGTTCCAAAATTGGTGCCGCCTCTTCCCCCTCAAATTCCCCTCAAAATCCTTAAGTACGAGGCTATCTTCATTGCCTCATATTCTTCTCAATTATCCAAGATTTAAAGAAAAACAAATTAAGCACCTTAATGCTTATTATATTAATATCCATATGTGAGTGGGTTTTCTTTTTCTTATAATAATGGTGAGTGGAATTTCACCTCCTTAGGATAAGCTCGTGCCTTTGCAAGGATTAATATTGTCCACATACATCTGAATCCAACCAAATTAATTTTGGTTAAAGGACCCTTCAATTATTTTATTTATTTTTGCATTAATTTGAATTAGGGTTCCAATTGGGCTTAAATCTTGATTATTTTAATATCAAGATTCTCTCCTCCGACTTAATTCAAATGAGGCTCCCTCCTCATTTTATTTGCTCTAAATGATGTCAAAAAACATTAGGAACCTTATTGAAGTGGTAATTTGCATATTGAACCCTAGGTTTTGGGTAAATTGCACTTTACACCAAAACTAGGTTTTAATGCACAACATTGTCAATCAAGCTCTATCTTGGTGTCCAGGCTTGTAGAAGCCTTACCACTACATAAAATTCATTCTTATGATGTCTCAACATCAGAAGAACATCTTATCATGCAACATTTGCAATTTAACCCCTCAACTTGGGTAATTTGCACTTTAGTCCAAAACAAGCAAACATTGCTTCAACATTGTCCAAACAGGACCAAAATTGAAACATAGGTTCCTCATGAGCCCTAATTACTTTTCACAAGATAAGATTAAGGATTTAATTATATTGCTTAAGCAAAACTCCTAGGGTTAAGGCACAATCCAGGTCAGGGATGTTACATCAGGTCCCTCCTGAGGGCATGACAACACATGTCATGCAAACTAAGCATGTAACTATCATTAGTTTATGCATAAACCATTATCTTATGTCCATGACATCTTGTTTACATGCCTTTCATTAATTTGGTGGAGGATTCCTTAATCTTATCATACATACCCTAACCACAAGAGGGTGAGGAAGAGAGAGAAAACCCTAAACCTTAGAATCTTAATTGAATTAGGGTTGAGAAGGGATGAAAATAGATGAGAGAGTCCTAAAGGTATCTTATTTCGAGTCATAACCTCAGACATTGGCCAGGCAGTCACACTGCATCCGAGAGTCCTCGTGACTGACTAGCGGGGCAGAGGAAAATATTGCCAGCCCCCGGATCGTGATCCTTTTCTAGACACCTCCATCATCGGAAAATCCTCTAATAACTCCTTGGGTTCTGAAGAGTTTGTAAAATTTAATAATTATTAGAGATTAAACGGGGAACCAATACTCTAATACCAAATGTAACAACCCCGCCTCCCGGTAACCCCTAATTAAGGGAGACCAAAAGGTGAGAGCCGTTATCCCAATTTTCCAGATCAATGGTTCGACAAATAATCAATAAAAATTACTAAATTCTACCAAAAACTATACTAAAAGGCTGGAATGAAACTTTGCATACCTTTTAAAAACTTGGATATCTAACTTCTATCCACAGCTAGAATCTATTCTAACTCATCCTCCTTGCACTTTAATTCTTATTTCCACAATGTGCCACTTTACTGTTTGTCCTTTTCAATATTATACCTAAAACGTCGACAAACAAAACGTCGGTCAGCATAAATGAATATGCCGGTATGTGGGGACAACCAAAATTTCGCATATATGGCTAACAACCTAAATATCACAATCAAGTTAATTAACAATTCATTTTACTTTTTCAGTGTGTCAATCTCCACCGCTTTTGCCCTAACCCTGGAATACCCTCCTTAGGGTTTCTCTTTTACAATTGACTTAAGGCCACCTTCTCCATCCTGATCTTGGTGCCTGGGGTCACCTCTCATGGTGCCCATTAGTCATGCAATATCATAAGGCCACCTTCTCTATCTTGAGCTTGGTGCTTGGGGTCACCTCTCATGGTGCCCATTGGTCTTCCCTCTTGGGCTTGACCTCATTGCAACTTCCATCAGGGTGGCATGTAAGTGTGAGAATACACACTTATAACATAATTGTGATAATCATAGTTACTTTATGAATTTGCGTATATGAACATCCAAGTAGATAGGTTGCATTCAATTTGATCAATCACTCGAGAAATCTCTGTGAATCTAAAGCGGTTAACCATAAATAACCACATACCTGCTTTGTAGATCTTTGAGATAGAATCAACCAATAAGAGAAATACAATCAAGCAAATACAAGGATCCTAAAATAACATATAATTCCTTTTCATCAATATCTATCCAAACCATCTTGCTTCTTAAGGTTTCTATTCCTTTTTAGGATTTTTCCCTCTTTTTAGGGTTTCATATGCAATTAGGGTTTTGCTTCACTTTTAATACCTCAAACCCTAATTAGGTAAAATTACTCATAAACCCGAGGTTTCTCATCTTATCTCTCCTAACAGGCTTAGGATCATCTTTTGACAACATAATTCCATATTTTTTAATTAACTATAATTCTCTCTTCTTTTACCCTAAATTAGGGTTTTAAAATGTATTATCAACCATACTAAGTTTAAAACCCTAAATCATGCAATTAACCATCTTTATCAGATTAAAACTTGACATTATCTTTCAACATGTTAATATTACTTGAACTAACCTATTATAAATTCATCCCTTAGTCTCGATTAGGGTTTCTAACCTAATTTTAATACATTTTCCATCAAAATAATATACTTTTGCAAAAAGAGGCGGATTTAGGATTTCAAACTATATTTATCGTATTCCTTGTATTTTTTGATCAACTTTCATATATAAAGTTTCATCATTAGGGTTTCTTAGACATTCCTATGATTTTTACAAGAAAAAGCCTTTTTCTAGAATATTTGAGTAGAGAGGCGAATTATCGGAAAATTGGCAGCCGTTTGATCAGTGGACCGGTGATCCACTCTTCAGATCTGATGATTCTCGTTGCGCATGCCTAAGATATCCGGATCCTCTCTGGATCGTCGGATCTCAGTGCAGGATCATGATGGACCGCGATCGGACGATCGTTGTTTGTCGTCTTCCTCCTCGCGCGAGCAGAGTTGATGTTATGACCCGTTTCAAAACTAATTGGTAAGCATTATGATTTGAGCATAATTAAAGTTATTTGAGCTAACTTATATGCTTATGAGGTGGTTAGTGTGTTAATAACTTAATTTAGTTGAATCAAGCACATAATATTAATTAGTGCATAATTAAGGTGATTAATTTGAGTAAAGTGATAATTGGATGCAATTTGAAACTTTGAACCAGTGAAATAGTAAAATTAACATGATATATTTCTCTGAGGGCGTAGAGAATTTCGCGCTTGAAATATTGCAAGAAGAATCGATCAATTCGGACCCCCGAGGCCATAGTTATGGCAATTGTAAGAATCCTGGACTGAAATGCAATTTTTCCATTTTATTACTCTTTTAAGTGGGTCGGCAACCCGTTACTTATCTTTTTCCTGATAAATCCCTTCCCGATAGAACAGTAGGCGCGGCGCTTGAGCAGGTTCTGGACCTGCGGAATCTTGAAGTAGAGAGCGGCCCTAGGGCTCTCAAGCTCGTCTCCACTAGAACTCGCCTCCTCTCCTTCTTCCCTTTCTCTTTTCCCCTCTCTCTGTTGGCCCTAGCCGCAGCCTACCGAGCAGCCAAGCTGCTAGGGCGCCGCCTAGCAGAGGCCACCCAAGCTGCAGGTGCAGCAAGCCACCGGCCAGAGGGTCCTTTGGTGCGGCCAGCCCCTCCAAACTACAGCGCCGAGGTCGACCAAGGAGCCCTAGCCTGGATCCGGAGCCTAGCCATGGTTTAACCACCCTGTGCCTTAGTTGGATGGACGTCGACCAACCTGCAGCAACTGCTGCACGGCGCACGACCAAGGAGGAATTTGTTTGGCTAATCAAATACTTCGGGAAGGTACTCCCTACTTCTAATTCATGGCCATGGATCCGATTCTACAGCTTTAGCCCAAGATTTAGCTTTTGATCGAGCCAATTTCAGATTTGTGCGTGAAGAAGCTATTCTAGTGTCGAGTTGCAAGAATAGTAAGCTAATAAATCAAAGGTTCAAGACGATCCAAAATCGCCCGGAATCAGGCCTTGGACGCAGTTCCGGACGAATCCGGATAGTCCAAATCAATGTGAGTAGGGTTTCGTTCATTTATCATTAATTAACTCAGGCATTTGAACAGTTTCTGTTATTTGTGCATTTTACACTGATAACATCCGTTATCAGGCGTTGGGCAACGTTTGGCGTCGCTCGACTTTTTATTTCATAAATTGCTTTTAGACACTCTTATATGACTTAATTTAGCATTTGATCAGTGTGGATTGAATCAGTGAATTTATATGGTTCATTGGAACCTATATTGCTCATTGTGAATGTTGAAATTAGAATTACATGCCTGAAAATGGTACGGTTTGGGTATGAACCCAGACAATATAGATTTCTGATAAATTATCAGATGTACAATTTTAAAGAAGATATGATTAAATAAAATATGCAATAAAATCCTAATTGCATGTCTCTTTTTACGTTAATGTGTGTGAATTTATATTTACATGAAATGGCACATTTCTTTGAAATATTACTAGAAATTCTCAAGTATTATTATTAATTTGTGTTGTGATATATAAATAACTCTTAATTGAGTTATGTGATGCACAAACCAGGATTAGGGTTAATGTGTACGTTTTTTGAGAATTTTCAGAGAATTGACAAATGTTATGTATGATTTCTCATATGTGAAGTGAATTACTTTTATTAGTGCAATAAGATGTTCAATTGCATGAATTCAGTACGTATGTGCCAAATTGATATGAGTCGGGTTATTTATGAACTTTTAATCTGCCTGTATGCATGATATAAGAATTTCTCAGTATTCACAATGATTTTAAGTATACTGTTCTGACAGTTCTAGAATGATATCATATTGTGATTTGAACTGCAATCAAATAGATGAGGTAACTGAAACCCTAAGGGTAGGGTGTTGCCATGTGATAAGTAAATGAGGCAAATGAAACCCTAAGGATAGGGTGTTGCCATATGATAAGTGAATGAGGTAACTGAAACCCTAAGGATAGGGTGTTCAATGAATCAAGTATTTTGATATCAAAATTCTCAGTATGAGATGTGGTGATGCTTAATAGTTCAATTACATGTTTTTAGTGTATAAAGTGCCAAATTGACATGCATTTTGCCTATTCAAGAATTTTAGTTTGCCTGCATGTATAGTATGATGATTTCTCAGTATACTATAGCGTTTTGAATATACAACTCTATCAAATTTAGAATGATATTCATGTCGTGTTGTAAAGTTCAAGTAAATAGACTCGGTACCATAGAGATACCAAAGTCCAAAACAAGTAAGAGAGAGATGCAATGTAGCAAGAGCCTTTCTAGAATAATAAAATATTAGATTAAGGGCCCTGACACCGTAGAAACCCTTTGAGAGGTCTGTGCCTTAGGGGTGAAACGACCCAACCCTGGGGATACACCCAGGTGGTCAGAGACTCGTGTCCAACACTAACTGGACATCTCGGTGGCACGAGTGTACAGTTTGTAGTGTCCAACACTAACCAGACGTCCTGGTGGCACTAGAGAGCAGTTTATAGTGTCCAACACTAACCATACGTCCTGGTGGCACTGTAGTATAGAGAAGCATGTCCAACACTTACCAGACGTCCTGGTGGCACGGCTTGACTCTCCGCCTGTGTACTCAGCTTAGAGGAGGATTCCAATTTACGGCACCATAAGGATGCCGAGGCCAGAGAGCCTGAGGTCCTGCAGCAGACCAGGACAACAGTCAGACTTAGCTATCCCGGGGTGTCGGCTAAGTCTTGTACGGTGGGATCGTAGTTCGCTACGAGTCTTCATATGTAGAGTACACTGCATATGATCAGGGCATAAGATAAAATGTGTTCACATAGGATTCACAGTAAATTTTATGCGTTAAGAGTTTAGAAGATTCTGTGTTAGTTTCAACAGTTGTCTTTCATATGATGATTTAGATATTTTTGTTGTTGAAATTGTATTTATAGTTGTGCGGCAACTGTTATTATATTAAAATGTTGATATCTCCTGTTGATTTAATTATGTTTCTTAGATCTGCTTAGTATAGCATTTTCTTATACTTACTTCAATCGAATAAAACTGATGAGTTGTTTAGTGATGGTTGGGTGAAATTCTACTCACTGAGACAGTAGCTCACCAACCTACTGAAACATTTTTCAGGTCGGTGTCAGTACGTGGAAACTGAAGAATTGTATCACCTGAGTACATAGAAGGTAGATAGTAGTTAGTTAAAGGTCTCTTAGTCCTTTCCCCTCAGTCCTTGGGCATGTGGTGGGTTAGAGAGAGAATGAATTGTAATATCAAGTTTAGTTTCAATTAACTGTTGCATTTTATATTCTGTAGATAATATGTAATATGTCATGTAAGCCTATTTTTCTTTTCAGTAAGGCTAATGGAAAGTCGCTTCCGCAGTTTTATTATGATTCGATGCTTTTCAAGTTTTGTGGTTTTGATTTAAGTTAATCTAAGTGATCAAGAAAAGAAAAAGTTAAGAGCGGTTTACCGAGTGTGACTCCCGGGTCTTCGGGGTCATTAGAGATGGCACGGGGATCAGGGCGTCACAACAGCTTTGGTATCAGAGCATAGGTTGAGTATGTAGATACTCTAAGTCAAGGTCAAGGGACGATAAGAGACCAATAGGATTAGGGTTTAGGTATCTTTCTTCTAACTGCAGTTTTCTAACAGGAAATAATCTGTTATATTATTGCAGATGGCAGGAAGAGGACGTGGTCACGAGAATCAAGTTGAGAGTTTATGTTGAGTCATCAGGGATCATTAGGATCAAAATATAGAGTTATAATTAAGATGGATAGGAAGTGGTGTGTCTTTAGCTCTGGGAGGTCTGAGTATTTAGATACCCCGGCCAGGTGTATGAGTACTTAGATTAACCAGTATCAAGCTACTTTGTCTATTCTTCTCTGAATGCCCTGGCCAGGTATGCAGAGGAAGGATAGGCTAGAGAAAAACCCTAGAAATCTTAGGGTTAAGAATTAGAAATTAATATAGGAATAAGAGATTAAATATAGGATGCGATACAATTTTTGATTTATATTGCTTATTTGATTGAAAATTTATATAAATGCTCTTATATGCATGAAATTTGATTTTTAGTTTGTAAAGTAAATATGATTCTTTTATATTGTTGTGTGTCATGAGATGATTTATTTATTATTTATATTCTTTGTATCAAGTAGACCAAAATTTATGTTTAAATGAGTTTGCCCTAAGTGGATACTCTTTCCACATGTTTTGAGATTAATAGGAGTTGGTTAATCCCGAGTAGCTATTGGCTTCAGGACTACAGGTTTGGCCTGGTCCAGCTGGCAGGATGCGTTACTGGGATTTAATGACTCCTATTAACAACATAATAAAGGTAGACTTTGGATAATTTAGATTTGCATCATAGTAAGAATGTACATACGCCGAGATATTGAGATGTAAGAGAAAGATTAGAAAAGCTAAGAAGTAGCTGGAACTGATGTTGGAGACCCAATGATGAGGTCTCATATGAGCAATTCTAAATTGGAAATAATGGAACACGATATAAGGTTCGAATTAAATTTAATAATTTGTATTATATGAATTTTAAATATGAGAATATGGAAAAGATATGAGAAAAGTATGTAAGGGCTAAGGCGTAAGAATTAACCATGGAATGGATCATGGAATAGAGTAAAATATTTTTTTATGTACTTCAAAGTAAAAGGGAAAATGAAGAAAAGAGTTAAGTATACAATAAGTATATAGAAATAAAGAGTCTTATGTAAATCATAAGACCAGGACAAGAAACTTAGTAGGATCAAAAGAAATGTCAGAATTGATGACCTTGATTAAGGAATGAGGATTTCAATACATAATTGAGAATATGGAATGTATATTTTTATTATAAAGTTTAATACAATCATACATACCACCTTTGGATTCTGAGTCTCTATGGACTAACAAATTAGTTCCAAAAATAAAGAATAAATGTGTAATTTAGAAAATGAATGCATCATATATGTTGCATAACTACCATGATAGAGACATCCAAGTGAATGAAATAATGACACCCAATATTATGATGAAAACTCTAGCAAGGTAAATTGAGAATGCAATTTATCTGAATGTCTAAGTAAGAGAAAAGAAATCCAATGATAAGATAAGGAAGACTTTAGTAAAACTTATGAGATCTAAAGTTTGAATTTCAAACTAAGGAAGCAAAGTCACATCACAATAACGCTATGTTACTGATAAAGACGAAACCCTAGAATGTTTAGAGTTGTAGTAGTTCAAGGGATATCACTAGTGATTTGACCTTGAATACTAGCATCTCTATAAAATAAGATCATGAGATTTTCAATATGAAAGGTAAGCTAGCACTAATAAAATCCACGGTTTAAAGGTAGCTAATATGAAAGGTAGATAAACAATATGAAAATGACTCAGAAAGAGTAAGATATAAATTTGAAATGTAATAAGTGTGTTTTGAACAAAAAGAGAAATACAAAATAAGTGAAGTGTGTTATGAAATAAATTCTTATAGTAATAACAAGAAGTAAGTACCATAAAATGGGGAGTATTACTCGATACATGATCTGAAGTTAGCTGTTGTAGTTCATATTCTTAAGACTTGGCGTCACTGTCTTTATGATGTAATGATAGATTATCATCCTAGTAGGGTGAATGTGGTGGCTGATGCTCTAAGCATAAAGTCAAGTTCAACAGCTAATGCATTCTTTATGGTATGTTTCAAGAGGAACCTGCTAGTAGAAATGCGGAAGTTGAACTTAGACTTAGAGGTGACAGGGTAGAGTGGTTGATTTGCACAGATGCAAGTCAAGCCTACTTTTTACGATTAGATCAAGGAACTTCAGCAGAATGATAATGAGTTACAGCAGATCATGCAGTATATGACAAAGGGAACAAGACCAGAGTTCAGGTTTTCAGATGACGGATTTCTATATCAGCATGACATGTTGTGTGTACCTGGAAATGGTGATTTGAAAGAACAAATTCTTGAGGAGGCACATGCATCGATGTATGCCATGCATCCAGGTAACACTAAGATGTACAGGAATCTCAAGGAATTGTACTGGTGGTCAGGTATGAAAAAGGATGTAGCTGAGTATGTGGCTAGGTGTAGTGTGTGTCAGCAAGTTAAGGCTAAACATCAAAAACCTGCAGGTACCTTGCAATCTCTCCCTATACCAGAATGGAAATGGGAACATATCACAATGGATTTTGTGATAGGGTTACCCAGGACACCTAGAGGTTGTGACTCGATATGGGTGATTGTGGATAGATTGACTAAATCTGCTCACTTTCTTCCTGTTAAGTCAACCTTTGATATCCCAAAGCTGGCTACGATATACGTGGATGAAATAGTCAGGTTGCACGGTATTCCAGTTTCAATTATATCCGATAGAGATCCTAAATTCACATCCAGATTTTGGAATCAGTTGCATCGTGCTTTGGGCACAAAGTTGAGATTCAGTACAGCTTTTCACCCACAGACGGATGGTCAGTCAGAAAGAACCATTCAGACTCTTGAGGACATGCTGAGAGCATGTGTTTTGCATTTCAGTGGAAGTTGGGAAGAACACTTAAGTCTTATAGAGTTTGCATACAACAATAGTCACCATTCCAGTCTTGTATGGCCCTGTATGAAGCTCTGTATGGTATAAAGTGTAGATCACCCATATGTTGGTATGAGGTTGGTGAAAAGTAGATTCTTGGACCCGAGATAGTGGATTTGACCACTGAAAAGATTATTGTGATCAAAGAACAGTTGAAAGTTGCACAGGACAGGAAGAAGAGTTATGCTGAGAAAAGACGTAGACCTCTTGAGTTTGAGGTTGGTGATGAAGTATACTTAAAAGTTTCACCTTGGAAGGGAGTGCTGAGATTTGGTAAGAGAGGAAAACTGACTCCTAGGTTTATGGGCCCGTATCCTATCATTGAGAGGATTGGACCTGTAGCCTATAGGTTGGAATTACCATCTGAGTTGTCAAATCTACATGATGTGTTTCATGTATCTATGTTAAAGAAATGCTATCCTGGTACAGAAAAGATAGTAGAACCAGAACCTGCACAGCTCAGATCAGATGTGTCCTATGTTGAAGGACCAATTCAGATAGTTCATCGAAGGATCAAGAAACTCAAGAATCGTGAGATACCATTAGTGAAAGTTCTGTGGAGGAATCATAATCTAGAGGAAGCTACGTGGGAGCTTGAATCTGAGATGCGTAACAAATTTCTTTTTCTCTTTTAGGAATTTCGAGACGAAATTCTTATAAGGGAGGGAGATTGTTATGACCCGTTTCAAAACTTATTGGTAAGCATTATGATTTGAGCATAATTAAAGTTATTTGAGCTAACTTATATGCTTATGAGGTGGTTAGTGCGTTAATAACTTAATTTAGTTGAATCAAGCACATAAGATTAATTAGTGCATAATTAAGGTGATTAATTTGAGTAAAGTGATAATTGGATGCAATTTGAAACTTTGAACCAGTGAAATAGTAAAATTAACATGATATATTGCTCTGAGGGCGTAGAGAATTTCGCGCTTGAAATATTGCAAGAAGAATCGATCAATTCGGACCCCCGAGGCCATAGTTATGGCAATTGTAAGAATCCTGGACTGAAATACAATTTTTCCATTTTATTACTCTTTTAAGTGGGTCGGCAACCCGTTACTTATCTTTTTCCGGATAAATCCCTTCCCGATAGAACAGTAGGCGTGGAGCTTGAGCAGGTTCTGGACCTGCATCATCTTGAAGCAGAGAGCGGCCCTAGGGCTCTCAAGCTCGTCTCCACTAGAACTCGCCTCCTCTCCTTCTTCCCTTTCTCTTTTCCCCTCTCTCTGTTGGCCCTAGCCGCAGCCTACCAAGCAGCCAAGCTGCTAGGGCGCCGCCTAGCAGAGGCCGCCCAAGCTGCAGGTGCAGCAAGCCGCCGGCCAGAAGGTCCTTTGGTGCAGCCAGCCCCTCCAAACTACAGCGCTGAGGTCGACCAAGGAGCCCTAGCTCGGATCCGGAGCCTAGCCATGGTTTAACCACCCCGTGCCTTAGTTGGATGGACGTCGGCCAACCTGCAGCAACTGCTGTGTGGCGCACGGCCAAGGAGGAATTCGTTTGGCTAATCAAATACTTCAAGAAGGTACTCCCTACTTCTAATTCATGGCCATGGATCCGATTCTGCAGCTTTAGCCCAAGATTTAGCTTTTGATCGAGCCAATTTCAGATTTGTGCGTGAAGAAGCTATTCTACTGTCGAGTTGCAGGAATAGTAAGCTAATAAATCAAAGGTTCAAGACGATCCAAAATCGCCTGGAATCAGGCCTTGGACGCAGTTCCGGACGAATCCGGATAGTCCAAATCAATGTGAGTAGGGTTTCATTCATTTATCATTAATTAACTCAGGTGTTTGAACAGTTTTAGTTATTTGCGTGTTTTATACTAATAACAGCCGTTATCAGGCATTGGGCAGCGTTTGGCGTCGCCCGACTTTTTATTTCATAAATTGCTTTTAGACACTCTTATATGACTTAATTTAGCATCTGATCAGTGTGGATTGAATCAGTGAATTTATATGGTTCATTGGAACCTATATTGCTCATTGTGAATGTTGAAATTAGAATTACATGCCTGAAAATGGTACGGTTTGGGTATGAACCCAGACAATATAGATTTCTGATAAATTATCAGATGTATGATTTTAAAGAAGATATGATTAAATAAAATATGCAATAAAATCCTAATTGCATGTCTCTTTTTACGTTAATGTGTGTGAATTTATGTTTACATGAAATGGCACATTTCTTTGAAATATTACTAGAAATTCTCAAGTATTGTTATTAATTTGTGTTGTGATATATAAACAACTCTTAATTGAGTTATGTGATGCACAAACCAGGATTAGGGTTAATGTGCACGTTTTTTGAGAATTTTCAGAGAATTGACAAATGCTATGTATGATTTTTCATATGTGAAGTGAATTACTTTTATTGTGCAATAAGATGTTCAATTGCATGAATTCAGTACGTATGTGCCAAATTGATATGAGTCGGGTTATTTATGAACTTTTAATCTGCCTGTATGCATGATATAAGAATTTCTCAGTATTCACAATGATTTTAAGTATACTGTTCTGACAGTTCTAGAATGATATCATATTGTGATTTGAACTGCAATCAAATAGATGAGGTAACTGAAACCCTAAGGGTAGGGTGTTGCCATGTGATAAGTAAATGAGGCAAATGAAACCCTAAGGATAGGGTGTTGCCATGTGATAAGTGAATGAGGTAACTGAAACCCTAAGGATAGGGTGTTCAATGAATCAAGTATTTTGATATCAAAATTCTCAGTATGAGATGTGGTGATGCTTAATAGTTCAATTACATGTTTTTAGTGTATAAAGTGCCAAATTGACATGCATTTTGCCTATTTAAGAATTTTTGTTTGCTTGCATGTATAGTATGATGATTTCTCAGTATACTATAGCGTTTTGAATATACAACTCTATCAAATTTAGAATGATATTCATGTCGTGTTGTAAAGTTCAAGTAAATAGACTCGGTACCATAGAGATACCAAAGTCCAGAACAAGTAAGAGAGAGATGCAATGTAGCAAGAGCCTTTCTAGAATAATAAAATATTAGATTAAGGGCCCTGACACCGTAGAACCCCTTTGAGAGGTTTGTGCCTTAGGGGTGAAACGACCCAACCCTGGGGATACGCCCAGGTGGTCGGAGACTCGTGTCCAACACTAACCGGACGTCTCGGTGGCACGAGTGTACAGTTTGTAGTGTCCAACACTAACCAGACGTCCTGGTGGCACTAGAGAGCAGTTTACAGTGTCCAACACTAACCAGACATCCTGGTGGCACTGTAGTATAGAAAAGCGTGTCCAACACTTACCAGACTTCCTGGTGGCACAGCTTGACTCTCCGCCTGTGTACTCAGCTTAGAGGAGGATTCCATTTTACGGCACCATAAGGATGCCGAGGCCAGAGAGCCTGAGGTCCTGCAGCAGACCAGGACAGTAGTCAGACTTAGCTATCCCGGGGTGTCGGCTAAGTCTTGTACGGTGGGATCGTAGTTCGCTACGAGTCTTCATATGTAGAGTACACTGCATATGATCAAGGCATAAGATAAAATGTGTTCACATAGGATTCACAGTAAATTTTATGCGTTAAGAGTTTAGAAGATTCTGTGTTAGTTTCAATAGTTGTCTTTCATATGATGATTTAGATATTTTTGTTGTTGAAATTGTATTTACAGCTGTGCGGTAACTGTTATTATATTAAAATGTTGATATCTCCTGTTGATTTAATTATGTTCCTTAGAACTGCTCAGTATAGCATTTTCTTATACTTACTTCAATTGAATAAAACTAATGAGTTGTTTAGTGATGGTTGGGTGAAATTCTACTCACTGAGACAGTAGCTCACCAACCTACTGAAACATTTTTTAGGTCGGTGTCAGTACGTGGAAACTGAAGAATTGTATCACCTGAGTACATAGAAGGTAGATAGTAGTTAGTTAAAGGTCTCTTAGTCCTTTCCCCTCGGTCCTTGGGTATGTGGTGGGTTAGAGAGAGAATGAATTGTAATATCAAGTTTAGTTTCAATTAACTGTTGCATTTTATATTCTGCAGATAATATGTAATATGTCATGTAAGCCTGTTTTTCTTTTCAGTAAGTCTAATGGAAAGTCGCTTCCGCAGTTTTATTATAATTTGACGCTTTTCAAGTTTTGTGGTTTTGATTTAAGTTAATCTAAGTGATCAAGAAAAGAAAAAGTTAAGAGCAGTTTACCGAGTGTGACTCCCGGGTCTTCGGGGTCATTAGAGATGGCACAGGGATCAGGGCGTCACAACAGTTGAGGTCGACGTCGTGGTTGACTCTGAGTTACCACCTACGAGCGCGTTGATTGCTCAGGGAGCTTTGTCTCCCTCCTCCGAACTCGACTATAGCCTCAATTACTCACCATGACCCCAGTGTGACCACCTTCTACTCACCGGACTCCGGCGAGGTCCTCTGGGATGATGGGGTGAAGGTCGAGGTGAAAGATGGAATTGAGGGCATGGAAACGTTCCTCTCAGTCTGCCGCAGAGTCTAGGGTAGCATAAGAAGATGCAGATACCCTCTCTTATCCTCCCCTATATATAGGGTCGAGGACAGGGATGGGATGAATTGGGACCTTTCCCAATCATCGACCAAACCCCTACAAAGTAGGGATGGTCATCACCGAACTTCTCTCCTGAGTCCAACGGTGATCTTCCCTCGTCCTAACTCTCTTTTCTTTTCTCATAATGATCCGAGTTTGGATCATCTCCAACCACATGTCTAGCGTAGGACTCCTCGCGCCTATGGGATTCATCTCGGATCATTGGATCGTGATCCAACGGTCCACATAAAGCCTAAAATCCTAAATTATTCAATTAATCCATATCATCAATTTCTTAAGCGATTAATAACTACACTTTAGGTAATTTTGCAAATTACATATCTCGGAAATCATGTAGTATTTTCCAACCAAATTTTAAGGGTTTCTCTCTCTTGCCTTTATCTACTTGCATGTCAAGTTTGAGTCCGATAATGGTTATTTTCTCTTTCCTCAAACCAATATCTTGCTATTCTGGACTCCTTGGAACCCAAGGAACCCTAAAGGCATGAAATCCATCCTTGGAGGGTAATACCTAGCCTTCTAGAGGCTTCTACCTTTTTCTCTTCTCCCTTTCTTAATATGTATTCTTTTATTAACTGAATTTATTTTTCTCTTTTATTTTCTTTTTCTTATTATTGGGCCCAATAGCCAATAAGGCCCACAAAGCAACTAACAAGGCTACTGCAAACGAAATTCATTCATTCAAATCAAACCACACCATTATTTCTTCATATATCTATATTAAGAGAAATTGCATTTCTCACCAAAAAAACCCAAAATTGGGGTTGTAACATGTACCAAGGCGGGCTTAGTGTTTTACTAGACCATAGATGTGACTATGACTTGTTTCTATAAGACCATAGCTTTAGTTATGAGTAGTTGTCTCTACATGACTATAGCTTTTGACTATAAGTTGTTGGTTTGCAGTTTCACTCTAAGTCACTGCGGTGCAGACTCGAACTGACCAAGTAGTGTAGGAGAAGATCATGGAGTCTGCCTCTTCCATTGATCTTGTATGGCACTGATTTTGACTTAGCAGTGGTCAGTTGGATTTGAATGGTACGACTCAAATCCTCAGGGCATAATAAAAGACGTAATATAGCTATGTAGTATATTTTCTTAGGGTTAAACATGACTCACATTGGATGACCCTTTACCTTATCTCTTGTATTGATTTCTTGAATTATAATGCACTAAGGGAAATCAACTGGTATACATGTTCTTCATATTCCTTCTAAAAGTACAAGATGTTCTACTGCTCAGTTGTAGATACCTAAACTTCTTAAACAATGTTATTTGCCTTGCTTATATCTTAGAGTTGAATCTGCCTATATTGCCTAAGTTGTTCATAATGTTTGATCTGCTCAATATAATCACTTGTGCTTATAATAAACATTGGTGGAGAGTTATATCTCTCACTGGGACGTTTGGTCTCACCTTGTGGGTTTCCACATCTTTTAGGTGGTCGTGCACGATGAGGGAGAGATTGTGTGGTTGAGGCTGAGTAACAAGAGGAGCAGTAGATGTTTGAAGGTTGGATATGCTACTAGTATTTTGTAGTAGAATCCTATGTGTCGTCCCTATACTCTTAGGTCTTTGCAGAGGTTTTTTTGGTTTTGTATATCAATACTAGGTTTTTGGTTGTATGCCATTGTTATATAGATATGGCATGTATATGTGAACAATTGATATATGTAATAGGTCATGGCCAATGAGCCAATGAATAGTGATATTTAATAATATTTTGGCATGATATATGTTACATGTGTCTTTTGGGAACTCAGATGTAATATGTTTCCACTTGGGGTGGATATATGATATTGGTTTAATTTACCGTGTTTTGTGATAATGTGGATTGTTAGTGATAATTCCACACTTTGTTTTAAGTAATCTCTCTTTGTGGTGCATCGGGGCATCACAGTTTGGTTGGTATCAGAGCTCTAGGTTTGTTGAGTCTACAGGGTCATAAGACTAGGGTTTGTGCCTATTTCAGTGTCCTCCAGTCTGTCTTATGGTAACTTCTGCTTATGCATAAGAAGAAGAAGAAGATAAGAAAAAGATGGTTGGAGAACATGATGAACATGTTGTCGAGAGCAGTGTTGCTGCACCAGGTGGTGGTTCTAGGAGGTAGGAGAGGGTGGATGTTGAGCCTGAGATGCCACAATTTGGCTGAGTTGTAGTGGCCAATATTGCTTTTCAATCCATGTTTGGATAGTTTATGGCCACAATGAAACATATGGCGGATAGGATGCCCGCACCCCGACTGAGGGTGGCAATCCCCAATGTGGAATCTTTGGGTTCTGGGAATGCCTTTGAAAGGTTGAGGCGTGTAGGGGCGATCAAGTACGCGGGTATGGTGGACCCAGTGGATGCAGATATGTGGTTGACAGAGCTAGAGAAGGCTACTCAATATTCTGAAGAGGATAATGTGAAGCACACTGTGTACCTATTGAAAGGGAGTGTTGGCCACTGGTGGGCCATAGAGGAGCAAAAAGGCCTGGAGTGACAATCACTTGCGAAGATTCTAGGCAGGAGTTTGTTATCCGTTACTTCCCAGAGACCTATCTTGATGAGAAGATCACATAGTTTGAGAAGATCTGATAGGGATCTAAGTCGATCAATGAGTATGAAGTCAAGTTTATGGAGCTTCTGAGGTTTTGTCCAAATACGATAGCTATAGAGGATCAGACAATTTGAGAAGGGTTTGAGTACTGAGTTGACAAACCCAGTGTCATCTCTACAGAACAGAGAGAAGTTTGCCATGTTTGTGGAGTCAGTCAAGAGGGTAGAGTGATTAGTGGGGGAGAAATGTGAGGAGAATGTAAAGAAGCGACCTATACAGTACCAAGGATAGTTGTCAGGAGACTTTAAGAAGCCTATACTTTAGCACCACTATCACAACAGAGGTCGGCAAGTCAGTCTCAGTGGTCACCAAGAAGAGGCAGAGGTTGTAGCTTTCAACTAATGGGAACCCATAGTCCTGCATCGATGTTGGTAATAGGGTCGTCTAGGCCATGGTATGAAAGTAAGACTTGCCACAAGTGTGGGCAGGTTGGGCAAACAAAGTGGTTTTGCCCAATGAAGGATGAAGAGGTTACCCAACAGTTGAGACAGAGTCAGCAAGGGTTGCAACAACAATAGTAGTTTAGTAGTGGTAGAGGACGCGGTCAGGCATCACAGGCTGGTTCATTTGGGCAAGCCAGTAGAGGAAGGGGTGACAATAGGTAACAACTCAATTCTATGTGATGAGTTAGCTAGAAAGAGTGGTCAACCCATGAGTTGTGACAGGTCATATGGAGTTATTTCATTCTAAATTATCTTCTTCTTACTTTATATCTATTTTGGTTGACCCGGGTGCAACACACTCTTTTATCACTAGAGAAGTGATTGCTAGTTGTTCTTTGCCTATTAGTTGTAGACGTGATAGCCTTCATTTAAAAACCCCTTTGGTTGGTTCCTCCGAGTTGCAAGGGGTGTGTCCTTTCTGTGTCCTTTCTTTTACACGATGCATCATTTAAGTGGATATCATACCACTTGACATGCATGGATTCAATGTGATCCTTGGAATGGACACTTTGGAGAAGTATCGAGTGGCCTCAGACTGTAGTTCTAAAGTGGCAATGTTTGTCAATGGTGATGTGTCGTGCGTCTTCCAAGGATATAGGAAGATTCTCCCAACGTGTTTGGTGTCAGCGATGACGGAAGAGAGGTTGATGAGACAGGGTTGTAATGTGTTCTTGGAACATGTGGTGGATACAAATCAAGGAGTCCTAGTATTCAAGATGTGCTAATTGTTTGTGAGTTTGATGATGTGTTTCTTGACGAGTCCCCAGGTTTTCCTCCAGTTAGAGAGATTGATTTTGAGATAAATCTAGTTCCAGACACCCAGGCGATAGCTTAGACACTATAAAAGATGGCACTAGCTGAGATGTAAGAGTTGAAAGAGCTGCTTGAGAAAGGTTTTATCATGATGAGTACGTCACCATGGGGTGCTCTAATGTTGTTTGTGAATAAGAAAGATGAATCTATGAGACTGTGCATCGACTTTCGACAGTTGAACAAAGTGACAATAAAGAACAAATATCCTTTGCTGTTGATTGATGATCTATTTGACTAGTTGTGAGGTGCTACAATGTTTTCAAAGATAGACCTGAGATCAGGATATCACCAATTGTGGATCAAGGTAGATGACATACCCAAGTCAACTTTTAAGACTCAGTATGGTCATTACAAGTTCACGGTTATGTTGTTTGGGATAACCAATGCACCAACCACGTCCATGGACTTGATGAACAAAGTGTTTCGGCCATATCTTGATCAGTTTGTGGTTGTGTTCATATATGCCATCTTGATATACAACTGAGATAGTCATCAACATAAACAACATCTGCATCAGGCATTGACCTTACAGAGACATCACCAAATGTATGCCAAGTTCAACAAATGTGAGTTTTGGCTGAAGGAGGTGTCTTTCCTTGGACACATGATATATGTAGTGGGTGTTCGTGTGGACCCCAAGAATGTTGAGTCTTTGATAGAGTGGGAGTAGCCAAAGACGCTGATAGATGTTCATAGTTTTTTGGGGCTGGCAGACTACTACACAGGGTTCATCAAGAACTTCAGTGTCATAGTGTTACCCCTAACGAAGCTGACAAAGAAAGATGTACCTTTTGTCTGGGATGACAAGTGTCAATGCACCTTCCAGTCATTAAAGGAGAAGTTGATAGTGCACCAATGTTGGTTCTACATGAACAACGAAAAGGATATATCGTCTTCTGTGATGCGTCAAGGAATGGTTTGGGTTGCATGCTAGTGCAGGATAAGAATGTTATTTTTTTTGCTCCACGACAGCTCAAGAAACATGAGGATAATTATGCAACCCATGATATGGAATTAGATGTAGTGGTCCATGCCTTGAAGATCTGGAGGCACTACGTTTATGGTGAGAAGTGTTGTATTTTCATAGATCACAAGAACCTAAAGTACATCTTCTCGCTATAGGAGCTGAATATGTGACAACGACGTTGGATAAAGTTTATCAAAGATTAAGATTACACCATATATCACCATCCAGGGAAGGCAAATGTGGTGGCAGACACTCGGAGTAGGAAGCATTCATCATCATCATTTGCCAATAAGGTGTAGTTATGTTTTTGGTGCACCATAATTGAGACATGTTGGTCTCCTTGCGTCAGATGAATGCCCATCTAGAGGTGTCTTTGTTAGTCGAGTTGTTGGCACAGTTACAAGTGAAGCCTATGTTGAGATAGCACAACAGAGATGTACAATAGAGTGATATTATGATACAATAGATCCGATCAGAGTTTGGTAGCAAGAAGCATGATGGCTTTCATGAGTTAGAGGATGGGATGGTATGTTACCATGCCAGAGTTGTAGTTCCTAATATTAGTGATCTGAGAAAGATGGTGCCATGCATCTAGGTTGCACCAAGATGTACTACAATATAAAAGATTTGTATTGGTGGCCTGGCTTGAAGTGTGATGTGGCTGAGTTCATTACAAAGTGTCATGCATTCAGTAAGTTAAGGCAGAGCATCAAAAGCCTGCATGGACTTTACAACCGTTTCCTATACCATAGTGGAAATGGTATCATGTTACGCTGGAATTTGTGGTTGGTTTTCCTAAGACAGCCAAAGGCCATGATTCCATATGGGTGATCGTTGATAGGTTGACCAAGTTAGAGCACTTCCTTCATGTGAAAACCACATATACAATAGAGAAACTTGCACAGATATATGTTGATGAGATCGTTCATTTTGCCTAGTATCCCAACTACCATCGTTCCAGATAGAGGTCCTCAGTTCACCAGTCTCTTTTGGGAGCACTTGCACATAGTGGTACACGGTTGAAGTTTGACATAGTGTTTTTCCCACAGATAGACATATAGTCTGAAAGGACCATACATACCTTAGAGGACCTATTGAGATCTTATTTCTTGTAGTTTTTGGGTAGTTGGGATATCGACCTCAGCTTCATAGACTTTGCCTATAATAACAGTTACCAGAGGAGCATTGATATGGCACCTTATGAGGCCTTGTATGGGAGATGTTGTAGATCTATATTTTGGGTATGAGACTAGTGAGTACCATCTTCTAGGTCATGATCTTGTGTAGCAGACAACAAAGAAGATCGAGTTGATTCAACAACAGTTGAAGGTAGCCCATGATAGATAGAAATCATATGTTGATAATCGTCACAGACCCTTAGAGTTCCAAGTGGGAGACAGGGTGTATATCAAGGTCTCTCCTTGGAAGGGTGTTTTGAGGTTTGGGAAGAGGGGTAAGTTGGCTCCCAGGTTTATGGGACCTTACCCTATGGTGGCATGTGTTGGGAAGGTGGATTACAAGTTGGAGTTGCCACATGAGTTGTATAGTTTGCATCGAGTGTTCCGCGTGTCTATGTTGAGGAAGTGTCACCCAGATACTGAGTTGGTTTTACAGCCCATGGAGGTTGAGCTGGAGGAGGATATGTTGTACGTGGAAGGTCCTGTGTTGATCCTGGATAGGAGGATCAAGAAGTTTAATAACAAGGATATCGTTTTGGTTAAGGTTTTGTTGCATCATCTGACGTAGAGGAAGCCACATGGGAGCTTGAGGAAGAGATGCGTAGGAAGTACCCATCTCTCTTCGCGTAGGATTTCAAAGGAAAAATCCTTGTTAGGGGTTTATGGTTTTAAGGCCCTTAACCTAGCTTAGTGATTGGGTATGCTTGCTTTTCTTAATGTGATGCTTAAACCTTAATCCTTTGAGATGCTTTTTATAACATGTGGCATGTATGTGTTTTTAGTTTGGTCCATTTTAGTTGATATTTGAGCTATGTTTTCTTGTTTCAGACAAAGTTGTAATTTACCCATGTTGAAGGGTAATCTTACAATTTTTCACATATAGAGTGTGCCCTCTATCCTGCATCATGAGAGAGAGAAAGGAGCATAGGGGCACCTTGCTTGGACCATGGTTGATGATGTGACATCACATGGTGAGATTAGGGTTTCTAGGGTTTGCTTTGTTGTTGTGTATCGACATTTCTAGGGTTTGTGTGTGTTATGACTGCAAAAACACTCTTGGATGAGTGTTGTGCCTGCAACACTTAGCGTAGGCATTGTTTGCTTTGACCATGGTGACCTGGGAGTGGTTTGGTTGATGGGGTTTGTCTTTAGTGGAGTGTTTCAACCATGTTGAGTGGGTGATCTAGTGTAGCGGTCGCTACATGGTCTACCCTGGTGTGTTGTGACTGCAACATGGGATGTATCTGACCTAGGGGGTCGCTACACTCCCTGGGTTTTATCATCCTTTGATGCATGCATGTCTTATGTGGTTGCATGGTTGTTTCCATGGTGGAAAAGTGTCATTTTGATGCTCTCTTGTGTAGACACCTCATATCTTCACCCCCCTTCTACCCCATGTGTATATAAGCTCTCTCCTCACCAGTCACGTAATCCTTTTAGCTCTCTTCTCTTTCTCCTTCTTTCTTGGATGACCTTGGAGCTTGGTGGATCTTGAGAGGGTTGATCTTGGTTCTTTGGTGGCTGAACAACCTTGCATGTGGTGATCTAGAGCTTGATCATCTCCTTGGTGGCGGTTCTTGGTGATCTTCTTTCTTAGTAAGTGGTTTTGAGCTCTATATCTCATTTTCTTTACACCCTACCTCTTCCTTCTTGGCCGCGAGACTATGGTGAAACCATGGTGGCTTTTTCTTGAGAATCTTCTCTTCACAAAGATCGGAGACTGTGGTTTGACCATGGTGGTACCTATGTAAGAATAAGATCTCTTTCTCCTCTCTTGTTCGGCCTAGGTTTTCACCTCTTTTCTTGAGCTATCCTTTGACCATGGTGTTCTTCTCTACTAAGGTGACCTTGTGGCCATGGAGTTGATCTCTGTTGGAGTTTATTTCTCTCCCTTTGGAGCTTGATTATCTACATAAGGTAGGTTATATAACTCTTTTCCCTCTTCTATTATTTGCACCATAATCTGCTTGCATGCTACTGAATTCATCTCTAAAACATGAATTAAAGATTCTGGATGATGTTTCCGTGATCTAAGGTTTATGACTTTGCAGTATTCTTATATAGATTGCTCTCTTTCCTAAACCCTAATTTCATGTGCCCGATTTCTAAGTGATGTTGAGGTAATGTTCTTACATGTATCATGATCCTTGGTTTTATCACCATGCTATGGTTCAGTCTTTATATTTTACTTAAGTTTTTTTATCAATTTTCATGAGGTTGAAGCTTGATATTCTCTCTCCTAGTTTTGTTTCTTAGTTGTTCATGATGGTGATCGTTTCTAGGGTTTGATGTTGGTGCATCTATGATATTTGAACATGGTGATGTTTGGTCTTCTTGGTTTTCTACACTTGTTTTGGTTGATGTATGTTTTCCCTTGATGTTTTTGGTCGATACACATATGTGCTCATGTGTTTGGTCACTACCTAAGTTGTTGTTGCGATGGACACATGTGTTGATGAGTTGGGTCACTACATGGGTAACCCTAATCACCCTTGGTCATTACACCTTGTGCCCTTGGTTGTTGTTACATCTTGAGCTTGTTTCGGTCGATACTCCTTGATTTTGGTTGATGTTCTCTATGCTTGGTCTCCTATTGCGGTCGAAACATGCAACTCTTGTGTAGAGGTCGCTACACTTGTGCTACTGGTCGCAATGCCTATTTTGTCTTTGGTTGGTCTCTACTCCTTGTGTTGGTTTCGGTCATAACATATGAGCTTTGCATGAATTTTGGTTTAGTCGTGTATGGCGATATGTAGTGATCTCTATCCTGACTTATGTTGATGGTCACTACACATGGGTGACACCTTTGCTAATGGTCTCTACACCTAATGTTACAGTCGCAACAAGGTCTTATCCACCTATGGGTCAGTACGCTTGTCTTCTTGAATGGTCGAAGCATAGTGTTGTTTGGATGTTTGACTAATCATATTGATAATAATGATGCTTAACCCTAAAGTGCTCCAAGAAAGTGGAAGATGGTGTATCTAAGGTTTGGTGGTTGAATGATAATGTGAAACCCTAATCAGCTATGTGTGTGAAACCCTAACCCAAATTGTAGGGTACACTATACTTGTTGAGTTACTTGGGCGAATAGCATGAGATTATATTTTCTCTATACTACTTGTGTAATTCTAAACTTGCGGGTTGAATGAATGTCATATCGTGTTAATGTTATGGTGGTAATTATATGAGATAGGGTGATGATTGTGAGCCTTTATGAGGCATGATGAGATAATGATGTGATATATGAGTGATGTGTTTGGTCCCTATGACATGGCAGAGGCTTAATGCCTAGTGTGAGGTGTTATCCTCCAGTGATGTGATGAGGGATTGATACCCCATGGAAATGTGATGATGGTGATATCCTTGTGTGGTAGTGGTATCATGTGGTGATGTGACAAGTTTATGCTTCAAATGTTATATATCTTCTGGAGTTGTATTATACCCTTATCTTTGTAGAGTTTGTTTAAGGTTTATATGTTGTAACTTTATTGATGCTCAAAGATACCCAATTGGCTTAACTAAATCAAGTGAAACCCTAATCATATATTTGCCATGTACCATAGATCCATGTACAACGTCAATACTAGTTGGATGGTGAAACATGTATTCCCAATGGAAACCCAAAGCACATACTGTTGAGTATGCGAGGTGCAAGTGACTATGTATCCTTGACATCTTGATCCCAAGTGTTTTGAGAACGACTACGGTCGGGTCTCGGTGATGAGTATGTGATATGATGAAGGACAACTGTAGTTGTACCTCAATGATTGGGTTATATACCATGGTTTCTAGCGTCTGAACCTGTACCAAGGCGGACTAGGTGTTTTATAAGACCATAGTTGTGATCATGAGTTGTTGTCGACCGGACCATATCTTTGACTATGAGTTGTTGTCTCTACAAGACTATATGTTTGACTACAAGTTGTTCTTTTGCAGTTTGAGTATATGTCATTATGGTGCAGACTCGAACTGATCGAGTAGTGCATGAGAAGATCATGGAGTTTGGCTCTTCCATTGATCTTATATGTCACTTATTTTGAATTAGCAGTGGTCAGTTGGATTTGAGTGGTACAACTCAAATCCTCAGGGCATAATAAAAGACGTAATATAGTCATGTAGTATATTTTCTTAGGGTTAAACACGAGTCACATTGGGTGACCCTTTGCCTTATCTCTTATGTTGATTTCTTGAATTATAATGTGTAAGAGAAATTAACTGTTATACATGTTCTTCATATTCCTTCTAAAAGCACAAGATGTTCTACTTCTCAATTGTAGATACCCAAACTACTTAAATAGTGTTATTTTCCTTGCTTATATCTTAGAGTTGAATATGCCTATATTGTTTAAGTTGTTCATAATGTTGATTTGCACAGTATAATCTACATGTGCTTATAATAGACGTTGGCAGAGAGTTATATCTCTCGCTGGGACATTTGGTCTCACCCTGTGGGTTTCCATGTCTTTTAGGTGGTTGTACACGACGAGGGAGAGATTGTACGGCTGAGGATGAGCAGAAGAGGAGTAGTAGTTGTTTGTAGGTTGGATATGCTGCTAGTGTTTTGTAGTAGAGTCCTATGTATCGTCCCTATACTCTTAGGTCCTTGGGGAGGTTTTTTGTGATTTTGTATATCGATACAAGGTTTTTGGTTATATGCCATTGTTGTACAGATATGGCATGTATATGTGAACATGTTGATATATGTAACAGGTCGTGGCTAGTGAGCTAGTGAATAGTGATATGTAATAATCTTTTGGCATGAGATTTGTTATAGGTGGCTTTTGTGGACTCAGATGTAATATGTTTCCACTTGAGCTAGATATGTGATATCAGTTTTAATTTACCCTGTTTTATGGTAATGTGGCTTGTTAGTGATAATTTAGCACTTTATTTTGAGTAGTCTCGCTTTGTGGCGCGTCAGGGCGTCACAATTAGGATTTCTAGGGTCATGATGTTAAGTTTTGGTATGTTACATAACCACTCCATTAAATACATTTACATAAAGTATGAATTTGGATCTTGAGATAACATTCACAATGACCTCTATTACCACTTTTATAAGAAAAAAGAATTAAAAATCTTATGAAGTAAACTATACATATAACATTTATCACTACTTCTATGAAAAGCATATGATTGAAGCTATTCTAATAGGTGTTGAAAAAATATAGACACATCTTGCTAGAGTAACAAACCACAAAAATAATCACATTGAGTAAAAAATAACACATACACATAGGTGGAGTAGCAAGTAGACAAATGACTACACATTCAATAAAATTATTTTTTCATTAGTCTAATAATAAGTACTACAATATCATATTTAATAATGTATTTACAACCCACTGAAAGAGAGCAAACAACTCGATTAATAGCGAGCTAACTCCCTCCAATCTATAAACATATAAACTGGACTGCTTAGCATACATGCATGTTGTTGAACAAAAAAGTGAATGAACTGATGGTCAAACAATTAAGCTATTGGAACACACACAAATGTATTGGATCAACAATCAACCGAATGCCTCTAACTTGTAGTGTTTCGTAACTAAAATATAAATTAAAACTACTTTTCTACTGGGTCAATGCACAACTTCTAGATTTTCATATCACATGAGCGGAAGCTATTTTTTTTTCTCAACTTGGGAGTGTTACAAACATGATACTCGTCACAATAATAATAAAAAGAAACCAACATAGACCAGTGCATACAATATACTCATAAATTCTTAAGAAAGAAATTTAGTTACATGAAACTTCACAAAAAGTCTAAATACATGATACAAAATCATGCACTCTGTCTTAATATTTTGGGTCATGTAGATGGCACCCCACTAAGCATAATATATTAAAATTGTTAGTGTGTCCTCTCATTTGATTGATCATTATGAATATTAGTACATGCGAACATCTCATCCCCAACAATGCACAAATAGGGATGCACGTTAGAGTAAGTGACACTGAATTTCTAATAAGATAAACACAAATATACTACACTTGAAAACCCAAATTGATAATGAAAAAAGAACTAAAAACTGAAAGTTGTGCACTCTCACTAAATTAAGGTATCGTTTATTTATGACTTTTGTCTAATTTATAGCCACCATTATACGATAAGTCCTCTCCGAATTGGTGTGAATATGCCTATGAATTGGTACCAAATTACTTATGAATAGGCACTACATACCTCTAAATGACTCCAAAGTGTGTTTGAGTTGGTAACGAGATACCTCTAAGTTGGAGAAAATACTCTTCAGAATTGGTACTCATGCCTTTGAATTGTCCCTGGACTAACAAAGTGATGACTTATATTATATTGTCTTTTGTGAAGGTTCTGAATTAATTATCTTAATGTACACTTACTAAAATTCTGAATCTGCACTTATCTTATGCTGAAACTGAATACTGAATATGTACTGCATCTCGAAAGTAAATCTGAATGTATACTCTTAAATTCTAAGTTGAATTTAAACCAAAATTTAAATATGATATTCTTGTCATTTGGATAAATCTTATTTACTTAAACTTTGATTTAGTAGAATGTTTTAATTAAATTTTGATATCATATATATGATATCTGTGTCTAAAAGCTTGAGAAAAATAAATTGAACTAAATATACAAACACAAAGTATCTGAAAGTATCTTAAATATCAAAAATCTAAAATCTGATATTCTCACAACATAACTCCATTTGAATAAAGTCCAATTACTAAAAGTATTATTGAATATGCGATAAACATTGATAACTGAATGTCTGAATGAACTTAATGTCAAAGTTACTTTTTAAAAATCTAGGTAAACTATATCATAATAATATTGAAACTTAATGGACATGGTTCACTTACATTTGATTCAAATGATTTCTTTAATGTGTTCTTGATCTGTTGTTCCACAACCTAATCACCTGGATATCAAACTATTATGTTTTGATAACACTTGTATAAATGCCACACTTAGAATAATTTAAGTGATGTACAACACATGGTTAAGAACATAAGAAGCAGACTGCTTGTGTAGTAGTTGATAAAAAAACTGAAGCCAGGTGCTCGCATACACAAAAAATAAATGTAAAAAGAAACAAGTGGAATAAGCAAATAAGCTGTGAGATGAATAGGAGGCTGATAAAAAATAATAATTAGAAAGCAAGATTAGTTACTGTGCAAACAACTAACAAGCGGACATCACACACTTCTTATTTATAGAGAGAGTGATAGAAATATAAACAATGACTGGTTAAATTTATGTTGTCAAAATGTAGATGAGTATGATTTTGCATGTGTTAGTACATATGTTATGGAAAAAATAAATAAGCAACCTGTGAAAAACAGATAACCAAGTATTTCTAGACATCCACTGTGAAAGGGCAGATAAACAAGTATGTGATTGAAAAATATATAACCAAACATATGGAAATGCACAATTATTTATGGGTAACTTGGGTTATAATACTCCGTTCGTGCTCAAACTTCACGACCGGGGACTAGGTACAAAAGCCCCTCACAAACACCGATCACACTCGGCGGCCATAAAAAAAAATCCATTATGATTTCTTTATTGGGCGACTGTTTGGGTTCCCAAACGATACATTAACATTTATTAGACTCATCGTAACGTAGGAATATAGAAATTAGCGATGCAGCTGTTTATGCCTCGGCCCGGAGACAGCCCAACCCAACTACTGAATCCAGCCCAGAACCGGTCCCTTGTAATTGCTGAAGGATCCAAACGCAAACCCTAATGATATATATTGCTTCCCTGGCAGGTGAGAGGTCCTAAAGCCCCGCCGCGTCGTTCTATTTGTGCCAATAGCATCCGCCCTGCGCCTGCGGTCGTCGTGCTACCCGGAAGGATGCCGTCCCACAAGTCCTTCATCATCAAGAAGAAGCTGGCGAAGAAGGCGCGCCAGAACCGGCCGATCCCCTATTGGATCCGAATGCGGACGGACAACACCATTCGCTACAACGCAAAGCGCCGCCACTGGCGCCGCACCAAGCTAGGGTTTTGAGGAGCGGGAGGATGGGAGCACCGGAGGAGCGCCGCGTTCTACAGCTCGATGGTTTTGTCCCAGTTCTGTGTCCTCAGTAATATCTCTGTTAATTTTTCGCTTTCTGTTAGAAAAACTCCTACAATTTCGATGTGTTTCTGAATCAGGCCTAGCTTTTGCTTTTATCTTTGTAATAGTCTGATCAACAGGTTGAACTTTGTCTATCTGCCCCGAACTTTGGCCTTTAGATTCTATAGTAGAAGCTTTAAACTCCATATCGCTCATTATATAGATATAATGTGTTGTTGAGTGCTCGCTTTTTGGTAAAAGGTATGGAAATCGAGCTCCATTGTTGCTTATCGTATGCGATGATATATAAGCCACCAGGTTATTTGAATTCGATATAGTAACGTGGTTTGGGTATTTATAGAATGCGACTTAGCCTTAGCAAGCATGATTTTACAAAAATTGGTGCGAAAGAAATAGCTATCCTGTGAGAATTATGTGAGAATCAAGTCTATGATCTGATCTAACTTGCTTCTGTGTGCTCTGTTGTTTGTCATGGATTTATCTTTTTGCAGTGAAAATGAACTGTAGGAACTGGTTTCTCTATGTAAATGCATATTGCTATTCAGTATAGGCTAACATCTTTATTAACCTAAGATGCTGACTAATACACAGTGCACATGTGGACACTACCCTTACACAAATCCTAAGATATTGTGGTGTGGAATAAGAGGTGCAGCATCGTTAAATATGTTGCTCTCTCCTATTCATTCTTCCAGTTTGTTTGCTACAACCACATGTCTAATTGTGTATGTTATCTGCTTGTTTACCACAACCGTGTATAGAATTGTGCGGTAATACACGTTTATGCATCGATATTGCATGTGCGTTAGACATTGTCCAATTAACAGGAGTTGCAGGAAAAGGTTCTTGAGACTAGAAATTTGTTTGCCTAAGAAGTGACTTGAAGTTGCAAACTGAACACATTATCATCACAACCACTACCACCATCATCTATATAAACTTAAAATTCATCTTAGGTTCTCTATTAACTGAATGTTTCATTACTCAGAAGTTTGACACAGCCTTCACTTCTGTATTGATGGCTGATAAAAAAAGTAGTATGTAGTGTTATCGTTGTTGATACCGCAAATGATACAGAAACCCGCCTGCTGTTTGGCCCATAGCCTTGCCACATGTGTCCATGCGGCCTAATATGCGGTCAGTGGATGCATATCCAGCACTCCGGGTATATCGGGGGTCAATGTGTCTGCTATATGACTTTAAGATTCTATAGATAATTTTCTATCAATATGACTTGGTTCAAATTAGCGACATATCTACACATAAAATAACTCAAGATATCATGCATCTATATCTCTGGACACTTCTAAATATACACAGCTGTAGTTTTACAATTCATTTATATAATTATATGTTTTATATACTGCAATCCTTATATTTAAATATTTTATTAAAAAAATGTTAACCTGTTTTTAATCTGTGTATACTCCTGAATGCTTACTCTTTTTTTTTCTGGTTCCCTTTGAGCCCGTATACAGCATGTCACTTTTTATTTCATGAAAAAAAACTCAATATCTCGTTGGATGTAATTTGAAATTAGCAAGGCCTTAAGCCTTATATATAGGATCCTCACATTTAATATAGCATTAGGGTATGTTCATATGTTTAGAGAAAGCTTTTACTAATTTTCAAGTGGTATTTTTCACCAAACTGTTCATATTTACCCCTCTCTGGTGAAGCAGTTCATGTCTAGAAGTTTAACACAACACTTTTGTAGGTTGCACAATTGCACTTTAGATTCAAATATAAGTTTTATTAGTGTATCTAGTTTCATAACCATTGAAAGTTGGGTTTATCATCAACATGCTTACTTTGGTTATGCAACTTCAAACGTGCTTAGTCGGAATCGGAGTAATGATCATCTATGATTCAATTATATTGTGCGTGCATGTAATGTCTTGAGGACGCATGCACTGCATAGTGTATTCTTGACTAACCATTGTAAACTGGTCTCTATTTGTTATTAAGCAAGCTAGTTAATTAATGTGTAAATTGTGTATGTTACATTTAGATTTTATCTGTAAGTGCTATAGAAATGAAAGTGACTAGGATTCAACACACTGGTCCACCTGGGCAAGGCGGTGAATTTCCATCTTTTGCTTTCGTAATGCAAGAGTCCCCTTCAGCAGTTGTATTATAATCATAAATATTGAGAATTCTAAAACGGTGATTTCATTTATGCATCTGGAAGTTAGTGTTGCTTAAACTGGTCTCTATTTGTTATCTAGCAAGCTAGTTAATGAATGTGTAAATTGTGTATGTTACATCTAGATTAGATCTGTAAGTGCTAATTGGCAACTTAGTAGAATTGAAACTGACCAGGATTCAACACACTGGTCCACCTGGGCAGGCTGGTGAATTTCCATGTTTTGCTTTCGTAATGCAAGAGCCCCCTTCAGTAATTGTAATATAATCATAACAATTGAGAATGCTAAAACGGAGTTTTCATTTAATGCATCTGGAAGTCAGTCTTGCTTAAATTGGTCTCTATTTGTTATTTAGCAAGCTAGTTAATTAATGTGTAAATTGTGTATGTTACATTTAGATTCTATCTGTAAGTGCTAATTGGCAACTTAGTAGAATTTAAATTGACCAGGATTCAACGCACTGGTCCACCTGGGTAGGATGGTGAATTTTCTTTTGCTTTCGTAATGCAAGAGTCCCCTCTAACAATTGTAACATAATCATAAAAATTGAGAATGCTAAAACGGAGTTTTCATTTAATGCATCTGGAAGTAAGTCTTTGCTTAAACTGGTCTCTATTTGTTATGTAGCAAGCTAGTTGGCAACTTAGTAGAATTGAAACCGACCAGCATTCAGCACACTGGTTCACCTGGGCAGGGTGGTGAAATTCCTTCTTTTGCTTTAGCAATGCAGGAGTCCCCTTCAGCAATTGTAATATAATCATAAAAATTGAGAATGCTAAAACGGAGTTTTCATTAAATGCATCTGGAAGTAAGTCTTGCTTAAACAGCGTATACTTTTAGACCAAGGGGCTATGGGTGTCTGCTTGGCTAACATGTCTTGGTTTTAAAATCAGGGCATATTATACAAATGAGTTTAACAGTTGAAACAATTTCTTAGCTTTTGTATTGTGCGATTATTGTAGTATACGGTTGATGCGCAATGAAACCTCGTGCCTTTTCAGTTCAATGCTCATACCAAAGACTTGTCGATTGTGTTTTTTGCATGCACAGCCATGTGAGATAATTTTATATGTAGCAACTGCATTTGGAGGGTACCGTGTCACTTCATTGCTGATAATTGATTTGAAACATTGATGTGTACTTTCTAGCCCGTGTTGTTTTCTAATTTGCTATTTCGTTTTTATTTTTGTAGAATAAACTACTGATATAAAAATAGTGGTATCTTGAAAGTAGTTCTTAAGGTTGTAGAGCTTTCTGATTAAATTTGATAGCTGCTAGGTATCATGCTGTGGGTGCTCTGATCTAGCTTTGCTGTTTACCACATCCACTCAAAATCCCAACGCCCGATATTTTGGCCACTAGCCTGATTAGTTTGCTATTCAATTTGTTGCTTGAGCATATATAGCTGTTACTTTGTCATAATTTGGTGCCAATATTGCCCCCTGCGCAAAAGCTTGCATTGCCTCCGTTTTCTAAAGTTTGACATACAGTTTGTTATTGAAGTCTTACAAGTCAAGTGCTATCATGCAAGTTTAGTTATGCCTCATTGTGAAGTATGTTTGACGACTGATTACATTTTGCTGCGTTACTGGACTCAGGGTTTCTTTTGATCTTGTGAAGAGTTCTATTTGAGATCTCAATTTAGTCTCTACCTGTTTGGTAAAAGCTGTAATCTATGACATTTAAGTAATTTTTACAAAAATGGAGTGTATATTAAAGTAGGGATCAGTATTTGGCTGTATAATGCCAAATTTTGGTACGGCTAATGAAATTCCAAATTCCCCTTCGTCCGGTCACGATAGCCAAGCTTTTAATGGAAGTCATCTTTGTTTGAATAGTTGCTTATGTGTGATGTTTTGTTACAAAATACAAACATGCTTGTATAATTAGTATTGCTATTTTATTATTTTAAGGATATAAAATATTTTAAAGTATGGGTTCATCTGTCAAATAGTCTCAGTTCGGACAAACATCTCTGCTGGTGCATTGCTATGAAACACGCAATCTACCTAGAAGCAGTAGAATCAGTTGCAATTTTCTGATGTCTATCTCAAAAGTGCCAATTTTGAACATTTTCTATTATTTATAGTATAATTTTTTTTGGTAAATGAATATCATCGGACCAGAGATTAATCAATATATGATATCAATCAATTACATCAAAACAGAAGACAAGCGGACAACAAGCTGCACTGCTAGTCCTTTTTGGATGGCAAAGCCAATCCTTTGAAACATTAAATCAATTTGATTTTTTGGCATTTGTTCATACATGTTGGTGCATGACATTAAAATCTAAAATTCGAATTTGAATTTCTGATGAAATGTTAAACTACGAGTTAAGCCGTATTCAATTATTTCCAACTCAAATTCAGACACAAATGTTCTATAATTTTAACACATTTGAAGTACTGATATTAATAATATTAATCAAATATACTAACATTTTGGATTACTAGTCTCATTTTATTAGTATGTATTGTTTCTGTTTTACTTGATTCTGCTGTATAATCATTTTTTGTAGTATATAAATCCTTGAATTTTGTGTATGGTTTTGGATTGGAATTTATTAAGCTATGTTGGTTTATCCGGTGAAATTTTGCCAAATTTTATATTTGAATTGGTTCTAGTTTCCATAGTTCTTATATTTTATTTTTATTTAACACATCAGATTTTGTTTATTTTATGATATCCATATCCGTTTAATATAACATTTATAAGAATATGATGCCAAGTATTTAAGATCTTGTAACTTGGTTTGTGATATGAACAGATGTTACTTAATCAGCCATAGTTGCTTAAGCAGCTATATTTTTTGTTTAAACTGATCAGAATTAGTTTCCAGGTTGATGTTGAGTTGGGCAATCTGTATGTTGAATGTTTCTCTCAACAAGTTTACGTGCATTAGCTAAACATTTATCATACTAACAGTGAAAGAGTATAAACTATAGAATATGGGTCTGATTTTGGGCTAGGAACCGACTTTGTATATATTATTTCACTAAACATTTGAGATTGGGTCCGAGATCAGAAATTTTGCTGGAGCATGTATTAAGACTTATTATTTTGGAGGTCTGTGATAAAAAGGAACCCAAGTTTGGGTTTTGATTAGATATCGCAGATGTACATCTGATTAATTATATAAGGCTGTTCATTCAATACCTGGCGGGTAGTTTGGATTTTTGCTAAATGTCAGTCCAAAAAGTAACTATTTCGCTAGTAAAGTAACTCGCTGAAAAAAAAATTACTATGAAAAAATAACTATACGACTAAAAAAGAGTAAATCTGAGCAGAATACACAGTGAATATTTATGTAATCGTATTTTTGAATCTGCTGTTGTAAATGTAATTATATATGTATGAAAAATAACAGTTTATAAGGTAAAGTAACTCTCTACATGTAAAAGTAAGAATTAAAAAAAAAACCGAAATAGAAGACGAGTTGCTACCCACGACAATATGGACCCATTATATAATATCGTATCAGACGTTTTTAAATAGCGGAGGTTTGTGTACGGTTATGTGAATTGATTTATTTAAATTATGATGATTACAATCAATCTTCATGTTAATAATAACATATTGGCAACATACAAGCATTTAATCAAACACGATAGCGTATTATCGTAAATAAAGAAACATGGCTGTCTCTGCTACCGGTTGGTGACAGGAGGGAGGCTTTGTTTAGAATTTGGTAAACAAAAAGGTGTAGGAATTTTGGCAAAAAGTAGCGGGAAGAACTTTTTTTTTTTTTTTTTTTGAGGTCTAGAAGAGTTCTTACTGTGTGCATTCTTCAGTCTCCCGATTTAGGTTGGGAAGGCCACCCGAGTTTCCTCCCTATGACACACTTTTTCAAAGAACCTTCGGCTTGAAATCAGATTGGATGCTTTTCTGTTATATTTTTGGGATGCACTCGGAAAACGGAAAAGTAAGCGTGCAAATGCTTTTATAGCAAAGTTTAATAGCGGGAAGAACTCTTTTTATAAGTACATGTAACTCATAATTAATGATGTCAGCCAAACATAGGGAGTGTGTATACAAAAGCAGATACATTTTTTTTATATAATTGTCGTGCACATGTATATTCTGGAATGTTTAAGTCATCTTATAAAGGATGCCTCCTGTATAGAAAACCATAGTTGCTATGTGAATACATTTCCGGCACGTTCGTTTCGGTGTTTTCTGGTTTGGGTTAATTTACCAAAGTTGAGGCTTATAATGATGGATCAAAAATTTTAAATGCCTACCTTTATAAGTTATGCCTACTAGATATATACTAGGCTATATGGGCAGGAGACTGGAGAGGATGGGGCTAGCCAAGTCCAATGCTTAGAGTGTGTGCAGAAAAACGAGCTGCAAGCCGTATATTCGGTGTTCGGGACATCTAAGCATCTAAATTTTTGTATGTATCAGCGAATAGGCCAGTTTGCTATCTAGCAGTGGGCTCTTATGATCGCTATCTTTTCTTATTTAATTGTCTGATGGTTGGTTGCAGAAATAGCTGGCTAATCTATCCAAATATGAATCTGTGCAGATGAAAAAGTGCTCACTAAAAAAAAAAATTAGTGTACAAAAAGAATATGAGTTCGCGTTCTATATCATTGTTCCCTATTATCAATTTCCTTTACGAAGACCGTTGTGTTGGTTCTGAACAAATCACTGCCATGTTGCGCGTTATTAAAGCCTGGACGGGGCTGATTTACTCTCCCGATTGTTTGCCTTGGCCTTTAATCTGTGGCTAGATCAGAGCTAAGTCTCGTTCTAACCTATATTCAAACTGATCAGGTTCTTTTATAATTAATGTACTAAACATGAATGATGAATATATCTTCTCCTTATACCGCGGTGAATGTGACGATTATCCTATTTGCCATCGTGGAGCCCATTTTCAATATCCACCGTGCTATGTCCCTATATCTGTTTATTTTTGACTGAACATTGGAAAGTAACACACGCCGTTTGTTTAAAATATAGGCGTGTTCAGAATGTCTGCTACACTTTTAAGCAACTATGCAACAAGCTTGTGTAGCGGGCAGAGTTCTGCAATCATCGATGGTTACCATATAAATAAAGGAAAAAGAAAGAGAAAAAAAAACACGAACGTTTTTTTTTTTTTTTTAAATTTTGAAAGTAGGCTTTTCCAACTATTAGATGCCTTACGTATTAAAGTTTTGAAAATCCAAAGTTTGACCGTTATCGGCTGAGTGTACTTCTTGGTATATGAAGTGTTCGTTCCAACGCGAAGTATGTTCCCCAGCACTAGCAGACAAAAAGATCACAACGCGTATCGTGCTGCTTTTCAAACCAGAAACGACTGATATAAGGTCGTCGTAAATGAACACTGGGTCACGTCACGCTACTATAAGATATACTTTCTATCTTATACAATTCACGCAAATAGTGTGGCTAGGCCAGAAGTGGATCATAGGACTATTTTTTTAGTTTTTGGAAAATGCCATGCTCGAAATACGCTGTCTTTATTGATTTTCTGAGTTCCTTGGTATACCCTCTTCTTTCAGCATCCAAAAGCATCGCCGTTGTCCTTAGAATTTTTTATAAAATTGAACCCAAAACAATGACACAATATCTAATTCTAGACAATCGATGTGGTTTAAGACATTAACTTCGGTTGGCTATTTTGATCCGTTTTAACTTGGTTTCATGATTGTCCAAGTGCACTGTTGTCATCATACAAATTTGATGGTGCGTACAACATGAAAGATTGGTTCACGCATGCTTAGAAGTTGACATGTAAAAGGCGGCACAAACAATTACGCCCAAATTTTTAAGATGGTCAACCAACTTGCAATGACGGAGCTAGAAATTTGAGGCTTGGGTGCCTTCTGATATGGGTAGTTCGAACAACCCTAGCAGCTAACTCAAAAATGACCAACACAACAACCATGGCTCTATTAAGCACATGGGTGAGAATATGTCCCTCAATACTAATTTTTTCGTAACTAAAGTGATACCCTCTCTTCTAATGTTGTTGATTTCAGCCTAATGTATCTCTTTTAGTGCACTGTCATTGCATTCAGTTTGTGTGGGTCACTAAAACTATGAACCTTGACAACATTATGGGCATGAATATTTGCATGCACGAGGAATTTTCACTATAATTTGAAGAGCATCTAGGACTTTCTTTGGTTGAAATGATTACATTGTGGCGTGGGCTCTCTTTTAGGGTGACTTTGCTTAGGAAGGTATCCATTGTATATCTAGAATGTGGAGAAGATGCTAGGAAATCGATCGAGGTCATTGAAGATATAATTGTTAGTATCCATTCTCATGTTACACATAACCCCAATTTAGTTCACATATGACCTTTAATTATCTCTCTTTTGTAGTAATTTGAAACCCTCATTTGTGTAATGGAACTCATGTGAGTTTATATTAAGATAAAGAAACCCTACTTTGGTGAAATATTCAATTAGTAGGTAACTAATTCAAAGGAAAACCTTAATTCCCTTGTTTCTTATATTTTAAGGATATGAAATGAAATGGAATACTAAGTGGAAACCTATTTGATTGATTGTCTTAGTAGTGAATAAATGATGAAATGAAGAATACGAGTTCATATGATAAATTTAGAGAAAATGAGAACGTGAACCACTTCATATATCAAGATGAAAAATAAGGTATTTTGAGGATTAGTGAGAAGTGTACACGAGTTTAGAACCAAATATAGGGTTTCAGATGCAAAAAAATGTGTTATGGGAGGTTGGAATCGACTATGTAAAGGTAGACCATGAAGCAGGTCAACCTTGGCATCAAAAGTGTGCAATGACCTAATCCCAAGTTAAACACCACACTAGATTGATCTCCAAGATGACTAACTATTCCTTTTCGTACTTTGCTAATCCAAAACACTAATGTCACACCTGCCCAATAATATATGTCTTGTACATATCTTAGTAGTTGTACTTAATTCGGCAGTCACGTTGCAAAATAGTAAAAAGAAGTAATTGGATTTGATACCACATTTTATTTGTAAAATGAGGGAAAAAAAAGACAAAAACTACAAATCCACAGTTGAAAGATGATTAATCTTGGTATTCGAAGCTTAAGAAAGGAGAACAAAGTGCAACTAGAAATTGGATCTTGAAATCTGGTTATGAGTAGAGAAGGATTAACATCCCCATCCCGCATAGTAAATCACTATTGAACCATTTCTATGCATTTTCAAAAAATAGTCATTTTTAGATTGGTTAAAAACAAAAAAAAATCGGTAAAAGAACATTTTTATGATTTACAGACTTTGGGGCTGAAGATGTTTGCGCCCTTCCCATTCTAACCTTAATGGCCCTAATTTTGGGTGTTTGGGCTCCTAATCGCCACATAACCTCCCATGGTGGAGATCCTTCATGGGCGGCTAGCACTGATGCATTAGGATATTAGAGGATGAGGAGAAAAAAAGGAATGACTTAAGAACAACATTTAATCTTTCAATGATCAATAAATCGAGCTATGTAACATATCACATGATGAATAAGAAATTGAATATGCAAATAAGAAAATGTGAATAGTTAAGAGAAATTAAAGCAGTTAAGAGATGACAACAGATAAGCGGTTAATAACACGACCCGTTTACTATTGTGCAACCTAACAATGTTCAGAAGTAGGTGGTGTCATAGGATCTCATTGAACATAAACAATGCAAAAAGTAAAGGGGGGAGATAGTCACTCTTTGGCTTTAGATGAGTCAAAAGGGCCCATAATATGGTGGATATTGAGGCGAATCGATGAGTAGATTTTAGGATTCATGAATCTATATAGTAGAGTGTAAAAATGATGTTGCATCGCAACAATGTGCCACACATGTGTGGTGTGAGGATCGAGGCGATCTACCACTTGTAATTGGCAGATTGCTCTGACATGCTAGGTAGCCCAGGCATGATAAGGCCTGTCTCTTGATTTCTAGATATTTTAGGAACATTTTGGAGAAAATCCTAGAGCAAACAAATTTTGAGTAAAAGTGAATAAAATAATAAATGAAGAGAATTCAAGATACCTCTCATTATTTTCAAAGAAATATGGGAAAAGGAAAATGAATATTTGTGAGAAAAAGAGAATATTTGTCCATGACAATTCAACTTATAAAAAGTAGAATTGGTGAAAAAAATTGCACTTGAGTCTGGAAAATAATATTTTCTATCCAATTGGTCCCGAGTTGTACAACATTTGGTGGAAATGAATGCATTTAATATGCAAAAAATATAGAAAATTAGAAAACGGAAGAAAAAGGATAAAGTTTGGGAAAATATGGAAAAATATTGAATGGAAACCATCATTAGCCATATATTTAACATTCGTGAATTTGTACATAATGAGAAAAAATGAGGTGTCTACAATTTTCCCTTCTCAAGGCAACATTTGAGATAAGAGTGAGATCTACAGGCTTGAGCCAAGTCTGATCCTCATTTTTGGTCACAAAAGGTCAAAAAGGTGAGACACGTGAAAGGTGTTTTGATAAACCATGTGGAGGGTAGAAATCATAGGTGGTGTCTTTTCCTTCTAAGGATGAATTAATGAAATAGTCATTCATAACAAAAGTATCTCCGGAGTATGGATAGCCCTCGTATGAGGCATTTATCTATGTATGAACAACCATTCATTTCCCAGGAGTGATGATAATGTAAGTTATGAGTTTTGAACATGAAATGATACACCCTTCTTATACATGGAATCGACTAGGATTTTGTATGTGCCTATTCAAACTCAACATAATGAGTGGTTTGGGTTCAGACTTTAAGAAACATATAGATTTATCAATTGATACATGTACAGTTTGAAGAGTTTTGTAGGGTGTCAGGGCGGCGTGCTATAGTGATATGACCTACAAAAGAAAATGAAAAGATAATAGGTACCTGAGGAGGGTGACAGTTCCTAGGTCCCCTAATTATGTGGTAGTTATATAAGTTTCTATTTTATGCTGAGCCTATTTCTACATGTTAATTGTGAGCTCCAAATCAGAAATGTTACACCCTTATCTTATATGATAGCTAATATCATTTTAAATGAGCTGATGCTAACTCAATCTAATAAGTGAGTTGGGTACCTAATTTTTGATCTTGGTAATATGAAATTCTGTACATGTTCCATTTATGAAGTTTTGAGGGGTTCATAGAATAATGGGGCCACTTCCATCCATGTCAAGACCTATAAGAAATAAGAAAAAAGAGAAGAGATGATAAATGAGGGCAGATATTTCTAGTCCCCTTATCTTCAGGATGATCAGAGAAATTTACTTTTTATGCCGCCTATTTCTATGTGATAGTTAAAAGTTTCAAATATAAAATGATATACCCTTGTTTTTATATGGTAACTACTAGAGTTTTAAATGAACTTATGCAAACCATACCTAAGGAGTGGTTTGAAAGCCAATTTTCGAAATCGTATAAAAGCATTAGCTGGTACATGCTACATTTATAGAGTTTTAGGTGGTGACAGGGTGTAACCATTGATAGTTGTGTTAGGGCCTATAAGAAATGAGAAAAGGAGGAAGTGGTTCCTGAGGAGGGTAGAAGTTATCACTTCCCCAAATTTTTAGTGATTAGAGAAGTCTCTTTTCATGAAACTGTATGTTACACAAATCTAAACTCTAAATGACTAGAAAATCAATGGTAAAAGGACGTGGGAGTCCTCTCAAGAATGGAGCACATTCACATAACATATGCATGTATTCAACAACAAGAGAAACATTATAATTCATAAGGTATGACCAGCAAGGGTATATGTGTAAAAGAAATTTAACATGATAGAGACATCAAGATCATAACCCTTCTAGATTTAAAACAACATGGACATTGAGTTTGTATTGCATGATGACCATCACTGATATTGTTGACCTAACATTTATACATTATCCATATTTTGATAACGACTTAATCATTCCATTCATATGTATCTAATATGTCTATTTTTTGAGATTGATTTTAGTATTAGGCACTAGAAAAGGCTCAATTCAATCAAGTTCCAACTTGACGTAATACAAGCCAAAGTCAATGTAAATGAACTTTTATAAAAATATCCCTAAACAACTTAGGACAATTTTTGCAATCATTTTTATTACTGTTATGACCTGTGATTAAGATGAGAAAAAATTAGGAGCACTTAGTTTGAACGTTTGATCACTTTTATGACATTTTCCAAAATGCATCACTGGCTGTTTGGTTGGCTGAATTTTCCTCCTAGAAACTCAACCGACGCGTAGGATGGATCTTCAAAATGTATAGGTTTGAACGAGTTTACCTCAGGACAAACTCCATCGACACCTTGCACTGACAAACTAATTTTAATCCATTGTTCGAGTTTCATCCTGGATAAACTTGACCAACTAACTCGAAATCAGTTTGTCAAATAGTGCAATCAATCGAGTTACCTTTATGGAAACTCGACCTACTGCACTATACAGAATGTGCAGAAAAATTGATTCTAGTCATTGGAGTGTTGCAAACATAAAAATAATCCATTACAACACTCCAAATGACTAGATTTTGTTCCCAAATACTTCTAGTGGCTAGTAGACACCCCAACTATAAATAGGGGCCCTTAGACTTCATTCCAAATTTGCCTACCTTGCTCCTAGCTATAGTTGAGTGATTTTAATAGAGTCTCCTTCTCTCTCTTGCTTACAAATCCAAATGTCCACATGAGTAAGATAGGCTGTGTGTGAGAGAGCTACTCCATTGTACTCTTGTAAAGCTCCCAAATCCTCCCTTTCCCAGCTCCTTTATTAAAAGTTGGTTAAAGCTTCTCCAAGGTGAAGGAGAAGATGAAGGCTGAAGATCCTTGAGGAGAGTAGGTAATTCCTTCAAGGAGGAAGACTCAATTCAAGAGGGGAGCTCCTTGGAAAAGGTATCCAGCTCGTGCAAGACTGGGTAAGTCCTTGAAGAAGTCGAAGACTCTACCTCAAGGATAGGTAAGACCTTGTATGGTTTATTGGCTCCATTTAGTCCTTAAAAAGGAAGGACATGTATCCTTTCCATGTAAAAGTAAGGTCTTATTGTATGTCTTATAATGGAGTATAAGTATACAATGGTGGAAAAATATTAGGGCTTGACCTCTCTAGGTAGTGGACTGACTTTCTCCTAGTTTGTAGATTAGAACCACTCTACATAACTAGTTCTTGTACTTGTTCAATCTCTCTCATCCTTTATATGTATGTTTAATTGCACATAAAATTCCATATTTGCAATCCTACTTCTTGAAGTAATTTGAAGGTCTAATCAATTTTGTTTAAGTGTTTTTAGCTCGATTCACCCCCTCTAGAGCCCTTTGATCCAACAAGTATATCATCATACATCATATTAGAGAGGAAGAAATGATCATTGTATATTTGATAACTAAAATCATAAAATGGGAACACATCAACATAACCATGCCGAGTACACTATAAAATACATGAAATTATAGGTTAAGAGAACATATATAACTTGACGAAAACTTATTATAATAACAAGAAATAAATAAACAACACTAAAGACTTTCTTTTTTAACAATTAAGCATATATTAAGTACATTTCCATTATTCCAACAATTAATCATAAGGCCTTTGACTAGCTTCCCAAAGGAAGGGGTCCGTGAGGGATATTTAAGCCAAAGCTAAGTACACCATGTTTCAACGTGAGGGATTGCATGATTAATCATCAAGATTTGACCCTATTTGTAATGGACCTCAAATCCATGGACAATAGCTAGCCCTTTTATCAAAATCATCTTTTACTTGATAAATCAAGTAAGGCATTCAACCTTGTGTCCTTATCCCAGGAAAATAGATAGACTTACAAGGTTGTATACAAACACCTATAATTACATTTTTAGGTTTGTTCAACATATAAGAAGCAAGAAAAAAGTAGTAAACATAGGGAACATGTATCACAAACAAGTACATATAGCCAAGTGATTCTATACATATTTATACAAGCAAGTTTCACTAACACTAGTCTGAACAATAGGAGGATAAAGTAAACCTTGATTAGGAGAATGAACTTAATAACTTGGTTTTAGCAATCTTAACTAGATCTTAGAAAAGAGTCCCTCAAAGAGGACCTTACATGTAATCAAGACATGATTCAATTAACATCATCTATATTTCCTAATTCTAATCATATATGTCAAAGATGGATGTTTCACCTAAGTCTACATCCATTATCCTCAATATTGATTTCAACATATAAAAAATACTTGTAAGGTCGATATAAAAATCCACATTACATCTTAGATTCATTCCTAATTGAGGGTGAAATATCAAAACCAGATTCAAGATATTATGATTAGCGTCCCAGGATTCAAGTAGGGGAAGGTTTGAGTAAGATTAATGACTAAATCATAAAAACATACATTAAAGTCATATTTCATGCGATCTAGTAATTACTAGACTACATGAGTGATCAACATGATATTTCATGTTACATGGCCTTAAAATTACTGATTTGGAAGCATAAAATATTATCGGGTCATGATTGGATCATTATTTGCATAAGATTTAGGATCTAGTATCAAAAGTACAAATAATGTTACTTTTCATGTTACTTAGGTCATCAGATTATATGTAGACACATACAAGACATCAAGATATAACATTGTCTTATAATGTATACAAGCTTACAAATCTAGAGTTAAAATATAACAATGAGTCATCATTAGGTATTGATTTGCATAATATAAAGAGTTATGCACCATAGTCATCATTATGTCTCATTCCATGTCACATTTCATATCATCAATACATAATATGATTAAGGTCAAATATTAGGATTACAAAATGCCTAAAGACAAGGCCTAAGGAGTTGACATCGATGGGGGCGGCTAGGGTTTCTGGGGGCGCAGGCGAACGAGGGGGGCGACAGGGAGAAGATGACGACACCTCGAAGGGAGGAGGTACAGCAGATATTGGAGCACACCGCGATGATCAGGAGAACCAGAAAAACTCATCAAATAAAAAAGATGGTGAGCGCGGAGTGAAGATGGCGATTCCTAACACTGGTATTGAACTCCAGTACGTTGGGATGCGAGGTCTGGTCAATAAACAAAGAGACACCATGACTGAGAAGATCGTGATCCGGAAGGAGACTTATGTTGAAGCCTTCCCATCACTGGGTGGAAAAGAAGCCAGGACGACACAAATGGATAATCAAACAAGCCTGATAGAAAGGAAAAACGAGGAACAGAATACTACTTCCTTGGAAGAAGATCCTGCATATATGACAGAAGAACAACACTATTTCGTGGGAGACGAGAACGAGGACGAAGGGGATCAGTTTCTTGAGAAACTCTTTGAACACAGACTCGCTACGACGGATGTTTCTCTGCAACTCCTAGATGGTAGACCGAACCTTGATCTCAACCCGATCGCAGAAGAGGAATTAACCAAGCCGTGGCGATACACTGTGATCACTAGGCTGATTGGATCCAACGTAGGCTTCATGACTATGCGGGATCGTCTTAAAACTCTATGGAATCCCATTGGTAGGTTCAACACTTATGAGGTGGATCTGGGGCATTATGTTGTTCAATTCTCCTGTCGACGGGACTTTGAAACAGCTCTCTTCGGAGGTCCATGGAAGTTGTTTGGCAAATACCTAGCAGTATGGCAATGGAGTCCAACGTTCCGCCCTACTAGTGAGTTACCTAAAAACCTGGTGACATGGGTCCACATACTAGACCTACCCCTTCATATCTACATACCCACCATGCTGGATTATATAGGGTTGGCCTTGGGAACCCTTGTGAAGGTTGACAGCCACACGATGGCCAGGACAAGAAGCAAATTTTCCAGATTGGCTATTGAAGTCAATACCACAAAACCGCTGATAAATACTATATCCATCAACAATGTGATCTATCAGGTCGAATATGAGGCGTTCCTTGAATCATGTGATTTCTGTGGAAAATTGGGTCACTTGGATACGAAATGCTTACTTAACCCGAAAGCGAGCACCCAGAAAGAGCACACAGAAGGTGGAGGAGGTAAAGAACATGGAAGCACTAGTATGGGACAAGAGGATAATAGAAGCAACAAATGGAAGACACAAAAAAGATGTACTACGGTGAACAAACAGAGGCAAAAGAGCCAAACCACTGAGCAAACTACCGAGCCAAACAACAATCATAATAAATTTGCTACTTTGGTAGAGGTTCAGGAACAGGAAGAGGAGCAGATTCAACACCAAACTAATGATAAAGGGACGACGAGTACCGATGGACAGGAGAATATATCTCGACCTAAAGTGACCCCGAAGACATGGAAAAAGAAAGCTGTGGTGACTGCTGATGACAAGCGAGAAGTTCTGAAGGATATCCACAAGATGAAAGACAATGAAGCTACACAAAACGAGGTTCACAAGGCTGTTAGTCCATATGTCGATGAAATTATGGATATTGAAGCTCTGGAAGCAAACAAAGAGAATGGAAGTATCACTGATAATGTCGAGTAGGTTGCAGAGGAGATTAACAATACTACGCATCAGGAGGAACCAAAGGGTAACAATGAAACTAGTACTGATACTCTGATGATTCTGAAGCACAAGGAGGGCGAAGGGATGGAGGAAAGTGTTCCTCTAAAAGATATTGATCCTAACACTTGCAGATTACCCCCTGGAAGGAAGATAAAAGGATCAGGAACCAAGATGAAAGCGGCTAGATTAAAGCCACCCTATGAACACAGAAGGAAGAGCCCACATATCCAGGTGGAAGTAGATGAAAATGCAGTTGAGAAACCTGATGAGAAAGAAGAGAGAGCTGAAACAGCTATGGCAGACTAAGCAGTGAGTATGTCCTATCCAGCCTTTCTCATCTAGAATCGTTTTAATGTTAAATACAATCATATGGAATGTTAGAGGAATCGGCAACAAGGATACTTTCCGTGTCATCAGAGATCTAATCTCTTTGAAGCAGACTCGTTTGGTTGGCATACTGGAACCTCGCATTAGCGGTAGTAAAGCTGAAACTACTATCAAGAGCCTGGGCTTTAACAGATCCTTCCGGTGCGAAGCTAGAGGCTTCTCTGGAGGTATCTGGGTCTGCTGGAAGGCTGAGGAATGCACTGTCCATATCATCAATTGTCATCGACAGTTCATTACCTGTATGATCGATAATAAAGTGCTGATCACCTTCGTGTATGCACATCCTCACATTGATGTTAGGAACCTGCTCTAGAAACATCTGGTCTCGATGGGGCAGAGTTTTAACATGCCTTGGATTGCCATTGGCGATTTCAATACAACTCTCCTGCCGGAAGAAAAAAGCAGAAGCAGACATTACAACTTCAACGAAGCTCGGGTGTTCAGCAACACTCTGATGGAAGCAGGCCTGACGGACCTTGGCTTCAATGGTCAGAAATTTACTTATATTCATGGAAGACTATAGGAAAGACTTGATCGTGCTGTGGCCAACATTGAGTTTCTTAATACCTACCCTACCGATATGGTCGAGCACCTCCCTAGGGCTTATTCTGATCACTGTCCTATTGCTGTAGGGACTACACAGAGTGTTTACAGACCCAAACGTTTCTTTATCAAAGAATCCTGGTCCAGTTCTGAGGATTTCCAGAGTACCGTAAAAGCAATCTGGAACTCCAACTTAAGCTTCAATGATGCTCTTAAGAATTCACACGATAACATCAACAAATGGGCGGCAAACAACATGAAGTGTTCTATTTATGATAAGAAACGTCTCCTGAGGAATATCGACCTGCTACAAAAAAGCCTTGTTGAACAATTTGATAAACTCACTGCCAACATGATTATTGAAATGGAAACTCAGTATGGTGAAATTTTAAAGAAGGAGGAGGAAGATGCAAGACAAAAAAGCCATATCAATTGGCTGATTGATGGGGATCTCAACACTAAGTTTTACAACGCCTATGTAAAACAAAGAAGGCGACATAATACCATTACCATGCTTAAAAATGATAAAGGTGAGTGGACTAACAGTGAAGAGGAAATGCGAGAACTCATTATGAGATACTTCAAGAATCTGTTTACTGAACATTTCACCACTTATGCTACTGACATTAAGGAGTACGTGGGACAGTTTAACAAATTGAATGAGCAAGAACAACTCAAGGTGTGCTCAATGTCAACTCTAGAGGAAATTTACAATATTGTTTCCAAGCTTAATCCGCATAAGGCGCCTGGGCCTGACGGCGCGGATGGTAGTTTCATTAGGAAGAACTGGCATACTGTTAAACACTCTCTGCTATTGACTATTAATAATGTTCTTCAAGGTGGTGATCTGGATGAAGACCTGTGCAAATCGAGCATTGTGTTGATCCCTAAGGTGTCGAAGCCCGAGTTATGTGAACACTTTCGCCCCATATCTCTCAACAATCTCAGTTTGAAAATCACGTCTAAAATTATTGTGGAAAGGATTAAATCCCATCTAACTCACTGGATTTCACCGGCGCAAAGCGCGTTTGTTCCAGGCAGAAGAATTTCAGATAATATTGTTATCACCCAAGAAATTATTCACCTCATGAGGAACATGAGAACAAGTAAAGGGATGATGGAAATCAAGATTGATTTATCAAAAGCATATGATAAAATGACTTGGCCGTTTGTAAGGGACACTCTTGAAAAGATTGGTATGCCCAACTCCATCTGTAATTATATTATACAGTCTATTTCAACTGGTGGTAGTTCTATTATCTGGAACGGAAGAGAAGCTGGAACCTTCAAATCCACTAGAGGCTTAAGACATGGTGACCCATTGTCACCTTATATTTTTGTTTTGTGCTTAGAACGACTAAGCCAAGCTATTGATAAACTTGTCTTGGAGAAGCAATGGACTCCTTTCAAACTCTATAACTCAGGTCCCAAAGTTTCTCATTTGTGCTTCGCAGATGATATGGTACTGTTTGCCAAAGCCGATACTAGAGAAATGAGAACTATTCTCATATGCTTCAAGCAATTTGGCAGGGTTTCAGGTCAAGCCATTTCTGTCAAAAAGTCGTCCATCTTCTTCTCAAGAAACGTGAGCCAAAACATGAGATCCAGAATTGGCAGAATCAGTGGCTTCACAGTTACTAATAATATGGGTAGATATCTGGGAGTTCCTCTTATACATGGGAGGGTTAACAAGGATACCTATAACCCCACGTTGAAGAGAGTTGAGAATGCTATAGCCGCTTGGTCGGCAAGATGCTTAAACCTGGCGGGTAGAGTATGCTTGGCTAAATCGACGCTCACTGCAATTCCTAATTATGTGATGCATACGACTATGATTCCAACTAAAGTATGTGACCGCATTGACATCACGATCCGTAGCTTTATATGGGGAGGCAACCATAAAGGCCATCCGCTTGCTCTGGTAGCCTGGAACAAACTGACCCGCAGTAAGGAACATGGGGGGGTTGGCATTCGTAGTATGAAAGAACTAAACATGTCTCACATTGCTAAGCACGCCTGGGATATTGCTACTAAAAGGAGTTCTATTTGGTGCAAAAGCCTTTCTCGCAAGTATATCAATCATATAGAAGGAAAAGGAAGCAATGTATCCAGACTGGGTCGCTCTGCTCTTCACTTCAAGGAGTTCATTTCTAATAACTCGACCTGGATACCGGTTAATGGACAGAATATTAATGTCTGGTATGACAAATGGTGTGATATTGATGGTAGATTACATCAGTATGGGCGTCGACCTATTCCAGAAGATCTTATGGACTTGAAAGTAGCGAGCATGCTCCACCTGAACAATGCATGGGATACTGACTTTCTTAATGACTGGTTTCCAAAAGACATCGTTAATCAAGTGACCAAAGTAAATATCCCTAGACAGACGGAGGGGGATGATGTCCTTGCTTGGGATCATTCTGACACTGGTCAGTTTACAATTAAGAGTGCTTACCAAATCTTGAGACAGAACAAGGACATACGAGTCCATGGAAAGTGGAGTATCATCTGGGAAACAAAGGTAGCAAGTAGAGTCAAGTTTTTCATCTGGCTGGTTGGCCATAATGCGATTCTTACAAATAGAAAGAGAATGAATCGAGGCTGGACTACCAATGCTTTGTGCCCCATCTGTGGTGATAAGGAGGAATCTATCCTGCATGCTTTAAGGGATTGCCCCAGAGCCCAAGCGGTTTGGAGAGCCACCTTGCACAATCAATTCTGGAACAACTTCTTCTCGCTTACTGATGTCTGGAGATGGCTTGAGTATGGCATCAAAACTGATAAAGGTATGAGCACGTCGTTCATGATCAGATGCTGGAAAATCTGGAAGGGGAGGAATGCACAAGTATTCGAAGGAACTACTCTTTCTGATAGCTACATTGCTCATCTTATACGAAAGGAGTGTAAGCTTACTGAGCAAGCTTTCAATTCAGCAAGGAGTATTAAGGAGAGACCTCACCAGGAGGATGAAGGATGGCAACCACCAGAGCTGAACTGCTGGAAAATTAATACTGATGCAACATTCCAGAGTAATAAGAAACCCTCGACCATTGTTATTGTCTGTAGAGATTGGACTGGAAGATGGATAGGTGGCTGGGGTAGAAAAGTCTATGCTAACAGTGTGCTGGAAGTTGAGGTTCGAGCTATTCACTGGGCCATTGAAGTGAGCAGTGAGTTTACGTGTAATTAAATCAATTTTGAAACTGACTCACAGAAGACTATAGAGGCTATTGTAGGCGACATACAACATTATCCAAAGTTGTTACCTTGGTTAACCGATATCAAGAATGGGTGGAAGGAAAATTGGAAGCTCAATCATGTTCCAAGAGAAAAGAATAAGGTAGCTGATGGCCTTGCTAAACATCACCAAAAATCCAAGGATGGTTCCTTAGTATATGGGGTACCTCCTAGTAGCCTAGTTAATATCATCAACTCTGAGTCCTGTAATGGTAGTAGTACTACCAGGTTTATTTCTGCTGAAAAATCTGTATGCTGTAATGATCCTAAAGATTTTGCTTGCACGAGAGGGGCGAGATGAATAAAAACCCTCTGACTTCTTAAAAAAAAAGGATTACAAAATGCCATATATTACTTATCTTATGCCACAAAAAGATTTGAAGCATTAATGATTAAAGAAAGCATTTTATAACATTATTCATCTTCAAAAAGACTTAAAGCAAGATTTTTTGATAAATCACTAGATCTAAAAGTGCAACTATGCATTGAAACTATTTATAGTTGGTAAACCATGTTTCTAAAGTCAAAATGATATGTTTGAAGTCCATATTTGACCAAGGGGTTGATTTTTAATGATCTATGCAAGATTGGAGCATTTTTATGAATATTCATTGAGAGGAAAAGGTTTACATGAACATCAATATTTGTGGGCATCCAATCTCAGACTCCATTGACCAGTGCAATTAGGGCCTTTAGATCATATATTCCCACTTTAGGATAAGTGGGGAGTGAGGGACAAGGACGGTCCCTATTGTGTTGGTCCATAAGCTGAGAGAGGGCCTACAATCTTCAACCTAGCATGAAGCAAGACATGATCATCAATGCTTCTTCTTTCTTCCCCACCACAAACCACCTATACACATAGAAGGTTCACAGTGGTATGGCCACCAAAGTGGGTATGAGGGTAAGGGTAAGGGAGGGTATGGATATTAGTGGAGTGGGAGATTACCCATACCGTTACCTGCTACACCTAGTGAGTAAGGGTAAGGGTAAGCCCTTACCCTCCCCATACCCTCCCCATTAACAACCCTACACCAAAGGGAATGAAAAGGTGACAAACCAATCCTTGATCTAGCTCATAGAGTGGCATATCAGGTCCAACCAGCTCTCGTAAAACTGATCAAAGAATCTCTTGAATCTAAGGAGGAGTGGGGAAAGAAGCCCCAAACTTGAGATCCACGACGTCACTTCTAGCTAGAGGAATAAGAAGGGGTGTGAGGAAGATGTATAGAGCAAGAAAGGATAGAAAGTGAGGGGAAAGAGAGAAAAAGAGTGGGCAAAGCTAGTAGAAGCAGAAATTGCATGCAATATGGGGTGAGGTGAGGTGAAGCAATTGCTCCAACCACCTAATCACGTCCTTGGGAGCATGTAGAGAAGATAACACCACAATTATTGGATCAAGAGTTATTACATGGCCACTTGATCCAAGGATCCAAGGCTTGTGATTGGTTGAGAGAAAACAAATTGGATCCTTGACATGGAGAGGAACTAGAAAAGGATAGTAAATATTTTTATATATGGGGTTTCACATATAAGTTCTGAAATGAACTTCCAAAACATAGCTTCAATTGAGGTAAATTTTTTGCCTTTGGTTCTAAAATTTTCTATTCTTTTTATTGAAAAAGATTGGGATCAAGATAATGATGTTCAATTATATCAATAATTAAAATTCATTCCCAAAGTTCATTAGCAAACTACAATTTATACAATTGGGTCCAAAGTGACATTTATCAATCAAAACTCATTAGAGAGCATCCTGTGAATCAAAACTATCAAGTTGATAAAAGAGAGATTATCGAGTTTAGGTGATCATCTTCTGATGGACAATGTGCATACTTGAAAGAGAGAGAAAGTCCACTTTCTCACATATTTGTTTTATTTTATGCATTTTATATAAGGTAGTTAAGATTTTTGAATATGAAATAATACACACACATTTTATTGATATCTTGGAGTATTTAAATGAGCATATTTAAATACAACTCATGGAGTAGTTGGGGTGTCAAAAATATGAATCTTGTTACTATGTTGACCGGTTGATGTATCATAATTTGGAGTTTTGGAGTTAGCTATCATCAAGCACTCTGAAAAATAAGAAAAATAGAAGAAGTTCCTATGGATGATCATAAGTCCCAATCCTACTAGTCTTAAGATGAATAAATAAGTTTATTTTTTGTGATATACTAATTTCAACATGCCTATCAAAAGTTCTAAATATGAAACGATATACCCTTACTTTATGTGACAACTATTAGGATTTTAAAAGAACTTATATGAACTCAAACTACAGAGTGGTTTGAGTGATGCCTTGTTTCATATTGGTGACCTGTGTTTACATGTGCCATTTATAGAGTTTTAGGATGTGGCATGATAACAAAGCCATTTCCATCACTATCAAGACCGAAAATAAGAAAAGAGGTGTTTGTCATGAAGTGAATTACCCCTAACTTTCTCTAGTTACCTTTTTTTCCTTTCATACATCCAATTTTACTCTAAGACACGACTTCATCATTTCAATAATCAATGACCACATGTGACTCTCTGATTTAAACTTAGGGTTTGATATTGTATGATCATTATTTTAAACCGTTGCTCTAATTTGAAGTCATTGATCTTTATGATTAGTCCATTGTCAAACATAAGCCAAATTATCTCAAATGTTATACATTATAAGAGGATAATATATAATATATTTGATCCAAATTTTCATGATTTTTTTTGATCTTTCAATTATTTGCTACAATTTTTTGAAACTTAAAGGATAGAATTTCTCTTTCCGTATTTTCTCTTCTGCTATCGATCCCACATTAGCTAAAAAATAGGAGCCCTCATATCTGGCACCCACATATGTTGCACCTCTCCTCACCCTTTCAGTCAATCACTAGTACTGAAATGACATATAACGTCACATTTGATGTCGTCGGTTGGAAAGAAAAAAATGGACGCCAATATGATACGACGTCGGCTTAAAATGACAATTGACACCTATATGTGAAGGTCGGTCTATTTACAAAATACACAGGTAGCACTTTTACTTTAATGTCAGTTTTTTGACATAACAACTGACATCCAAAAGCACCCATGAAATACAATTATTTAGGGAAAAAAATTTCCTCCAAAATTTTCAATTCGGCGTCGGTATTAACAACATTGACGACAAATGTTTCGCACCAAGACCCGTGAAAGTTTTTTATCTACTAATTGTTCATCGCTTTTTGCTCAAAGAACTGATGAATAAATATCCTTCGCGAGGCAAAATTAATTCCCTTATTTGGCATCAATTTTCACAGAAGAACCTACGAGGTTGTGTGTGGGCACATTGTCCCCGTGAAAATGGTATACAATAGAAAATTACAAATAGGTGTCGATTTAGATTTATAACTAACGTCTCTTTTTTTAGATGTTGGATTATTTTATCAACTGACTTTGATAGTTAACTTAAAAGAAGCCAGATCGACTCTTCCCCTGTTTAATTCTCGATTCTCTGAGCAGACTGAACTAGGTCTGGCAATTGTTTCTGCCACCTCCGTGACACCTCCCCTTCTCTGCTCACCGACTGCCCGCTGCCATGAGTAGCTTGAAACTGCTCACCACCTCCATGTTCCGCCAATCGCCGCCACGAGGAGCTTGAAGTTGCTCACCTCCAGAGCTGCTACTGCTATCCAATCACCATCTATCGCCGACCGCCACCACCCGCTCCTATCGCCGCCGCCACCACCTGCTCCCGGCGGAGCGGGGAGCCTTCCTCTAGATGCCTTCAGATGCTCTAGTCACCGCAAATGGCCATTGCCTGCTCCTCCTCTACTTCACCTCCAATTTCATCCACCTTCAGCTCCAACCTGACCACCTCCACCTCCGGCCGCTGCCACCACAACCTGCTCGATTCACTAGTGCAGTGAGTGGTTAATCAGTACTAGATTTGAAATTAGGGTTAATGATGGCACCATATAGTTGATTACTATCGATTAATTAGGGTCAATGGTGCATTAATGAACTTAATTAATTAGATTTGCACTTAGTTTCTCTAAGATTGTGTAGTTGATTTATATTGATTAATCAGGGTTAATGATGCATGAATGAATTTAATTAATTGATATTGCTTTTTTTTCTCTCTTGTTAGTGATTGATTTAACTTAGTTCAATAATTTTTCTTCAAGCTTGTGTAGTTGATTAATAATGATTAATTAGTGTTAATGATGAATGAATGAATGAAAATAAAATGGAAGAATGAATTGAATTAATTGATGTTACATAAAACCTAGGATATGAATGATGAAGCGATGATGATGACGATGATATGATGATGGATGATGATGATGATGATGATGATGGAAAAGAAAGATCTATGTTGGTTGGCCCCTAATGGAGATGACGACGATGACGACGACGACGATGATGATGATTGATGATGATGATGATGATGACACGACGACGATGATGATGAGTATGTCAACTCAATTATACACAAATCCTCTGTAGCTAACCAATCCCTACTAGGTTCTTCACACCTGAGGTGAGTGGTGTAGGTTCAATTGAAAACTCTTATTGAACACTAAACTTAATTCTACTCATTAAACTACAAGTGATGGAAATTGAGAAACTCCAATAACTGCATAAGATTATTTACCCTGTTTGACCTTAGATTTCATTCTTCTATTAAACCTTGTAAATGAATCATATGAATGTTATAGTCTTCTTGATTAGAAGGAATATGAATTTATCTAGATTCAGTTCACATTTTTATTATTGATAGATTTCAAATTCTGCATATTGTTTAAAATAGAGTACTATGCATAATATGTGAATTATTGACAGGTGATTAGTTCATTTGACTTATGTGATGGAAATGTATATACATGGTCTATATATATTCTGATCTATGAAATCCTAAGCCACATATTTTTGGGTTAGAACATGAAATCACATATATTTCATTTAATTACCTCATATTTTCCTTAAAGTGAGTAAATGCACTTTAATATCCATTATAACTGAACTTATCTAGATAGGAGCCCTGAACACTGTGATTTTCTCCTAAAGTCCATACTGGGGAATTGAAATGAAATTTCTTCTAATAGACCTTGTATTAGAAGAAATATCCGAGTGTGAATCTAGGCCTTGAAGGCTAGATCACCAGAATTTAGGAAAGATTTCAAGATGAGATTCTAACCTAAATTCTATAATGCTAAGTAATTAAATAAGATGGATGTTGATACATTGTTGTGAAAAGTTGTGCTCTTGATGTGGAAGGGATCAGCAGAGGTAGCTTTCATTAGTATCACTTACATGGTGCCCTAGTTTGAGATATATGTCATTTAACCTATCTCATGCACCTAAGATGAGGTATGGTGCCCTAGTTTGACATATATGACATTTGCCATATCTCATGCACCTGTCTCATATATGGTGCCCTAGTTTGAGATATATGGTGACTTTTACTTGATCAGGTGTAGCTCAAGTAATTTTAGGGCAACTTAATAATGAATCTTGACAAGCTGAAATATAAAATGGTTACATCTATAGTTGGCTAATGAAAACATCTTTAGTTGCTTGTTCCAAATATGTAATTAGACAAAAAAAGTTATTTGTGATTTTCATGTAATCGAATGTTTGATTCAAGGATTTGTATGCTAAGTAATTTCAATGATTGATGATGATGGTTGGACCCTTATGGAGATGATGATGATGATGATGACATTGATAATGATGATGATGATGATGATGATGATGATTGATAACGATGATGATGATGATACTTAGTAAAAATGTAATGTATAATTGGTTTTTCACTTTATTTCACCATGGTCTGGGCCTCTAACCCCATGTTTATTTCAGTAAGTACTACTGAATACACATTTATTTTTTAGTTTAACAGACACAATGAATAACTTAGTGCAATGAATGCCAATTTGTATTTGATTGACTATTTTTGCTTCGTTTGCAGTTAAACTACGTAGAAAATATATGTATTCATATGAAATAATTATTTATTCATCATGAATATGAAATAAACCATGTTGTTGTCTGTTGTTAGTACTTACATTTATATTACCTTTTCTCAACATTATTTTACATTGTTGTAGGCATACCATCTAGATCTTCAATAGTCACCATGGTTTGGGCCTCTACCCCAATGTTACTATTCCCTGATGAAGAATAGTTGGACATCATCCCAGACGGTTGTTCCTTAGCACAACTAAAACATTATCTGAATGGAAGACACTACAAGGATGGTGAAGTGTACCTAAATTTTGGAAATTCAACATCTATTATTGAGGTTAAGTATGATGATGTCAGAAATCTTGTATCCACATCCAGTTGGTGCAAGTGGGTTAGGAAGATGCTATTGGGCCGTAGTGACAGGCTGTTCTTCATCCGATTGACCATAATACCATCAAGGTTTGGATAACCAACATTGAAAATGAGATACCCGATCATCTCAAATGATTTGAGTACTCGATAGAGGATAGCGATGATGATGATGAGAACACACCCAATTTGTCTTTTATTCCTTTTAGTACCATCAATTTCCCTATCACCATCAATTCAAATTCATCTAAAGACAATGACGAGCACCGTGCCACCTCAACATTAGCAAAAAAAACCAATGTAGGTCCAAGCAACAAATTTACATTCCTGTCTTATTTTGTGTTTCCACTTTTTGTCTTAAAATCAAACTTCATAGCTATTTTTGTTGTAAAACTGTAGGGGAAGACCACCACAATGAAAAGACCCTCACAATTGTTGATTTCGGACCATGTTGCTATTGTTTAAGTTGTGCATCTACTCTAGTTTTCTCTCTCTTCCCATTTATTTTACTTATACACATGTTTAGGGGTACAACAACCCCCTTGTTTAGTTATTGTTTTAGACAACAACACCGATGCATGTTCATAACTATGCCATTTTCATTTTCATTTTGTATTTATATTATGAAAACAAACTAACCATGACTTAAGTAAGACTAAATTTTATAATATTGAAGTTAATTTCTGTTGAATCAAACATATTTGAATTGAAATCAGTTTGCAAAAAATAGGTTGCTGCACTAGAAATCGATACCATACAACAAATATTATATAGTCTCATATGATGGATGATGGAACTACAAGTTTCTACATGTGTGTGATGAATCATATGAATTAAATGTACTTATAAATATGTGTGAATCACATGAATTATATTATAATATTGTCCATCTTGTTAATATTGCAGGTTTGTGGCCTATTGTTGGCTGAAATCAAATGATGCTGTAAACCTACAGTTCAAAACTGAACTGCAGGTTCCGCATCCTGCTAAGCAGTCAGACAACAAGCCTACAAGATGATAAGAAAAAAAACCAAAACATAGTCATCGATAAAATATAAAACACCGACAATAATTTGAGATCAAAGACGTCAGTTATTTTTAGGAAACAGACACCTATGATCTAACCTGGGGCCAATTTTTTTGTTTGGGCTGGGAAGTGGTGTCAGTTTTAGAACTAATAACAGACGCCTATGGTCCCGCTGCTGGCACATTTGATTTGGGTTGCAATTGGGGAAGGCTTTGTATCGTCGGTTATGTAACCGATGCTGAAGGCGTCAACTTTTAGTGTCACCCATTTGGGTGTCGCTTTGAAACTGACGTTAAAAGGCTTATTTAATTGACACTAAATGTGTAATCTATACTAGTGAATTTTGAGTGTGAGGGAATCTTCTCTTATCCCCCTAATATCTATGAACAGTTGTTTGATCCATTTGAGACTAAGAGTGAAGCATACAAGCTTCTCCCCCATTCTATTCTCACTACAAATGCTTTGGAAAGAGAAAGACCTAAGCCTAACCCTATGGTTACCTAAAAAGGATCCCATCACCTTTGCAACACCTCCCTTGCACATCCATACAACTTCTCATTTGAATTAATGACCCAATAACCCTTCATCTCCTTTGCCGCTTCTTAGTGCTACACAAAGCACCATTGAGTTTATCCCCTTTTTAGTGCTTTTTCCTTGAGCCACCTCAGCTTGTCTTACAACTATAACAGACTGAATCTTAAGGTCCTCCCTGCAATTTACCCACTTTTGTACTTGTATTTGCTTTCTAGTCCTTTTGGACATCCTTCACTAATTTCCCATCTTTTTGAACCTTCTTGGGCCTCAATATTGAATTTGAGCCTTTCTTGAGGTATAATTCACAAATTACCTACATTTATGTTTATGTAGGGACCCATCTAATGAGATAACTGAGGTATAATCATACAATTTGACCATTAATGAGATAATATAAGTATATAATGTTAATTTGGAGCTTTTTGGATAAATATACTAGTAACAATGTATTGAGTTAATGTATAGGAGTAATTAACCCCTTTACTTTCTCTCTCCTCCAAATAGGGAGATAATGCACTAATAAGAGTATTATATGTTGACATATGACTCATAATGTTTATATGTGACTAATATCTCAGGATATACCCTATTATGTCATTAAAATATATTCTTTATATTAATTGCTCTTTTTATGCTTTATTATATGCTTTAATAGTCTATAAATTAATTAGGGACCTAACCATGTAATTTTTAATAAACTAATGACATATCATCATTCTAGGTGTTAGCATTAACCTATGGTTAAAATTTGAGGTCATTTGGACTTCATTTGCCCTCCAAATATTTTTACAAGTTCCCATATAGTTTAACTATAGTAGATGAATCGATTTTTGTATTTATTTCATGTGTCACACACTCACCCCCCATTGGATCTTGATCCAACGGATATGGGGTCATCTTTGACCTCCAACCCACTGACTAAGAGGACGCCTAGGCTCCTCACTTCGTTCTCCCTCATTTCTCGATCATTTCATGAGATTTAAGTTGTGTCGGCTTCGTCTCCTCAAGCCGCACCGTTTAAGTCCTTGCTCATCGTCTCCCGTTCACCATTGCCGAAATGCCCATAGGCACCATCTGCACCTTCTCCACCCACATGCCGCTTCAGTTCCTCAGCATCCCTCACCTATATAAAGCATCCTTATAGCCAACGACAACACCATTGAAAGCTCACTCACCCATTAATTTGATCAGAGCTCCCCCTGTGTAGCCCCCCATCTCCGCCGCCTCCTCCTACCTTGCGGCCCTTTTCTTGGATGCTCGGTGATAGCTGCACCCCAATAAAGTAAACTTGTGAGTTCCTCTCGTCGTAAGCTTCGTTTTGAGTACCTATACGTCCAATTTGGTCGAGATTTGAGGGAACACCCAAATGGGCAAGCTCCTTCTCCGCAGCCATGGCTGGTGCGTGAGGAAGGAGACAACCCGTGGCATTTTACGTTTTTACCCCCGCACATGCCTCACTCTCTATTTTTACATTGGGGTTATTTCTGTCATTCGCCTCCCTCTCCTTGCTCAAGTCACCAAGCCCACATGGCTTTTTCTTGCTCTCTGATTGGTCTAGAGCAAATAAATCATAGAAAATCGATACGTTATCAGAAAAATTCAAGTAAATACTCATTGGAAAGGATTTTTCACATAGAATCTGAATTTCTGGTTTTGAAGTCTTAATTCTATTTCCTTTTTCGAAGTTTGATTTTGTTGGCTAAATGGACATCTATAAATCCTTTTGTTTTGATTATGACAAACATTTAATTCTTATTGATCTAACGAGCTACTTGAGTGTGCAGGAACAAGGCGGATGACAAAGTACTAGGGAAATCCATATGCTTCCATATTTATATTTTCATGAAATGTAATCACCTTGTAAAAGCTTGTACAAATATATAATGTACAAGTACTTAGATTGCATGTAAATCAAGCGTTAGATCTTCCCTAGCTAAACACCACATTTAGATAAGTCATCCCCTTCAAATAGGATCACATCTGCACACTCATACATATAATTAGTGCCTAAATTGAAACATTGAAACATGATCAATCTCGGTCGACCAACTCCTCGACCGAGACACTCTCGGTCGACAATCTTCTCGACCGAGAAAGATCCAAAGTAGCCGTTAGACACAACTGACAAGGTAGTTGGCAGTTGGAGTTAGACGTTACAAATCACTTGATCCAGAGAGCCTGTCGGTCGACAAAACTTCGACCGAGTAGGTATCTTGGTCGACCATTCCTCGACCGAGATGAACTCTGACAGCAACTGCAGAGTAAATTAATTAGGCGTTGCTAAAGCAACCAACTTGTACCTAACGGCTAGTTAAGCACTTAGAAACCCCTAGAAGTTGTCTAGAACATCCTTAAGCATCCTTAGACCATTCCTATAAATAGGACAAGTCATAGGACACTCAAACTCACTTGTTACACTTGAGAAATCCTTGAGCATACTTTGAGCAATCTGTTTGTGAGCAATTTGAGCATTGTGACAATTGGACACTTCCTTCCTTAGCTCAAAATTCGTGTCCTATAGGCTAGTATCTCCTACCCACTGCAATCACAAGTCCATACACTTGGTTAGGAGATCTATACGCTTGATCTAGGCAAATCAAGCCTTGGGCTACAAAGGATAAGTTGTAATTTCCTTTTTCCTTTCTTGTTCTCTATTACTGTTTGTACTCTCCTTGTTACTCCTAGGTTGGAGGCTGCGGATTGGAGAGGGTGGATATCTTCTTGGTGAAGAAGGCGACCTTGAGCTACTTCAGAAGGCTGGTGCAACGGGAGGTTACTTCTAGAGAGGAAGGCTACTTCAAGGGGGAGCTTGGAGTTACTTTAAGAAGGCTACCTCAAGTTGGTGCACCTACTTCAAGTGAAGGCTGTTCAAGGGGTGTAAAGGAAAGTATTGTATTTTGTATAAATCCTTGAGAAGGTAATAAAATAAATACTTTCAAAATCCCGGTTGGGTAAGCAACCGGGTAGTGGACTGACAACTTTAGTATTTGCTAAAGTTGGAACCAGTCTAAACACCTGTCTCCTTCTTCCAATTTCAATTGTGGTTGTTTGAGTTCAATAAATTGTTAAAATTATTTTAAAACTCTATTCACCCCCCCTCTAGTGTTTTTCAATTGGTATCAGAGCGGGCTTCAAGGAACCCTAACCATGTCTTGAAGAATGGAGGGTAATGGTGATTACAATCACAACAAAAGGTGCTGCTTGGATAAAACTACAACATGTTGCAATTGGTGCTTAGGAACAAGCCACACAACAACTAGATGCCCATGGAGATCAAAGAAGGAAGATGAGCACAAAGATTGTCTTATTGCTACAACTAGTGAAGAAGAAGAAGAGGTAAGTCTTTTTTATTTATCTAAAGAAGAACTAGTTGCTAGTCTTGAAGAAACACATATTAAATATGTTGAGTGCAAGAAGAAATTAAAGAAATCTATTAAAGAAAATGATGAATAACATGCTAAGCTTCTTGCTATGACATCCGAAAATAAAGATCTTAAAAAGATCATTGAAGATCATGATAGTAAGATAAAATCTATAGAGGCAAATTGCAATCTACTTTCTTTAGAGAAGATCAATTTGCAGACTCAAGTGAACGATCTTCAAAAACAACCCATATTGTGCACCCATATAGATTATGACACTATTGTCAAAGAACGAAACTCATTGTCATCTAATCTAGACCAAGCAAAACTAGATATCAAGAAGAGAATGGATGAGATTGCCAAGTTACAACAAAAAATTAGTAGTTTAAATATTAATGGCATTCTTGATCAAATCTTAGATAATTCCTATCATCAAATTGGGAGAAGAGGACTAGGTTACAAGCCTAAAGGGAAATCCTATCAACAACCTAGTTGGAGAAAGTCACAAACCCATCAATCTATATATGTACCTAAAGGAACATCTTCACCCAAGGACAACACAAAACACAACCATAGAAAAAGATATGAGGTTGACTCGATATGTTGTCATTATTGTTTGCGCCTTGGTCACTATTCTTTTTCATGCCCTTACAAGAGAAAAGATGTCGAGTTAGTTTGGGTTCCAAAACCTCCAAACTAAATGAACAGAATCAAGTTGAGATATGACCAAGGACCTTAGTTGCATATTTCTATGTCTATCTCAACTCAACACAATGGGATAACAAATAAATTTAAGTATCAAATTTTTTTTAACTTGCACAATTATGTTTCACTTGAAAGAAATTAACAGTTCCAGAAATCTTGTCGGTCGAAAGACTGTCGACCGAGAGACCATCGGTCGAGAAATTGTCGACCGAGCATGTCACTGATCTCCAGTCTGCTACAAAATTGCTGAATTCTTTTAAATTGATGAAATTGCTATCTATTTGTGATTGATGACTGGATATATTTTGGAAATCATCCCTACAAATTTAAATGAGATTAATATTAGTTTATTCCCTAAATAATTTAAGTTTAAACTGAAATTATGCTTAGTTTAATGAAAAGAAAATTTCTATTTTCACATGATTTTTCCTAAAGTATTTTCTGGTCTATCCATATACAAATCATGTGATGGAATTATCATTATATGCTGTTGTCATTACATCATGGATATGCTTTCACTATTTGGTACGCATAGATAATGATAATTGTATGCATGGATCCGTGATGATATATTCGGCAAGCAAAATGATTTATTGGTTATATGCTATTGCTTGCAACACATAAGACAAAATCTCTAAATTAGTATCTTTGAAGACTTGAGATATTAATTGTGCCTTCATTTAAGAATCATATTAAGTAGTATGCTTCAACTTGTTACTTAATCAAATTTTATACATATATTATACTCGATATATTCAATTTGAAAATCTGCAAATTTGCCTCTTGGTTAAAATAAAATTTGACCAAGGGGCGCTATGGTCGTAGTCAAATTCGACCTAAAATAAGTTTGACACAATAACTAATTGAATATCATTTTATTGTGATTAAAAGCACAATTAATTTATGATCACAAAATTGTCCCAATATTGTCAATAATAAAACAAAATATTACTCCCTATGCTCTACAAATTTAGTCTATCATTTTCATTAAAAAATAAGCTTAAAAATTCATACCCAGTAAGTGTGTCGGTCGACGAATTCTTCGACCGAAAATCTCTCGGTCAGCCCACCTCTCTCGACCGATAGAATCTAGACAGACCTAACATCGGACACACTTCCGGTCGACAATTGTTCGACCGAGACAGTGTCGGTCGACAATTGCTCGACCGAGAATAAGCCGTTGGGATATGACCGTTGCAATCCGACCGTTACCGTTGACGGCCGACCGTTGCAAGTCGACCGTTGGACGGCCGAGTGGCGCGTCTGGAATATGACCGTTGCGGACGCTCGGTCGACAAATTGTCGACCGACCCGGTCAGTGGATTGCTATAAAAGGGACCAAAAACGGGTCACTTCTTCACACTTTCATATTCTTGCTTCCATAGGTTTTCTCTAGTACATTCTTGTGCAAATCTTTAGCATCCTCATCCCCAAGACTTCCTTGCTTCTTCTCCACCTTCAAGCAACGCAATGGCCTCATCATCTGCTCGTGGGAAGAAGAAGGTCGCCGACAGGAAAGGAAGGGAAGCTACTCCACCATTGACGATCATCAACGACATTGCCTTCGTCGACGGAGATGCTGGTGATCGCTATCTACGGCTCTCCTCCAAAGCTCCTCTCCCACAACGACCAGTTGAAGTTATGGACTTCCTCAACATCGTCGACTTGGAGGACCTTTTTGAGGTGCAAAAGTTGAAAGAATTCATCAACCCTTCTTTCCCTTCCTATTCCACCAAGGTAGTGAATGAATTCTATGCTAACCTCATCTCCCACTCTGAAAATGAAACCATCTTCTTCTATACTATGGTCAATGGGCATAGCTTTCGATTTACTGAAGAATATATTCTTGACATGCTAAATATTGACCTAGATGAATATCAAGACACCCTTGACCTTACCACTGGAAACCCACTTAATCAATTTTCCCAAAATGACCATACCGTTAGTCTTAGTGACATCAAAAGAACCATTTTTCAATCAAATACAACCTGTCACGAAGATAGGGGCACATACTACGCTATCAATCTCAAACATGCAGCTAGGATTGTAAACCTTATTGTTTCAACAAACATACATCCTAGAGCAAATAAGTCTGAAGTTCCTATTTTTCGCATGTGTCTAATCTATGCCATTATCCAACGTATTCCCACAAATTTTATCCGCATTATTCTTAAAAACATGCTTGAGTTTTCTGGCAATCCTCCATATGCTGATCTTGTATGCCAAATTACTCAACATTTTCTTAAGACACAAATTGAGGACATGGGTTATACATGGGAGCGTAGACCACAAAAAATAAGTAAGAATACTGTAGAAAAAATGGGAATTGATTTCGGTCATAAGAGGGCTAGGACGGAAGGAGAGACATCTACCCAAAATATACCACCACCACCTCCTCCTACCAACCTACCCTATGATCCCATCCAAAACACCCTAACCTATGTTGCTGGGTCACAATATCATCTTAGTAAACAACTAGATTATAACCATCATGCCATGACTTATCTAAACCAAAGAATGCAAACTCTGTCTCCAAACCAACCAGACGAATATCTGTACTCTTTAAATCCTGGCATGCTCAATCCATATAATCCTTCTTACAACTATTATCAAACTCCACCTCCACCATCTATGGATCTCACACACACTCAGTTTTCATCCATGCAACTGCAAGATATTGCTGCTAACTTCCGATTTGATCGAGTTCCTACCTTCTTGGAAGCGTATGCATTAACCAAGACAGGTGCTCTGGATTGGCAAACTTTGGTTAGATATTATGGAGCTGAGCCGTTTCTTGGGAAAGACCCTGATATTGATGTAATTCTTAAGTCTTTCCAGTGAGTTTTGGAGTTGTATTAGTTGTAATGACATCTTTGAATGATTGTAATAAATGTGTCATCTCTATATGATTTGATTATCTTTCCATGCTTGTAATACATTCCATGTTTTTAATGAAATTGGTTATCTTCTCTTGTTACAATGGATATTCTTCTAAAAGCATATAAGACATCTTCTAAATATGGATTATAAGACTATCATAGTAGAGCATCCAAAATAAGGGGAGTAATAAATAAAAATAAATAAAAAAGAATGCAATCTTTAAAATTGTGACTAAATTGACTAGCTATTGCAAATAATTCAAACTTCTATTTGGGATATCTATCTAAGGGGGAGTATAGTATAAAATTACGGGGGAGAAATACTATGAATTATTCAACTTGGATATCTTTTTGAAATGACAAAGGGGGAGAAAAGAATATAAAATCAAAAATATAAATGAATTTCATAACATCTTGGCCAGCACTCACTTGCAAAAACAAAAATGGCTACAAAAGGAAATCTTCAGGTATGAAACTCATATGTTTTATATTTCCTTTATTTATATTTTGGAAATGTTTGTCATCTTCAAAAAGGGGGAGATTGTTGGCTAAATGGACATCTATAAATCCCTTTGTTTTGATTATGACAAACATTTAATTCTTATTGATCTAACGAGCTACTTGAGTGTGCAGGAACAAGGCGGATGACAAAGTACTAGGGAAATCCATATGCTTCCATATTTATATTTTCATGCAATGTAATCGCCTTGTAAAAGCTTGTACAAATATATAATGTACAAGTACTTAGATTGCATGTAAATCAAGCGTTAGATCTTCCCTAGCTAAACACCACATTTAGATAAGTCATCCCTCTCAAATAGGATCACATCTGCACACTCATACATATAATTAGTGCCTAAATTGAAACATTGAAACATGATCAATCTCGGTCGACCAACTCCTCGACCGAGACACTCTTGGTCGACAATCTTCTCGACCGAGAAAGATCCAAAGTAGCCGTTAGACACAAATGATAAGGTAGTTGGCAGTTGGAGTTAGACGTTGCAAATCACTTGATCCAGAGAGCCTGTCGGTCGACAAAACTTCGACCGAGTAGGTATCTCGGTCGACCATTCCTCGACCGAGATGAACTCTGACAGCAACTGCAGAGTAAATTAATTAGTCGTTGCTAAAGCAACCAACTTGTACCTAACAGCTAGTTAAGCACTTAGAAACCCCTAGAAGTTGTCTAGAACATCCTTAAGCATCCTTATACCATTCCTATAAATAGGACAAGCCATAGGACACTCAAACTCACTTGTTACACTTGAGAAATCCTTGAGCATACTTTGAGCAATCTGTTTGTGAGCAATTTGAGCATTGTGACAATTGGACACTTCCTTCCTTAGCTCAAAATTCGTGTCCTATAGGCTAGTATCTCCTACCCACTGCAATCACAAGTCCATACACTTGGTTAGGAGATCTATACGCTTGATCTAGGCAAATCAAGCCTTGGGCTACAAAGGATAAGTTGTAATTTCCTTTTTCCTTTCTTGTTCTCTATTACTGTTTGTACTCTCCTTGCTACTCCTAGGTTGGAGGCTGCAGATTGGAGAGGGTGGAGATCTTCTTGGTGAAGAAGGCGACCTTGAGCTACTTCAGAAGGCTGGTGCAACGGGAGGTTACTTCTAGAGAGGAAGGCTACTTCAAGGGGGAGCTTGGAGTTACTTCAAGAAGGCTACCTCAAGTTGGTGCACCTACTTCAAGTGAAGGCTGTTCAAGGGATGTAAAGGAAAGTATTGTATTTTGTATAAATCCTTGAGAAGGTAATAAAATAAATACTTTCAAAATCCCAGTTGGGTAAGCAACCGGGTAGTGGACTGACAACTTTAGTATTTGCTAAAGTTGGAACCACTCTAAACACCTGTCTCCTTCTTCCAATTTCAATTGTGGCTGTTTGAGTTCAATAAATTGTTAAAATTATTTTAAAACTCTATTCACCCCCCTCTAGTGATTTTCAGATTTGAATGTAATTTTGAGCATGTTAAATGTTCTAAAAATCATAATTAATTCATTTTAACTCTAAATTGAGAAATAAAATATGTTTTCTTAATCACTGAAACCTAAGTGAGCTTTTGGTCCTAGTTTTAAGTCCTAAATCAGTGGTTTTCGAATAAGGTCTAAAATGGGTATTTTCCTTTATACTTTATGCTTAATAAATGCTAATTTATGTGAAATGTTTGTAACTAGGGTTAATGGATGTTGATACAATCTAATCAGTGATAATGTTGGTTATGAGAATCTTCAACAAGGCATGTGAACCCTATTTATGTATGTGAAGCCTATTTATGAATATGCTATTGAAAGATTATGCAAACAACTCTACTCTCCAGTTGGGCTTTTATCCATACCCCAAGTTCCTAATGAGGCAATTGCTAGCCTTGATATCTCTCTAATGCCTTATTTGGCTCATTACTTATTTGATTCCTCTATTGCCTATGTTGGCTTATTTACTTGACATGCTTGGATCTTGAGTTGCCAATGTTGGCTTACTTATTTGGGTTACTTTTTGGGTTATATTCCCATTTTCTATGATCCAACTTTACTTATATTTTCACTATTTCCAAGTGAACTATTTAGCATGATTTATTATTATTGGCCAAATGACAATGTAGTGTACATGAGTACAAACCACCCATAGTGGGCATGAGCCCAGGGGAACGTCAAAATTCTCCCCAGGGGAACATTAAAATTCTCCCCATATTATATATATTTGGAGGTTAGGGGATGTTAAAATTCCCCCTCTCCTCTAGGTGTTGGTCCGATAGGTGCCACACCCTGCATTGGTATGATTTTGTGTCATAATATTGTTCATGCTATGTTGATTATTGTGGATTGATTTACTTTGGCAGATTTCCCTATCTCATTTTTTATACTTGCCTCATACTCTTGAAATCTTATAGAATAGTGGATCATTATATTATGCAATATTGTTCTTTATTAATTATCCTTTTCCTTTTGATTGACACATATTTTTATCTCTCTCTTGCTGGATGATCCCAATCATCCAGTTTAGGATCAGATTGCATAGTTGAAGCTTGGTGAACCATCCTAAGGCTAAGGTCAAGGAGTTCAACCCTCTAGCTTGGACTTAGCTATAGCTGCCTATATGCTAAGGTGTTTTTCTTCGGAGACAATATTGAATTGGTTTTAGTCTTCCTATACCTAGATCCTATTATTGTTGTGTATAAAGTTGTACATCCTTTTTAGGAATTTTGTGTAGTACTCTTTATACATTTGAATATAGTCAAAGTTTTAACTTCCACTGCTACACAATTGGTGTTTTTGTTTGCCATGAGTTTTTGGTAGAGACTTTGAGGTCTTTACAACATGGTATCAGAGCATCAAGGTAGTCAGAGTCTTGACTAATTCAATTTGTCTCCTAGATAGAAACCCTAACCTTATATAGTTCCCTTTATTAAGTTTTTCACCTTAGAGTGGACCTATGATGAAAGATTGAGTTAGGACATAATAATTTCATACTAGAAATATAATTTGTCAACTTTTTGGTGATTAGTCTTTTAGGTTGCTACTAGGGCATAAGTTGATATCAAAAGTGTCTAGAAAGGGTCAGGGTCTGGGGGCTGGCAATATTTTCCTCAACACCACTAACTTGGCTTACAAGGACTCCCAGATCCATATGACGCCATCCTGGCCTGAGCTAATACTGACCGTCCCAAAATAGCATACCTTTGGACAAATTATCTTATTGTTGAGTAACCTTTTGAACCTAGTATATGCTGTCTTGGTTAATCATGTAGAATCACCTTATGTCTCCATAAGTTCCTTATGTGAGCCTTAGATTTCCATGTTTCAGAATAATCTACCCTATATTAGATTTTGAAGTTTGGAAATAGTGATTAGTACAACAACTAAGTGTTAGATCTCATACATAGTTTTACCTCAACCCTTTTTGAAAAGTGGACTTAGTAGTAGTGCTCTTATATCTTGATAGATTTTGGAGTTTTTGATTTCGAGGAAGAAATCCTCTTTAAGGGGGTGGAAATGCTTCGAAATCAAGTTACTCTATCTTTTAAACCCTAATTCCACAAGCATGGGATTAGTGAGCTTATATGGTTAGTGTTGGATGAATAAATTATAATCATTATCCATCTTGTTTGTTTATACATAAATAAATAAATAAATAAATATATATATATATATATAATAAGTCATCTAGGAGAATAGTTCTTATGTTTGAACCTTTACATATTCTTGATGCACATGATAGTGAGTTACTAATCACTAATTGTGGATACCCTTAATGTTGACCATGTCACCCTAATAGTATGGTTTGTAAGATTAAGGTTCTAGTCCATGCTAGGAATGCATAATATGTAATGTTCATGATGACCTAAACCCTAATGTGTAATCATCTAGTCCTAACCATATACACTTCTATATATATCTTTGATGCCTTCATGATACATTAGTGACTTAGGTGTCATCATCAGTTAACACACTTGGAGCATATATATGGATTATAATCACCCAGTTATATTGGAGACCATGTTATCAATATAAGTAAGGCATATCACCTTGTTCCCTAATATACATCTCTTTAATCACCTTATCATGATTTAGTATGAAAATCAATTCATTAATGTTTAATGTGTTTCATATTGTTCATTAAAACACATGTAATGACACAAATATGATTATGAGTATTGGATTCACATAAGTTTGCATTAATGCCTAATGTGATGAAAAATATGTATAATTCATATTATGGAGTGTAATAGGAGAAAATGATGTCATTAACTTGAGTATCTAATGCAAGTTGGCAATATGTGATAATATATGTGACCTTATTTGGGATTATGGTAGGCTTAATAATTGGTTGATAATATTATCTTTTTCTTACAAAATTATCAGTGATAATTCTACATGATGGTTTTTATGGAGATTAGATTCTAGTCTTTTAGGTTTGTGACCTAATACATTATTAATGATGAGATTTCTTAGAAAACCCTAATTGTTCTTAAAACCCTTACAAGGGAAGATACATATGTTTTGATGCTTAGTGATGAGTTATAATCTCTGCTACCACCATGTGAGTATAAGTTGGCACAAGTGCTAGTATAGTATAGATGATGCCTTTTCATGATAGAGACTATGCTAGTGAGCCCATTATGTTATGTTTTGGATGAAAAATTATATATATGGTAGAAACCTTAGTCAGACTAGGCTTATGTGTAGAGCCTATGAAGTACCCACCTTTGTACCAAATGTTGGGATGTTACACACTCACCCTCTCTCTTCCCTCTTATTGTGATTTTGGGGACGAAATCCTCTTTAAGGGGTGGAGTGCTGTAACAGACTGAATCTCAGGGTCCTCCCTACAATTTACCCACTTTTGTACTTTTATTTACTTTCTAGTCCTTTTGGACATCCTTCACTAATTTCCCATCCTTTTGAGCCTTCTTGGGCTTCAATGTTGAATTTGAGCCTTTCTTGAGGTATAATTCACAAATTACCTACATTTATGTTTATGTAGGGACCCATCTAATGAGATAACTGAGGTATAATCATGCAATTTGACCATTAATGAGATAATATAAGTATATAATGTTAATTTGGAGCTTTTTGGATAAATATACTAGTAACAATGTATTGAGTTAATGTATAGGAGTAATTAACCCCTTTACTTTCTCTCTCCTTTAAATAGGGAGATAATGCACTAATAAGAGTATTATATGTTGAGATATGACTCATAATGTTTATATGTGACTAACATCTCGGTATATACCCTATTATGTCATTAAAAGACATTCTTTATATTAATTGTTCTTTTTATGCTTTATTATATGCTTTAATAGTTTATAAATTAATTAGGAACCTAACCATGTGATTTTCAAGAAACTAATGGCATAGAATCGTTCTAGGTGTTTTCATAAACCTATGGTTAAAATTTGAGGTCATTTGGACTTCATTTGATCCTCCAAATGCTTTTTACAAGTTCCCATATAGTTTAACTATAGTAGATGAATCGATTTTTGCATTTATTTCATGTGCCACGCACTCGGCCCCCATTGGATCTCAATCCAACAGATCTGGGGTCATCTTCAACCTCCAGCCCACCGACCAAGAGGACGCCTAGGCTCCTCCACTTTGTTCACCCTCGTTTCTCGATCATTTTGTGAGATTTAAGTTGCGCTGGCTTCGTCTCCTCGAGCCGCACCGTTTAAGTCCTTGCTCATCGTCTCCCGTGCACCATAGCCCAAACGCCCATAGGCACCAGCTGTACCTTCTCCACCCACATGACACTTCAGTTCCTCAGCCTCCCTCACCTATATAAAGCATCCTTATAGCCAACAACGACACCATTGAAATCTCACTCAGCCATTAATTTGATCAGAGCTCCCCCGTGTAGCCCCCCATCTCCGCCGCGTCCTCCTACCTTGCGGCCCTTTTCCTGGCTTCTCGGTGGTAGCTGCACCCCAATAAAATACACCAATGAGTTCCTCTCATTGTAAGCTTCATTTCGAGTACCTATACGTCCAATTTGGTCGAGATTTGAGGGAACGCCCAAATGGGCAAGCTCCTTCTCCACAGCCATGGCTGGTGCGTGAGGAAGGAGACAACCTGTGACGTTTTATGTTTTTACCCGCGCACCCGCCTCACTCTCTATTTTGACATCGGTGTTATTTATATCATTTGTCTCAGTCTCCTTGCTCAAGTCACCAAGCCCACATGGATTTTTCTTGCTCTCTGATTGGTCTAGAGCAAATAAATCATAGAAAATCAATACGTTATCAAAAAAATTCGAGTAAATACTCAGAAAGGATTTTTTCACGTAGAATTTTAATTTCTAGTTTTGAAGTCCTAATTCTATTTCATTTTTTGAAGTTTGCTTTGAATGTCATTTTGAGCTTGTTAAATGTTCTAAAAATCATAATTAATTCATTTTAACTCCGAATTGAGAAATAAATTATGTTTTCTTAATCAGTGAAACCTAAGTGAGCTTTTGGTCCTAGTTTTGAGTCCTAAATAAGTGGTTTTCGAATAAAGTCTAAAATGGGTATTTTCCTTTATACATTATGCTTAATAAATGCTAATTTATTTGAAATGTTTGTAACTAGGGTTAATGGATGTTGATACAATCTAATCAGTGATAATGTTGGTTATGAGAATCTTCAAAAAGGTATGTGAACCCTATTTATGTATGTGAAGCCTATTTATGAATATGCTATTGAAAGATTATGCAAATAACCATACTCTCTAGTTGGGCTTTTATCCATACCCCAAGTTCCTAATGAGGTAATTGCTAGCCTTGATATCTCTCTAATGCCTTATTTGGCTCATTACTTATTTGATTCCTCTATTGCCTATGTTGGCTTATTTACTTGACATTCTTGGATCTTGAGTTTCCAATGTTGGCTTACTTATTTGGGTTACTTTTTGGGTTATATTCCCATTTGCTATGATGCAACTTTACTTATATTTTCACTATTGCCAAGTGAACTATTTAGCATGATTTATTATTATTGGCCAAATGACAATGTAGTGTACATGAGTACAAACCACCTATAGTGGGCATGAGCCTAGGGGAATGTTAAAATTCTCCCCAGGGGAACGTTAAAATTCTCCCCATATTATATATATTTAGAGGTTAGGGGATGTTAAATTTCCCCCTCTCCTCTAGGTGTTGGTCCGGTAGGTGCCACACATGTATTGGTATGATTTTGTGTCATAATATTATTCATGCTATGTTGATTATTGTGGATTGATTTACTTTGGCAGATTTCCCTATATCACTTATTATACTTGCCTCATACTCTTGAAATCTTGTAGAATAGTAGATCATTATATTATGCAATATTGTTCTTTATTAATTATCCATTTCCTTTTGATTGAGACATACTTTTATCTCTCTCTTGTTGGATGATCCCAACCATCTAGTTTAGGATCAGAGTGCACATTTGAAGCTTGGTGAACCATCCTAAGGCTAAGGTCAAGGAGTTCAACCCTCTAGATTGGACTTAGCTATAGCTGCCTATATGTTAAGTTGTTTTTCTTTGGAGACAATATTGAATTGGTTTGAGTCTTCCTCTACCTGGATCCTATTATTGTTGTTTATAAAGTTGTACACCCTTTTTAGGAATTTTGTACAGTACTCTTTATACATTTGAATATAGTCAAAGTTTTAAATTCCGCTTCTACAAAATTGCTGTTTTTGTTTGCCATGAGTTTTTAGTGCTTTTTCCTTGAGCCACCTCAGCTTGTATTACAACCATCCTCATCCTTGCAAGGGAATTCCGTAGTCGTTGCATCTTCCTTTCCCTCAATTGTACTTCTACACCACTATCCCTTATCTTAGTTAAAACGTGGTGCATGATATACGTCACAAACATCCGATTGTCGATATGTTGACCATTGGTGTGTCTACAGTACCCCTAACCAATTGAATTGTCTAGACATACCTTAAGCACACAACATGGTCTTTGGAATTTATAATACCCAGTGGATACATTCTTAAACAAATTTGTAAGTGCATAAGCTCATGATTAGTATAGGAGCGGTAAGTCAGGGTCAAAACCAAGAGAGAAAGGGGGACCTAGAGCTATGATAGTTTAGGCTAGGTTCCTAATGCAAAGTCTAGGATTGAAGAGTTTGAGGTTTTGTTTGTTAAAGTAATTATGATAAAGAAATTAAGAAAGAGCACAAAGAAAAGCCTAAGTTAACATCGATTGTCTAATTGTAATTAACAAGGGAGAGAAGTTAAACAATGAAAATAAGAAAACTACATTAATGAAAGAAGGGCAATAATAACACTAACACTACACTAGCAAATCAATTCTAATTAACAACCTAGAGGGAGCTGTTGACCTAAGTGTTATACATTGTACATATTTTGATCATGACTTAACATTCCATTCATATGTATCTAATATGTTTGTTTGAGATTGATTTCAAGCATTAGATACATGAAAAGGATCAAATCTACCAATACCTAGCCTATTCTAAATCAAGTCAAAAGCAATGCAAATGCAGTTTTGTGGAGAAAACTCCAAATCACCTTAGATGATTCTTGTAATCATTTGTATTGATGCCATGACTTGAAACTAAGATGAAAAAAATTGAACCCTTAATTTGAACGTTTGATAACTCAAAAATAATTTTCCAAAATTCATTACAGGATGTTTGTCGATCAAGATTCAAAATCGAATGATCCCTTGATGGATTTTGAGAATTCTTTGTTTCAATAGAGTTTTCCATTCATAGAACTCAACCAATCCCTACACTCAGTAAAACTAATTTTAAGTGATCGGCCAAGTTGCACATAGGAAAAACTTGACCAATGCTTTAAATTGGCTTTGTCGCATAGTGCAATTGGTCGAGGTACCTTTATGATAACTCGATCGACTGCACTGTACGAAAAATGTAGAAAAAGTGATTCTAACTGTTGGAGTATTATAAAACTCAAAATTATATCTATTGCAACACCCCAAATGATAGAAAAAATTCCCAAGTGTTCCTACCCTCTAGTAGACACCCTCAACTATAAATAGGACCTCTTGAAGTTCATTCTAAGGTTTCTCCGTCATGCTATTCAAGCTCCTTGCTATAGTTGAGTGCATCTAGTCCACTTTAGTCCCTTTCTCTCTCTTGATTACACTTTAGTTTTTCCATATGAATGAGATAGGATATGTGTGAGAGAGCTACTTGATTGTATTCTTGTAAATTTATCAAAGGTTCTCTTTTCCCAACCCCTTTCTTTAAGATGTAGTTGATGAAAGCTTCTCCAAGTGGAGGAGAAGGTGCAAGATTCTTCAAGTTGTAGAAGAAGGTGCAAAAAACTTCCCCGAGTGAAGGAGGAGGAAAAGCCTAAAGATCTGGGAGTAGAGTGGGTAAATCCTTCAAGGCAGAAGACTCGTTGCAAAGAGGGGATCTCCTTGACGAAGGTGCCCAACTGCTTACAAGAGTGGGTAAAACCATGGTGAGGTAGAAGACTCTAGATCCATATAGGTAAGACCTTGGTTGTAAGGTTGTTGGATCCCTTGAACTCAAAGGGAAGATGGGCATCGTTACCCTAGAAAGGGAAGGTCAAATTATATGTCTTATAATGGAGTATAAGTATACATAGGTTGTAAAATCCTAGGGCTTGACCTCTCTAGGTAGTGGACTGACTCTCTCCTAGTTTGGAGAGTAGAACCACTCTAAGCATCTTGTCCAATGCTTGTTTCAATCTTTCTCATCCTTTCTATGCATATTTAGATTGACATCAAATTCACTTTTTGTAATTGTGCCTCGTTGAAGTAACTTGAAGGTCTTATGAATTTGGTGCAAGTGTTTTTAACTCTATTCGCCCCCTCTAGAGCCCTTTGATCCAACAAATGGTATCATATCTATACTATTCTCTGACACATATCCCACGAGATGAGAAGATGGGTGACTTGAGTCCCTCAACCTAGAGGGAGGCTTCTTCATGAAGACCCCCTGGTCTTTGACGACACAAATTTCCTTTATTGGAAACAAAGGATGCAATTCTACCTTCAAGGGATGGACTACGATATGTGAAAGGTGATGATTCTTCCATATAAGGAGCTGGTAGGTGATGTAGCTACTTGGGATGAACCTACACTCAAGAAGGCACAACTAAATGCCTAGGTGATAAGCATCATCTATGATACCCTCACTCCCTCTGAGTTCAACTGGATCTCATATTGGGACACATCCCATGAGATTTTTAACAAGTTGTGCATTACCTATGAAGGCACACAACAAGTCAAAGAGTCAATGATCGACATGCTCAACAGACTGCTTGAAAGCTTCAAGATGGGCAAGAAAGAAAAAGTGGCTGAGATGTACACAAGACTCAACACCATCATCAATGGGCTTGCTGCTTTGGGTCACACCTTGGATGGAAGAACCATAAACTCTAAGATCCTAAGGTCTCTTCCCAAGAGATGGGAGCCCAAGGTGACTTCCATTAAAGAAGTTAGAAGACTTGGTGACTTAGCCACTGAGGAGCTCATTGGTAACCTTCAAGATCATCATCTAAGGCTAGACAAGCAATAACAAGATGACAAGCAAGAGAAGGAAACAAATAAGACCAAAGACAATGCTTTCAAAGCTCAAGTGGAGGCAACGATTCTCCAACAACAACTTGCTTGCTGGTCCTCTCCTCCCTCCTGAAGTGAAGGTGATGGCCCTAGTGATCATGAAGCAAACTACTACAAGGGACAACACTTTAAGGGAAAGCCTTCCTCATCCTATACTCCTAGATGCTATGAATGTGTTCAAAAGGGTCACTACAAGAATGATTGCCCCAAGGAAAAAAGGCCTGCCACAAGAGCATCCATGAAAAGAAGGATGACTACAAGAAGGAAGGAAAGTATAAGAGGAAGGACAAGAAGGACAAAAGGAGTAAGGATGCAACTCATGCGACTTGGGAGGGATCCTCCTCTAGTGGTTCAAGCTCTGATGAAGGAGAATATAACCTTGCACGCATGGCCTCCACAAGTGAAGACGTTGGTGAGGTAAGTGAGGTAATCTTGTATGAGTTATGTAAGGAAACTCTTATTAATATGCTTAATGATATACACTCTTCTTATCCCCAATGCAAATCTAAAAAGAAGAGGTTGGGTAAGATCATAGATGATTTGAATGCTAAAATTGATATTCTCGGTCAAAATGAGAAGTTGCATCTTGATAGCATTGATTCCTTGCAAGGACAATTTATTGATCTTTAGCTCCAATACAATGGAGTTGAAGTAGAGAATGACATCTACCTTAAGAACATCAATAGTCTTAAGGAATAAAACCAAGCCCTAGTAGATAAGCTTGTTTTACTTAAAACTAAAAATGATGATCTTAAGCTTGCTTGTGATGCTACTAAGGATCAAAATAGAATTCATCTTGATTAACTTGGTATGCTTAGAACTGAAAATGCTATATTTCTTGCTCAAGTTAATGATCTTTCTTCTAGACCTTTATTGCCTAGTCATGAAGTTGCTAGTCTTAGTTTAGAAAAATATTCTTATATTACTTAAGCCCCTGTATTTGGAGTCCGATATTACTTGATGCATGAGTTTTGAGTCACTTTTATATGCTTATTTTATATATGTTTTATGCATGTATTTGTCATTTTATTGATTATATTTACATAATTCACCATAGTTGGAATTTAAACTCTATTTGCATCAAATTATATTTATGTTATCATATTTATATGATTTTATATAATCCCTGGACTTATACACATGTTTTGGCATTTTTTCAGGCACTTTTGCATTGTCCAGAGTCGATACTAACGACCCTAGGGTCGATAGTATCGACATTTAATCAGAAATCAACCCCGAAATATGATTTTGGAAAGAAATACCTGTGCCATGGTTGATACCATCGACCTGGGGGTCGATACTATCGACAACGTCGGGATCTGGCAATTTTTAGCACTAAAACGGAGCGTTTTAATTCGACGGTTGAGCTTTTTCGGAGCTGTAAAGTGGTCCTATGACCTAAGAAGAGCACGGCCGGCCTAGGGGGATCTCATATTGGGTTGCACAACATCCAAGAAGCATAGAGAGAGAGAGGAGATGAGAGACGAAGGCCATCAACCGAGCGATCCGGGCACCTCCGACGGGCGATTTTGCTGCCGGAAGACTGCAAAATGCGTGTTTCTCGAGGAGGATCTCCAGGAGCACCTTCGTATCAGGGGTTACACGAGTTTGCTCCATGTTTCCCATGTTTTTCTTCTCTACTCATATGTATTCTCCTTTGTCAACCATGTGGGACTAATTCCCTTTATCTTTAGGACCGGGAGTAGCCCGGGTAATGCTGTATGATACTTTTTACATAGTTTATCATAATTTGTCTCTCAAATCCATGGTATGATTTCGTTTTCTCCATTATATCATTATGCTTGATCACCTTAATGATAATCTAATGCCTTTAATTGCTTTGAAAGAAGAATTAACGGTTGAAAAGAGACGAAATTCACATTAACTCATAAATTCCCTGAACAAGGTGATGTACGGTTAATGGTGGAAACCCAGAGGTTGATTCTAATGCACCTAATTTAGGGTATAGGTTACTACGACGGTGGAACTGACCTAGATCTAGGTAGTGAATTGTATCACGACAGTGAGCAATTCTGACTACAGGCCACTATCCAGAATAAGAGACGAATTAGGATAATTGTGTAGAAATTAGTACAACGAGAACCTACGGTGAAACCGCAATCCTAAAGATTCCTATTTAAATTTATTAAACTAAACATTTAACAGATTGCTTTATTTTATTTTATTTTATTTTATTTTTAAATCAAATCTCAAACTCTTTTAATCGGTTTAGCTGATCGCAACCAGTTAGTAGTAGTCTACTAAAATTAACGTTTCCCTGAGTTCGACTCGGGCCTCACAAGGCCTATATTACATTGATACGTATACTTGCATTTGCACGCAAGGTTTACGCGTGTCAAGTTTTTGGCACCGTTGTCGGGGAAACGGTGAATTTTTGCACTACGAGTGCTGCGAGCGGACACACTAGGCCACTTTTAATTCTTGTATTTTTTTTACTCTTTTAATCTTTTGAACTGAATTATAAATCTTATTCATTGTTTTAATTATTAGTACCAGTTCATACACTACCATTTGAAATTTTAGGTTCTAGTAAAGTAATAATGGGTGACAGAGCAGCAAATGAGGAGCAGACGATCTGGGAGAAGATCAAGGCTTCTTCCTCCTCTGCATCTAAGGGGCCAATTAAGAAGCAAGCCATCAATATTCCCAACTACCAAATTGACCCAGGCCTAATCAATTTGGTCAAGTCCAATGCATTTCACGGGCTGAAGAATGAAGATTCGGTGACCCACATCAGCACGTTCGTGGAAAATTGCGATATGATAAAGATTGATAAGTTCCCGCAAGAGACACTTTACTTGAAGTTATTTCCCAGTTCTCTGGTGGGAAATGCAAGAGAATGGCTACATAATCTGGATGATGAGTATGTGGAATCGTGGGATCACATGGTCGAGGTATTTTTCGAGAGGTTCTTTCCACCTGAGAAGACAAATGATCTTGTGCGAAAGATCCACAACTTCAGCCAGAAGCCCGGTGAGACATATTCTGATACATGGGAGCGCTTTCAGATAGTGCTCAGGAGGTGCCCACATCATGGGCTGGACAAGGAAAAACAGGTTAAAATTTTCTATTTCGCTCTAAATGAGCATGACATAAGCAATATGGATTCAACAGGCTCAGGGTTCTTCTTGAACAATAAAGGTACGAGGTGTTGGACAATTTTGAAGAATATGGCAAAGAAGCAGTCTTGGGGTGAAAGAGATGCACCCGAGCAGGTTGGCGTGACACATGAAGCAAAGGAAATCAAAGCGCTTAATGACAAGATGGATCTTATAGCCAAGAAGCTCCTAGAGAAAGAGGAAGAATCTGATGAGGAGGCCCAAGTCAGATTTATGCAACAATAGGGCTATAGGAACAATGATTACGCTTGGAGGAAGGATAGGAAATTCTCATGGAAGGATCCAAACAACTTCCTACAAGATCCAGATGCAAAGCCACAACCAAGGGCTGAAGACAAAAGCACCGAGTTGCTTAGTCAAGTGGTGCAACAAAATCAGGAGATGATGAGCATTTTTAGTAAGCAGTTGCAGTCCCAAGGTGAGATTTTGACTAAATTTGGCCAGACATTGCAAAGCCATGGAGCATAGATGAGGGCACTAGAGATGACTGTGACCCAAATTTCCAATGAGGTGGCGGCCATGAAGCTTACAAATCAACAAAGACAGGTTGGGAATGCAGATGCTGTTCAAGCACATTATGAAGTGAAATATATATCTGTGATTACTGAGGTAGAGCCCCCGGTGGTGGAGGTCCAGGCGAAAGACAAGGTGATTTTTGATACAGAGGCTACACCGAAAATACCGTATCCTTGCAGTCATCATGGACTACCCGGCAGATATTTTCCAGTCAGAAAAACCCGCCACGAGCCCAGCACGGTCTTGCCCACACCTAGGCAAGAAGAACAGGTGAAGGCCATACTTCATGGTGAAGCTCCAACCACTGAGAAATATGAGCAACCACAAGTCACGCCAGTTATAAATGATGTGCCAAAGCCTACGCCAGAGGGTGACATTGAAGCAAGCTTAGGGGAGGAGACCCCGTAAAGCCCATATGTGCCACCTCACAAACATCTAAAGGAGGCAGTTGTGTCTTTTTCGGATAGTTCGAGGCCGAAGAAAGAGCATAGAAATTATAGAAAGTTCTTGGAGATGTTTAGGAAGCTCCATATTAATATCCAGTTAGTGGAAATGATAGAACATATTCTCACATATGGGAAATTTATCAAGGATATCATCACCAAGAAAAGGAAGATATAAGACACATATGTTTGCCGGGTGAATGAGATGGTGAGCTCAATTATCCATGGGAGTTTACCAAAGAAGAGGAAAGATCCAGGATGTTTCTACATCCCATGTTCCATAGGTGGCCAACATTTTCCACAAGCATAGTGTGACTCAGGGGCAAGCATTAATCTTATGCCACTTGCCACTTTTCAAAAGTTGGGATTGAAGAAGCCAACACAAACTTCCATGACAATTGAGTTGGCGGATGGATCCATTGTGCAGCCAAAAGGTATATACGAGGACGTGCTAGTCAAGGTCGACAAATTCATCTTCCCTATTGACTTTGCAGTCATGGACATGCATGATTTGGAAGGAGGTGAGATGCTATTGGGAAGGCCGTTCCAAGCTACGGCTGATGTAATCGCTGCCATTGGGCGAAGTTACTTGACACTTGGGATTGATGATGATAGAGTTAAATTCAAATTGCCAAATGAATCATTAGAGACATCCCTTGACAACCCAGGTTAAAGGTATCCTTATGTCAAGCCTAGGAAATTAAACAAGGGTGCTTGTTGGGAGGCAACCCAACTTTAGGTTTATTTTATGTTTGGATATGTTCTTTTATGTTTATGTATTTAGTTTTTGCTTAGGTTTTGATAATTTTTGTAAAAATGGTACCCTAACTCGTGTTTTGAAGTGTGCAAAACTTTAAGGTCAATACTATCGGCACCCATGTCGATAGTATCGAGTTTGGAGCAGTAAACACGGAGTAAAAGTCTATACCATCGACCCTAGGGTCGATAGTATCGAGATTCCTGAAGATTTATAGAAATTTTTTGTCAGTAAAGTCGATACCATCGACCCTAGGGTCGATAGTATCGACACTTTTGAGTTCCCAAAATTTTAGATGCGTCGATGCAGCAAAATTGCTGAGCCTGGGTCGATACCATCGACCTTGTGTCGATAGTATCGACACCTGCCTGACAGCTACATAAAACAGGCCGTAAAAGGTATCGAAACGAGATTTTTTCACACTGTTTTTTACAGAGCGAAGAAAGATGAAGCAAGTCACATATTAGAACCAATAAGACACAAAAGTGGGCCAAAAAAAGGAGGGAGATAGCAAGAATCACTTGGTCCACTTGAGCATCCAACCATCCTTCTTCAACACACTTCAAAGCGAATGGTACCGCTGTTCTACCTCTTAAGTGAGAATGTTGACCATGAGGCCATAGTCATATTCAAGCTTGGGGGGGTGTTGGAACAAACCTCTATCTTAGTTTTTACTTACTTATTCATGTTGCTTTTACTTTTGAAATATTAGTTGCATTTATTTCTAGATTTACCGCTTTTGTAGGATCCACATCTATCTAGTGTAATCTGTGGAGTAATAAATGCATGGTTTCAATTGGGAGTATCACTCTTGGGTTGCGTGCACATAAAAAAATGAGCATTTTGAAAACTTTTTGAGCTTATTCTTGTGAGTAATTGAGTTGCATAACTGAGGAAGTGCTTGGGTGAGTCAGCTTCAGGACATGGGGATGTGAATGACTATCTTTATTGTCCAAGGAAAAGTGATCGACAAGGTTGTTGAGCCTAAACTGACCAAACGCTAATGTGACCTTAGACTAGAGTTTAAGAGAGAAATCCTTCAGTTACCCTGTACACAGGTCTTTAGAGAGGGACATGTGATATTTTCAGAAGGTTCTGTCAATTATTCTTGTGATCTGATCCACCGCAATTTCATTCACACTCCACCATAAGAAATGGGAGCACATTACTGTCTTTTACTCTTTGATTGCATCCCATGTAGATAGGTCTTGCATTACAACTATTTTCACATATTTTTGCATGAAAATGAAAAGAAAAAATAGATAGAGTAGTTATACATGCACATTATCTTTAGGTGTGTGTCATTGAATTACATAACTATCATTTTGTAGCTGCATTCACATCTTTTGAGCATATAGTACATCATGTGTTTTATGTCTTCTGAAAATATTAAAGGTGGTGAACTTTATCCATACCCTCTGAATAGAATGCATTAAATGCATAAGTTATGTAACAAGAAGTGAGCCTGACAAATAATTCATTGTCATCTATGAAAATAAGGGCTTGAAAAAAAAATTGAAAAAATTGAAAAAAAGAGAAGAAAAAAACAAAAAAAAATTGAGAAGTAAGTAGGAATGTGAGGGAGAAAGGAAGCTATTCTCACTTACATACTAAGAAGAATAAGCACATGGTGTAGTTTTCTTAGATATTCTATCTCACCTCGAGACAGAATGATAGTGCATACATCATTCCAGCAAAAATGTAACGTTAGGACATTTTCACTTGCATTTTGCATCATGATAGGTAATAAATTTTTGTATTACATGTTTGACTGTTATGTGCTTTCATTTCTTCCATAGCCACCTATCCCATCCACCCGTTGCTCTAATCGGTAGGCCACCCATGATATTCTCCTCATTCATTAATATCAGGAGATCTGCTTCCATTTAGATGGTAGTTAGGAAATGAGCAACGTAGATAGGAGATCACAAGATGCATCAAGTATGGACCAGATGAGTTTATCATATTAACTATTTTAATTGATAGTATTTCATTGATTGGGGGACGAGCATCTTTTACTTAGGTCTTTGGTCGCCTGGATGGCAGTTAGTGTTCCGTGGTCAATGAGGGCCGGTTTGTGGAAAGAAAGTGGGGATGATGCAGATGCATTTCATGTATTTACGTCCTTTTGCTGACTTATCTCAATCAGATCCAAAGTTTTGTTGCTCGAGGACGAGCAAGGTTTAAGCTTAGGGGAGTTTGATGCATGAGTTTTGAGTCACTTTTATAGGCTTATTTTATATATGTTTTATGCATGTATTTGTCATTTTCTTGATTATATTTGCATAATTCACCATAGTTGGCTTTTAAACTCTATTTGCATCAAATTATATTCATTTTATCATATTTATATGATTTTATATAATCCCTGGACTTATACACATGTTTCGGCACTTTTTCAGGCACTTCTGCATTGTCCAGAGTCGATACTATCGACCCTAGGGTCGATAGTATCGACATTTCATCAGAAAGCAACCCCGAAACATGATTTTGGAAGGAAATACCTATGCCATGGTCGATACCATCGACCTGGGGGTCGATACTATCGACAGCGTCGGGATCTGGCAATTTTCAGCACTAAAACGGAGCATTTTAATCCGACGGTTGAGCTTTTTCGGAGCCGTAAAGTGGTTCTATGATCTAAGAAGAGCATGGATGGCCCTAGGGGGATCTCATATTGGGTTTCACAACATCCAAGAAGCATAGAGAGAGAGAGAGAGAGAGAGAGAGGAGATGAGAGATGAAGGCCATCAACTGAGCGATCCGGGCACCTCCGACGGGCGATTTTACTATCGGAAGACTGCAAAGCACGTGTTTCTCGAGGAGGATCTCCAGGAGCACCTTCATATCAGGGGTTACACGAGTTTGCTCTATGTTTCTCATGTTTTTCTTCTCTACTCCTATGTATTCTCCATTGTCAACCATGCAGGGCTAATTCCCTTTATCTTTAGGACCGGGAGTAGCCCGGGTAATCGCTGTATGATACTTTTTACATAGTTTATCATAATTTGTCTCTCAAATCCATGGTATGATTTCATTTTATCCATTATATCATTATGCTGGATCAACCTAATGATAATCTAATGCCTTTAATTGCTTTGAAAGAAGAATTAACGGTTGAAAAGAGACGAAATTCACATTAACTCATAAATTCCTTGAACAAGGTGATGTACGGTTAATGGTGGAAACCCAGAGGTTGATTCTAATGCACCTAATTTAGGGTATAGGTTACTAGAATGGTGGAACCGACCTAGATCTAGGTAGTGAATTGTATCACGACAGTGAGCAATTCTGACTACAGGCCACTATCCGGAATAGGAGACGAATTAGGATAATTGTGTAGAAATTAGTACAGCGAGAACCTGCGGTGAAACCGCAATCCTAAATATTCCTATTTAAATTGATTAAACTAAACATTTAATCAATTGCTTTATTTTATTATATTTTTAAATTAAATCTCAAACTCTTTTAATCGGTTTAGCTGATCACAACCAGTTAGTAGTAGTCTACTAAAATTCACGTTTCCCTGAGTTCGACTCGGGCCTCACAAGGCCTATATTACATTGATACGTATACTTGCGTTTGCACGCACGGTTTACGCGTGTCATTACTTCATTCACAAGATGATCTTGCTAGCTTATCTTCTATTGTCATTGCTCTTAGGGATGATAATCATAAACTTAGAGCTTCCTTGCAGAAATTCCTCAAAGGGAAAAAGTCCCTTAATGAAATTCTAGATCACTCTACCAAACAAGATGGTAAAAATGGTTTGGGATATGTTGGGGGTGCTCCAAAGAGTAAGAGCAAGAGAAAGGGTAAGAAAAAGAGTAAGGGACATCCTATCTTATATGGAAAGTATTATGGCTCTAAGAACCCTATGGTTTGTGTGCATTGCAAGAGTGATGATCATTATTTTACTTATTGTCTTTATAGAGAGAGAAGGGGACCAACCCAAAGATGAAATGGGTCCCCAAACTAACACTGGATCCCAAGGTTTGAATTGAGCACCAAAATCTTCCTTTATTGTAGGTAAAAGGAAAATGGATTGTTGATAGTGGTTTCTCAAAGCATATGACATGTGAAATCAACCACTTCAACCAATTCACAAAGAATAAAGGAGGATCGGTGATGTTTGGTGACAACAACAAGGGTAAGGTGATAGGTGAGGGTGATGTAGGTGATTCACTATGCATCAAGAATGTTCTTCTTGTGTATGGCCTACACAATTTAATAAGTTTTAGTCAACTTTTTTATAATGGTTATATTGTTCTTTTTACCTCACTTGAATGCTTGCTTCTAGATTCCCTCTCCAACAATGCTATATATAAGGGAACTAGAAATGGTAATCTCTATATTATTGTTCTTGACTCCATTAATCCTATGATTGGTAGATGTATTGTTGCCAATTTGAATGATATTTCTTTATAGCACCGTAGACTTGGTCATGTAAATATGCATCAACTGAAGAAGTTGAGAAAAAATGATTTGGTAATTGGACTTCCTAAATTGGATTTTGAAAAGGATGAGAGATTCCAACCTTGTACCCAAGTAAAGAAAACTAAGTCCTCCTTCAAATCCAAAGGAGTGCTTAGCACAAAAAGAGTTCTTGAGCTTCTTCACATTGATCTATTTTGACCTAGGCATAGGCAATCACTTCGTGGTAGTATGTATTGTCTTGTGATTATTGATGATTTTTCTCGATATATTTGGACCTTCTTTCTTGTTCCAAAAATCAATACTCTTGATGTTTTCTCGACCTTTTCAAATGAGTTGAATATAAAGATTCTTGCTGGATCGTCTCTATCCGTAGTGATCATGGGGGAGAATTTAAAAATGATTTGTTTGAATGGTTTTGTGAGGAAACTGACTATGCACATAAGTTTTCTTCACCTCTAACACCTCAAAAAAATGGGGTTGTAGAGAGAAAGAATAGGCCACTATAGGAAATGGATAGGACTATGCTTCTAGAGTATGACACTCCAAAGAAGTTTTAGGCCGAAGCTGTTAGTACTTCATGTTTTCTGTAAATTTGGGTTTTTACTCATCCATCTTTAAACAAACCCCCTATGAGCTATAAGCATTCTATCGATTTCTTTCATGTTTTTGGTTGTCCTTGTTTTGTTTTAAACACCAGGGATTCCCTCGATAAGTTTTATCTGAAACCTTACAAGGCTTTCTTTCTTGGCTATAGCACTACTAGAAAGGGTTATAGAATATTTAACATTGAATTGTGTAAAGTAGAATATCTATCAATGTTAGATTTGTTGAGACTAACCCCTCTATTTCCAAGAATATTATTAATGATTATGTTGTAGATGAATCAATCCCTCACTTGAAAGAGCTCAACACTGTTAGTAAAGGAAAGAAGGTGTTAGTTGATGAAGAAGAGAAAGAAGACAAAAAGAAGGATTGAACTCCCCAGTTTGCAAATCATCATCCTAAAGAGCTCATCATAGGTAATACTTTTGAAAGGCTGAGGACGTGGGCTGTATTTAACAAAGAATAATCCAAAAACGTCTTCATCTCTCAACTTGAGCCAAAAAATGTCAAAGAAGCTCTCAAGGACGATGAATGGATCCTAGACATGCAAGAAGAGTTGGAACAGTTTGAGAAGAACGAAGTGTGGACTCTTGTGCCAAGACCAAGTGATAGAAAGATCATTGACACCAAGTGGGTCTACCTCAACAAGCTTTATGAAAGCAGAAAAGTGGTTAGAAAAAAATCAATATTATTTGGTCAAGGCTATGACCTGAAAGGGTGAGGACGCAGACTGCATTCAACAAAGAATAATCTGATAACGTCTTCATCTCTCAACGTGAGCCAAAAGATGTTAAATAAGCTCTCAAGGACGACGAATGGATCCTAGACATGCAAGAAGAGTTGGATTAGTTTGAGAAGAACAAAATGTGGACTATTGTGCCAAGGCCAAGTGATAGAAAGATCATTGGCACCAAGTGAAGCAAGGTTAGTTGCTCAAGGCTACAACCAACAGGAAGGTATTGATTTTGATGAAACATATGCACCTGTAGCTAGACTTGAGTCAATTAGAATGTTGCTTGCTTTTACTAGTCATAAGAATTTTTTATTTTATCAAATGGATGTTAAAAGTGCATTTTTGGTGCCAATTGAGAAGGAAGTATTTGTTTCTCAACCTCCAAGATTTGAACATGATAAACTGCCTAACCATGATTTTTTGTTACAAAAATCTCTCTATGGAATCAAACAAGCACCTTGAGCTTGGTATGAGAAACTAAATAACTTTTTTCTGGACAATATGGGCAAGGTCGATTCTACCTTGTTTCTAAAACACACTTCTAGAAATTTATTGATTATTCAAATTTATGTTGATGATATTATCTTTTGGCTGAACTGACCTTGATCTTTGTAAGGAGTTTAATGCTCTAATGCAGAGTGAGTTTGATATGAGAATGATGGGGGAGCTTACTTTCGTCCTTGACTTTAAAATCAAACAAACTAAAGAAGGGAACTTCATCAACCAAGGAAAGTACACCAACAAACTACTTAAGTATTTTGGGATGGATAACACCAAGTCAATGGATACCCTAATGTCAAACACTGCCAATCTTGATAGATATGAGCAAGGAGAAAAGGTAGATGAGAAGCTCTATAGAGGCATGATTGGATGTTTACTTTATTTGACTGCCTCAAGACTTGAAATAATGTTTAGTGTTGGCTTGTGTGCTTGCTTTCAATAAAGTCCTAGGAAATAACATCTCATAGTGGTTAGGATAATTTTGAGGTATCTAGCCAAAATATAAAACTTTGGACTATGGTATCCTAAGTCAAGGGACTTTACTCTTACCGACTATAGTGATGCTGATTTTGCAGGATGCTTGATTGATAGAAAGTTCACAAGTGGAACTTGCTTCTTCCTAGGACCATGCCTAGTTTCTTGGTTCTTAAAAAACTAAGCACTATGGCTCTTTCAACTACCGAGGCTGAATATGTTGTAGCTAGAAGTTGTTGGGTCAAGTCCTATGGATGAAGAAAATGTTCCAAGACTTTAACATTCATTTTGATGCATCTCCTATCTATTATGATAATACTAGTGCAATTAACCTGTCTTATAATCCTATATTACATAGTAGAGTTAAACATATAGAGGTCCGTCATCACTTTCTTTGTGACCACATTGCCAATAAGGGTATTTTTATCACACATGTGGACACATGAAATCAGCTTGTAGACATTTTCACTAAACCTTTGGCCAGAGAGCAATTTACTTTTATTAGATCAAAACTACTTATGACGGCTCTTGATGATATTGACATGTAATCTAGCTAGATGTCATCATATCTATATGTTTCTTGTTATATTTTATCATATCTTGACTAGAAGTTCTATAGTTGACATGATTGCATGCCTTATTTCACTTATTTCTGGGCATTTTTGCAAAATGACGTTTTATTGCAAAATAGTACCCTATGATGAGTGAAATGTGCCTCAATATGCTAAAATACATGTTAGACTAGAAAACTACTTTCATAGCACCCTTAGATGTTTGGAATAAAATTTTCTAAGGTTTGGACTGGTTGACCATATGATCGAGTTTGTCCTACTAACAACTCAACCGATCTCTATCCGAGAACTTAGCTGACCTGCATGTTTGGTTGATTTTTCAACCCACATAACTCGATTGATCATGCAACTGGATCAAATTAAAATAGGGTATGGGCTGACTTTTCTCCCTCTCAACTAGTGAAAAATCAACCGATCTCAAGCTCGAGTGTTCTAGTTCTCAAACCCTATGTTCGACCTTTCTCTCCCAGCTCCCACCACCACCTCCACCATCCGACCTGACCGCACATCTTTTAATTTACCAAATGAAACCTCATGGGACATCTGATGCATCAATAGATGCATAACCTTTAGGTTCATGATCATCTCCACCAGGACCTTTACCTGATCATGTCAATCATGAACCTATCCTATATCCATACCTACCCTACCTACCAAGCGCACCTTGGAGCTGACTATGCTTCCTATGCATACAATATGTTCTACCCTAACCCTCCACCTTATGTTGATTTTGCTGCCACCCCTACTACTGATGGTGGACCTTTCCTTGCCCCTGGTGCTTTTCCTCCACTGGCACTGCATGCTGGTCCTACTGCCACTCTACTTCCTAGTTTTTATGGGAATCTTGCTCCTTCCTTTGAGCAAGTAAATGTATTACATGCATGTGGCATGTCGTGGGATGAGAAAAATACCAGGTGGCCTAGTCGTGCATGTGGAACTCCTAATGTTGAGTAGATACCAGACCAGGATGCTACCGAGGATGATGGTTCAGATGACAACTTTGCTGGTTCTTTTGGTGATGATGGTGAGGCCAAAACTACTACCTCCACTGCACCATCTAATGATGAAAAGGACTACCAGCCCAAAGACAAGGATGATGATGTAGTTGATGTCATAGATAGTGTAAATGTTTAGTTCTATAGTCTTTTAATAGACCATATATATATATAACACTATAATGTATTAGACACTTGGGCACTGTGTATATGAGGCATACTATTTTATCATCTCGTTGTTTCTTGTTGGTTTGTTGTTTTATTTTGAGAGGACATGTTTAGTGTTGTAATCTTAATCCTATGTACCATAACTCTTTGATTTACTATATCTTATGAGTCTATGGTCTATTATTTCATTTTTTAATTATGACATTGAATTGTTTGTTTTCTCTACATTTTGTCTCTGTTTGGTGTGTGCTATATGTGGTTTTAGTTTGTGCCTATGGAGAAGACCTATGCTTTTAGCTCTTCTATCCCCCTGCCTTTTTGAAATGAAAAAAGGGGAGAGAATACTATAGGTACTACAAGGGAGAGAAGACCACAACCATATTGGTTTTATTTCTTATGTGAACATTTTCTTGTCAATTATATGAAATATCATGTGACTTGCTAGAGGACCATATATTGTTCATAAGAACGACTAACCATGAAGGCATAGGTAAGCATGAATTGAGGGGGGATCGATTAACATTGTTCATTCATGCATCCCCTTGCAATTCACAAGGTAAAGTTTTAACTTTTACACCCTTTCTCAAAGATAAAGGTTTAAATTTCATATCCTTTTCAATATGTCGATGAATGGTTTGTCATTGTCAAAAAGGGTGAGAATGTTGACCTAAGTGTCATACATTGTCCATATTTTGATATGACTTAACCATTCCATTAATATGTATATAATATGTTTGTTTGAGATTGATTTCACGCATTAGGTACGTAAAAAGGAACAAATCTATCAAGCCCTAGCTTGTTCTAGTTCAAGTCAAAAGCAATGCAAATGCACTTTTGTAAAAAACACTCCAAATCACCTTATATGATTTTTCTAATCATTTGTATTGATGATATGACTAGGAACTAAGATGATAAAAAACCAGGAACCCTTAATTCAAATGTTTGATCACTCAAAAAGAATTTTCCAAAATTCATTACAAGTTGTTTGTCAATTGAGATTCAAACTCGACCAATCCCTTGATGGATTTTTAGAATTCTTTGGTTCGATTGAGTTTGACACTCATAGAACTCGACCAATCCCTGCACTCAACAAAACTAATTTCAAGCGATCGGTCGAGTTGCACATAGGACAAACTCAACATATGCTTCAAATTGGCTTTGTCACATAGTGGAATTGATCGAGTTACCTTTATGAAAACTTGACTAACAACACAGTGCAAAATGTTGGTATGTATGCCCTAAGAGCCAATCATGGGATGATTGGTGGGATACATTAAGATTGATTTGATAAACATTAAAGGCAAGCTTCCAATTCTTTCTAGTTCAGTCATATGAGATAATGATAGAACAGATTGAATGTCTAGAGAATGACAATACTCAATGACGTATGCTTTTAGGTTCAGGACCTGAACGATGAGATCATACGGATGCTAAGAGATTGTACATTCTTATTATGTCCCTAGTCGGATGTCATTGTGGAAGGTAGATAGACAAAAATGACACACAAGACTAGATTGTGGTGTTGGTTGATGACAGGATCTCGTTAGTCATGATATGGAGATATCAAACCAAACACATAGGTACTTGTTAGAGAACAAGCGTATCAGACAAACCCACTGTGAGTTTGACACATGGAACCATGACATGGTAGTCACAGTCAGTTCTCACAGTGATGGTGGTGAGTATGATTCTTTGACCTAAAATCACTACACTCAACACATGTCATTGGGTACACTTTGACATCATCAAACACAGTCCTGAAATATGGATTGTTATAAAGGTGATGATTGGGTGGCTTTGACACATGGGGCTTTTAAGGGGTGAGTGATAGATATGGGATTTGTGCTTCCTGAGGGAGTTTGATATCGATGGCTACTTGATGAGTAGGATTGAGATAGGCGTGCACGCATGTGTGAATCAGTATGTGATATTGATATCATACATATCTCCTCCAATCAAACCCTGAGATCAAGAAAGTGAATGAACGTTGACAGGATGACTGTTCCATGCCTTGAGTTCATTTGGGATATCAGTGGCAAAGAAATTATACATTCACTGTAACACCATTCATGGATTGTAGGATTGAAAGTTGTTCTCCAACTTTCCTTTTCACTTGGGTGGCACTAATGTGTGACTAGGCACCGCTCTTTGCTTGTGAAGTCATAAGTGTTATGGACTTTCACTGTCAACGTGAAATGGACCTACAGGGTCACACCCATAGGATTTAACCTAGAAGAGGAGTTTATCCACAAACAATGTTTAGATTGATTACTTAAGGAGTTTAGTAGTTTAATTAAACACTCAATCAATTGATAGCTCAGTATCATAGTGTTCAAAGTGTTGGACCGATTGATTAGAGTATCAGATTGATTGGAACTGCAATTGACTAATTTGTACAGTCTACTGCCCCAACCGATCGGCTCATGAGATGAACCGATCGGCTCAGGTTGGTGAACTGGTCGGCTCAAGTTGTGAGTCGATCGGCTCATGAGTCAATGAAATAATCGGCTCAATTGTTGAACTGATCGATTCGTGGACCAACCGAGATTGTTTGGAAAGTTAGAAGACTATTTTGCAAATACAATTTGTTTCACTTGTACAAATTCAATTTGGACAAGGATTAATATTTGATTAGATAGAAACAAATATGAAAGTCAATTTGAGTTGGACCATGACCATGAACCGATCGACTCAGAAGTGAACTGATCGGCTCATGTGTCCCAACCGATCGGTTGAGGTGTGAACCGATCGGCTCACCTCCCCAACTGACCGTTTCATGCTTGAAACGATCAGCTCAGGTGGCATAGTTGGTTTTTTTGTGGAAAATCTTGAATTCTTCTACTCCTGCTTTAATCCCGTATTGCCCGGGGTAGAGAACCCTGTCCCATGATCCTCCTATATATAGGGGTATTGGGGGCTTCTCAGGAACAACAACTCAGAACACCAATTGCTCTATAAAGTTGTCATTCTCTCTGGTTGTGGTAACCGAGAGACACCGAGCAAGTGCTACCCGATAAGGGAGGCACAATAAGGGAAAGACAACTATAGAAAGGCAACTGGTTGCAGGAGAGTGTGTCGGTGATTAGTACGCCGATAGGAGGGTGCGACTCCTTCTGATTCCTTGTGGGACAAGGAGATCGGAGTTCCAGGTGGTCCGTGTGGACTACTTCAGAGACAGGAGACTTCTGCCGCTCAGAGGACAACTGTCAATCCCGACAGTCCCAGTGAGACCAGGAGCTGCACAAACACCATCCAAGATCGGAGGTGAAGACCGCACAAGCCACGAGGTAATGTTGCCGAGCAAGCCTCGGGACAAGGTATGTCTCTACAAACCATCCTTCATACTGTATAGACTTTGATGTGATTCCTTTATTCTGGGTTTGGGAGAAGAATTTTTTTTGTTTCCACTGCCTTCTCTGTCTCCCCTAAGACCCAACATGGAAAACCTAGAAAAAGTGATTCTAACCATTAGAGTGTCACAAAACTTGAAATTATATCCGTTGCAACACCCCAAATGGCTAGAAAATGTTCCTAAGTGTTCCTACCCTCTAGTGGACAACCTCAACTTATAAATAGGACCTCTTTTAGTTCATTTGAAGATTTCTCCTTCATGATATTCAAGCTTCTTGCTATAGTCAAGTGCAACTAATCCACTTAAGCCCCTTTCTCTCTCTTGATTACACTTCAATTCATCCATATGAGTGAAATAGTATCTGTATGAGAGAGCTACGTTATTGTATGCTTGTAAAGCTCTTAAAGCTTCTCTTTTCCCAACCCTTTGTTCAAGATCAAGTTAATGAAAGCTTCTCCAAGTGAAGGAGAATGTGAAAGCTTCTTCAAGCTATATAAGAAGGTGCAAAAAGCTTCTCTGAGTGAAGGAGGAGGACGAGGCTAAAGATTTGGGAGTAGAGTGGGTAAATCCTTCAAGGCGGAAGACTCATTGCAAAGAGGGGATCTTCTTGGCAAAGGTGTCCAACTACTTGCAAGAGTGGGTAAGACCTTGGTGAGGTAGAAGACTCTAGCTCTAGATAGGTAAGACCTTGGTTGTAAGGTTGTTGTCTCCCTTGACCTCAAAGGGTAGCTGGGTATCCTTAAACTAGAAAAGGAAGGTCAAATTGTGTCTTATAATGGAGTATAAGCATACATAGGTCGCAAAATCCTAGGGCTTGACCTCCCTAGGTAGTGAACTGACTCTCTCCTAGTTTGGAGAGGGGAACCACTCTAACAACTTGTTCAAGTGCTTGTTTTAATCTCTCTCATCCTTGATATGCATGTTTATATTTGCATCAAATTCACTATCTGCAATTGTGCCTAGTTGAAGTAACTTGAAGGTCTAAATGGATTTTGGTGCAAGTGTTTTTAGATCTATTCACCCCCCTCTAGAGCCATTTGATCCAATAGGAGAAACTAGTTAAACCATACAAGAAACTACACTACATTACTAAATTAGGCAATTAAGGATTGAAACTAGCAAGAACAAAGCAAATAACTAAGAAGGAAATTATAGATACTAGCTAAGAAAACATTAAGAAAACAAGGAAGAATTAGGGTTCTAGCAATTAATTGGAAGTGTGAGCCATTTGGGGTGATTTGACTAGAACCTAGGTTAGGGGGTCATAACATAAAAGCAATGTTCATTGATTTGGATCACCAAATCGTACAACAAGTTAGATGCTAGATAATTCCCTAAGCTACTAAGTGGCTATGGACAACATAGGGTGTACATAGGGGAAATAATACCTATTACCCCCTATCCACCTTTGTGAGACTCACTTAGATTAGGGTTTAAGTGGAATCCTACCAAGATCTAATCTAGTTTAGGTTTCTAGGATAGACGATCTTAGGAAAATTGGGGGCCAATAGTAGTTAAGGAGGGGTAATGCATGTTTTAGACCTCACATCACCTACCATCTAGCCTTTAGGAAGATCCAAACCAATTTCAATAAATGCTGATAAAATAGCTACTTAGATCTCTCCCATAGGTTTCAAAGAATGGATTAACATGTAGGAAGATGGGTATTTATCTACAAATCCACTAGTTGGACCTAGGAGCTTTCCCCCAAAAGAACTACATATAAGACAAATCCTAGAATCCTAGCCTAGGTAGTTTCAATCATAAATCAACAAACAATTCATGGGAAATGATATGAAAATAGAAAATAATCATAATCAAACAAAATAACAAACTTTACATATTGCATTACCTCAACATGGTATCGAAGTTACATTTTAACCCCAAACAACCCACCCAGAGAGGCTTAGCTACTTATAAAAATGGAAAATACAAAATGGGAGAAGAAAGAGGTAGAAGTAGCCATGGAGCTCGAAGTAGAAGCTAAATTACTCTCCTCTCACAACTACAATCCCAAACACTTACCTCCTCCAAGGTGGAATAGCATGGAAATGGTAAGGAAAGAGGCCAAAACCCTAAAAGGAAGGGTGTCAGGATGGAGTGTGATAAAATGGAAGTGGGAAGGAGTAGGTAGGTGATTTGGATGCTCAAGGGAGCCTCAAATTGCTAAAAAAGTAGCTAACGAGGGGCTTACCTCATGCTCTAGCCACCACCCATGTATATATAGGTAGTAGGAAAACACTACTTTTAGTGGGGGCAATATGGGGAAAACAATATCGAAATGTGCTAGGGTTTCTGGCCACCACGACTATTCTAAGCACCATGACCGTGCTGGCTGGGGTGTAGAATGGCTGTTCTCAGGTGGAACGAGTGAGGTGAGAATGAGAAAATGTCAGGTTAAAGTGTGTGTAGGTGAACTTGGGTAGAATGTCCGTGGTGTGCAGGTAGTGCCACATGCATGCTAGGATACATGGACGTCTAGGGAGGAAGGATTTCTTGGTTATTCTCTTCAACACGAGCATAATGTTATCTTAGAAACATGACTGTGTTTGGCTACACGACCATGCTGGGTCCTTCTTAGAACGATTGTGGTGTCCTGTATGATCATGCTATTGATCTTGCCTTCTATTGCTTCAAATCTAAGAATTTGGAGTTGTTTTGACTTGGACAACACAATTGTTCCTTGGTACCACAATCGTGTTGGGGATCTTCTAGGGCATTTTCATATTTTCTTTGCATTTTCATGGACTCCTTTTCTTTGTCTTGACTCTTGTCTACTAGGGGTATGTTGGGGGAGCTCTTAGACCCTCCTCTGAATCCTCTAAGGGTTTAGAAACCATTAGATCATCCTCCTTCTCTCCCATCCATCCAAGGCATGGTCCAAGTACCTGAAAAATAGGCAAACAACATCCATAAGTGCATTTGATACTAATACACATATTAGGGAAAATAACATGCATTCTAACAAGTTTAGACGTGATTGGAGTACATGAAGACACAACATAAAGATGTAAGTAGGGCTGCATGAACCATGCCCACTAATAGTCTGTTGGGTTTTAGGGGAGACAGAGAAGGCAGCGGAAACAAAAATTTTCTCCCCCAACCCATACCGAGGAAACGCGTCAACGTCTATATAATAGGAAAGGATGGTTTGTGGAATCATACCTTGTCCCGAGGCTTGTTCGGCGACAATACCTCGCACAAAGCACGGTCTTCAACTCCGGACTTCGACGACGTCTGTGCAGCTCCTGGTCACACCGGGACTCACAACTCCTACTCGAACCGGACTGTCGGATGACAGTTGTCCTCCTAAGCGGCAGTGTCCTCCCGCCTCTGTAGTAGTCCACACGGACCACCTGGAACTCCACTCTCCTTGTCCTACAAGGAAGTGGAAGGAGTCGCACCCTCCTGTTGACGTACTAGTCGCCAACACGCTCTCCTGCCTCCTGTTGCAACTGCAGTTGTCCTTCCCTTGCTGCACCTCCCTTTTGCGGGAAGCACTTGCTCGGGCTCTCTCACGGTTACCAAAACTAGAGAGAACGACAACTTGCAGAGCAACTGGTTGCACTGAGCTGTACTTTGAGAAGCCCCCAATACCCCTATATATAGGAGAGTCATGGGACAGGGTTCTCCATCCCGGTCAATGCGGGACTAATACAGGAGTAGAAGGGTTCGAGAATTTTCCACAAAAAGCAATCGGTTCGCAACTTGAAATGATCGATTCACAACTGAACCGATCGATTCGGCCATTGAGCCGATCGGTTGGACCTGAGCCGATCGTTTGGGGCACTCCAACCGATCGGTTGGTTCCCTGAACCGATCGGTTCATGGTCCTAATCTGGCTCAAAACAACTTTCCTTGTTTCGTTCTCAATTGGTATCGCATACCAATGTTATTCCCAATCGAATTGGGCAATTTGAAACTAAAGGAAAATTCTTGCCGACATGACTTTTCCCAACTGGTCGATTGCACCAGTTGAGCCGATCGGTTCAACCCTTGAACCGGTCGTTTCAACCTGGGCATGAGCCGATCGGCCTGGACACTCCAGCCGACCGGTTCAGCAACCTCAGCCGACCGATTCATCACATGAACCGATCGGTTGGGAGCATAGGTTGGGCAAAATCAGTCAATTGCGATTTCAATCAATCCGATACTCCAATCAATGCGTCAAACACCTTGAACCATACGATATTGAGCTATCGACTGATTGAGTGTTTAATTGAACTACTAAACTCCTTTAGTAATCAATCTAAACATTGCTTTGTGGACAAAAATCCTCTTCCAGGTTAAATCCTATGTGTGTGACCCTGCAGGTCCATTTCACGTTGGCAGTGAAAGTCCATAACACTTATGACTTCACAAGCAAAGAGCGGTGCCTAGTCACACATCAGTGCTACCCAAGTGAAAGTAGAAAGTTGGAGAACAACTTTCATCCTACAATCCGTGAATGGTGTTACAGCGAATGTATAATTCCTTTGTCACTGATATCCCAAATGAACTCGAGGCATGGAACAGTCATCCTGTCAACGTTCATTCACTTCCTTGATCTCAGAGTAGACTGGAAGAGATATGTATGACATCAGTATCATATACTGATTCACACATGCGTGCACGCCTTTCTCAATCCTACTCATCAAGTGGCCATGGATATCAAACTCCCTCAGGAGGGACAAATCCCATATCTATCACTCACCCCTCAAAAGCCCCATGTGTCAAAGCCACCCAATCATCACCTTTATAACAACCCATGTTTCAGGACTGCGTTTGATGATGTCAAAGTGTGCCCAATGACATGTGTTGAGTGCAGTGATTTCAGGTCTAAGAATCACACTCACCACCATCACTGTGAGTATTGACTGTGACTACCATCTCATGGTTCCATGTGTCAAACTCACGGTGGGTCTGTCCGGTACCTTGTTCTCTAACAAGTACCTATGTGTTTGGTTTGATATCTCTATATCATGACTAATGAGATTCTGTCATCAACCAACACCACAATCTAGTCTTGTGTGTCATTGCTGTCTATTTACCTTCCACAATGACATCCGACTAGGGACATAACAAGAATGTACAAACTCTTAGCATCCGTATGATCTCATCGTTCAGGTCCTCAACCTGAAAGCATACGTCATTGAGTACTGTCATTCTCTAGACATTCAATCTGTTCTATCACTATCTCATATGACTGAACCAGAAAGAACTGGAAGCTCGCCTTTTATGTTTATCAAATCAATCTTAATGTATCCCACCAATCATCCCATGATTGGCTCTCAGGGCATACATACCAACAGACTCCCACTTGCACTGCGAGCCAATCACCCATGAATCATATTCATAGTGATTTTTCAAACATGTCCCACATGTTACTGTGCTGTAGTGCCAACATAGTGAGTAATGGCAACACCTTGCCAAAGTCTGTATAAATTGCATGTCTCTCATCTCTTCGCTGTACGTCACACGTATGAGATGGAGTTGCCGTAATATGCGATCTTGTATTCCATTTGCTAACCTTTAGCCACATTGCATGATCAAGGATTCCAGACTTGTCATCAATGAGTGAAATATAAGTTCATCTCATGAACTTTCAGATCCATATAGTATCCACTGCTGTTCACTAACACATAGATACTCAGAATTTCCCTTTTAAATGGCTTTATTGGAACACTTCCAATTATCAACAAATATTCTCTTTTATACATCTTATATATATTTTGCGATTAATTTTCTGTCCTTTCGGAAGTTCGCATCAATGTAACTCTTTACATCGAACTCTTCCTTATCTCCATAGAACTAGTACTTCACAAGAACTTATCAAGTTCTCATGGTATTCCAGTAACCCTTACTGGAAGTAGACAGACATCCACTCGTCATGTTCTACATACGAGTTATCAGGATGAGCACATCATATTGTCATGTCCTACATACAAGATGATGAATGCATTTTATTCTTGCCATGTCATACATGCAAGATAATGGGATGATTACATACATGATAGATCCATATCTATTCTTAGCATTCCCATTCTTCATAAGAATTGGACACTTGGCCTTGGGATACTAACTCCATGTAACATGGACAAGTGTTCTCCCACTGAATCTGTGCATACTGAACACTTCAGTACAGATTGACAATGTATGCTCTCTCTTTCCAGGTCAAGAGATTTTTGAGAACTATCTCTATAGATCTCTATTCCTATCACATAGGAAACATCTCTATCGTCCTTAAAGATAATTTCCACTTTTGGATTTCCATTCTAGAACAATTCCATTTCACATCAATATGTGGAATGTGAACACGCTCCCACTAAATCACAGATCCCTTCTTTATCTTTGACATATCAGTCAAACCCTTTGACCATATCATCAAAATAAAGATCCAATTTTGAGTTGCTTGTACTCAATCAATCACATTGATTAGTCCATTGTAACTTATAGACTTCATTTGCATTAGTGGATTCATAAACCTTATAGGCTCTGTCATGTACACATCCTGGTTTTATTCCTTGTAGGAATGCGGTTTTAGTATCCATATGCCAAATGTCTTAGTCATTAAGTTGCAATTAACAAGCATCATCCTTCTCAAAATGTTATCCATGTGTCTTAACACTTAAGACTCATCTGCATTTATGGATATGATCCAATGAGTGCTACCATCAAGGTCATACCTTATGGTTCACATGGAAGTCATTTAGGATGTAATGGTTTTAAACTATAACTCAAGATTCGGTTCCTCATATTCATCTTGATAGTTGACTCATCACATGAACAACTCATCATATAGATAATTGAGGTGTATCTGTTAAAGATGTAAGAACTCACAACCCTTGTGATTCTTAATTTCTTTTATTAGTTTGGGGTATTCTTTTATTAAGAAGAATTCAGTTATTTAATAATCATTCTCTAACTCCTTAGAGTATGATTCCTTCTTGATTCAGACATCACCATGCCTTAATCATGAGTTCACTATGATACACTATCATAATCACTCATAAGGATCTCAAACATTTGGTCCAAGTATTTCATTCATTGATCTCATCAAGAATTAATACTTTACCAAATTTGTACTTCATTTATGATAATCTTGAACACTTCAAGAGATTCATATTGGTATTTCTCTAAACACCATTTGAAGTATTAGCATTTATTCCAATAGGTATGTAAATACATCGCATGTATTATACCTAATAGGATAATCACTCTCCCACTACATTAGTGAAGATTGATTAATCATGTCCAAGATATTCATGTCTCTTACTGGTTCTATAACCAAAAGAGTCTAGATTTATCCATCACATGGAAACTAGAAATGAATTTCTCATGATTAATGCTAATTAAATTGTTTGAGTTATCTATAACTTTTAGGTATCATCTTATCTTATGCATATCAAATATCACAAGATAAATAAGGCATTGCCATAAAGATCACATCTTTATAAATTGAAACATCTCTTTATTAATTGCCATCATTGTCATACAATATGCAAAAATAAAGTGTTTCTATCTATTGGCAAGTATGAAATAGCAGTTCATAACTGTATTACATGCCTTATTGGCTGAAAATAAACTAAAGTATTCCTATCTATAAAGGCAACACTTGCCCCAAGTAAGAATGCTTTACACTTTACATCTTGATATCATATATCTCAAAAAGTGTTACAAGTTTATTTACATGACACCTTCAAGTAGAGGCTTCAGTCGCCTCCTTCTTCTTTTGTTCTTCCAGGTAGAGAGGACAATTCCTTTTCCAATGTCCTGGCTTTTGACAATGGTGGCAATTTCCTTTCTTGGTCACGCCTCCCTTGGCCTTGAGAGCTGAAGATGGCTTGGACTCCTGGCTAGCTTCAGAACCTTTCTTAGCTTTTCCCTTGCCCTTGCGCTTGGACTTGCCTTTCTTGCTCGTGATCACCATCACAGACTTAGGCTTGTCCTTCTTCATCTGTAACTCAGCTGTCCTCAACATGCCCAACAACTCTGACAGTGGCCTATCAAAGTTGTTCATGTTGTAGTTCATCACAAACTGACTGTAAGATTCTGGCAACGATTGCAGTATCACGTCAGTAGCCAACTCTTGGCTCAGTGGAAATCCCAGTCTCTGCAGGTTCTCCACATACCCAATCATCTTGAGTGTGTGAGGACCAACTGGATCTCCTTCTGTCATGACGCACTTGAACAACGCCCTAGAAACATTGTACCTCTCTTGCCGTGCCTGATCTTCATACATGTTCCTGAGATGCAGAATCATCTCTATGACACCCATGTTCTCATGTTGCCTCTGCAACTCATGGTTCATTGAACATAGCATCAAGCACTTTGCATCAATGGCATCATCAGAATGCTTCTTGTAAGCATCCCTTTCTGTCCTTGGTGCATTAGGAGTGGGTTCCTCTGGATTTGGAGTATCCAGGACATAGAGCTTACGCTCTTGAGTGAGAACAATTCTCAATGTCCGATACCAGTCGTGGAAGTTTGTCCCATTTAGCTTGTCCTTGTCAAGGACCGATCGTAAAGAAAAGTTGTTGTTGTTTGTTGCCATTTGAACTACAAAAAGGAAAATATGCAATTTTAGTCCAAAACTCATTTTTGACTTATTTGATTGATTTGAAAGTTTGACGATATAATTAGGCCTTTAATTAATTATCGCTCCCACTATTTTACTTCAAATTGATAGCCCTCACTATCAATTTGGAAGATTGCAGCGTACAACCTTCTAGTGGGCAAGATCCTAAAATCCTCTAAGTCATGAGTCAGCTTTGGCTGATCGCCCACAACTTAGATCTCTCAGGTAGGCAACTCTTGCCAATTGCATCATATGCAACTCTTGTTGAATGAACATGCACAACACCTTGCCATGAACATTCCTTGCCTCTGGGCTTAGACGCTCTAAGAATCACCAGTTAAGTCTAACCCAAAAGCCGACACGATAGAACATGCACCCTGCTTTGGCAGAACCTACATGTCTACCCTTCACACTTCCACAAGATAGACGGCGCACCACGCTTTGGCGTAACCTACGCTTGGTCGATCGAGCTTTTCATGTGTGCCGCTAATGGAAGGCATATAAGACTTAATATTTTAATGAGGGATTTGGTTTTTATATACATATACATATCCAATCACCACAATACATAGTACGTATCATATACATGCTATATCCCACATAAAACATGCACAAACGATAAAAAGCGATGATTATGGCCATCCTAATGTGATTCCTCGAGCCAAGAGGAATCACGGTCATCTAGGTCTACATCACATGCAACCAGTACAAGATGAACATCTGTGCCTTGTCATCCGAGTTGATCAACTCATCACATGAATGATATTTACTCTCCAGCCGGTCGTCTGGGTGCCACCAGCCGATCAGTTGGCTCCTCCAACCGATCGGTTCGTCTGGTCGTCGTGCATCTCGTCATGTCCGCCACCCGCTCGTCTCGCTCCTCGAACCGGTCATCAACCGATCGGTTCACTCCTTGAACCGACCGTCTGGAAGGTCAATCGATCGGTTCACTCCTTGAACCGACCGTCTGAGCAGTCGTCTTGATGTCCGCCGGTCTTTGACATAACAAGAAATAAAATCCTATTCTATTAATTACATTGCTTTAAAAGAGAAACCCCAATTTACATTCGGGGGGAGCAAAGGTAGGAAAGAATCTCGAATTATTTCGAGTTACATCAGAAAAAGAGAGGGAAGATCGGTGTGCAGACCGAGATGCAAGCAACCACAAACAACCACACACAGATAGGGGTTTATAGGCCATAATCACGCTACACACATCCACCACAAAACCCGTTTAAGGGCGACGCATATCGAGTGCATTAATAATACATATCATATATGTAATTATGGATTTGTGGATTTAGGATTGGACATGCATAAAGCCGATATTATTCGCATCGTATGTAATAAATAAAGGCGACAAACCAAAATCGATCATATCGATATTCCTAAAATATAGAGCAGTTGACGTGGCTCTGATACCACTGTTGGGTTTTAGGGGAGACAGAGAAGGCAGCGGAAACAAAAATTTTCTCCCCCAACCCATACCGAGGAAACGCGTCAACATCTATATAATAGGAAAGGATGGTTTGTGGAATCATACCTTGTCCCGAGGCTTGCTCGGCGACAATACCTCGCGCAAAGCGCGGTCTTCAACTCCGGACTTCGACGACGTCTGTGCAGCTCCTGGTCGCACCAGGACTCACAACTCCTACTCAAACCGGACTGTCGGATGACAGTTGTCCTCCGAAGCGGCAGTGTCCTCCCGCCTCTGTAGTAGTCCACACGGACCACCTGGAACTCCACTCTCCTTGTCCTATAAGGAAGTGGAAGGAGTCACACCCTCCTGTTGACGTACTAGTCGCCAACACGCTCTCCTGCCTCCTGTTGCAACTGCAATTGTCCTTCCCTTGCTGCACCTCCCTTTTGCGGGAAGCACTTGCTCGGGCTCTCTCACGGTTACCAAAACCAGAGAGAACGACAACTTGCAGAGCAACTGGTTGCACTGAGCTGTACTTTGAGAAGCCCCCAATACCCCTATATATATAGGAGAGTCATGGGACAGGGTTCTCCATCCCGGGCAATGCGGGACTAATGCAGGAGTAGAAGGGTTCGAGAATTTTCCACAAAAAGCAATCGGTTCGCAACTTGAAATGATCGGTTCACAACTGAACCGATCGGTTCGGCCATTGAGCCGATCGGTTGGACCTGAGCCGATCGTTTGGGGCACTCCAACCGATCGGTTGGTGCCCTGAACTGATCGGTTCATGGTCCTAATCCGGCTCAAAAAGACTTTCCTTGTTTCGTTCTCAATTGGTATCGCATACCAATGTTATTCCCAATCGAATTGGGCAATTTGAAACTAAAGGAAAATTCTTGCCGACATGACTTTTCCCAACTGGTCGGTTGCACCAGTTGAGCCGATCGGTTCAACCCTTGAACCGGTCGTTTCAACCTGGGCATGAGCCGATCGGCCTGGACACTCCAGCCGACCGGTTCAGCAACCTCAGCCGACCGATTCATCACATGAACCGATCGGTTGGGAGCATAGGTTGGGCAAAATCAGTCAATTGCGATTTCAATCAATCCGATACTCCAATCAATGCGTCCAACACCTTGAACCATACGATATTGAGCTATCGACTGATTGAGTGTTTAATTGAACTACTAAACTCCTTTAGTAATCAATCTAAACATTGCTTTGTGGACAAAACTCCTCTTCCAGGTTAAATCCTATGTGTGTGACCCTGCAGGTCCATTTCACGTTGGCAGTGAAAGTCCATAACACTTATGACTTCACAAGCAAAGAGCGGTGCCTAGTCACACATCAGTGCTACCCAAGTGAAAGTAGAAAGTTGGAGAACAACTTTCATCCTACAATCCGTGAATGGTGTTACAGCAAATGTATAATTCCTTTGTCACTGATATCCCGAATGAACTCGAGGCATGGAACAGTCATCCTGTCAACGTTCATTCACTTCCTTGATCTCAGAGTAGACTGGAAGAGATATGTATGACATCAGTATCATATACTGATTCACACATGCGTGCATGCCTTTCTCAATCCTACTCATCAAGTGGCCATGGATATCAAACTCCCTCAGGAGGGACAAATCCCATATCTATCACTAACCCCTCAAAAGCCCCATGTGTCAAAGCCACCCAATCATCACCTTTATAACAACCCATGTTTCAGGACTACGTTTGATGATGTCAAAGTGTGCCCAACGACATGTGTTGAGTGTAGTGATTTCAGGTCTAAGAATCACACTCACCACCATCACTGTGAGTATTGACTGTGACTACCATCTCATGGTTCCATGTGTCAAACTCACGGTGGGTCTGTCCGATACCTTGTTATCTAACAAGTACCTATGTGTTTGGTTTGATATCTCTATATCATGACTAATGAGATTCTGTCATCAACCAACACCACAATCTAGTCTTGTGTGTCATTGCTGTCTATTTACCTTCCACAATGACATCCGACTAGGGACATAACAAGAATGTACAAACTCTTAGCATCCGTATGATCTCATCGTTCAGGTCCTCAACCTGAAAGCATACGTCATTGAGTACTGTCATTCTCTAGACATTCAATCTGTTCTATCACTATCTCATATGACTGAACCAGAAAGAATTGGAAGCTCGCCTTTTATGTTTATCAAATCAATCTTAATGTATCCCACCAATCATCCCATGATTGGCTCTCAGGGCATACATACCAACAGAGTCCACATTTTCCAATAAAAAATATTTATATCCCTCTTGGTCAATATTCAATTAAACGCCTCAATCTTAGAATAAATGACCATAAAGCAGTCTTAAGTCCAAAAATTCAATCAAGTATACTATCTTAGTTAGGAAAATGAAATGAACTCAATAATCATATTTCTAGAGTCTAGTTCTCAGTTTTCTCTAATTTTTAAAATATCCTCTTGCCTACTTGAAATAATATAATGATCGAGTCATATACTAATAATCATGTTATCTTAGATCTAGTCTTAATTGGAAACATGATGGATATCCCTACTCGAAATCCAATCTTGATGACTCAAGTTAATTATAATGAAAGCCATTATATAGAAAATGATAATATCCTGAACTTAGGAAAGACTAATATAGGTGGTCTAACTTGTAGATCTCTAATCATATATCAGATATATTATGGGAGGTATTTTGATATAGAACATTATATATGCTGTATATGATGAATGATTACCACTCGTTGTTATCTTAGGATCTAATCATCCTAGCCTATGGTATTTGAGATCCATTTTGAAATCATGCCCTGTATTGATCTATGTATACTAATCTTAATGCCTATGATATTTGACCTAGGGTTTACCATGATTTTCCAAGATCTATTCCTCCATCTATATCTGACTGAAGGTACACTTCACCACCTATTCACCATGTTGTAATATATTATATAGTATATGTATGTATGTATATATGAGTCCCAAATCTTGACATAATATATTGTCTGATCTTTGTGTTCATGTACCTTAACTTTTGTTTACAAAGTAGATATTTTTCATAAACCTTGAACAAAGTTCTAAAGAAATTCATCATACATTGACACATGCATAAATGACCCTTACCTATATGGGTGAGTTGGATATGTGTACAAATATCACATACATTAATGAACCACACCTAAATAGGTGGGAGCAGGGTCAGTGCATACATAATACAAGAAATGAGATCCATGCATGTGGTTGTACAGAAGATCAAATGCTTAGAGAGTAAACCCTCAAATCCTCACGGTAGATAGGGGATCAATCATCATTGCAATTAATAAATATGACCATAATTGTGGTATAATGGTGAAACACATTATTAGATATGTTTATTTTTGAAATGCTTAACTTGTTCAGTTTGATTTTCCCTACTTAATATTACTTCCAAGAAAATACATTTCATGTCAGATTTAATGTTCTACCTCCAACGTACCACTTGATTCACAATATTAGAGTCTTTATTTTCATGAGTTAGGTAAAAGGATGATGATTGATGAAGACCTATCATGACTACTACTTCTATTCTATTTTATAACTTTTTCTATCTGCTAGATCTAGACAAGAATCACCAAATTGTAACTACATGGAAAATGTTAAAGAACAAAGGTATGTTTTAGTTTCTTTCCAGATTAGTTTCACCTTCTCATGTAATATTTTCTTTTATGTTTTCTATGGGATCCTAATACAAACCTTTTTAGTTAACAATGAAAGTGGAGTTGTTCTCCTTTTTATTGCAAAATGTTGTATGCACTATTTGCACCACTCAAGCAGGAGGGCATCATTCTCTTTCACATTGCAAATTCCTAGGGTTACTTATAGTGTTTGGAGTGGTGTATTAATCCATGAATGATGGTATAAGATCTAAACTCACATTCTCTGTGTAATGATTAGGCATGTATCCAAAATCTCATATAATGTAAGAAACATGAAAATTTATAGTGGTAGAAAGACTGAGTTGTCTAGGATTGGTTCACATATGGGGGTTCTAATATAATCACCTCCATAATGCCTAACTATGTGGCTAAGATTATCTCATGCCCTACTTGACCTTAGTGGATCCAAAAATGGACTAAAATTCATCTTATAAAACCTAGAGAGTCTTATAAACCCTACAGAGTCTTGTTGGGCTGATAGATATAGATAACTATGGTTACAGGTTCACCTATAGAAAAGGGTTACTTCACAAAAAGGTTGGACAGAGCAGCCGCGAACACAGAATGGATACAATTGCATAAAGAAATGGTCTATGAGAACCTTCTAAGAGTGCAATCCTACCACGACACTGTGACCCTACTCAAAATGACTACTCCCAAACACAAGAGAATCTTCAGAACAAAGTCATCATGGCAATCTTACCTAAATTTTAACAATATTCTCAAGCAAACTTGGGATACACAAGCTTCCTTCCCGAATTTTTTTGAAAGAATCCATAAAATAATCACAACATCAGATTCCAATATTTTGACAGAACAATAAAGAACCAAACCTACACTTCTTGAAAACATCAGTAAAACTCAAAAGGAGCTAAAAGGTCGATATAATGCTGAGAAGGATCATAACTACTCAATTTTGGAACAAGAGATAAATTCCATACTACAGAAGAGGAAGATGACCGGAAACAAAGAAGTCATATTAATTGGCTGACATAAGATGATAATAATAGTAAATTCTATCATGCATTTGTTAACATCAGGAGGAGAACGAACCTCATTAATACCCTACAAAACACGAGAAGAAATTGGATCACTGACAGTAACACTCTCAAGAACATGGTTAATAATCACTTCAATAACATGTTCAACTCTACGTGTAAAGTATCTCAGCAAGAGATGGACAATATGCCAAATGCCTTAAAGGTTCTAACTCCTAACCAATCCAGATGTGTAGCTGCCTCCCCTACATAATATGAGCTCTGGATAATTTTGGAGAAACTTGACCCCTGTAAGGCAACATGACCTGATGGGATGAATTACATCTTCATCAAAAGGAACAATAAGATTATGAGAAATTCAATACTTTAATATATAAGATACATGATTAATGGAGGAGCTATTCCTATCTCATTAGGCAATTCAAGCATTGTGCTCATACCAAAGGTCAAGAAGCCAACAAACTATAACCAGCTTAGGCCGATATCTATGAACATTGTCTGCCTAAAGCTAGGTGTCAAGATGGTAGTAGAATAAGTAAATAAGTTTATCCCTCAATGGATATCATCAATTCAAACTAGTTCTTTCCCTCATAGGAAGATCTCAGACAATATTTTCATTATTCAAGAAAAAAATTAGTAACATGCACAATAAAAAGACTACTCCAGTTATCGAAATCAAAGTAGACATCTCTAAAGACTATGATCAAATGTCATGGGACTTTACTAGAGATAACTTCATCAAAGTGAAGTGGCAAAAGAATATTGATCAGATGCTTTAAATTCCCTTTCCTGCAGATCAACGAATATAATCTGGAATGGAAGATCTCAGACAATATTTTCATTATTCAAGAAAAAAATTAGTAACATGCGCAATAAAAAGACTACTCCAGTTATCGAAATCAAAGTAGACATCTCTAAAGACTATGATCAAATGTCATGGGACTTTACTAGAGATAACTTCATCAAAGTGAAGTGGCAAAAGAATATTGATCAGATGCTTTAAATTCCCTTTCCTGCAGATCAACAAATATAATCTGGAATGAAAAGATGCTCCCTAGTATTAAAACTTCTAGAGGTCTAAGGCAAGGAGACCCATTGTCCCCATACCTATTTGTTATGTGTATGGAGAATCTCTCATGACTTTTTGAGAAGTATGTTAAGGCATACAATTGGGAAACTATCAAAGTATCCCAAAGAGCACCTGAAGTGTCCCACATTTGTTTCGTTGATGTCATTGTCATCTTTGCAAAAGCTTCCCTTGCACAAATTTCCCTAATCAATGACCACTTCAAAACTTTTTAGAGAGCATTTGGCAAATGTATTTCTATGAAAAAAAACTCGAGTCTTCTTCTCTTCTTATATTTACCAACACACTATAGATAATATATGTAATGCAAGTGGAATAGCTGAGACTAGAGACCTAGGCACTTACTGTGAAACCCTAACCTTGCTTAAATGGCTGCAGATGATTAATTACCATAATTTGGTGCTTAAAATATTAAACAAATCATACAAGTTGCTTTGATATCATGTGACAAGATTAAGTTTCAAAATTTTCCAATTTTGACACTATTTGAGAAAGTTATGCAATTTTATGTACATTTTGGACTTTTCTACAGTTTACTAAATTGAGAGGTTTATTTGCAAATTTTCACATGCATTATGTTCCTTAGATGTTATATTATAATTCTTGAGCTTTTTGAGCCATGGGGCACTTGTTTGAACCTTGGTTTGGAGGTGATACACTTCTATGGTGAATCAGGGTTTTACCCTTCATGGATGAAGGGGTTGCTAAGTGTGCAAACCTTGGAGGCCGAAGGTTTTTCTTGATGGGGATGCATGAAGGTTGAAGGTTCACCCTGGAGGTTGTGGGGCCAATGGTTTATGGGGGAAAAGACTCCCAACCGATGGTGGTATAGAGAGTACCATGTTGCCCTTTTGTAAGTGATATTTATTGGCCGATGGGTCTTTTAAAAGTGGAGACTGAATTATATGCTGTGCCAGATGACTGATGGATCCTCTAGACATTGAGGGTTGATGGTTAGGAAGCAGGAGGATCGATGGACCTGCTGCTACATGTCCATCCATGGAATCTTTCGGCCATAGACACATTGAGAGCTGCTTGTACACCTCATGCTTCTTCTCTTATTTATCCTCAAGATTTATATACCTATCCTTAAGCTCCCAAATGAAACCTTTAGACCCTTATATCTTCCTTGAAATCCATAGCATCATTTTCCCCTACTTGGTGGTAGATGAGGTGCCCAAGGTAGAAGAAGATGACGATCTACCTTGTGTAAGTTGGTAGAGCTCTGATCTACCCTTCTTTCAGGGTTTGTGGAGTATCTTTGCTTGTTCCAACCTAAACTAGTAAGTTTATCCTTCTCTCCTCTATTTATTTTTCTATTCTTCTTCCTCCTACCTTCCTCCAGGTTCGAACCATGGCTTTCCATGGTAAAAGTTGTTCTAGAACTCAAGAACCTACTTTTCTTGCTTCTTCTTCTAGGGTTTTGCTTTCGTTGTGGAGAAAGGTGCCTACTTGGCCAATCTTAGAGCTTGCCTAGAGTCTTGTTACCTTCTTTGCTCAAGTTTCTTGCTTCTAGAAGTCTATTCTTCTCTCTGGAGGTGATTTTAATAGCCCTCTTCACTGATATTAATTACTATAAACTTATTAGCTCATTTTCCCCTCAAATACGACGATTTAAGCATTAAGAAGCTAAGCTTGCTTGATATTTCGATTTTTATGGTGTTTCTTATTTTTTTCTAGCTCTAGATGAACCTAAAATCAAGTGAAAATTCTTCCTAAGGTAGAATATGAATTATTTTAGGTTGTTGTCACAGTCGATGGTGCTAAGCACCTATCAAACGATGGTCCATATTAGGGTTTCTAGGTTGTTCTCTTCTCTAAAACCATGACCGTTGGTGTTGTTTTCATGACAAAAAATGGTGGTGATCAAGGTTTATGACCGATGGTCACACCTTTGGTCAGTGTTAGGATCTTTTGTAAGCTCAATGAGCAATGGTTTGGTGCCCTAGTGATGGTATCAACCGATGGTGACATTAGTTTAACACTTGATGGTGAAAAATGATAATAGAGTTGATCCTACCAACCGAAGATGACACAATGTGTCACAACCGATGGTCGAACAGGTCACTACAACCTATGGTGAGTCAAGGATTTAAATGTATCTTCAATTAAGTCCTAAACTGATGGTTTCTTGGTTCAATTGATCCAAGGGCCAGACCTACACTCTAATCAATAGTTTTTAATTATGGACTTGATCCAATGGTTAACATTGGATGCTTAAAAATGCAATGATTTGGATTGAAGCCCATAATATTATATATGAGTTCCAATAATCTTCATTTGATGGTTTCCCCATGTGATCAATTTAAGGAGCTTGTTTTTTAACCATCGATGGTTTTTGCTTTAAACATACAACTGATGGCGGGCTTTACCCTCACATTCGATGTTGGGTTTTATCCCCACAACCAATGGGACCCTTTATGTTACTAATAAAGGTATGTATAGAGTTAGAGTGGTGAATTTTTTCATAAACTCAATAACTTCATAGGTGGTTTATTCAAGATGTTTACTTATGCAGACAACCAATGGTTTTACCTTCTCAAGAATCCAATGGTTTTGGGTTGATGCTGATGATAGATTGGCATGGTGTGATTAATGTGAAACCAATGGAGGTTTGCCTTATTACATAGTCTTACATTTGCCCTCATATGAGTATAATTAATAATTACCATATTGTGTTTATATGCGACCCTAATGGGTCATAGCTTGTTACACATAACCCTAATGTAATTTGGTGACAATGATTAATCATGATCAACCTCCCTTAGTTGAGTAATAGAATAATGTAGTACTCTCTTACTGTGGTGGAAACCCTAGTACATTATAATCTAATGATAAACATGGAGTTATGCATGGATCCATACTTGATAATGGTATGGTATGAGTTGGTGATGCTTTTTCTTATGCATCCCGATTGTATGGGCATGCCATGGGTTAGAGTTTGTGTATGAATGTTGAACTATAACTTCAACGTAACCTATCTTGCAAAAACTAACCGTAATGCAAATAGATAATGGTGGTTAGTCATTTTACCTTCTTTGAATGATTAATACAATGATGGAATGTCCTAATGATTGATTGAAAATCTAATGAGTTAAGTAGTGGTCATCATATCTTCATGACTTATGTTTCATATGTTAAACTTGTACACTATAAGTGTGATGATGGCTAATCATACCTAGATTCCTTGTATGTACATAAAATAAAGGAATGCTCTTAAATGCTAAGATAACCTTGCAATGTTATCCTATGAATATCTTTTAATACTTTAGTGCAATATCATGTTGATCCTATGTGTCACATGAATATTGATGTATGTTGAGCCTTGCTATAAAGCATAGATAGATAATAATGAAGTTACATGGAAAGATGTGATGGTTTTAATGACCTTTGGGCATGGTTGAGCCCTGAATGAGGTGTAATCCTCTTATGTTGACAAGGGTTGATACCCTATGATATAGTGATAAGGATTTATATCCTATGATATTATAATAACAAGTGTAGCCTCATAAATGGCACTGAATATTACCATGTGACGATGAGATGAGGAACAATAAGTTTCATATGTTTTATATCTTTTAAGCTGTTATATATCAATTCCTACTAGAAATGAATGAGGGTTTGTATGTCCACTTCTTTGATGCGGCCTTAATTCACCCAACTGGAAATACCTAATCAAGTGAAATCCTAATCATGCAGTGCCTTGTGCCGTAGAACCATCTTCAGTGTCAGAACTTGCTGGATGGTGAAATGAGTATTACTAAGGGAAAATCGGAGCACATACTATTGAGTATGTGGGGATGGAAAGTTGAGTATGTATCCTTGCCATCCACAATTACAGTTTATGGAGGATGGTTGCAGTCATACCTTAGATATTTGTTATATATGATGTGACTGAGTGTGCTACGACTATACTTAGGTGGTAGGGTTTTGCTTTACATACCCTAGTGACTAGTTCCATGACCTGTACCAAGTGTGGACTAGGTGTTAGCAGATTGACTATATGTTGCTGTAGTGGCAACATTAATTGATATGTCCCTACCTTTTTACTCGTACTGACCCAGGGAAAGAGATCATATGATCCTGACTCTCCTAGATCTTGTACGCAACCGAATAGCCATTCACAGGGGTCCATTAGACTTTGGGTGGTAGGACTCAAACTCCCCAGGGCGTAACAAAAGCTGTAAGACAACCATGTAGCATATTTATTTAGGATTATACACGATGCTTCATATTGGGTGACAACCCTTGTTTGTTCTCTTTACATAAAGATGATGCTTAGTGTAATTAAGAGATAGTAGATATGCGTATGCTGTCGAAATACTCACGATGTAGCTACATACATACAACAATCATGTTATGTTGATAGATATACAACTACCATTGATTATTCTAATGATGACATTATCACATGTTGTTAGCTATGTTTATATTGTTAGTTATGTATTTGCTATTAGAGATGCATAAATAGATAATCATGCTTATGCAAAAATTGTGTTTTGATGTTAGTTCTACTTATGATGTATGGTTCAAATTGATAGACATGCTAATACTGTTAGCTATGCTTATTCTTCTAGACATATTCATGATATTAGAGATACTTATGATACTAGATTGCTTGTAATGTTAGCAAGGCATAAGATAATAGTTAGGCTAGTGATGATATTTGTTAATTGATGCAATCTTATGAAGTTCAAGATGAAAGCCTGCATATACTCTGATAATTGTACTTGCTGCTAAGCTTATGTGCTTAACTTGTTCAGTATGCTTGAGCAGTTCGGTGTGTTCAATTGTCTATTAAATACTCCAACTAATCAGTTTATTTGCTATCTGAATAATTTGTTGTAATCAATATCTTTTGAAGAGAGTTATATCTTTCACTGGGACTGGGTCTCACCTTGTGGATTACCACACTTTTTAGGTGATTAGAAACAGCGGAAACAGACCGTGGACATAAGGAAAATATGTGGTGATGGATCCTAGAGATGGTAGTTTAGTTGTCTAGTGTGTCCTAAAGTCGTCCCTTTACTCTTAGGTCCAGGTGAAAGGTTTGTATATGATGTTTTGATTGATTTGAGCTTTTGATAGCCCATTGATGCTTGTATATGTGGAATATATGCTAGTGTTCCTTTGCAAATCTTATGTTGTAGCTGAGGCTATAGAGAAGTTGTAAAGGATATTGAGAATTATATGAAATTAAGCAAGTCACTGGGCTTTTATGCAAATGTTTCTGAGCAATTGGGAAATGTTGAAACCGATATTCATTTACCCTATTTTCTGAGTTTGTGTTGAAATATTAAGTAATCATGTTTTGTGTTTTGAGTAATATTGTTTAGTGTAACGAGTTCTCACACTTACATGGGAGTACATATTCTACACAAAAGAGTGAAGAAGGCTATCTATGCACACATTATAAAAATGATGGAACAAAGGGTGAATGGGTGGGGCACCCGCTCACTGTCTCTAGCCGCTAGAGTCACTCTGGATAAATCCATTCTCACAACCCTTCCTACATACACCATGCAAATGATGCTCATCCCTATTAGTGTATGCAAAATATGGATATAATTATTTGGAAGTTTATCTAGGGTGGGGGACATAAGGAGAAACCAACCTCACCGGTGACCTATAAGAAAGTCACAACTAACATGGAAAAGGGTGGATTAAGCATTAAGTCTATGGCTAGCTAGAACAAAGCTTGATGTGGATAAGTGTCTGGGATAAAAAAGTAGGTCAAAAATCCATGTGGAAAGAGGGACTACAATAGAAATATAAAAGCTTCAGAGGACATAAGGGTAGACGTGATACACCATTATGGAGTTTGCTCTATGCTGGAAAATCCCTCATCAATGAAAACAACTCAAAAGTCATCCACAATGGAGAAGACACCCTGACCTAGTATGATGAATGGGTTCCACACCAGGGTAATCTGATTGATATTTGCATAAAGTTAGTAGAGGAAGATATCAATGACTTGAAGCTATCTTGCCTTATTGATATAAATTCCAATTGGAACCTATAATTTCTTTAGTGCTACATTCTTAAAGACTGTATTGCATGGATATGAACCTACCTGCCCATAATAACCAAGCCCCTAATGATAGATGGAGTTGAAAATTAGAAGATAACAATGAATACACTACTTCTTCAATGTGTGAAACCATTCATAGGGATAACAAGACACCACAAGAAGGACCTTGGTCAACTATTTGGAAGCTGGATGTACCTAGAAAGATTAGAATGTTCATGTGGCTGGTCTCTCATGAAGCTTTTATGATGAATTGAAGGAGGAAATAAAGAAAATTTACTAAAGACAACCAGTATCCCAATTTCTGTGAGGGAGATGAACCTTCCCTACATTAATTGAGATACTGCCCCTTTGACATGAACCTATACCAACAATTCAATAGATTTAACAACACAACCATAGAGAGAGATTCACAATATGTTGGTAGATTATCTAGACTGCAAGGAATAAATATTTTTTCAACAACCACACCTCTAGTAATGAAGAACAATTGGTAAAAGTGAACCTTCTCAGTGGTGAGATTGAGACTGCTTGGCACCTGAACAAACAAACCTAAGACCAAGTCATGAAGGACGACAATGGATGGACTAACCTCAACACGGATTGGACACTCATGATGACTGAAGTAGTAGTTAAAGGTAATCAGGCGGCCATTACAGCAACATCCATTGATTGGAACGGGCAATGGAAGGGTGGTGTAGCAAGAAGGATCATGGTAAAATTAGTGTCTGAGGCCAATTTGAGAGCAAACGAATTGGCAATGGAATTGATAAAGGAGAGGTGGATGAAGAGAATCATTGTGGAAACTGATAATAGTATTGCTGTATAAGCAGTAGAAGAGGAAACCAATCACAATTCCATGCTCCAGCCTAGGTTCGTAGGATTAGGGACTACATGATGCATGCTGAAGCTGTAAACCTTAAGAAAGTTGATTGCAAACAAATTGACCTAGCTAACTCACTAGAAAGACATCACTTTAAAACCTCTGTAGAACACCTCATATATGGAGACCCTCCAGTCGACTCTGTGGGCCACTTCTCCCTTTCCTTCTTTGTAACGGTAGAGGTTCTACCAAATTTCATTTTTCTAGTATTAATGTAAGCATGTATCATCATTTCCCTACAAGAGTACATATTGAATAACAAGCCTCCTTATTTCACCAAAAAAAGAGAGTCTTATAGCATCTCATCTATTCTTTAAGGACTAAGCCACTTAATTAGAGGAGAGTAGCATATTTTCTCATCTCTCTCTCTATTTAAATCACTTGGTTATACTCTCTCTATTTTGGGTAGGTTGAGGAGTAGAAACAACTAAAATATGAATAAATCATAATCGTGGACTAAAGTGGTAAAGTTACTATGATAGGATATCTTACATACTCTCTACAATGAGGAAACTCATGAAATTAGATATCTTGCAGAAGGTTCCCAAAACCTGGGGAAATAAGAACAAAGCTAGTGTTTTTGGTGTAAGATATAATGACAAAGGAAAAGAAATAAGGACCTTGGGAGGAAATTGAGTATGAGTTTGAGAATTATGTTAATAAATGCATTAAAACATGGGTGTGGGAAGAACAAAGGAAGGTCCTCATCGAGATCATGAAATTTTTGGTAGTGCACACCACGTCACTTGTGAATGGAGGAGTCCTCATAAATAATCCTAATACAAAACCCATTACCATCCAAGATATCCTTAAGCTAGACCTGAAACATTCTATGGAGAGGATATCCAAGGTACACCTTGTCACGCCCCAATCTCACATTAACCACAAACCACGAGATTAGGACGCAACAGGATGGGATTTACACATAAGACAACCACTCTTCACTTTTTAAAACATTTTAAAGACATTAATAGAAAAATCTGATTTATGCTGTAAAATGAAACTAAACAAACTACGGAAGCATCTTTATTAAACTGTCTAACAAAATAATCAGAGTCTACAGCATATTACTTTGTCCGACATAAAACAAAGCATAACAGATAATTTACATCTATATACACATTCACTCTCTCACTCACACCTTGTCCCAAAGATTGAGGGGAAAGGACTAAGAGACCTCTAACTACTAACTACGAACCTTCTATTGACTAGGCGTTAGGATGAATCGATCCTTCAGATTTCCTGCTGCTGATAATAACCTGAAAATGTTTTGAGTAGAGGTATGAGCCTACTCGCTCAGTGAATAGCATTTCACTTAGCTATCACTAAACAACTCATCAGGTTTATAAATAGAAATTAAACATAAATGCAGAACTAAGCAAGGCAGTTCTAATAACATAACAGATTTGCAGAATATAATCACATTTCCAAGCACCAACAGGTAATTCAGATAATTAAGCAGTTATATAAATTTACTGTGATCCTACTTGATTACTTATTCATATTATTATGCCCTAATCATATGCAGTGTACTCTGCATATAAAGATCCGCAGCAAGTTCATGCTACGACCCCACCGTACAAGACTTAGCGACACACCCGGGAAATGCTAAGTCTGACTCCAGTCCTGCTCTGCCACAGGACCCCTGGCTCCTCGGCCAGAAACATAGGCTCTACGGCCTCAAAGCACTACTCTGAGTGCACCCGACTCCTCCTTTAATCTGAGTACACCGACGGAGAGTCTCACAGGGTTACCTTCGTGACACAAGCACGAATGGTGTTAGATAACCATGTTTTCTTTTTCCCAGTGCCATCATGACACAAACACGATTGTTGTTGGACACTGCCTCTCTTTCCTCGTTTGTCCGTGACACAAGCACGGATGATGTTGCAACACGAGTTTCACCCCTAAGTTGCAGATTCCCTCTTAGGGGTTCTACGGTGTTAGGGCACCTAAGTCTAATAATTGATTAACAAATAAACATTCAAACAGGAATATCACAATTCATGCATATTGCACAATCTGAATAACACATGAAGCAAATATATATTCATTATCATCATTAAATATGTTTCAGTATCATTTATCCACTTTCGATGCTAGACATCTATTTTTAAATCAGCAAATACATAACACTTATAATACAAGAAAATTTCATCATTTTCACTAAGCATATTAAGTAATTCAAGTTCCAATGAAACTAACATACTCTATTGTATGTACTACACTGTTTAGAAGTTATACTAACTGATACAGAATCAATTAAACATTTTAATTGAGTTAAATAATGATTACTGAATGAACTACTACTCACAGTACTGAAACTCGGCCGACCAATCTGGGAACTCGGCCGATTGGCCGGAAACTCGGCCGATTCACTCTAGGCAACTCGGCCGATCGGCTGACAACTCGGCCGATCAGTCTCCAATCTCGGCCGATTGGAACCCTGTTCGATTTCCTTATAAAGGAAACTCGGCCGAATCACACCGAATTCGGCCGATCAAAAAGCTGACCCTGCAATAAAATAGTAGCATCATACACGAATCTAGATTGATTCAAACAACAACTAGGTCTAGCTAAGGCTACGAATTTCTTGTCTAAAATCTAGACCAAGCACAAGGGCATCATCTCCTTGGCAAAAGCCACACCATAGAGTTCTAATTCAAACCTATATACAGAACAGACACCTCTACGTTTACTGACAAACTGAAAGAAGAACCGTGCTTAATACTTGGCACATCTAAAGCTGCAAAGTCGAATCCATGGTCATGAATAGGAGGTAGGAAGTACCTTCCCGGAGTTTCAAATCAGCCAACGGACTCCTCCTTGGTCGTGCGCCGCGCAGCAGTAGCTGCAGGTCGACTGATGTTCAACCAGCTAGGGCTCAGGGTGATTGAACTATGGCTAGGCTCCGGATCCGGGCTAGAGCTCCTTGGTCGACCTCGGCGCCGAAGTTTGGAGGGGCTGGCCGCACCAAAGGTCCTTCTAGCCGGCGAATTGCTGCACCAGCAGCTTGGGCGGCCTCTTCTAGGCGGCGTCCTAGCATCTTGGCTGCTCGGTAGGCTGTGGCTAGGGCAAACGGAGAGAGGGGGAAAGATAAAGGGAAGAAGGAGAGGAGGCGATTTCTCCTGGAGTCGAGCTTGAGAGCCCTAAGGCGGCTATCTGCTTCAAGATGCCGCAGGTCCCGACCCTGCTCAAGCGTCATGCCTACTGTTCCATCGGGTATCGACTGAGAAAGGAGAAGATAAGGGGAAGAAAGCAACCGCCCCATTAAAATAAATAATTGGGAAAATTGCAACTTAAACCCTAGAAACTAAAAAGGTCATAACTTGTGACTCGTAGGTCCGATTTGGACGATTCTTCTTGCAAATTTTCAAACACGGAATTCTCTACAACCTCAAAGTGAGAAAACATGCTAAAAGGACTATTGCACTGGGTCAAAGCTCTAATTACAACTGTGATTACTTGATTCAACTTAATGTACTAAATAATCAACATTTTCATCATTACTTTCCTCAGATGATTCAATCTCAGTTGTTAATTCACATCTTAGCGTTTCTTGATTATCTATGACGTTTAATTGATACTCAACACTAATTGAGGTGTTTTACGTAATTCGAGGTACTTATCGACTAATCATGGAGTGGGTCATAACAACCTTTTCCCCTTAAAAGAATTTCGTCCCGAAATTCCTAAAAGAGAAAGAAACATGTTACTCATTTCTGACTCGTATTCCTACGTAGCTCCCTCTTAGGTTAAGATTTCTCCACAAAAATATCACTAATGGTATCTCACAATTCGTGAGTTTCTTGATCCTCTGATCAACCATCTGTATAGGTCCCTTAACCTAGGACACATCTGATCTGATTCCAGATCAACCCACAAAACATTGTCTTTCCAGAACTGTTATAACAGTATCTCAATTTATGGTAATTACCAAGAAATTATTATACTCTACATGCAAACAAACTAAAATTCTTAAATAAACAGAATGCATGTCAATTTGGCAGTTTATACTAAAAATCATGCAATTTAACTGTTAAACATCATCACATCTTATAATGAAAATTGATATCAAGATACTTGATTCATCGTACACCCTATCCTTAGGGTTTCATTTGCCTTGTTCATTCATCACATGCCAACACCCTACTCTTAGGGTTATCTCATTCACTAATCACATGGCAATACCCTTTTCTTAGGGTTTCCGTTATCTCATCTGTTTGATTGCAATTCAAATCACAATATGGTATCATTCTAAAATTGGCAGAGCAATATATTTCAAACCATTGTAATTACTGAGTAATGTTTATATCATGCATGTAGACAGATTAAAAATTCATAAATATTCCAAACTCAAATCAATTTTGGCACATACATACCAGATTCATGTAATTGAACATCTTATTACACCAATAGGAGTTATTTACTTCACATGTAAGAAACCATCTGTACTATTTTTCAATTATCTGAAATTTCTCGAAGAACGTGCATATTAACCAAATTCCTGGTTTATGCATCACATAACTCAATTAAGGGTTATTTTCGTATCATAACACAAATATTTAATAGTACTAGAGAATTTCTGATAATATCTTAGAGAAATGTGCCAATTCATGTAAAATGTCAGGTCACACACATTAACATAACAGGAAGCATGCAATTAGATTTATTTACATATTTTAATGTTGTCTTGCTAGCTTGAAATCATGCATCTAATGATTTACCAAATCTGTGTTCCCTGGGTTTATACTCAAACCGTACCATAATCAGTTGTGTATTTCTAAACTCAATATAATATGATTGAAATTGGATTACCAGGCAACCTAATTATTTTATCCATGTATATCTTAGTTAAGTCTCGAGATATCAAAGGTCGACTTAATATGAAGAAGGTGAGCACACTAAATTAGTCTATCCACAATCATTCATATCAAATCACAACCTCTAGGTGTCCTGGGTAATCTTACCACAAAATCCATTGTGATAAATTCCCACTCCCAATCAGGCATAGAAAAGATTGCAAGGTAGCTATAGATTTCTAGGGTTCAACCTTAACCTACTGGTATACACTACTTTTAACCACATTCTCAGCTACATCCTTCTGCATATCTGACCATCCGTTTCAACTACTTGAGATTCATATACATCTTAGTGTTTCCTGAAAGCATAGCATACATCAATACATACACTTCCATAAAAATCTTTTCTTTCCGCCTTTTCCCCTTAAAAGAATTTTACTCTATCTCGAGGTACACACAACATGTCATGCTAATACCACATCTTATCATTTGAAAACTTAAACTCTAGTCTCTTTTCCTCCTATCAGGTCATGCATGGTCTGGCTTAATTCACTATCACCCTTTTGTAGTTCCTTGATTTGATCATAAGAAGTAGGCTTAACTTACATCTGTACAATCAAATCACTTTGTGTTGTCACCCTTAAGTCTAAGTTTATCTCTCACATTTCTACTAACAGGTCTCTATTGAAACCTATCATAGAGAATGCATTAACTGTTGAACTTGACTTTCTGCTGAAAGCATCAGCCACCATATTCTCATTACCAGGGTGATAATCTATTGTTACATCATAAATATAGTAACGCCATATCTTAAAAACATGAACTTCATCAGCTATCTGCAGATCATATATCGGGTAATACTCTGCTTTCTATGCCACTTACTTATTGTCACATTTTAGGTTTATGTTTTACTCTTTTCTCTAAGTCATTTCATGTTGTTCATATACCGTTCAGATTAACTACCTTAAAACCCTAGATCACTATCAAGCCAATTTACTTTTCATAGAACAAATCTCAAGGTCTTATTTCACAAAGATACTAGTATTCAAGGTTACATCACTAGTGATATCCCTTAAACTACTACAACTTTAATCATTCTAAGGTTTTGGTCCATATCAGTAATATAGAATTATTGTGTGTATGTGTGATCGATCATATAGATTAATTTGAGTTGCTTGGGTCAATAGCATATTAACCCAACACTCAACTTTAATTACATTAGCTGAAAATTCAGTTTTCACAATAGTTTCTGTAATTCGTTTATTAAATGGCTAACAGATGTTCCAAAAATTATGGAAATTTTATATGTTATACCTAATGAAGTTTTAAACCTCAAGTAAAAATTTCAAATCATTTCTAATTACCAATAAATAATTAAAAATCAAAAAGTGCACTTCTATATTGCAGTCTGCAGCAGGTTCGGCTGAGTTACAAACTCGGCCGACACCCTTACTGTAGAGGTCAAAAGTTATCCAAAAAGTATGACAATTTTACAGAGTGTCTAAAATTGTGTCTTTCAAGCACAGTTAAAATTTGAGATCAATTGGATATACAAATAAAAAGATAAAATTCAATTACCACACTGCTATATCATTCAGAAAATGTGATCGGTCGAGTTTGAAACTCGGCCGATAAATAGGTTAGAACATTCTTCAAAAACTCTGATATTTTCCAAATGTTGCTCACATTATATATATCCAACTCCTATCCCAATTTTAGCCAAATCAAAGTTACACATAAAATACTAAAAATCATTTACTGAGACACTTTACTTATCAAATTTTGTATTTATGTATCATCAAAACCCTATTTTGGGCCGATTAGGGTCTATGCTTCTCAAACCCTAATTCTCAAGAACAAAGAACATTTAGACTTCTTATCGTAGTTAAAACATCCTAGTGTATATACATTCTCACTATGTTACGGGTCTAAATCATCCAGAGTCTATTCTTATTTTACTATTAATAGGAGTCATTAGATCCCAGTAACGCATCCTGCCAGCCGGACCAGGCCGAACCTGTAGTCCTGAAGCCAAGAGCTACTCGGGATTAATCAACCCCTATTAATCTTAAACATGTGGAAAGAATATCCACTTAGGGAAAACTCAATTAAACATAATTTCGGGTCTACTTTAGTACAAAGAAAACAAACATTAAACAATTCACTTCATGACACAACAATATAAAAGAATCATGTTTACTTTACAAACTGAAAATTTCATTTCATGCATATAAAAGCATTTCTAGTGATCTTTAAATCAAATAAACAATGATAAACAAGAGTTGAATCGCATCTTATATATAATCTCTTATTCCTTTATTAATTTCTGATCTCTTAACCCTAAGATTTCTAGGGTTTTCTCGCTAGCCTATCCTTCCTCTGCATACCTGGCCAGGGCATCCAGAGAAGAACAGACAGAGTAGCTTGATACTGGTCAATCTAAGTATTCAGACACCTGGCCAGGGTATCTAAACACTCAGACCTTCCAGAGCTAAAACACATCATTCATTATTCGTCTTACTTATAACCTTATCTTTTGACCCTAATGATTCTTAACGACTTATCTTAAGCTCATTACTTGATTCTCGTGACCACATCCTCTTCCTACTATCTGCAATAATATAACAGAACACTTCCTGTTAGAAAATTACAGATAGAAGAAAGACTCCTAAACCTTAATCCTATTGGTCTCTTATCGTCCCCTGACCTTGAGTAACTATGTACTCAAACCAAAGCTCTGATACCAAAATTGTCACGCCCCAATCTCACATTAATCACAAACCACGAGATTAGGACGCAACAAGATGGGATTTACACATAAGCCAACCACTCTTCACTTTTTAAAACATTTTAAAGACATTAATAGAAAAATCCGATTTATGCTGTAAAATGAAACTAAACAAACTACGGAAGCATCTTTATTAAATTGTCTAACAAAATAATCAGAGTCTACAACATATTACTTTGTCCGACATAAAACAAAGCATAACAGATAATTTACATCTATATACAAATTCACTCTCTCACTCACACCTTGTCCCAAAGATCGAGGGGAAAGGACTAAGAGACCTCTAACTACTAACTACGAACCTTCTATTGACTAGGCGTTAGGATGAATTGATCCTTCAGATTTCCTGCTGCTGATAATAACCTGAAAATATTTTGAGTAGAGGTATGAGCCTACTCGCTCAGTGAATATCATTTCACTTAGCTATCACTAAACAACTCATCAGGTTTATAAATTAAAATTAAACATAAATGCAGAACTAAGCAAGGCAGTTCTAATAACATAACAGATTTGCAGAATATAATCACATTTCCAAGCACCAACAGGTAATTCAGATAATTAAGCAGTTATATAAATTTACTATGATCCTACTTGATTACTTATTCATATTATTATGCCCTAATCATATGCAGTGTACTATGCATATAAAGATCCGCAGCAAGTTCATGCTACGACCCCACCGTACAATACTTAGCGACACACCCGGGAAATGCTAAGTCTGACTCCAGTCCTGCTCTGCCACAGGACCCCTGGCTCCTCGGCCAGAAACATAGGCTCTACGGCCTCAAAGCACTACTCTGAGTGCACCCGACTCCTCCTTTAACCTGAGTACACCGGCGGAGAGTCTCACAGGGTTACCTTCGTGACACAAGCACGAATGGTGTTAGATAAACATGTTTTCTTTTTCCCAGTGCCATCATGACACAAGCACGATTGTTGTTGGACACTGCCTCTCTTTCCTCGTTTGTCCGTGACACAAGCACGGATGATGTTGCAACACGAGTTTCACCCCTAAGTTGCAGATTCCCTCTTAGGGGTTCTACGATGTTAGGGCACCTAAGTCTAATAATTGATTAACAAATAAACATTCAAACAGGAATATCACAATTCATGCATATTGCACAATCTGAATAACACATGAAGCAAATATATATTCATTATCATCATTAAACATGTTTCAGTATCATTTATCCACTTTTGATGCTAAACATCTATTTTTAAATCAGCAAATACATAACACTTATAATACAGGAAAATTTCATCATTTTCACTAAGCATATTAAGTAATTCAAGTTCCAATGAAACTAACGTACTCTATTATATGTACTACACTGTTTAGAAGTTATACTAACTGATACAGAAGCAATTAAACATTTTAATTGAGTTAAATAATGATTACTGAATGAACTACTACTCACAGTACTGAAACTCGGCCGACCAATCTGGGAACTCGGCCGATTGGCTGGAAACTCAGCCGATTCACTCTAGGCAACTCGGCCGATCGGCTGACAACTCGGCCGATCAGTCTCCAATCTCGGCCGATTGGAACCCTGTTCGATTTCCTTATAAAGGAAACTCGGCCGATTGGAACCCTGTTCGATTTCCTTATAAAGGAAACTCGGCCGAATCACACCGAATTCGGCCGATCAAAAAGCTGACCCTGCAATAAAACAGTAGCATCATACACGAATCTAGATTGATTCAAACAACAACTAGGTCTAGCTAAGGCTACGAATTTCTTGTCTAAAATCTAGACCAAGCACAAGGGCATCATCTCCTTGGCAAAAGCCACGCCATAGAGTTCTAATTCAAACCTATATACAGAACAGACACCTCTACGTTTACTGACAAACTGAAACAAGAATCGTGCTTAATACTTGGCACATCTAAAGCTGCAAAGTCGAATCCATGGTCATGAACAGGAGGTAGGAAGTACCTTCCCGGAGTTTCAAATCAGCCAACGGACTCCTCCTTGGTCGTGCGCCGCGCAGCAGTAGCTGCAGGTCGACCGATGTTCAACCAGCTAGGGCTCAGGGTGGTTGAACTATGGCTAGGCTCCGGATCCGGGCTAGAGCTCCTTGGTCGACCTCGGCGCCGAAGTTTGGAGGGGCTGGCCGCACCAAAGGTCCTTCTAGCCGGCGACTTGCTGCACCAGCAGCTTGGGCGGCCTCTGCTAGGTGGCGTCCTAGCAGCTTGGCTGCTCGGTAGGCTGTGGCTAGGGCAAACGGAGAGAGGGGGAAAGAGAAAGGGAAGAAGGAGAGGAGGCGATTTCCCCTGGAGTCGAGCTTGAGAGCCCTAGGGCGGCTATCAGCTTCAAGATGCCGCAGGTCCCGACCCTGCTCAAGCGTCGCGCCTACTGTTCCATCGGGTATCGGCTGAGAAAGGAGAAGATAAGGGAAAGAAAACAACCACCCCATTAAAATAAATAATTGGAAAAATTGCAACTTAAACCCTAGAAACTAAAAAGGTCATAACTTGTGACTCGTAGGTCCGATTTGGACGATTCTTCTTGCAATTTTTCAAACACGGAATTCTCTACAACCTCAAAGCGAGAAAACATGCTAAAAGGACTATTTCACTGGGTCAAAGCTCTAATTACAACTGTGATTACTTGATTCAACTTAATGTACTAAATAATCAACATTTTCATCATTACTTTCCTCAGATGATTCAATCTCAGTTGTTAATTCACATCTTAGCGTTTCTTGATTATCTATGACGTTTAATTGATACTCAAC